>JBBJBW010000056.1:0-600000 GCA_039645545.1 Dendrolimus houi
TTTTATTTGGAAAAATGAAATAGTAAATAATGAAATAGACTTGTTTATGTGGGGCGAAAGGCGGTCATTCCTAGTTTAGGGTACTAGTAATAGTTACGAACAATGAGAACCTATTAAGTGTGAAATGGATGAACAGTTGAAATTAAGATGGATAAGGACTTTCTTTGGGTAAATGCCAGCAGTTTGTTAGCTTCTAATTTTATGGTCTGCTCTGAGGGGCTACATGAGATAACTAAGGGTGGATGGTGGGAAAATAAGTTCACCATTTGATTAGGGGGGTTGTGGGACTGTATAGGTTGATTCAATATTGGGAGTGGAAGAAACTCACCGGATGCTGCTGCTTTTGTTTCTCTTCTTCTGCCTTAGGTCAGCAACAGGTCCGGAAGAGTTTTTAACTTATTTATATATTGTCACTTCATGAGACGTGCGCACAGTCTTTGATTTTAGGGCGGTTTTTTATACCGGCGGAGCGATTAAATGTAAGCGTGTGGTGCGAACGACGTACTGAGACGGAACGGGGCTTGCCGCACTTGTCGTAGCGTTTTTATTAAGTTTTCAAAATGGTGGAATATTCACTTTGACGCGGCGAGAATAGGGACGGGCGGGAAGGTTTAGTGGAATGGAAGGAATTAAAAAAAATAAAAATACTATAATTAATTACCAGTGGATTATAACAAAACTTAGCCATTCAGAAGGTTCTTGTCATAAATTAGGAAGGAGAGGAAGAACCAATAGCATTAAAATTTGAATATACATCTAAAGGAATTCAATACTGAAATGAGGGCAAATCATTGAAGTGGATAACGAGAAATATAGAGCTGAGTTGCACTATGAACAAGTTTATTGACATTCGACTATTCACAACAATGCGATACTTAGTATGGTTGGATATCTAGAGATTGATATTATGAACAAAACTTGAGTTATAGTTGCGTAGAATTAGGTCAACGTACCTATGTGAGAATACTTTATCATGCGATTGATAGTGCATGAGATGAGACTAATAATTGTATTGCTAAACTAGGATGAAACACGTACATATGTTTGAAAAACTATGGTTGCGTTGCTTGACTAATATGCAAAAATAGTTGGGCTAGTTAGTTAAATGTAAACTATCGGTTAAAAGAAATCTCAACTAATAACATATTCCTTCGCTTAATAGTATAAATGTAGACTTAGATAATTGACCTGAAAAATATTTGTGGCAATTTAAGTTCATAACTTTAGGTAGTATATTATATATATGTGAGGGTGGGTGCGTGGTGTTAGAAAAATTGCCTCGCTCTGAATAAAACAGATCTTGGGATAATAAACACTTTAATCTTCTGAATAGGTACACCTTAGAAAAATATCATCAAAAAAACAACTTCGTCTCACGCAACCTACCACCCTCTTCGGCTTTCGACTCACGACTTTCTGCTCACCGTTCATTCAAAATCAATCAAATCTCCACCATTCATTCAATCTACTCATGCGTTCTGTTACCCATCCAACCATTCTTAACATTCCTACAACTTGGCCATCCTGCATTCAGGTTGCCCTCAGACTGCTTTCACAAGAATATCTTAAGTATAACTAAATTAACAAAACTTTGTACTTATTACATCATTAAAATTATTAGAGCCACAAATGGTGGTTTTACCATACTGAAATTGACTTGAATGTTAACAAATTTGAAATAATGAACTAATGATTACAAACTTTTGAATTTTATACAATACAAAACAATAAAAGAAGTAACTACTGACATTAACACTACTGTCTTATCATTTTATCAATTACAAAACAAACAATATCTTTTAACCTTTATATTTTAATCTCTTGACAAATTGTATAGTGAACTTTATTTTAAACAAACTTTAGTAATGAGATATCGAACCAACTCACCAGGCGTACTGGAAGCTGGCTAGAGCTCTCAAATCAGATACCCTCACTGTCATACCCTCGCTAGAAAGAGCCGACAACACCGAGGCGTTCGATGACGAGGAGAAAGCCGAATGTCTTGCTCAGAGTCTAGAGCTTCAATGCTCCCCCCACTACACAAAAACGTCGACCAGTCACACCTGACGGAGGTGGACTCCGAGGTCGAACGTAGATCCTCCTTACCAGCGGAAACCACACTCGACCCAGTCACGGTCGAAGAAGTGCAAGATCTGATCAAGTCCCTCAAACCGCGAAAAGCCCCAGGATCGATGGCATTAACAATCGCGTCTTAAAACTCCTCCCGCCACTTGATTATAATCTTAGTGAGCATCTTCAATGCCGCCATAACAAACTGCTCTTTCCCCGCGATCTGGAAGGAAGCAGATGTCATCGGTATTCACAAGCCTGGAAAACCGGCTAATAAACCGTCCAGCTACCGTCCAATCAGCCTACTGAGCACACTCAGCAAGCTTTACGAGAGGGTCATCCTCTCTAGACTTAGAGATTTTGCCATCAAACATCTACTACCCGATGAGCAGTTTGATTCCGTGCCAGACACTTATGGTGTTCAACAGGTGCACCGCATCACGGAGCACATACTATCCCACTTTTGCGCATCGCTCCGCCCTATAGGAACAGCCGCACTGTTCCTAGACGTAGCTAAGGCCTTCGACAAGGTCTGGCATAACGGTTTGATTTACAAGCTGTACCAGTTCAGTGTGCCAGATAGACTCGTGCTCATCTTGCGAGACTTCCTCATAGGCCGTAGCCTGTTTTCGAGTGGAGGGAACACGCTCGTCCCTCACCCACCCACAGCCGGTGTACCACAGGGCTCAGCCCAGTCTCCACTACTCTTCACGCTGTACACCAGCGACATCCCAAAACTCCAGATGTAGAGTTGGCCCTCTTCGCGGATGACACCGCACTCTATACATCAGATCACAACCGGGACAAATGGTTTGGTGTCCGGCTACAGGCAGCTGTAACAGAGCTGAAGCGAATGGTTTCGCAAATGGAGGATAGAGGTAAATCCGGAGAAAAGCGCAGCAATGTTCTTTCCCTGGCACGCTTCGCTCTCCCAAACGCGCTTCCTTCGCTTAAAAGCCATCTCGCTCTACGACCAAGAGATCTCTGGGCAAAGTACACCAAATACCTGGGTGTCATCCTAGATCAGAACTTGCGCTTCAACGAGCATATCACTATAGTCCGGAATAGAGCACGATTTGTGATGGGTCGTCTAGCACCCATGATAGACAAACGAAGCAAAATGTCCCTCAGACACAAGCTTACTCTATATAAAACATGCATTCGCCCGATCATGACATACGCGAGTGTGGTATTCGGCCATGCCAAGCGTGCCCTTTAAAGAAACTGCAAATCGTTCAGAATAAATCCATGCGCAGAGCCGTCGGTGCTCCCCTCTATATGCGTAACGTCGACATCCACCGCGATCTGGAGCTTCTCCATCAAAACTACATTACGTCGCTCGCGTAAGTATTTTGATCTAGCGCCGCACCATCGAAATCCCTCGTCGTGTCCGCGTCCGATTATAAGCCTCGACGAAAGTTGGCTCTCGTGCGACGACCGCGTAACATCCTCACGGACAAGGTCGACGATATCACAAAAACGGCTGGTCCCGGATCAGCCCGCCCGCGGTTAGGGACGGCAAGCTGGCAGGCACCGACAGACAGACACAGACGGCGGCGTCGACGCCGCCAATCACGATCTCTCCAACGTCCCAGCGAGGGCGCCAGGAGACACAGCCCCGCCCCCCATAGGATAGACTAGGCGTGTTGCTGGGAAGTTTTTTCGCCGTTTCTTCTCTCCCAGCCATAACACGTTGCGAAACGGCAGTAAGATAGCATAGGCCACCGCGAACTGACGATCCCGGTCCGCCGGGATCCTTCTCTCGGGCTTTATATTACCTGTCGCCCGCTCTCAATTAATGCATTGTGTCGCCTTATGGTGGGCATCATTAGATTCATCCCCTCTCATGGCAACAGTCCAGCCGAGGTGAAACTCCTGGGGAGCCCCCTCGAGCAAAGTTGCCTCGGCCTCGAGCGTCTTCGCTTCGCAAAGGCACTCGCCCCGGTAAAGTTGTGACGTCTTCGGACCAACAACATAAAGTCAAGTCCAATAAAAAAAACTTTAGTAACATATTCAATGAATTTACTTAGAAATTACAATATTTCTTTTATTTTCTTATTAAATGCTGCTTAACAATTTTATTCTGTGTAATGTTTAATCAAAATAAAAATTACTTTTAACACATAGTTTTCTTTTACCCTTTTTTTCAAAAAAATAATAATAATATCTAATCTAGTATAAGTAATCTTATAAGATAGAGTTTGTATACAAATAAAAATACAAAATACTACTTAATGATATGTTCTTCACCTTAATAGTTTATATTCAATGTAAATACAAAGGAAAGATTAGGATACTGTCACCTCATAAGGCCACTTATTTTATGTAATCTACAGCGGTAGTTGTTTTCTTGGGTCCTTCTGTATTGTTGTTTACTTTGTGAACTTCATACCTATCTTTGCCCAATTTTTTTATAACTTGCTTGATAAGGTCCAAAAAATTTAGGTTTAATTTTTACATGAGGTCCAAACTGTGTCCTTTGTATAGCAACTAAATCTCCTCTTTGTATTGATAACTTTCCTTCCTTCTTTTGTTAAATGATTTTGTATTTTCTTCCTGTATCTTTAAAATGTGTTCTTTAGCTTCTTTTCTTAATTCATCCCTCTTTTCTGTAAACAATCTTCTGTTCTCTTCTTCCAGTAATTCTATAATATTTAAATCTTCTTTACTTTAATGTTGTTCCTAGCAACAACTCAAATGGAGATGTGTTAAATGACCTCTGATAAGTTCCATTAATTGCTCTTTGTAGTTTACTAACATACTTGTACCAATTTGCTGGTTCTCCGATAGACATTTTACTCAATACTGATATAATTATTTTATTCATCCTTTCAACTTGCTCATTTCCCTTGGTACACCTGTGGTAATCTTGACATGTTGAATAATTTCATTTTCACAATATTCTATAAATTCTCTTCCAGTAAAAGCTGTCCTCTGTCTGTAATAATATTAATAATAATTCTTCTGGGGTTTCCAAAATCTTGCTGATGAAGTTTCAATTTATCAACTGTTTCTTTTGATGTTGTTGACTTAACAGGATAAATCCAAACAAACTTTGTGTAAGCATCCATAACTGTTAAAATATAGTTATACATCTTCTTGGTGGAATCCAATGGTCCTAAGTGATCACAATGCAATGTTTGCAATGGTCAGTCACCTTTGTCAATTGGATTTAAAAATCCTCTCTCTGCCTGATTTTCTACTTGCTAAAATACAAGGTATGCAGTTAAGAATAACCTTTTCAATTTTACTGTCTAATCCTTTTGTAATAATCTTTTTCAATTAAGTATTTTATTTTTGTTTTGCCAAAGTGTCCATTACCATGTGCTTTCTTAATTATTTCCATATCCATCAATTCTGGTATAACTAATTTTTCTCTTCACCTTTGTAAATAATATTATTATCCAAAATGTAGTCTTCATATTGATTCTTCTCTTTCAAAATAAACTTAATTGTCTTTAGAGTTTCATCTTCATCATGAGCTTGACTTATCCTTGCAATTAACTCTGTTGTATAATACTTATGTTTCTACTTAGTGAAGCTACATACTTCATTTTGTCACTGGTTCTATGTACTATTGAGAAATCAAAATCTTGAAGATACAAATCCATCTTGCTATTTTTGCAGGTACATCTTTTATTTAAAGTCTTTTGAAAAGCTTCACAATCTGTAATAATCTTGAATTTTATCCCTAACAAGTATTTTCTAAACTTTTTCACTCCTTCAATAACTGCTAATGCTTCCAATTCATAACTGACATTTTTGTTGATTTTCATTCGCCTTTCTACTCATATAATGCACAGGATGCATACTGCCATCTGCTGGATCTTTCTTCATGAGAATAGCTAAATAACCATACTTAGATGCATCTGTGTGCAGTTCAGTGTCTAACTGGATATCGAATATATTAAGAACGGGATCACAACACAACTTAGATTTTAATAATTCAAATGAAGATTTATGTTCAGATTCAAAATAAAATTCCTCCTTTCTTCAATAAGTCACTTAAAGGTCTTGCAATAATAGCATAATTTGGAATAAACTTCCTAAAGTAAGATGTCAACCCTAAAAGCTATGCAGTTGTTTTAAATTCTTTGGTTCAGGAAATCTTCAACGGCTTCAAGTTTCTCTCGTGATGGCTTAACTGTGCCTTTCGCTATAATATAACCTAAGTATTCTACAGATCTTTGCAATAATTGAGATTTTTTCCAATTTATTTCTAGACCGTAAACAGCAGCCACACTTAGCACTTGTCTTAATAATGTCAATCCTTCTTGTTCACTCTATGATAGTAGAATCAAATCATCTAAAAATATGAGTACACTTCCTCTTATGATAAATTCTCTAAAATAATGTTGATGTATCTCATAAAATATTTAGGACATATAGAAAGACCAAATGGAGCTCTTAAAAATTCATATTGCCCTTCAGGACTGGTGGTAACAAATGCAGTATATTTTATAGATTCTTCTTCAATAGGTAAATGAAAAAGCATTTTTAAATCAAGAGTACTAAACATTGTAACTTTAGTTAATTTGTCAATTTGATTTTCAATGATTGGTAGAGGATATTCATCTTTCACCATTCTCTGATTTAATTTACGATAGTCTACACAAACTCTAACAGTACCGTCTTTCTTCAGAACCAACACTAATGGACTTGAATATTCTGAATAACTTGGTCGAATGATGCCCTTCTCTAACCATTCGTCAATTTGTTTTTTAACAATTTCTTCTTCTTTCAATGCGAGTCGCCTTGGACGCTGTACTACTGGTATGTCATTCTTCAAAACAATGCGCATCTTACTTGGAGCTTCTTTTATCTTTATAGGTTTATAATTATTAATTAAGCTTTGAACTTCAGGTATATTTGAAATGTTGTCACGTTCTGTATTTGTTGGCAAACAATTTAAGACAATTTAATGATATTTATCATTATTCCTTCTGCCATACTCGAATTAATGAATTCTTCGTTACGATTCTTCAATAATGCTCCTCGATTCCTTGTCACGGGGCAAGAATACTCATTGGTTGGCAACGCGATTTTCTTCCGTGTTGCGTGACTTTGCAAAATCCGTAAAAATCTTAACGATCGTCTATCCCGGGCGAGAGTGTGAGGGTGGGTGTGCGTGGTGTTAGAAAAATTGGCTCGCTCTGAATAAAACAGATCTTCGGATAATAAACACTTTAATCTACTCATGCGTTCCGTTAGCCATCCAACCATTCTTAACATTCCTACATATATATACATATATATATATATATATATATATATATATATATATATATATATATATATATATATATATATGTATATAATATATGTATTACATGCACTTCACTATTTATAAGAAATAGTGTTACAGCCTCTAAAAATAACAACTAAGAAATTTGTGAGAACAATAGCTATTGCTCCACACTTTCTGTCAGTTGTTTAAATGTACTTAAAATATTACCTTTTACTATTCATTCTCTTCGCTCTCGCCGTTACATAAATTAAAGCAAGAGTTTGTTTCAAAATAATTTTTATATTAATTCACTAAGTATGGCGGTAATAAATAGTATTTATGTACGCATAAGTATTTATCTGTCGTTATTAATTATATATTATTACAAGCTGGAAAAGTATTAGCTGGTTCAGCTAAATTAAAATATTGTCGTTTAATGACAGAATGTCTCTGTGGGATATTTTGTTGATTGGTAAATTCTTGGTTGTATTAGGACAGGGACCTTTGACTCATTACGGAAATTATATTGCACTTTCAAATTCTGTGTTTAATTAGTATTTTGTGTGTTATAAGTTCAATTTCATACTTAGATTGTTGAAATTAACAAATTTAAGATTCAAACAGCACAAAGTTCTAGAAAAATTAAATAAGAAGTCTGTCGTATATCTCAGAAGCACTAAAGACATATTTGGACTAAGGCCCTTGTGTATTACCGCTTATAGAGATCGGGTATACCCTGGCTATGTGACCATGGACAAGATTCGGGTGTTTAAGAAGTAGACATTTAGATACAGGATGTGTAAGACTAATTACATAAATTATTCCCACGGGAATGTTATATAGACTCCTGGGGTCAAGTGGCGCTCTATTCCCAATGAGGTTGAGAGGGGTTCATCTCATTGCTCATCATCATTCATTTTAGGCTAAGGCTCTCCTTCTTGGGATGGGGAAGACCGGTAGCTTTACGCAGGTGCACGCTCTAATAAAACGCCAGGTTTGTGTCGAATTACTGACTGCGAGGTAGACTATAGAGACAATCATTAATTTGAAAATCTAGCCTGTAATTTTAAGCTATATTCGGTAATAATCCAAATTTATAAGGTTTTTTATTTAAATCCAAATATGTATTATATGTATATATGTATACCTTATACTTAATATAAAATCCATATAAATATCACAAGGAATAGTGATGGGGGAATGACGTAGATGTAGAAATGTTAACGTTCAAGATTTTTAAGGTTTAAGATATTTTATAAATTAACAAGGTATGTAAACAAACATTTAATGTCCAGCTATCTTTGCTTAGCAAGCTAGATATTTGAATAATACTTTGCGAGATCTGAATCCATGTAAGTAGAATTTTTAATAAGCATATGCCATTTTGACAACAGTTATCTTTTGGGTTGTTCATATTTTATTTCGGTTAACTCCATAAAAAATCAGGTAGGGCGACTGTGACGATACTCAGCTAGTCAAAAGGGCATTTTCAATATAGAAATTCAATAAACTCGATATGTGAGATAAAATGTTTATTTCAATTGAATTACGATTAAAAAGATTAATAATATGAGAGAAAATGCGAGTTTAATCACATTAGTTATTAATCAAATTATAATGGGTTAGTATTGATATTGTCAATAAATAAAGCTGAAAAGTAATCAACTGTAAATTTTTATTTATTCTTTGCCTCCAAAAATCGAATGCACACACTCTTATATCAAAAACCATAAATCAGCCTCCTGTCACTCTCCTCTCCTCTCCCCGCCTCTCCTTATACCATAAACTTAACGGCTTGGCTTGCCTGTCTTTACAGTCGGCCACTCCTGAAACAATTGCACCGCAATTGGTGCATGCAATAATTTAACTTTCCAATAAATCAATTAGGTCATCTCTAGTCACAACTTCATCATCGCTGCTAGTTTCACTGCACTCAGGTGCACTTCGATAGGTTCGCAGAGAATCTGCAGCAACTACTCCAGAAAACTTTTTATAACCCCGCATGCCCTTTACACTCCTAATTTCATAACGACCATTATTAAGTACCTTATGGATAATATAAGGGCCTGAGTATAGGACCTGCAATTTATTGTTTACATCCTTGACCTCACCCCCAGATGGTCCTTGTTTCCACAAAACTAAGTCCCCCTTTTTAAAGATTTTCTCTGGCTTATGACGTTTATCATAGTAATGTTTCAATAATTTTGCGCGATCTTCTAGTCGACTAGAAGCATTTTGTCGTTTTCTGTGTACTGATGCAGACTCACCATTGCCTATTAGATCTGGTATCAACCTACCTTTATGGCTAAACATTATCTCATAGGGATGATAACCTAAGCTTTCATTCATTGTGTTGTTTATGCCCGAAATACAATCTGGTAAACATTCATTCCACATATTGGGATCTATGTTAAGTGTACGCATTGCATCTAACAATGTGCGGTTGTAGCGCTCAACTTGATCATTTGCACGAGGGCATGCTATGGCATTTAGTGTATGATGAATCTGGTATTGAATTTGAAGTTCCTATCAGAAATCAACCTCTTTGGGTAACCAAATAAGCTAAACACATCCTTGAGGACAGTAACAGTCTCCACAGAATTGATAGTTCTGGTTGGACGGGCTATAAGAAATTTCGAGAATGAGTCTATGATTCATCAGGATATATTGGTAGCATCGCTTAGTATGGCAGAATGGGGCCTAGCTAGATGATCAATATGGACTACTTCCATGGGGATAGAGGGCTTTGGTATTGGATGTAACTCTCCACTTGGTTTTCCATAATTTCCTTTATTGTAACTTCACTCCAAACAAGAACTAACATATTTTTTAATAAAACGTGTCATTTTAGGGAACCAATAATCTGATTTAATTAATTCACACTTTTGAATCACATCTTTTGATCCCTACATGGCCTATTTGATCATGAAATTTCTGCATAAATTTCCATCTAGCGAAAGCTGGTACTACTAATCTATCACCATTCAAAGTCTTTCTATATAGTCAATCATTCATAATCTTGTAATTATTGGCAATATCCTCACATGCATTACCTTCAGTTAGCTGTTTAATAATATTATTCAATTTGTCATCTTGTAGTTGTATAGTTAAGAACCAATCATCACTGGAAATCATATTTATGTTTACTTTAGGTATTAATGATTCTATATTATCAACTTTGAATGAGCTATCTACAGGTGGATTGCGACTCAAGGCATCAACATGCCTCATTCGCTCCCCAGGTCTATACTCAATTTGAATATCATAATCTTGGATTGTGAGCCACCAACGAGCTATACGAGGCACTAGATATTTTTAATAAAGTATATCTCACAGCAGAACAATCTGTAACTACCTTTAATTGATTTTCCGAATATATAAACTCGAAAATGCTTTAATGAGTCAACAACTGCTAAAGTCTCAAGTTCATAGCTGTGATACATGGATTCCTCACGAGAAGTTACCCTGCTATAATAAAACACTGGCTTCATTTCACTGTCATTGTGTTTCTGAAATAGAATACCTGCTATACCTACTTAGCTAGCGTCTGTATGTATCTCACAAGGCAGAGAAGGATCATATAGAGCAAGAACTGGTTGTGAGCACAGTTTAAGCTTTAGTTCATTAAAACAATCATCTTGTTTAACTTGCCAGACCCATTCAGAACTCTTTTTTGTTAAATCAGTTAAGGGTTTCGCTATAAGTGCATAGTTTTTTATATATTTTCTAAAGTAGCTACATAAACCTAAGAACTGACGCAGTTGGTGAATGTTATTTGGTTTTGACAAGTCAGATACTGCCTTTATTTTTTGATTTCCCGGTCTTATACCCTCTGCACTTATTTCATGACCTAAAAATGATATCTCAGACATTAGAAAAGTACATTTTCTCATGTTTAATTTTAGGTCCGCTTTCTGCAACTCAATTAAGACTTTATCTAATAGTACTATACCATCAAATACATTTTCAGTTGATAGTAACATATCGTCCATAAAAAATACAATATCATCACTACCCACCAATTTAACTAGTTTTTGAATAACTCTCATAAATACTGATGGGGCATTAGCTAATCCGAATGGGACTCTTAAGTATTCATATAAGCCATCTGGTGTAACAAAGGCAGTTTTGTGTATAGAATCAGGTGAATTTTGATGTTGTGAAACCCAGAAAACAGATCCAGGTTCGTAAAATAATTTTTACCAGCTAATTTTGACAACTGGTCATCAATATGATGCATGGGAAAACGATCTTTGACAGTTATCGCATTTAAATCCCTGTAATCAACACAAACTCAATAGTCGCCATTTTTCTTTTTTACAAGAATAATTGGGGATGCATATTGAGAATTAGATTCCCTAACAATACCACTGCTGATTAGGTCATCAATTATTGTTGTTACTGCTTGCCTCTCAGAATGAGCCAATCTACATGGTTTACGTACAACAGGCTTATTAACATTAAGTTGAATTGTCATTTCTCCTAAATTAGTACAACCTATTTCTTTATTTGTATTGGCAAAGCAATCTTTATGGCGTTTTAACAATTGTATTAGGCTACTTAAGTCATTGGCACAAATATCTCCTACCTTTATATTTTGTAACTCAGAATCAAAATTATTCCCACACTCAACTCTCCTCAAGGTTAATAGATTAGAACTCACCTCTATATCTGTGCATCTGTCAGCTCTGGCTACCATCATTCCTTTTTTCCAAGATATAGGACATGTGCCAATATTACAGACCCTCACATATCCCTTGCCATTTCTAAGCATTGTGCTGGCAACCGCATATACAACATTGCCCATACTATACTGCCTTGGCCTCGTGCAGAAGTCATCAGAGTGGTCTCCAGCGATATTAACCTTCACCAAGTTATCACCAATAGGAATTATGATGTCTTCAGTAAGTTCAACTCTGAAACTACTTGCTTCACCGCATATGTTTTAATTTCCACTTTATCAACTAAGAGCTCAAACTCAACTTATCCTACCGCACGCACTGAACTATTGTTGAAGCCTTTCAAAACGGTCTCGATAGGACTAACCTTTAGTTTTATAGCGTCTACTGCTGCCTTAGAAATCACATTAAGTTCACTGCCTGTGTCTAAATATGCTTTCATATAAACACCATTCACTGTCACAGTCTTCTTATATACATCATTATAATGTGCCAAAAGTTGAATCCTTTTCATATCATCCAGTGAGTTGCAGGAAGTGGCCACATGCCCAGTTTTACCGCACCTAAAGCACTTTCGCTTGTCAGGTAATTTACAGACAGTTGCTATATGACCTACTTCGTTGTAGCTATAGCAAATAGATGGCTTCTTTGCACTTAAGTCCTTTTGAGAGTTGTTACTAAACGATTCACCAACTCTAGGTGTCCCAATTGATCTTGGCATGGTATTTTTTACTTTTAAAGGGTTTGTTTGATAAGACTCTAGGGAAGACAGAAACCCTTCATATAATTCATCAGGGGTAGAGCATTGAAAAGCTTGGGCGTTTGCCTGTAGTTCCTGAGAGAGTCACCGAATAATACATGATACAGCAGCTTCATTACTCAATTGGCATCTGTTGTCGTAAAGTGATTTAGGTTGCCTTACGATTTATCCTTCATTGCCCAGGTTCAATATAGATAAATATAAGAGATAATAATGAGTTTATGTAGAGTGTAAGTGTAAAGTAATTTTGTATGGAAATGTTAATAAATACATACACAAGATATAAACTCCTATTGATGTATCCACAAATTCATTTCTTTATTAGTATCAAATGTGGAACCCGACTGTCCTAGTCATAGGTATCGTTTAGCACACAATATAAGAATGATCTTTGAATCATTCTTCTTTTACGACTTATATTAATAAGTCCTTTTGAATGTAAAATGCAAGGAGAGATTTGGGTAAGAAAGTACCAAATATACCAAATATTAACTATTTGGGCAGGGTTTCCCCTTATTGTTCAGCCTTTGATGTGAATATTCACACAGCACGCTAAGCAATGAACACAGTTTTTTTTTTTTTATTGGACTTGACTTTATGTTGTTGGTCCGAAGATCTCACAACTTTACCGGGGTTTTCGGGTCGAGTGCCTTTGCGAAGCGAAGGCGCTCGAGCCCGGGGGGCAACTTGCTCGAGGAGGCTCCCTAGGGAGTTTCACCTCGGCTGGACTGTTGCCATGAGAGGGGGATGAATCTAATGATGCCCACCATAGGGCGACACAATGCACTAATTGAGAGCGGGCAACGGGTAATATAAAGCCCGAGAGGAAGGATCCCGGCGGACCGGGATCGGCGGTTCGCGGTGGCCTATACTATCTTACTGCCGTTTCGCAACGTGTTATGGTTGGGAGAGAAGAAACGGCGAAAGAAACTTCCCAGCAACACGCCAAGTCTATCCTATGGGGGGGCTGTATCTCCTGGCGACCCTCGCGGGGACGTGGAGAGATCGTGATTGGCGGCGTCGACGCCGCCGTCTGTGTCTGTCTGTCGGTGCCTGCCAGCCTGCCGTCCTAACCGCGGGCGGGCTGATCCGAGCCAGCCGTTTTGTGATATCGTCGACCTTGTCCGTGAGGATGTTACGCGGTCGTCGCACGAGAGCCTTTCGTCGAGGCTTATAATCGGACGCGGACACGACGAGGGGATTTCGATGGTGCGGCGCTAGATCGAAATACTTACGCGAGAGCGACGTAATGTAGTTTTTGATGGAGGAAGCTCCAGATCGCGGTGGATGTCGACGTTACGCATATAGAGGGGAGCACCGACGGCTCTGCGCATGAATTTATTCTCAACGATTTGCAGTTTCTTTAAAAGGTAAGGCTTGGCATGGCCGAATACCACACTCGCGTATGTCATGATCGGGCGGGTGCATGTTTTATATAGAGTAAGCTTGTGTCTGAGGGACATTTTGCTTCGTTTATCTATCATGGGTGCTAGACGACCCATCACAAATCGCGCTCTATTCCGGACTATAGTGATATGCTCGTTGAAGCGCAAGTTCTGATCTAGGGTGACACCCAGGTATTTGGTGTACTTTGCCCAGGGGATCTCTTGTTCGTAGAGCGAGATGGCTTTTAAGCGAAGACAAGCGCGTTTGGGAGAGCGAAGCGCCCGGGGAAAAGAACATTGCTGCGCTTTTCTCCGGGTTTACCTCTATCCTCCATTTGCGAAACCATTCGCCTAGCTCTGTTACAGCTGCCTGTAGCCGGACGCAAGCCATTTGTCGGTTGTGATCTGATGTATAAAGTGCGGTGTCATCCGCGAAGAGGGCCAACTCTACATCTGGAGTTTTTGGGATGTCGCTGGTGTACAGCGTGAAGAGTAGTGGAGACAGGGCCGAGCCCTGTGGTACACCGGCTGTGAGTGGGTGAGGGGACGAGCGTGTTCCCTCCACTCGAAAACGGAAGCTACGACCTAGGAGGAAGTCTCGCAAGATGAGCACGAGTCTGTCTGGCACACCGAACTGGTACAGCTTGTAAATCAAACCGTTATGCCAGACCTTGTCGAAGGCCTTAGCTACGTCAGGGCGAACAGTGCGGCTGTTCCTATAGGGCGAGGGCGATGGGCAAAGTGGGATAGTATGTGCTCCGTGATGCGGTGCACCTGTTGGAACATGAGTGTCTGTCTGGCACGGAATCCAAACTGCTCATCGGGTAGTAGATGTTTGCTGATGGCAAAATCTCTAAGTCTAGAGAGGATGACCCTCTCGTAAAGCTTGCTGAGTGTGCTCAGTAGGCTGATTGGGCGGTAGCTGGACGGTTTATTAGCCGGTTTTCCAGGCTTGTGAATACCGATGACGTCTGCTTCCTTCCAGATCGCGGGAAAGAGCAGTTTGTTATGGCGGCATTGAAGATGATCACTAAGATTATAATCAAGTGGCCGGGGAGGAGTTTTAACACGCGATTGTTAATGCCATCGATCCCTGGGGCTTTTCGCGGTTTGAGGACTTGATCAGATCTTGCACTTCTTCGACCGTGACTGGGTCGAGTGTGGTTTCCGCTGGTAAGGAGGATCTACGTTCGACCTCGGAGTCCACCTCCGTCAGGTGTGACTGGTCGACGTTTTGTGTAGTGGGGGAGCATTGAAGCTCTAGACTCTGAGCAAGGCATTCGGCTTTCTCCTCATCATCGAACGCCTCGGTGTTGTCGGCTCTTTCTAGCGCGGGTATGACAGTGAGGGTATCTGATTTGAGAGCTCTAGCCAGCTTCCAGTACGCCTGGTGAGTTGGTTCGATATCTCTCAACGTTCTGTGCCAACGTTGTTCCCTGACTTCCCGGATACGTAGTTTGACCTCGCGCTCTAGTTGGCGGAGTCGGACTCTGTTGTCTTCGGTGGGATATCTGTCGTGAGCTCTGGAGGCGGCTCTCTTTTCCCTTAGCAGTACCCTCACTTCGTCCGGCAGGCATAAGTGGCGGTCATCCTCCACTGGCACCTGTCTGGACGAGTTTCACACTGCGGATTGAAGGTGGCTGGTGAGGGCCTCGATCGCCGTCTCCGTGTCTTGGTGGGATTCGATGTGGTCCGGGATGCGGTCCAGGTCTTGTGATTCGGTTGCCTTGAGGAGGTCCCAAGTCTCAACCAGTCCACAGAGGTCCTAGTTTCAGATGTCTGGTCCGTCTGTTGTCCTAATTTGAGGATAACCGGGCGATGGTCGAGTCTATATCGTCCATCGTTTCTATCGAATGGAACTGAAGAGTTACGCCCCTCAGTAATGCTAGGTCGAGAGTGTTTGGGGTCCCCCAGTCGCGGTTGGGGGGTATCGTGTGTGGGGTCATGGGAGTTATTATATCAAACAAAGATTGTCTGATATATTTATTAGGGCTCTGCCATTGGGGTTAGTGGTATTGCAATTCCACTGTTCGTGTTTACAATTCAGATCTCCGGCTATTATAACAGCTGGGCCTAAGTTGAATAGGGCTTCTAGGTCTTTCTTAATAAGGGTTTTTGGCACGCGAGGTATGCTGAGACTATGACTAGAGGTTGGTGGCCAGTCATTGCTAGTCTGCAGGCGGATACCTCCATACCTACTAGTGGTGGGGTGACTAGAGGCATGCAGTGTAGAGATCTTCTGAAATAGATCAGAGGTGCCGCCACCACGGCCTATCCTGTCATGTCTAGTGACCCGATAGTTAGAGATCTTTGGATCTCTTTCACTCGGTTTCAGGAAGGTCTCCTGCACTAGTAGTATATCTACTTGATTGGTAACCAGGAAGTCATGGACCAAGTCGCGCTGGTTTCGAAGGCCGTTGGCGTTATAAGTCGCCAGAGTCAATGAGCGTGGTTTATTTCTACCTACATGCGCCATTTGTTACCGGTAACAATAATTTAACTAGGTTGTTTAGTTATAACGACCTAAGTACCTGGAGGAGGTACGCGTGATCCATTTCGATCACGAGTTGATCCCGGAGGGAGGGTTGATCAGACTCTGCAACTTGTCTCAGTTTTCGAGCCAAGAGTTGGACCTCTGCTAGGTCGAAAGGCAAGTTCTTGGCGAATTTAGTCGCCAAGGCTAAGTCCTCCGCTAAAAAGTGGTGGGGTGACGGCCCAGAAGGTGCTTTTAAAATGGGGGCGGGGGCAGGGGTTGCTGGGGGTAGGCCAGCCAAAATTGGGGCGCGCGTCCTTAGTGGAGGGAACGCTTCCGTCGTGGGAAGACCCGTCCAGTCCAGTTTACCACTGGAGGGGGGACCGCCACGAATGCGGGTTTGTTCGGCACTTTTCTAGTGCCTTTTTGGGCGTTGCCCTTTCCGACCTTACGTTTGGGTCGGGGGGCGGCAGGACAGCCTCTGTAGTTAGCGGGGTGACCCGCTTGGCCGCAGAGAATGCAGCTCGGTGGCTCCGGGGAGTCCCGGGTGCGTGTGCACTCAGAGGTCCCGTGGTCGCCCAGGCACTTGACGCACCTGGGACGGGATTGACAATGTAGGGCAGAGTGCCCATAAAGTTGGCAACGATGACACTGCCGCAGTGTATGTTTTTCGTGTGTTTTGTTCCACACGAAGGCCAGAGAGGCCACAGACCTTCTCAAGTTCGAAGATCTTTTTCCCCTCTGGGGAGAGGTCGAGGACAACCAATACTAGGTTTAGAGGAGACTTTGTTGCGTCGCCTCTGTGCATACGGTGCACTTCGTGCACCGGTACAGCTGGGACTTAAGGTCCTCGAGAATGTAGGAACACTCGATTTCCTGTGGGAGTCCACGGATTATAGCCCGAAGGCGTTTTCTTCCGGCAGGGCATAAGTGTAGTAACCGATTTTACGGTCACATAACAAGGATGTTAGGGAGCGGTGGTCACTTGAAGTCGTGACCATAACTTTGATGCCGTGTTGGGTATCACGGGCTTCTTTATAGAGATTGCCTTACCTGGCAGCTCCTTAGCGAGTTGAAGCCAATGGGCTTTCTCGCGGATGATCAGGGGTGGCGGCGGGCGCTGTGAAGGTGGCCCAGGGCGGCTGGAAGGTGCCGCTGTTGGTTTTTTGCCCGCAGTGGGAGCGGGGTTGGGGGGGACCTCCCTCTGGGTCGGCCGTTTTTTGGTACGATTGACGGTTATGAAACCGTCATCGTCCTCGCAGTTTGAGGATGTTCGCGGGAGGCGCGACATCCATGGGGTGATTTCATCGGCCGGTGGAAGAGGAGCATCCCTGAGGTATTGCGGACCGTCAGGAGATAATTCGATTTCTCGTCGAGAATCGATTACGCGGTGTATGGGCGATCGCGAACGCGATGTCGTCGAACTCGCGGAGCTCGATCGCGGTTGTCCCGACGCGGAACCGCGAGAAAACGAGGCGCGTGATTTTGGTGCCACACGGTGGGCATCGTTGAGCGGGGGTGCGGGCGGCGGGCGCACCGGTAACACGGCGGGTACGGATGCGGGGGCGCGGGGGGCGCGGGCGCTAAGGCAGAGCGCAGGTGGTCAGCGATAAGCGCGGTGGCGGGGTCGCGGGGGTGCGGTGGTCGCGGCAGATGCGGGTGCGGGGCCCCTTGCACGTGTAACTTGCAGGACACGGGTTTCTCGGAATTAAGTTCCGAGATAACGGACGCCATTGATTGGGACTCCGGAGTCCTCAAAAATTGGTCGAGCGCTTGAGGGAATTGCTGTCGTAAAAACGACAGCAAACCCTCCAACAGCAATGGAAGAGCTCCACGCCGTCCATTGTCCCTGAGGGGACGAACGATTTGGTGGAAAAACCACCTGATGACGCACTTTTCACTGCACTGTCACAGAAAAAAACACAGATCGACCGGGTGAACGAACGAACACAACGAACACGAATAACGGACAGCCGAGGCGGAGCGAGAGACGTGCGCGCGCGACGAACGACAACGGGCGAATGATGAACACAGTCTAAACGCCACTACGCCTTTTATACGAAAAATGCTACCCTACAAAACAATAACATTGCATCATTGCTAAAAATAGCAATTACATCATAGTGTTGCCAGGATCATAAAAACCAATTATAATAATTAGTTACTGATGCACTAAATTATCTAGATAATAATTTAGTGGGCTTATAAAATTAACTAACGGGTAGAAAATGATAATTTAATTATAAATCGAATCGTCTGATAAATGGACTAAAAGTTTTATCTATGACGATTGTCTATGTCATATTAATATACACTATGGTTCTCATGACTACTGTGATGGACATCTTGTAACATTCGGCTATCTAGTCTTTTTGTTAACAACTTTTTTGAACTCAACAAGTTCCTCGTCGCGCTCCCTCACCCCTGCTGTCCTTTGCGTTCAGAAAAATATTAACCTTTTCGCATTTCGCGACATCTGTAGCACATAGCTACTTTTTCTTGAAAGTATTTGGTCATTGATTCTGTAGACATTTTCTTCCTTCCCATAAGCTCTTCTAAAAGGGTGGCATAGTCATTTTGCCGTGGAAAGGCCCTTGTTATCATAGTTTTCCATTCATCCCAAGAATGGTCATACGACTCTAATCTATTGAATCAAAGCCTGGCTTGGCCTTGTAGTTTTGACTGTAGTATGAATGACTCTGTATCATCATTCCAGCCGTATATAGTGCCTAATTGCTCTATTTTCTTAATCCAGCTTCTAATGTTTTCTTCTCTGTTTTCAGGATCAAAGTCAGGAACCAATTTTTCTGTGTTTTGTAACTTATTAATGCCGGTTGGCACAATATGACTTTCGTCGTAAATTGACCTTTGTATTGCTTCGTCAACTTTTCTTTTAATGAGTTTGTCGACGCGCTTCGTCGATTGTGGGATGGACTCATCA
This sequence comes from Dendrolimus houi, assembly GCA_039645545.1. Lineage (NCBI taxonomy): Eukaryota > Metazoa > Arthropoda > Insecta > Lepidoptera > Lasiocampidae > Dendrolimus > Dendrolimus houi. The sequence continues at coordinate 19,536 of JBBJBW010000056.1, forward strand.
CTCACCTGTGATCGGTTTCTTTTGGATCGTACATAGTACCCTTGATGTTCTTTGTATCGTTTCATTGTGGGTTTTAAGAGGCGTTGTGGATTGACAGAAGAGAGATCCCACTTCTGATTATAACGAGTTAGTGTATTGATATTGTCAATAAATAAAGCTGAAAAGTAATCAACTGTAAATTTTTATTTATTCTTTGCCTCCAAAAATCTAATGCACACACTCTTGTATCAAAAACCATAAATCAGCCTCCTGTCACCTCTCTCTCCTCTCCCCGCCTCTCCTTATACCATAAACTTAACGGCTTGGCTTGTCTGTCTTTTACAAAATACTATTTAATAGATAGGTTTATGTTGACATATAATGAAAATACAAATATTAAAAATAAATCAAGAAAGACGACATCTAGCTTATATTGACGAAAATCCCAATAAATCATTTTGAAAGACGTGCATCATTCTCATGTAGTTTCGACTCGTAATAATAGATGGCGCTGTAACAAAAGATTTAAAGAGTGAATTATTTACATTTTGAAAATCTCAAATTCTTCCAGTAAATCGAAATAATTATTGATATCTAATATACAATAAATTACTAAAATGGATTACCTGGATAACTTTAGGGAACAGGAATCACAGATTTAAAATCTGTCTAATAATATCTTAAGAACGCTGTATGAAATTCCAATTAACCTCTTCTGGAACATGAGATTATATAATGTGTGGCGGCCGGTGACAGTTGCAATTCAGCAAAAAATTGTAAGGTTCGAATATTGAAGCGCTGTCGGCAGTCGCCCTCCGTCAGCCCTCGTGTGAGTCGTGTATATAGCTTGTATCTTGTGTAGATTTATTTCGAGTTAAAGTAAAGACAATTAGTACATATAGTATTTCATTTATTTCCCTCTGTTCGACACGCCATAATTGGAGTCTAGAGAGATATATAACTGTGACCATATTAACCACAACACTGGTGACCTATACGACCGAGCTGTTGGGAAATAGTGATATATATTTTTTTTGTCGTTTAAAAATTTTTTTTGGAGGCGACTCACATTACGACCACCGAGGGCTCGCGCAGCATTTACGCGATATCATAAATACAGTGCAACTAGAACTATGGAAAACAAAGGAGAGATTGCGGGGGTTTCACTAGCAACGCGGATCCCATATTTCTGGATGGATCAGCCAAGGGCGTGGTTTCTGCAGGTAGAAGCAGTTTTGGACCCGCAGAAGATGGCTGACGAAGCCAAATACCAGGTCATAATAACCAAACTTGGAAAGAAGTAATACGGCAGGTCACGGATATACTATTTGACCCACCTTTGGCGCAAAAGTACGAAGCACTAAAGGCGAGATTATTAAGTATATACGAAGAGAGTGAAAATAGAAGAATTCAGAGATTAATTGGGGAATTGAATCTGGGTGACCAAAAGCCGTCACAACTACTAAGGAGTATGCGGGATTTAGCGCGTAATAAAGTAGCCGATGACACCCTGGTCATCCTTTGGAGAAATCGTCTTCCAGCAGCAGTTCGAGCAGTGCTGGCCGTTTCGGATTCAAGGATTTAAATACACTAGCGGCGATGGCGGACCAGAATGTGAAACCTGCGTATATTGATGAGGTCAGTAGCCAAACAGATAGTCCTTTTAATAAATTATTGGCGGAGATAGCAAGAATTAATGTACGTTTAGAAAACATGGAGAGGTCCAGGTCACGGGAGAGGGGCGACTAGGAAAACCGGCCAGGCCCCAGTAATTTCAGGGCTAGATCTCGCTCGAGATCGGGAGGTCGTAGCCGGAGGCCAGGAGATGCATATTGGCTCTGTTTCTATCACTTCCGCTATGGGACTCAAGTGAGCAGGTGCGTACAGCCCTGCTCGTGGAAGAATAAACAGGAAAACTAGATACGGTGCAGTGTAGTGCGGTGGGTAACTGCAGCCGTTTAGCCAACCATCGCCTGTCAATACGGGATAGAAGAACTAATTTGTTATATTTAGTGGACACGGGCGCGAATATAGCAATGGTTCCGCGTAGTTGTGTGAAAGTAAATAGTGGTACTGTTAGCAAATACGTACTTTACGCTGTGAACGGTACGGAAATCAGGACTTATGGTGAAAAGACTCTAGAATTAGATCTTAATTTAAGGCGATCTTTTCAATGGAATTTTGTCGTTTGTAACGTCAAACAGCCCCTTATTGGGGCAGATTTTTTAAAATATTTCAAATTAATGCTGGATTTGGACGATAAAATTTTAGTTGATAAGATTACTAATTTAAAGGTTGCTGGTATCGTTATGGATTATGAAGGGCCGACGGTCAAGTCGATTAATGTTAACAACCTTTACCATAAATTATTGGAAGAGTTCCCAGATGTTACGAAACCAGTCAGTTTTAAGGAGGCACCCCGGCACCGCGTTTACCATCACATTGAGACAACGGGACCGCCGGTGCACGCCAGGGTGAGGCCACTTCCCCCTGATCGTTATGCCAAGGTAAGGGAAGAATTTAGGGTTATGCAAGAAATGGGTTTATGTCGACCTTCAAAGAGTACGTGGGCTAGTCCGCTCCATGTAGTGCCGAAGAAAGATGGAGGTATACGTCCATGCGGCGACTACAGAGCGTTAAACGCCATAACGAAGCCTGACAGATACCCCATTCCTCGATTGCAAGATTTTACGTATTTATTGGCTAACAAAAGTATATTTTCTAGATTAGATTTAAATAGGGCGTATCATAACATTCTAGTTAATCCAGAGGATATTGAGAAAACAGCTATATGTACACCGTTCGGACTGTACGAATTCGAACGTATGACGTTTGGCTTGCGTAACGCGGCTCAAACGTTTCAAAGGTTCATACGGTTTTAAAAGGCCTAGATTTTCTATTCACTTACATAGATGATGTCATTATAGCCAGCAACACCGAGCAAGAACACAAGGAACATTTAAGGACAGTTTTTGAGCGATTTGACAAATTCGGAATAACCATTAATTTAAATAAATGTTGTTTCGGACAGAGCAGGGTAAATTTTTTAGGTTATGAAGTATCAACGGAAGGCAATAAGTCACTGGAGGAGAAGGTTAAAGCGATAGTGGAGTACCGGAGACCGGAGACCGTTGAGGGGTTAAGACGCTTTTTAGGCATGCTTAACTTTTATAGATCGCATTTACCTCATGCAGTCGAATATCAGTCTGAATTAAGTAAGTATTTACATAACGCTAAGAAACGGGATAAAACTAAAATCACATGGTCGGATACAGCAGTGGAGGCATTCGATAAGTGTAAAACGAGCCTACAAAGCGCCGTTACAGCTCCACTCAAGGCACCGCTCATGTTGCCGCTTTTGACGCCACTGGCAGCGGATGTGCGGCCGCTTATCCTGCTGCTGCTTCGCGTGAAGGTAACTTCTCCGCCCATCCCGGGCATCTTCTCCTTGGACGGAGTTCAGACGTGTGGTAAGCAAATATTCGTCCCCCCCCCACACTAATACGATGGAGAACAGCTGACCTTACCATAGGTACCGGCATCGGTGCGGGATTCGCCCTCCTTTTTTTTTCGGCGGAAGATCGACCCGCCTGGGGTAGATTCTCTTGATTCTAGGAGCTTGCATTTTTTTTGGTTCGAACCCCTTTCGGGGTTATTAAAAACTAATTTTGTCTCCGCTTCGGGAGACCATCTGAAGGCTTACAGAACTAAGCTGTGAGTGACGTGCGAAGAGTCCGCGGGATGCTGTCACGTTTTATCTTAGGATAAATAAAACGCGATCAAAATGAGATTAAGAAAATTAATTTAATTTATTTTTCTTAATAAAATAAGTGGGTAAGTAGTGGGTTCTTGCTAAACAAAAATCAGTTTCCCTGGCTAGTTTTAGAATAGGTACCGAACTCCCCTGATAATCCCTGCAGTATGGTGAATAGCTCGGCAGTCCTTATTCGCAACTCCTAATGCACGAGGTTCCGGCACATCAACGGAGTAGATTTCTGAGAGAGTGGGAGGAGTTTACTCCCAACCAAATTCCTGAAACCGCAATCAAGTCAAGCTCAGTGAATGTTTTACTATGCTCTTATTAGCCACTTGGATGGTCAGCAACAAAGGCAAGCCAGGTCATCTACAGGAAGAGATTGGAACCTACTCACTAAGTGACATTTCTAGGCGTTGAGACAATCCAAGCGTACAATATAAGGAAAGCAAATAGTACAGGAATATCATGTAATGGTGGAAATTGCATGCTTAAGTTTATACGGTTATCTGCATTATATAAAACAAGACTGAAGAATTTTATGAAACAAACAAATATTTAAGGGTTACATATTAGATTACATATAAAACTACATAGGCTAGTTAAACTACTAAATATTTTAATACAATTTCAAATCACTTCTAAAAACCGTTCTTTAAACCCCTACAAAGAGAAAAATATACATAATTACACAACTTACCCAGTATGGGAATAACAAGCATTTATCTTAAACACGAATTTAAATAATATTGACAAGTTTAGCTTGTATTTAGTAAAAAAAATATTAGAATAATAGTTTTCAAATATGTAAAAGTTAAATACGCAGCTCATCCGTCAGCCTGCCGAGATAATCTTTACCTGCCCTACCGTCATTCCGTTGGTTATTTTCTACACCTTGAGACGTTCCTTTACGTGTATCAAATTATTGTATGATATACTGGTATTTATGGGCGGTGATTTTTTAAATTACATTTTATATTATTATTAATTGATATTCATGTATATAAATTTAAATTATATGTATTATTTGATTTTAAGTATTTTTTAATTATATATAATTAGTAAACAACGATTGTGAATAGTTGTTACAGTACTCCCCTTCCAAGACAAGGATTTTTCCTGCAGAAAAACCCGCCCGCATAGGTGTATTAAAAGGTACATTTTGGTTTCAAGTCCTTGATATGCCAGGCTCCTAAGTTTCGAGCTTCCATATCCTCCAATATATATACTAGTGGAGAACGTTTTCAATTATTCGACATTTTGGAATTTTGGTGCAAGCTTTTAGTGAAATATACATCTTTATCGCTTTGGAAATAACACCTTTTCCAAACAATGTCACCTACATTGAAATTTGCCTCCTTGCGTCTTAAATTATAGCGATGAGTATTCTTTTGATGACTATGCCATAGGGCAGATTGGACATTATCAAAAACATTAGATAGGTGTCCTAAATTAGCAGCGTATTGGTCACGAGGTGAAAATATTATTTCTTTAGGGTTGCTTGCTTCCAAGTAGTGGGAGCCACATATTACTAATTCCCTGCCATGAACTAGAAAGGCGGGAGTATAGCCTGTAACTTCATTAACTGAATTGTTCATCATGAACTGGATTTTAGGTAAGTTTACATCCCAAGCTCTATGATCACCTTCCACAAATGTTGATATGGCTGTCACTATGGTTTTATTATATCTTTCGTCAGTATTTATTTGTGGTGTATATTTAGGTGTAAAATGTACACTTGGAACTTTATATTTATTAAAAATATTTTCTAGTTCACGACTTATGAATTGACAGTAGTTGTGAAGGAGGGACACACAGGAGCCCCTTTGAGGATAGGAACGTAGGTGGGACACCACCGTCACGGAGAAAAGGGAATGTGACAATGGCCGCTGGGGCCCAGGGACGCTTCCCCGTGTGCCAACCGCGATCGGAGGGGGTGAGGACCGCGGGGGGCACCTCCTGGGGGGTGCCCTCCACACCTGCCGGAACAACCATTTTTGAGTTTTGTTCTGGCACTTGTTATATGCGGCATGTGCCGCCAGTATTAATACAACAAGAAATGTAATGCCTCCAAGTCAACGGCATTTCCTCCTGATTGAGCAATAATAACCTCTTCCTTGCTATAAATGCTATAAATCTTTCCCATTTTTTTACGAAATAATAATGTAAGTTAGATGCACCAACTACGTTAATATCTTAACTACTGTCACGAAAATGTATACTAATTTATATATAAAAGTGCAAAATTAATTTTAACCTAAATCTTTTTAACCACTAAGCCTACGTGACTAATCTAGCTGAAAACGCACTGGCCTCTTTATCTCACGGCCGCACCGTGTGGTAAGGCGGGGCTGCGTGAGCGGGCGAGCAGCGTTTTCAGTCCGCTCATGCCTAAAATTAACAATTTCCTTATTGACTATGGTACTATCATTTATTAGGAATGCCGGTTTCAGTCTGTCGATCGAGATGTTAACTTCCCTATCCGGAAGTTGAATTTTATATACTTTACCTTTTCGATCTACTACTGTGTATGGTCCTTCATAAGGTGGTTGTAAAGATCTTTTCATTATATCATTCCTAACAAATACACGTGTGCAGACTTTTAATTCCGGATGAACAAACAAACTCCTTGAACCATGGCATTGTTCTGGTCTGGGTTTAAGTTTGCTAATAATGTCTCTCAGATGCTGCACGTATTCGTAAGAATCATAAAATTCTCTCTTTGTGTTTTCATAAAACTCACCTGGAAGTCTCAAGGCTTGCCCGTATGTCAGCTGAGCGGCACTTATGCCACTATCGCTTCTGGGTGCGGCCCTAAGACCAAACAGTACTATTGGCAGTTCTTCCAACCAATTGTTTGTATCTAACCTAGCCCTAAGAGCTACCTTTAACGATCTGTGCCATCTCTCAATGGCTCCATTAGACTGAGGGTGGTATGGTGTAGTTCTCAGTTTTTCTACACCCAAGCACTTCATTAATTGTTGGAATATATCACTCTCGAATTGTCTGCCCTGGTCACTTATAAGTCTTACCGGGCAACCAAATCTCGTGATCCACGATTCATAAATAATTTTAGTCACCGTCCTAGCAGAAATATCCACTGGTGGTATAGCCTCTGGCCACCCTTTACCCCTATTTATAATTGTCACGAGATATCTATGACCTTCCTGTGTAGTCGGTAACGGTCCAACGATATCCACGTGCACATGCTCAAACCGCTGGCAATCAGGAAATCGCTCTAAATCTGATACTGTTATGACGCTGTAACTTAGATCTCTGGTATTGAACACAGGATCTAGCCGAGTCTCCAACGTCCTTATTCATTCCTGGCCAATAAAAAATTTCTGACATTAACCTCCGTGAAGTTCTAATACCAGGATGACTCAAACTATGAACTGAATCAAACGCTGTTTTCCTAAATTGCCGGGGTAAATATGGCCTAATACCATTCTCTGAAATATTACAATAAATAGGTATGTCACAGTTCGGTATAGTAATTCTCTGAAGCGTAGCGTTGCGTCATCCAACGCCTTTTACTTTTGCTGATATACAATATATTCGTCTACGGACTGTTGTTGTGCCAATTCCGCGTAATCAATTAGAGTTGGGCAATATATTGTTTCTACCCGAGACAGCGAGTCAGTAACAATATTACTGTCGCCACTTATGTGACGAATGTCCGTTGTAAATTTCTGACGAACATTAAATGACGTACTCTCCTCGGACTTTCGTTGTTTTTGCCTATGTTTTTAAAAGCAAACGCAATAGGGTTATGATCTTTAAAAATAATTAAATGTCTCCCTTCTACCAAATTCTGGAAATGCTTAACTGACAAATATATACCTAATAATTCCCTATCAAATGCACTATAATTTTTCTGTGTTTCGGACAGCTGTTTAGAAAAATAACCTAAGGGTTTCCATTGTCCTTCAACCCACTGCTGTAGAACGGCGCCTACACCCGTATTGGACGCGTCGGTCATAAGCGCCAAAGGTACGTCGGCTAGGGGATGTGATAAGGTAACGGCGCTTTGTAGGCTCGTTTTACACTTATCGAATGCCTCCACTGCTGTATCCGACCATGTGATTTTAGTTTTATCCCGTTTCTTAGCGTTATGTAAATACTTACTTAATTCAGACTGATATTCGACTGCATGAGGTAAATGCGATCTATAAAAGTTAAGCATGCCTAAAAAGCGTCTTAACCCCTCAACGGTCTCCGGTCTCCGGTACTCCACTATCGCTTTAACCTTCTCCTCCAGTGACTTATTGCCTTCCGTTGATACTTCATAACCTAAAAATTTACCCTGCTCTGTCGAAACAACATTTATTTAAATTAATGGTTATTCCGAATTTGTCAAATCGCTCAAAAACTGTCCTTAAATGTTCCTTGTGTTCTTGCTCGGTGTTGCTGGCTATAATGACATCATCTATGTAAGTGAATAGAAAATCTAGGCCTTTTAAAACCGTATGAACCTTTGAAACGTTTGAGCCGCGTTACGCAAGCCAAACGTCATACGTTCGAATTCGTACAGTCCGAACGGTGTACATATAGCTGTTTTCTCAATATCCTCTGGATTAACTAGAATGTTATGATACGCCCTATTTAAATCTAATCTAGAAAATATACTTTTGTTAGCCAATAAATACGTAAAATCTTGCAATCGAGGAATGGGGTATCTGTCAGGCTTCGTTATGGCGTTTAACGCTCTGTAGTCGCCGCATGGACGTATACCTCCATCTTTCTTCGGCACTACATGGAGCGGACTAGCCCACGTACTCTTTGAAGGTCGACATAAACCCATTTCTTGCATAACCCTAAATTCTTCCCTTACCTTGGCATAACGATCAGGGGGAAGTGGCCTCACCCTGGCGTGCACCGGCGGTCCCGTTGTCTCAATGTGATGGTAAACGCGGTGCCGGGGTGCCTCCTTAAAACTGACTGGTTTCGTAACATCTGGGAACTCTTCCAATAATTTATGGTAAAGGTTGTTAACATTAATCGACTTGACCGTCGGCCCTTCATAATCCATAACGATACCAGCAACCTTTAAATTAGTAATCTTATCAACTAAAATTTTATCGTCCAAATCCAGCATTAATTTGAAATATTTTAAAAAATCTGCCCCAATAAGGGCTGTTTGACGTTACAAACGACAAAATTCCATTGAAAAGATCGCCTTAAATTAAGATCTAATTCTAGAGTCTTTTCACCATAAGTCCTGATTTCCGTACCGTTCACAGCGTAAAGTACGTATTTGCTAACAGTACCACTATTTACTTTCACACAACTACGCGGAACCATTGCTATATTCGCGCCCGTGTCCACTAAATATAACAAATTAGTTCTTCTATCCCGTATTGACAGGCGATGGTTGGCTAAACGGCTGCAGTTACCCACCGCACTACACTGCACCGTATCTAGTTTTCCTGTTTATTCTTCCACGAGCAGGGCTGTACGCACCTGCTCACTTGAGTCCCATAGCGGAAGTGATAGAAACAGAGCCAATATGCATCTCCTGGCCTCCGGCTACGACCTCCCCGATCTAGAGCGAGATCTAGCCCTGAAATTACTGGGGCCTGGCCGGTTTTCCTAGTCGCCCCTCTCCCGTGACCTGGACCTCTCCATGTTTTCTAAACGTACATTAATTCTTGCTATCTCCGCCAATAATTTATTAAAAGGACTATCTGTTTGGCTACTGACCTCATCAATATACGCAGGTTTCACATTCTGGTCCGCCATCGCCGCTAGTGTATTTAAATCCTTGGAATCCGAAACGGCCAGCACTGCTCGAACTGCTGCTGGAAGACGATTTCTCCAAAGGATGACCAGGGTGTCATCGGCTACTTTATTACGCGCTAAATCCCGCATACTCCTTAGTAGTTGTGACGGCTTTTGGTCACCCAGATTCAATTCCCCAATTAATCTCTGAATTCTTCTATTTTCACTCTCTTCGTATATACTTAATAATCTCGCCTTTAGTGCTTCGTACTTTTGCGCCAAAGGTGGGTCAAATAGTATATCCGTGACCTGCCGTATTACTTCTTTTCCAAGTTTGGTTATTATGACCTGGTATTTGGCTTCGTCAGCCATCTTCTGCGGGTCCAAAACTGCTTCTACCTGCAGAAACCACGCCCTTGGCTGATCCATCCAGAAATATGGGATCCGCGTTGCTAGTGAAACCCCCGCAATCTCTCCTTTGTTTTCCATAGTTCTAGTTGCACTGTATTTATGATATCGCGTAAATGCTGCGCGAGCCCTCGGTGGTCGTAATGTGAGTCGCCTCCAAAAAAAATTTTTAAACGACAAAAAAAATATATATCACTATTTCCCAACAGCTCGGTCGTATAGGTCACCAGTGTTGTGGTTAATATGGTCACAGTTATATATCTCTCTAGACTCCAATTATGGCGTGTCGAACAGAGGGAAATAAATGAAATACTATATGTACTAATTGTCTTTACTTTAACTCGAAATAAATCTACACAAGATACAAGCTATATACACGACTCACACGAGGGCTGACGGAGGGCGACTGCCGACAGCGCTTCAATATTCGAACCTTACAATTTTTGCTGAATTGCAACTGTCACCGGCCGCCACACATTATATAATCTCATGTTCCAGAAGAGGTTAATTGGAATTTCATACAGCGTTCTTAAGATATTATTAGACAGATTTTAAATCTGTGATTCCTGTTCCCTAAAGTTATCCAGGTAATCCATTTTAGTAATTTATTGTATATTAGATATCAATAATTATTTCGATTTACTGGAAGAATTTGAGATTTTCAAAATGTAAATAATTCACTCTTTAAATCTTTTGTTACAGCGCCATCTATTATTACGAGTCGAAACTACATGAGAATGATGCACGTCTTTCAAAATGATTTATTGGGGATTTTCGTCAATATAAGCTAGATGTCGTCTTTCTTGATTTATTTTTAATATTTGTATTTTCATTATATGTCAACATAAACCTATCTATTAAATAGTATTTTGTAAAAGACAGACAAGCCAAGCCGTTAAGTTTATGGTATAAGGAGAGGCGGGGAGAGGAGAGGAGAGGTGACAGGAGGCTGATTTATGGTTTTTTGATACAAGAGTGTGTGCATTAGATTTTTGGAGGCAAAGAATAAATAAAAATTTACAGTTGATTACTTTTCAGCTTTATTTATTGACAATATCAATACACTAACTCGTTATAATCAGAAGTGGGATCTCTCTTCTGTCAATCCACAACGCCTCTTAAAACCCACAATGAAACGATACAAAGAACATCAAAGGGTACTATGTACGATCCAAAAGAAACCGATCACAGGTGAGTGATGAGTCCATCCCACAATCGACGAAGCGCGTCGACAAACTCATTAAAAGAAAAGTTGACGAAGCAATACAAAGGTCAATTTACGACGAAAGTCATATTGTGCCAACCGGCATTAATAAGTTACAAAACACAGAAAAATTGGTTCCTGACTTTGATCCTGAAAACAGAGAAGAAAACATTAGAAGCTGGATTAAGAAAATAGAGCAATTAGGCACTATATACGGCTGGAATGATGATACAGAGTCATTCATACTACAGTCAAAACTACAAGGCCAAGCCAGGCTTTGATTCAATAGATTAGAGTCGTATGACCATTCTTGGGATGAATGGAAAACTATGATAACAAGGGCCTTTCCACGGCAAAATGACTATGCCACCCTTTTAGAAGAGCTTATGGGAAGGAAGAAAATGTCTACAGAATCAATGACCAAATACTTTCAAGAAAAAGTAGCTATGTGCTACAGATGTCGCGAAATGCGAAAAGGTTAATATTTTCTGAACGCAAAGGACAGCAGGGGTGAGGGAGCGCGACGAGGAACTTGTTGAGTTCAAAAAAAGTTGTTAACAAAAGACTAGATAGCCGAATGTTACAAGATGTCCATCACAGTAGTCATGAGAACCATAGTGTATATTAATATGACATAGACAATCGTCATAGATAAAACTTTTAGTCCATTTATCAGACGATTCGATTTATAATTAAATTATCATTTTCTACCCGTTAGTTAATTTTATAAGCCCACTAAATTATTATCTAGATAATTTAGTGCATCAGTAACTAATTATTATAATTGTTTTTATGATTCTGGCAACACTATGATGTAATTGCTATTTTTAGCAATTATGCAATATTATTGTTTTGTAGGGTAGCATTTTTCGTATAAAAGGCGTAGTGGCGTTTAGACTGTGTTCATCATTCGCCCGTTGTCGTTCGTCGCGCGCGCACGTCTCCCGCTCCGCCTCGGCTGTCCGTTATTCGTGTTCGTTGTGTTCGTTCGTTCACCCGGTCGATCTGTGTTTTTCTGTGACAGTGCAGTGAAAAGTGCGTCATCAGGTGGTTTTTCCACCAAATCGTTCGTCCCCTCAGGGACAATGGACGGCGTGGAGCTCTCTCCATTGCTGTTGGAGGGTTTGCTGTCGTTTTACGACAGCAATTCCCTCAAGCGCTCGACCAATTTTTGAGGACTCCGGAGTCCCAATCAATGGCGTCCGTTATCTCGGAACGTAATTCCGAGAAACCCGTGTCCTGCAAGTTACACGTGCAAGGGCCCCCGCACCCGCATCTGCCGCGACCACCGCACCCCCCGCGACCCCCGCCACCGCGCTTATCGCTGACCACCTGCGCTCTGCCTTAGCGCCCGCGCCCCCCGCGCCCCCGCATCCGTACCCGCCGTGTTACCGGTGCGCCCGCCGCCCGCACCCCCGCTCAACGATGCCCACCGTGTGGCACCAAAATCACGCGCCTCGTTTTCTCGCGGTTCCGCGTCGGGACAACCGCGATCGAGCTCCGCGAGTTCGACGACATCGCGTTCGCGATCGCCCATACACCGCGTAATCGATTCTCGACGAGAAATCGAATTATCTCCTGACGGTCCGCAATACCTCAGGGATGCTCCTCTTCCACCGGCCGATGAAATCACCCCCATGGATGTCGCGCCTCCCGCGAACATCCCCTCAAACCGCGAGGACGATGACGGTTTCATAACCGTCAATCGTACCAAAAAACGGAAGACCCAGAGGGAGGTCCCCCCCAACCCCGCTCCCACTGCGGGCACAAAACCAACAGCGGCACCTTCCAGCCGCCCTGGGCCACCTTCACAGCGCCCGCCGCCACCCCTGATCATCCGCGAGAAAGCCCATTGGCTTCAACTCGCTAAGGAGCTGCCAGGTAAGGCAATCTCTATAAAAGAAGCCCATGATACCCAACACGGCATCAAAGTTATGGTCACGACTTCAAGTGACCACCGCTCCCTAACATCCTTGTTATGTGACCGTAAAATCGGTTACTACACTTATGCCCTGCCGGAAGAAAAACGCCTTCGGGCTATAATCCGTGGACTCCCACAGGAAATCGAGTGTTCCTACATTCTCGAGGACCTTAAGTCCCAAGCTGTACCGGTGCACGAAGTGCACCGTATGCACAGAGGCGACGCAACAAAGTCTCCTCTAAACCTAGTATTGGTTGTCCTCGACCTCTCCCAGAGGGAAAAGATCTTCGAACTTGAGAAGGTCTGTGGCCTCTCTGGCCTTCGTGTGGAACAAAACACACGAAAAACATACACTGCGGCAGTGTCATCGTTGCCAACTTTATGGGCACTCTGCCCTACATTGTCAATCCCGTCCCAGGTGCGTCAAGTGCCTGGGCGACCCTGGGACCTCTGAGTGCACACGCACCGGGACTCCCGGAGCCACCGAGCTGCATTCTCTGCGGCCAAGCGGGTCACCCGCTAACTACAGAGGCTGTCCTGCCGCCCCCGACCCAAACGTAAGGTCGGAAAGGGCAACGCCCAAAAGGCACTAGAAAAGTGCCGAACAAACCCGCATTCGTGGCGGTCCCCTCCAGTGGTAAACTGGACTGGACGGGTCTTCCCACGACGGAAGCGTTCCCTCCACTAAGGACGCGCGCCCCAATTTTGGCTGGCCTACCCCCAGCAACCCCTGCCCCCGCCCCCATTTTAAAAGCACCTTCTGGGCCGTCACCCCACCACTCTTTAGCGGAGGACTTAGCCTTGGCGACTAAATTCGCCAAGAACTTGCCTTTCGACCTAGCAGAGGTCCAACTCTTGGCTCGAAAACTGAGACAAGTTGCAGAGTCTGATCAACCCTCCCTCCGGGATCAACTCGTGATCGAAATGGATCACGCGTACCTCCTCCAGGTACTTAGGTCGTTATAACTAAACAACCTAGTTAAATTATTGTTACCGGTAACAAATGGCGCATGTAGGTAGAAATAAACCACGCTCATTGACTCTGGCGACTTATAACGCCAACGGCCTTCGAAACCAGCGCGACTTGGTCCATGACTTCCTGGTTACCAATCAAGTAGATATACTACTAGTGCAGGAGACCTTCCTGAAACCGAGTGAAAGAGATCCAAAGATCTCTAACTATCAGGTCACTAGACATGACAGGATAGGCCGTGGTGGCGGCACCCTGATCTATTTCAGAAGATCTCTACACTGCATGCCTCTAGTCACCCCACCACTAGTAGGTATGGAGGTATCCGCCTGCAGACTAGCAATGACTGGCCACCAACCTCTAGTCATAGTCTCAGCATACCTCGCGTGCCAAAAAACCCTTATTAAGAAAGACCTAGAAGCCCTATTCAACTTAGGCCCAGCTGTTATAATAGCCGGAGATCTGAATTGTAAACACGAACAGTGGAATTGCAATACCACTAACCCCAATGGCAGAGCCCTAATAAATATATCAGACAATCTTTTGTTTGATATAATAACTCCCATGACCCCCACACGATACCCCCCAACCGCGACTGGGGACCCCAAACACTCTCGACCTAGCATTACTGAGGGCGTAACTCTTCAGTTCCATTCGATAGAAACGATGGACGATATAGACTCGGACCATCGCCCGGTTATCCTCAAATTAGGACAACAGACGGACCAGACATCTGAAACTAGGACCTCTGTGGACTGGTTGAGACTTGGGACCTCCTCAAGGCAACCGAATCACAAGACCTGGACCGCATCCCGGACCACATCGAATCCCACCAAGACACGGAGACGGCGATCGAGGCCCTCACCAGCCACCTTCAATCCGCAGTGTGGAACCCGTCCAGACAGGTGCCAGTGGAGGATGACCGCCACTTATGCCTGCCGGACGAAGTGAGGGTACTGCTGAGGGAAAAGAGAGCCGCCTCCAGAGCTCACGACAGATATCCCACCGAAGACAACAGAGTCCGACTCCGCCAACTAGAGCGCGAGGTCAAACTACGTATCCGGGAAGTCAGGGAACAACGTTGGCACAGAACGTTGAGAGATATCGAACCAACTCACCAGGCGTACTGGAAGCTGGCTAGAGCTCTCAAATCAGATACCCTCACTGTCATACCCGCGCTAGAAAGAGCCGACAACACCGAGGCGTTCGATGATGAGGAGAAAGCCGAATGCCTTGCTCAGAGTCTAGAGCTTCAATGCTCCCCCACTACACAAAACGTCGACCAGTCACACCTGACGGAGGTGGACTCCGAGGTCGAACGTAGATCCTCCTTACCAGCGGAAACCACACTCGACCCAGTCACGGTCGAAGAAGTGCAAGATCTGATCAAGTCCCTCAAACCGCGAAAAGCCCCAGGGATCGATGGCATTAACAATCGCGTGTTAAAACTCCTCCCCGGCCACTTGATTATAATCTTAGTGATCATCTTCAATGCCGCCATAACAAACTGCTCTTTCCCCGCGATCTGGAAGGAAGCAGACGTCATCGGTATTCACAAGCCTGGAAAACCGGCTAATAAACCGTCCAGCTACCGCCCAATCAGCCTACTGAGCACACTCAGCAAGCTTTACGAGAGGGTCATCCTCTCTAGACTTAGAGATTTTGCCATCAGCAAACATCTACTACCCGATGAGCAGTTTGGATTCCGTGCCAGACAGACACTCATGCGTCCAACAGGTGCACCGCATCACGGAGCACATACTATCCCACTTTGCCCATCGCCCTCGCCCTATAGGAACAGCCGCACTGTTCCTTGACGTAGCTAAGGCCTTCGACAAGGTCTGGCATAACGGTTTGATTTACAAGCTGTACCAGTTCGGTGTGCCAGACAGACTCGTGCTCATCTTGCGAGACTTCCTCCTAGGTCGTAGCTTCCGTTTTCGAGTGGAGGGAACACGCTCGTCCCCTCACCCACTCACAGCCGGTGTACCACAGGGCTCGGCCCTGTCTCCACTACTCTTCACGCTGTACACCAGCGACATCCCAAAACTCCAGATGTAGAGTTGGCCCTCTTCGCGGATGACACCGCACTCTATACATCAGATCACAACCGACAAATGGCTTGCGTCCGGCTACAGGCAGCTGTAACAGAGCTAGGCGAATGGTTTCGCAAATGGAGGATAGAGGTAAACCCGGAGAAAAGCGCAGCAATGTTCTTTTCCCCGGGCACGCTTCGCTCTCCCAAACGCGCTTGTCTTCGCTTAAAAGCCATCTCGCTCTACGAACAAGAGATCCCCTGGGCAAAGTACACCAAATACCTGGGTGTCACCCTAGATCAGAACTTGCGCTTCAACGAGCATATCACTATAGTCCGGAATAGAGCGCGATTTGTGATGGGTCGTCTAGCACCCATGATAGACAAACGAAGCAAAATGTCCCTCAGACACAAGCTTACTCTATATAAAACATGCATTCGCCCGATCATGACATACGCGAGTGTGGTATTCGGCCATGCCAAGCGTGCCCTTTTAAAGAAACTGCAAATCGTTCAGAATAAATCCATGCGCAGAGCCGTCGGTGCTCCCCTCTATATGCGTAACGTCGACATCCACCGCGATCTGGAGCTTCCCTCCATCAAAAACTACATTACGTCGCTCTCGCGTAAGTATTTCGATCTAGCGCCGCACCATCGAAATCCCCTCGTCGTGTCCGCGTCCGATTATAAGCCTCGACGAAAGGCTCTCGTGCGACGACCGCGTAACATCCTCACGGACAAGGTCGACGATATCACAAAACGGCTGGCTCGGATCAGCCCGCCCGCGGTTAGGACGGCAGGCTGGCAGGCACCGACAGACAGACACAGACGGCGGCGTCGACGCCGCCAATCACGATCTCTCCACGTCCCCGCGAGGGTCGCCAGGAGATACAGCCCCCCCATAGGATAGACTTGGCGTGTTGCTGGGAAGTTTCTTTCGCCGTTTCTTCTCTCCCAACCATAACACGTTGCGAAACGGCAGTAAGATAGTATAGGCCACCGCGAACCGCCGATCCCGGTCCGCCGGGATCCTTCCTCTCGGGCTTTATATTACCCGTTGCCCGCTCTCAATTAGTGCATTGTGTCGCCCTATGGTGGGCATCATTAGATTCATCCCCCTCTCATGGCAACAGTCCAGCCGAGGTGAAACTCCTAGGGAGCCTCCTCGAGCAAGTTGCCCCAGGCTCGAGCGCCTTCGCTTCGCAAAGGCACTCGACCCGAAAACCCCGGTAAAGTTGTGAGATCTTCGGACCAACAACATAAAGTCAAGTCCAATAAAAAATAAAAAAAACTGTGTTCATTGCTTAGTGTGCTGTGTGAATATTCACATCAAAGGCTGAACAATACAGGGGAAACCCTGCCCAAATAGTTAATATTTGGTATATTTGGTACTTTCTTACCCAAATCTCTCCTTGCATTTTACATTCAAAAGGACTTATTAATATAAGTCGTAAAAGAAGAATGATTCAAAGATCATTCTTATATTGTGTGCTAAACGATTCCTATGACTAGGGCAGTCGGGTTCCATATTTGATACTAATAAAGAAATGAATTTGTGGATACATCAATAGGAGTTTATATCTTGTGTATGTATTTATTAACATTTCCATACAAAATTACTTTACACTTACACTCTACATAAACTCATTATTATCTCTTATATTTATCTATATTGAACCTGGGCAATGAAGGATAAATCGTAAGGCAACCTAAATCACTTTACGACAACAGATGCCAATTGAGTAATGAAGCTGCTGTATCATGTATTATTCGGTGACTCTCTCAGGAACTACAGGCAAACGCCCAAGCTTTTCAATGCTCTACCCCTGATGAATTATATGAAGGGTTTCTGTCTTCCCTAGAGTCTTATCAAACAAACCCTTTAAAAGTAAAAAATACCATGCCAAGATCAATTGGGACACCTAGAGTTGGTGAATCGTTTAGTAACAACTCTCAAAAGGACTTAAGTGCAAAGAAGCCATCTATTTGCTATAGCTACAACGAAGTAGGTCATATAGCAACTGTCTGTAAATTACCTGACAAGCGAAAGTGCTTTAGGTGCGGTAAAACTGGGCATGTGGCCACTTCCTGCAACTCACTGGATGATATGAAAAGGATTCAACTTTTGGCACATTATAATGATGTATATAAGAAGACTGTGACAGTGAATGGTGTTTATATGAAAGCATATTTAGACACAGGCAGTGAACTTAATGTGATTTCTAAGGCAGCAGTAGACGCTATAAAACTAAAGGTTAGTCCTATCGAGACCGTTTTGAAAGGCTTCAACAATAGTTCAGTGCGTGCGGTAGGATAAGTTGAGTTTGAGCTCTTAGTTGATAAAGTGGAAATTAAAACATATGCGGTGAAGCAAGTAGTTTCAGAGTTGAACTTACTGAAGACATCATAATTCCTATTGGTGATAACTTGGTGAAGGTTAATATCGCTGGAGACCACTCTGATGACTTCTGCACGAGGCCAAGGCAGTATAGTATGGGCAATGTTGTATATGCGGTTGCCAGCACAATGCTTAGAAATGGCAAGGGATATGTGAGGGTCTGTAATATTGGCACATGTCCTATATCTTGGAAAAAAAGGAATGATGGTAGCCAGAGCTGACAGATGCACAGATATAGAGGTGAGTTCTAATCTATTAACCTTGAGGAGAGTTGAGTGTGGGAATAATTTTGATTCTGAGTTACAAAATATAAAGGTAGGAGATATTTGTGCCAATGACTTAAGTAGCCTAATACAATTGTTAAAACGCCATAAAGATTGCTTTGCCAATACAAATAAAGAAATAGGTTGTACTAATTTAGGAGAAATGACAATTCAACTTAATGTTAATAAGCCTGTTGTACGTAAACCATGTAGATTGGCTCATTCTGAGAGGCAAGCAGTAACAACAATAATTGATGACCTAATCAGCAGTGGTATTGTTAGGGAATCTAATTCTCAATATGCATCCCCAATTATTCTTGTAAAAAAGAAAAATGGCGACTATTGAGTTTGTGTTGATTACAGGGATTTAAATGCGATAACTGTCAAAGATCGTTTTCCCATGCATCATATTGATGACCAGTTGTCAAAATTAGCTGGTAAAAATTATTTTACGAACCTGGATCTGTTTTCTGGGTTTCACAACATCAAAATTCACCCTGATTCTATACACAAAACTGCCTTTGTTACACCAGATGGCTTATATGAATACTTAAGAGTCCCATTCGGATTAGCTAATGCCCCATCAGTATTTATGAGAGTTATTCAAAAACTAGTTAAATTGGTGGGTAGTGATGATATTGTATTTTTTATGGACGATATGTTACTATCAACTGAAAATGTATTTGATGGTATAGTACTATTAGATAAAGTCTTAATTGAGTTGCAGAAAGCGGACCTAAAATTAAACATGAGAAAATGTACTTTTCTAATGTCTGAGATATCATTTTAGGTCATGAAATAAGTGCAGAGGGTATAAGACCGGGAAATCAAAAATAAAGGCAGTATCTGACTTGTCAAAACCAAATAACATTCACCAACTGCGTCAGTTCTTAGGTTTATGTAGCTACTTTAGAAAATATATAAAAAACTATGCACTTATAGCGAAACCCTTAACTGATTTAACAAAAAAGAGTTCTGAATGGGTCTGGCAAGTTAAACAAGATGATTGTTTTAATGAACTAAAGCTTAAACTGTGCTCGCAACCAGTTCTTGCTCTATATGATCCTTCTCTGCCTTGTGAGATACATACAGACGCTAGCTAAGTAGGTATAGCAGGTATTCTATTTCAGAAACACAATGACAGTGAAATGAAGCCAGTGTTTTATTATAGCAGGGTAACTTCTCGTGAGGAATCCATGTATCACAGCTATGAACTTGAGACTTTAGCAGTTGTTGACTCATTAAAGCATTTTCGAGTTTATATATTCGGAAAATCAATTAAGGTAGTTACAGATTGTTCTGCTGTGAGATATACTTTATTAAAAAATATCTAGTGCCTCGTATAGCTCGTTGGTGGCTCACAATCCAAGATTATGATATTCAAATTGAGTATAGACCTGGGGAGCGAATGAGGCATGTTGATGCCTTGAGTCGCAATCCACCTGTAGATAGCTCATTCAAAGTTGATAATATAGAATCATTAATACCTAAAGTAAACATAAATATGATTTCCAGTGATGATTGGTTCTTAACTATACAACTACAAGATGACAAATTGAATAATATTATTAAACAGCTAACTGAAGGTAATGCATGTGAGGATATTGCCAATAATTACAAGATTATGAATGATTGACTATATAGAAAGACTTTGAATGGTGATAGATTAGTAGTACCAGCTTTCGCTAGATGGAAATTTATGCAGAAATTTCATGATCAAATAGGCCATGTAGGGATCAAAAGATGTGATTCAAAAGTGTGAATTAATTAAATCAGATTATTGGTTCCCTAAAATGACACGTTTTATTAAAAAATATGTTAGTTCTTGTTTGGAGTGAAGTTACAATAAAGGAAATTATGGAAAACCAAGTGGAGAGTTACATCCAATACCAAAGCCCTCTATCCCCATGGAAGTAGTCCATATTGATCATCTAGCTAGGCCCATTCTGCCATACTAAGCGATGCTACCAATATATCCTGATGAATCATAGACTCATTCTCGAAATTTCTTATAGCCCGTCCAACCAGAACTATCAATTCTGTGGAGACTGTTACTGTCCTCAAGGATGTGTTTAGCTTATTTGGTTACCCAAAGAGGTTGATTTCTGATAGGAACTTCAAATTCAATACCAGATTCATCATACACTAAATGCCATAGCATGCCCTCGTGCAAATGATCAAGTTGAGCGCTACAACCGCACATTGTTAGATGCAATGCGTACACTTAACATAGATCCCAATATGTGGAATGAATGTTTACCAGATTGTATTTCGGGCATAAACAACACAATGAATGAAAGCTTAGGTTATCATCCCTATGAGATAATGTTTAGCCATAAAGGTAGGTTGATACCAGATCTAATAGGCAATGGTGAGTCTGCATCAGTACACAGAAAACGACAAAATGCTTCTAGTCGACTAGAAGATCGCGCAAAATTATTGAAACATTACTATGATAAACGTCATAAGCCAGAGAAAATCTTTAAAAGGGGACTTAGTTTTGTGGAAACAAGGACCATCTGGGGGTGAGGTCAAGGATGTAAACAATAAATTGCAGGTCCTATACTCAGGCCCTTATATTATCCATAAGGTACTTAATAATGGTCGTTATGAAATTAGGAGTGTAAAGGGCATGCGGGGTTATAAAAAGTTTTCTGGAGTAGTTGCTGCAGATTCTCTGCGAACCTATCGAAGTGCACCTGAGTGCAGTGAAACTAGCAGCGATGATGAAGTTGTGACTAGAGATGACCTAATTGATTTATTGGAAAGTTAAATTATTGCATGCACCAATTGCGGTGCAATTGTTTCAGGGTGGCCGACTGTAAAAGACAGGCAAGCCAAGCCGTTAAGTTTATGGTATAAGGAGAGGCGGGGAGAGGAGAGGAGAGGTGACAGGAGGCTGATTTATGGTTTTGATATAAGAGTGTGTGCATTCGATTTTTGGAGGCAAAGAATAAATAAAATTTACAGTTGATTACTTTTCAGCTTTATTTATTGACAATATCAATACTAACCCGTTATAATTTGATTAATAACTAATGTGATTAAACTCGCATTTTCTCTCATATTATTAATCTTTTTAATCGTAATTCAATTGAAATAAACATTTTATCTCACATATCGAGTTTATTGAATTTCTATATTGAAAAATGCCCTTTTGACTAGCTGAGTATCGTCACAGTCGCCCTACCTGATTTTTATGGAGTTAACCGAAATAAAATATGAACAACCCAAAAGATAACTGTTGTCAAAATGGCATATGCTTATTAAAAATTCTACTTACATGGATTCAGATCTCGCAAAGTATTATTCAAATATCTAGCTTGCTAAGCAAAGATAGCTGGACATTAAATGTTTGTTTACATACCTTGTTAATTTATAAAATATCTTAAACCTTAAAAAAATCTTGAACGTTAACATTTCTACATCTACGTCATTCCCCATCACTATTCCTTGTGATATTTATATGGATTTTATATTAAGTATAAGGTATACATATATACATATAATACATATTTGGATTTAAATAAAGAAACCTTATAAATTTGGATTATTACCGAATATAGCTTAAAATTACAGGCTAGATTTTCAATTAATGATTGTCTCTATAGTCTACCTCGCAGTCAGTAATTCGACACAAACCTGGCGTTTTATTAGAGCGTGCACCTGCGTAAAGCTACCGGTCTTCCCCATCCCAAGAAGGAGAGCCTTAGCCTAAATGAATGATGATGAGCAATGAGATGAACCCCTCTCAACCTCATTGGGAATAGAGCGCCCGCTTGACCCCAGGAGTCTATATAACATTCCCGTGGGAATAATTTATGTAATTAGTCTTACACATCCTGTATCTAAATGTCTACTTCTTAGAAACACCCGAATCTTGTCCATGGTCACATAGCCAGGGTATACCTGATCTCTATAAGCGGTAATACACAAGGGCCTTAGTCCAAATATGTCTTTAGTGCTTCTGAGATATACGACAGACTTCTTATTTAATTTTTCTAGAACTTTGTGCTGTTTGAATCTTAAATTTGTTAATTTCAACAATCTAAGTATGAAATTGAACTTATAACACACAAAATACTAATTAAACACAGAATTTGAAAGTGCAATATAATTTCCGTAATGAGTCAAAGGTCCCTGTCCTAATACAACCAAGAATTTACCAATCAACAAAATATCCCACAGAGACATTCTGTCATTAAACGACAATATTTTAATTTAGCTGAACCAGCTAATACTTTTCCAGCTTGTAATAATATATAATTAATAACGACAGATAAATACTTATGCGTACATAAATACTATTTATTACCGCCATACTTAGTGAATTAATATAAAATTATTTTGAAACAAACTCTTGCTTTAATTTATGTAACGGCGAGAGCGAAGAGAATGAATAGTAAAAGGTAATATTTTAAGTACATTTAAACAACCCCTGACAGAAAGTGTGGAGCAATAGCTATTGTTCTCACAAATTTCTTAGTTGTTATTTTTGTAGGCTGTAACACTATTTCTTATAAATAGTGAAGTGCATGTAATACATATATTATATATATATATATATATATATATATATATATATATATATATATATATATATATATATATATATATATATATATATATATGTATATATATGTAGGAATGTTAAGAATGGTTGGATGGCTAACGGAACGCATGAGTAGATTAAAGTGTTTATTATCCGAAGATCTGTTTTATTCAGAGCGAGCCAATTTTCTAACACCACGCACCCACCCTCACACTCTCGCCCGGGATAGACGATCGTTAAGATTTTTACGGATTTTGCAAAGTCACGCAACACGGAAGAAAATCGCGTTGCCAACCAATGAGTATTCTTGCCCCGTGACAAGGAATCGAGGAGCATTATTGAAGAATCGTAACGAAGAATTCATTAATTCGAGTATGGCAGAAGGAATAATGATAAATATCATTAAATTGTCTTAAATTGTTTGCCAACAAATACAGAACGTGACAACATTTCAAATATACCTGAAGTTCAAAGCTTAATTAATAATTATAAACCTATAAAGATAAAAGAAGCTCCAAGTAAGATGCGCATTGTTTTGAAGAATGACATACCAGTAGTACAGCGTCCAAGGCGACTCGCATTGAAAGAAGAAGAAATTGTTAAAAAACAAATTGACGAATGGTTAGAGAAGGGCATCATTCGACCAAGTTATTCAGAATATTCAAGTCCATTAGTGTTGGTTCTGAAGAAAGACGGTACTGTTAGAGTTTGTGTAGACTATCGTAAATTAAATCAGAGAATGGTGAAAGATGAATATCCTCTACCAATCATTGAAAATCAAATTGACAAATTAACTAAAGTTACAATGTTTAGTACTCTTGATTTAAAAAATGCTTTTTTTCATTTACCTATTGAAGAAGAATCTATAAAATATACTGCATTTGTTACCACCAGTCCTGAAGGGCAATATGAATTTTTAAGAGCTCCATTTGGTCTTTCTATATGTCCTAAATATTTTATGAGATACATCAACATTATTTTTAGAGAATTTATCGCAAGAGGAAGTGTACTCATATTTTTAGATGATTTGATTCTACTATCGCAGAGTGAACAAGAAGGATTGACATTATTAAGACAAGTGCTAAGTGTGGCTGCTGTTTACGGTCTAGAAATAAATTGGAAAAAATCTCAATTATTGCAAAGATCTGTAGAATACTTAGGTTATATTATAGCGAAAGGCACAGTTAAGCCATCACGAGAGAAACTTGAAGCCGTTGAAAGATTTCCTGAACCAAAGAATTTAAAACAACTGCATAGCTTTTTAGGGTTGACATCTTACTTTAGGAAGTTTATTCCAAATTATGCTATTATTGCAAGACCTTTAAGTGACTTATTGAAGAAAGGAGAATTTTATTTTGAATCTGAACATAAATCTTCATTTGAATTATTAAAATCTAAGTTGTGTTGTGATCCTGTTCTTAATATATTCGATATCCAGTTAGACACTGAACTGCACACAGATGCATCTAAGTATGGTTATTTAGCTATTCTCATGAAGAAAGATCCAGCAGATGGCAGTATGCATCCTGTGCATTATATGAGTAGAAAGACGAATGAAAATCAACAAAAATGTCGCAGTTATGAATTGGAAGCATTAGCAGTTATTGAAGGAGTGAAAAAGTTTAGAAAATACTTGTTAGGGATAAAATTCAAGATTATTACAGATTGTGAAGCTTTTCAAAAGACTTTAAATAAAAAAGATGTACCTGCAAAAATAGCAAGATGGATTTTGTATCTTCAAGATTTTGATTTCTCAATAGTACATAGAACCAGTGACAAAATGAAGTATGTAGCTTCACTAAGTAGAAACATAAGTATTATACAACAGAGTTAATTGCAAGGATAAGTCAAGCTCATGATGAAGATGAAACTCTAAAGACAATTAAGTTTATTTTGAAAGAGAAGAATCAATATGAAGACTACATTTTGGATAATAATATTATTTACAAAGGTGAAGAGAAGAAATTAGTTATACCAGAATTGATGGATATGGAAATAATTAAGAAAGCACATGGTAATGGACACTTTGGCAAAACAAAAATAAAATACTTAATTGAAAAAGATTATTACAAAAGGATTAGACAGTAAAATTGAAAAGGTTATTCTTAACTGCATACCTTGTATTTTAGCAAGTAGAAAATCAGGCAAGAGAGAGGGATTTTTAAATCCAATTGACAAAGGTGACTGACCATTGCAAACATTGCATTGTGATCACTTAGGACCATTGGATTCCACCAAGAAGATGTATAACTATATTTTAACAGTTATGGATGCTTACACAAAGTTTGTTTGGATTTATCCTGTTAAGTCAACAACATCAAAAGAAACAGTTGATAAATTGAAACTTCATCAGCAAGATTTTGGAAACCCCAGAAGAATTATTATTAATATTATTACAGACAGAGGGACAGCTTTTACTGGAAGAGAATTTATAGAATATTGTGAAAATGAAATTATTCAACATGTCAAGATTACCACAGGTGTACCAAGGGGAAA
Source organism: Dendrolimus houi (assembly GCA_039645545.1). NCBI lineage: Eukaryota > Metazoa > Arthropoda > Insecta > Lepidoptera > Lasiocampidae > Dendrolimus > Dendrolimus houi. Next base: position 45,237 of record JBBJBW010000056.1, read on the forward strand.
TGAGCAAGTTGAAAGGATGAATAAAATAATTATATCAGTATTGAGTAAAATGTCTATCGGAGAACCAGCAAATTGGTACAAGTATGTTAGTAAACTACAAAGAGCAATTAATGGAACTTATCAGAGGTCATTTAACACATCTCCATTTGAGTTGTTGCTAGGAACAACATTAAGAAGTAAAGAAGATTTAAATATTATAGAATTACTGGAAGAAGAGAACAGAAGATTGTTTACAGAAAAGAGGGATGAATTAAGAAAAGAAGCTAAAGAACACATTTTAAAGATACAGGAAGAAAATACAAAATCATTTAACAAAAGAAGGAAGGAAAGTTATCAATACAAAGAAGGGGATTTAGTTGCTATACAAAGGACACAGTTTGGACCTCATGTAAAAATTAAACCTAAATTTTTTGGACCTTATCAAGCAAGTTATAAAAAAATTGGGCAAAGATAGGTATGAAGTTCACAAAGTAAACAACAATACAGAAGGACCCAAGAAAACAACTACCGCTGTAGATTACATAAAATAAGTGGCCTTATGAGGTGACAGTATCCTAATCTTTCCTTTGTATTTACATTGAATATAAACTATTAAGGTGAAGAACATATCATTAAGTAGTATTTTGTATTTTTTATTTGTATACAAACTCTATCTTATAAGATTACTTATACTAAGATTAGATATTATTATTATTTTTTTGAAAAAAGGGTAAAAAGAAAACTATGTGTTAAAAGTAATTTTTATTTTGATTAAACATTACACAGAATAAAATTGTTAAGCAGCATTTAATAAGAAAATAAAAGAAATATTGTAATTTCTAAGTAAATTCATTGAATATGTTACTAAAGTTTTTTTTATTGGACTTGACTTTATGTTGTTGGTCCGAAGACGTCACAACTTTACCGGGGCGAGTGCCTTTGCGAAGCGAAGACGCTCGAGCCCGGGGGGCAACTTGCTCGAGGGGGCTCCCTAGGGAGTTTCACCTCGGCTGGACTGTTGCCATGAGAGGGGGATGAATCTAATGATGCCCACCATAAGGCGACACAATGCATTAATTGAGAGCGGGCGACGGGTAATATAAAGCCCGAGAGAAAGGATCCCGGCGGACCGGGATCGTCGGTTCGCGGTGGCCTATGCTATCTTACTGCCGTTTCGCAACGTGTTATGGCTGGGAGAGAAGAAACGGCGAAAAAAACTTCCCAGCAACACGCCTAGTCTATCCTATGGGGGGGGGCGGGGCTGTGTCTCCTGGCGCCCTCGCTGGGACGTGGAGAGATCGTGATTGGCGGCGTCGACGCCGCCGTCTGTGTCTGTCTGTCGGTGCCTGCCAGCTTGCCGTCCTAACCGCGGGCGGGCTGATCCGGGCCAGCCGTTTTGTGATATCGTCGACCTTGTCCGTGAGGATGTTACGCGGTCGTCGCACGAGAGCCTTTCGTCGAGGCTTATAATCGGACGCGGACACGACGAGGGGATTTCGATGGTGCGGCGCTAGATCGAAATACTTACGCGAGAGCGACGTAATGTAGTTTTTGATGGAGGGAAGCTCCAGATCGCGGTGGATGTCGACGTTACGCATATAGAGGGGAGCACCGACGGCTCTGCGCATGGATTTATTCTGAACGATTTGCAGTTTCTTTAAAAGGGCACGCTTGGCATGGCCGAATACCACACTCGCGTATGTCATGATCGGGCGAATGCATGTTTTATATAGAGTAAGCTTGTGTCTGAGGGACATTTTGCTTCGTTTGTCTATCATGGGTGCTAGACGACCCATCACAAATCGTGCTCTATTCCGGACTATAGTGATATGCTCGTTGAAGCGCAAGTTCTGATCTAGGATGACACCCAGGTATTTGGTGTACTTTGCCCAGGAGATCTCTTGGTCGTAGAGCGAGATGGCTTTTAAGCGAAGGGAAGCGCGTTTGGGAGAGCGAAGCGTGCCGGGGAAAAGAACATTGCTGCGCTTTTCTCCGGATTTACCTCTATCCTCCATTTGCGAAACCATTCGCCTAGCTCTGTTACAGCTGCCTGTAGCCGGACGCAAGCCATTTGTCGGTTGTGATCTGATGTATAGAGTGCGGTGTCATCCGCGAAGAGGGCCAACTCTACATCTGGAGTTTTTGGGATGTCGCTGGTGTACAGCGTGAAGAGTAGTGGAGACTGGGCTGAGCCCTGTGGTACACCGGCTGTGGGTGGGTGAGGGACGAGCGTGTTCCTCCACTCGAAAACGGAAGCTACGGCCTATGAGGAAGTCTCGCAAGATGAGCACGAGTCTATCTGGCACACCGAACTGGTACAGCTTGTAAATCAAACCGTTATGCCAGACCTTGTCGAAGGCCTTAGCTACGTCTAGGAACAGTGCGGCTGTTCCTATAGGGCGGGGCGATGCGCAAAGTGGGATAGTATGTGCTCCGTGATGCGGTGCACCTGTTGGACGCATGAGTGTCTGGCACGGAATCCAAACTGCTCATCGGGTAGTAGATGTTTGATGGCAAAATCTCTAAGTCTAGAGAGGATGACCCTCTCGTAAAGCTTGCTGAGTGTGCTCAGTAGGCTGATTGGACGGTAGCTGGACGGTTTATTAGCCGGTTTTCCAGGCTTGTGAATACCGATGACATCTGCTTCCTTCCAGATCGCGGGGAAAGAGCAGTTTGTTATGGCGGCATTGAAGATGCTCACTAAGATTATAATCAAGTGGCCCGGGAGGAGTTTTAAGACGCGATTGTTAATGCCATCGATCCCTGGGGCTTTTCGCGGTTTGAGGGACTTGATCAGATCTTGCACTTCTTCGACCGTGACTGGGTCGAGTGTGGTTTCCGCTGGTAAGGAGGATCTACGTTCGACCTCGGAGTCCACCTCCGTCAGGTGTGACTGGTCGACGTTTTGTGTAGTGGGGGAGCATTGAAGCTCTAGACTCTGAGCAAGACATTCGGCTTTCTCCTCGTCATCGAACGCCTCGGTGTTGTCGGCTCTTTCTAGCGAGGGTATGACAGTGAGGGTATCTGATTTGAGAGCTCTAGCCAGCTTCCAGTACGCCTGGTGAGTTGGTTCGATATCTCATTACTAAAGTTTGTTTTAAAATAAAGTTCACTATACAATTTGTCAAGAGATTAAAATATAAAGGTTAAAAGATATTGTTTGTTTTGTAATTGATAAAATGATAAGACAGTAGTGTTAATGTCAGTAGTTACTTCTTTTATTGTTTTGTATTGTATAAAATTCAAAGTTTGTAATCATTAGTTCATTATTTCAAATTTGTTAACATTCAAGTCAATTTCAGTAAGGTAAAACCACCATTTGTGGCTCTAATAATTTTAATGATGTAATAAGTACAAAGTTTTGTTAATTTAGTTATACTTAAGATATTCTTGTGAAAGCAGTCTGAGGGCAGCCTGAATGCAGGATGGCCAAGTTGTAGGAATGTTAAGAATGGTTGGATGGGTAACAGAACGCATGAGTAGATTGAATGAATGGTGGAGATTTGATTGATTTTGAATGAACGGTGAGCAGAAAGTCGTGAGTCGAAAGCCGAAGAGGGTGGTAGGTTGCGTGAGACGAAGTTGTTTTTTTGATGATATTTTTCTAAGGTGTACCTATTCAGAAGATTAAAGTGTTTATTATCCCAAGATCTGTTTTATTCAGAGCGAGCCAATTTTCTAACACCACGCACCCACCCTCACATATATATAATATACTACCCTAAAGTTATGAACTTAAATTGCCACAAATATTTTTCAGGTCAATTATCTAAGTCTACATTTATACTATTAAGCGAAGGAATATGTTATTAGTTGAGATTTCTTTTAACCGATAGTTTACATTTAACTAACTAGCCCAACTATTTTTGCATATTAGTCAAGCAACGCAACCATAGTTTTTCAAACATATGTACGTGTTTCATCCTAGTTTAGCAATACAATTATTAGTCTCATCTCATGCACTATCAATCGCATGATAAAGTATTCTCACATAGGTACGTTGACCTAATTCTACGCAACTATAACTCAAGTTTTGTTCATAATATCAATCTCCTAGATATCCAACCATACTAAGTATCGCATTGTTGTGAATAGTCGAATGTCAATAAACTTGTTCATAGTGCAACTCAGCTCTATATTTCTCGTTATCCACTTCAATGATTTTGCCCTCATTTCAGTATTGAATTCCTTTAGATGGATATTCAAATTTTAATGCTATTGGTTCTTCCTCTCCTTCCTAATTTATGACAAGAACCTTCTGAATGGCTAAGTTTTGTTATAATCCACTGGTAATTAATTATAGTATTTTTATTTTTTTTAATTCCTTCCATTCCACTAAACCTTCCCGCCCGTCCCTATTCTCGCCGCGTCAAAGTGAATATTCCACCATTTTGAAAACTTAATAAAAACGCTACGACAAGTGCGGCAAGCCCCGTTCCGTCTCAGTACGTCGTTCGCACCACACGCTTACATTTAATCGCTCCGCCGTTATAAAAAACCGCCCCTAAAATCAAGACTGTGCGCACGTCTCGCGAAGTGACAATATATAAATAAGTTAAAAACTCTTCGGACCTGTTGCTGACCTAAGGCAGAAGAAGAGAAACAAGAGCAGCAGCATCCGGTGAGTTCCTTCCACTCCCAATATTGAATCAACCTATACAGTCCACAACAACCCCTAATCAAATGGTGAACTTATTTTCCCACCATCCACCCTTAGTTATCTCATGTAGCCCCTCAGAGCAGACCATAAAATTAGAAGCTAACAACTGCTGGCATTTACCCAAAGAAAGTCCTTATCCATCTTAATTTCAACTGTTCATCCATTTCACACTTAATAGGTTCTCATTGTTCGTAACTATTACTAGTACCCTAAACTAGGAATGACCGCCTTTCGCCCCACCAAACAAGTCTATTTCATTATTTACTATTTCATTTTTCCAAATAAAATGACTTATGACATTTTAATAATTAACGAAATTATCATTTTTTTTTTCATCATACAATATATTATATATTATATTTTTCCTTATTTTTTTAATGGACGTGTTTGAGTCATTCCCTTTCCCAACTACATTTTTTTAATTTTTTTTAATCTCTAAATATTATTATCCTATCGTTATTCTTATTCCTTTTTACTAACATAGTATTTATTTAAATGTATCGTATTATAGTTTCCTTTAACTCTCCCATCTCTTGGATTTATTAAAGTATATACATTTGGAAAAGGTACAGCTGCAATCTGATAAGGACCCTCATAAAGCAACTCAAACTTTTTTGTTACATTCTTCTGAGCGTCGGATCTACAGTTTGTCTATAAAGTCGTGAAAATAAATGATGGCGCTGCTGTCGTGCATGTAGCAACTCTTTATAGTGTGACAAAACGATTTTGATACTAATAGTTCGTTTAAGTAATATAATATGTGTAGGGTTTGCTATTAAACGCTTGTATTTAAATTCCCGCGATTCGAAAATGCTCGTCTAAATGTCACTGTAAATTCGCGAGTGTCAATCAAATCGACATTTCAACACGTCTACGAGTGGCGCCACCGTCCATACGATACTGCATTTCACTCTCTTAAAATCAAAATTAACAACGAGCTATCGGTGAGTCGAATCTAACTATTTACACATTTTTTTTCAAAATAATCAAACATTCAATCGAACAATATGTATGAGGTAATAATAATATATATGCATATAAGTACGAGGAGCTCGTGGGACAGTTACGGCCAGAAAGATCCGTCGTTATCAAGGTTAAGCATCACTTGCTGTGGTTGGTCTGGGATGGGTGGCCTTAACATCTTGAGTTTCCTCCGTGCTTCGGAGAGCACGTTAAGCTATCGGTCCCAGTAGTCATTTAGAACGTCTTTGACAATCGTTACGGCCCGTAACGATTGTCAGTTACCTACCCGTAACTTACGGGTAGTCAGAGTCCCAGTAGCCAAAAATCTCTGACGTTTGGTCTAACCATTGAACATCGTATAGCCTCGTTCTGGGTTGTGGAGGTCAGAAGGCAGTCGCTTCGTGTAAAATACTGATGTTTGGCCGAATCTGGTTAGATTGAATGCCGACCCCAACGTAGTTGGGACAAAGGCTAGGAGTCCGTTTAAGTAAAATGAGTAAATAAATAAGACACATTAGTTATACATACACATATTTTTACAGAACCAAAATAAAATAATTATAGTTAAAAAAATAATTAATCACTCTCTCTCATCTGACTCATCATCAGATTCCAAATATTCAATATCAAGGAATATTTTATTGCCACTTTCATCAGCAGCGCTGTCATCACCTTTGATGTTTAAAGACTGCCAACATTTTGTGACCTGGTGAGAAAATAAATAATATTATATTATATTCTTATTTATTGTCATTTTGTCAACTGACATTCACCCGGGGTATTGCCAAGTATTTTATGTTCTCGTGGGATAAAAAGTAGCCTAAGGTCGTCTCCCAGTCACCCAGATGCCAAATTTCACGCAAGTTTTAATTTATGAAATAACAAATAGACAGACAAACTTTCACAATATATAAAACTCTTGCGTTATTGACTGACTGACAGACAACGCACAGCCGAAACTACTGAATGCAAGAAGCTGATATTTGGCACATATGTTCCTTGGGGAGTGTAGGGTAGCACTAAGAAAGGATTTTTGGAAATTCCTTCCCTAAGGGGAGAAATAGGGGGTAAACTGAAACTCTAAAATTCCACGCGAGCGGAGCCGCGGGCGGAAGCTATAGTTTTTAATATAAAAATCAGGATAGGACGTGTAATGCGTGACAAAGCATGATTGTTGATTGTAAATTTTCTAAAACAAAAATTATAGGTATGTACACAATAAGAACAAGCTTTACCTTATATGAAGAGTGAATGTAGCTCTCATCGAGATAAATTATATCTTTTCTTAATTCTTCTGGCAAATCTCGAGTTTTTTTTATGATCGCCAAGTATTCTTCTCGCTTCGCAGCGATATGAGATTGTTCGATTAGAGCCTTTATATTATTTTGGCATTTCTTGTAGGTAAACCCTATTGCTTTTAAAATTTTACGGAGAACTTCGAGACTACAATCAAAGTCCAGGTCAGTTCTAGCGATCACCTGCAATTTTCTGAGTGTCGGTACCTGAAATATCAAAAAATCGCGGCCGGTGTGTGGGGCTCCCCCGACGCCGCTTAATCAATACGACCGGCGCCGGGTATACCCACTAAAACCCTATGGGAGCCTCCTACCGCCTGGGTGCCGGGTCGCGGTATTTAAACCCGAGGTATTACCCGCTTCCCGGCGGCGGTGGGCCGCCCTGCTAACGTGGGGTGGCCTCTCCTGTGCGAGCCGGGGAGGTGAGCTTCCCCGGCTCTGAGAGGGTCGCGCGGCATTGGTGCGGGCGGAGGCCTGTCAAGTCCCCGAGGCCTCGACGCCCGCTGCCGCCTGCCCCTGGCTTTGTTTGCCACGGGCGATACTCCTGGCCGCTGGGCGCGGCGGCTGGTTGTGGTTCAGCCGTCGCGGCCGCGGCCTTTTCCGGCGCCGTCCGGCTGGCCTGGACCTTCCTCCTGGTGGGCTTCTTGGCCCCGCAGGGCTTCGAGCCCAATTGGTGATCGGCTGGCCTGCCGCGGCAACGCACAGAGGACAGTGCGGCTTCGCGGTGCAGGGGCCGGTCATCAGATGCCCGGTCTGTCCGCGGTGGTAACACATACCGCTGCGGTCCACCTCAGAGGTGCATACCGCCGCCACGTAACCAGTCTCGTGGCAGCGGTAGCACCGCTGACCCTGCGGGCAAGGCCTTCACCTGCGCGGAAGACCAACCCACCAGGAGTTTCGTCCCGGGGAGGAGGAGCTTTTTGGCGGCCGCCACCGGGCAGGCCACCACCGTCTGGCCCATCCCGTCTGGGCCGAGACGGACCTTAGACGCCTTAATGCCGCCGGGGGGGCGCTCCGTGGTCCGCGCGATGGCAGCGGCCACGTCCTCCTCGTGCACGTGGTCGTGCAGGCCCGAGACGCGAAGACACACAGTCTTCTCGGGCCTGGAGACACGCACGTCCTCGGGATAGAGGACGGTCCTCAGCTGGTCGGCGAGAGCGTCCGCCTGGGGGGCGCTGTCGGTACCTGGTACCAGCAGCATGTGCGTCCCCGTGCGCGCCCTCTTCAGCTGAACGCCTCCCTCTATCCCGAGGTCGGCCAGCCGGATATTGGCTTTCGCCTTGGAGAAGAGGTTCGCGTACGTAACCCCTCGATCCGCCGCGCCTGGCTGTAATGTAGGACGACGGCGGCGGACTTCGGGGCACGCAGACGCGGAGACTTCTTCTTCTTAGGCTTGTTCTTCTTATTGGCTGCGGGGGCTAGAGGGGGGTGCTGCGAGGCTGGGGTCTGCGCCTGCTCCCTTTCCCCCGCGCCCTCTCCTTCCTCGTCACCGAGCGCGGGTGGGCTGCGCTTCGGCGGCGGTCGTGGCCGATTGAGTGCCAGACAACGGCGGGGCCTTGCTTTTGCCCTCGTCTTGTGGCTGACCGTTGTCCAGCCACCAGCCGTAGTAGCGGCCGGAGGAAGGGGCGCCGGACAGGCACTTGCGGGCAACGTGGGAGCCGCCGCTTCCAGTGAGTCCCGCTGTCTGGGAAGCGGGGAACTCCTCCGCCAAGCGCCCGAAGATGAGCAAGGGGCTCGGCGGAGGGGTGGACCTAGTTTGGGGAGCGGGGCTCCGGGTTAAAACCGGGCGCAACCGCTCCTCCATGGCCGCGAACCGACTCTCCATTAGGAGAGTCATTCTGTCGAGGTTCGCAGCCATCGTCGCCTCAATATTGGGCGGTGGTGCTGGCGGCGCGGCTTCTGCACGCGGTCGCGTCAGCTCCGCCCGGAGGCTCCTCAGCTCGCTCCGGAGGTCAGCCAACTCCGCTTCCATGCGGCTGTTCGCCGCACGGAGCAGGGCGACCTCCTGGGTGGTAGTGCGGATGAGGAGCTCCTCCGAGGCCTCCTGGATGGAGGCCACCGACTCTCTTAGGGCCTTTTGAGACCTTTGCAACGCCAGCTACCACCGCCAAGGATTCGGCGATCTGCTGCTGGAGGCCCTCCGCATGGTTGGTGTGAGCATCGGGAGGGGCCTGGCCCGCAAGGGGAGTACCGGCTCTAGGCCTGGTCACCCTTGTGGTCGCCATCGTTTGGGCCCTCTCCGCGATCTGGGCCTCCACTTGCGCCTGTTTTGCGGCTGCTAGGCCTACGTATTCTCCCGTAGTGGGAGGACGGCATCTGCCCCGCTTGGCGTCCGGCGCTTTAGCAGCTGCCGGAGCCTCAGGCGGGGGCTTAGGAGGAGGAGGCACCATCCCCTCCTCATCGGATGACGTGAGAGGGGATAGGTCGTTGTCCTCTATGTCGTCTAGAGCCAGGAACTGTCTCAACCGCGTGTTGCGCGAGGCAGCCTGGCTCTTGCTCGTCCCCTCCGGCCCTTCGGGGGCCGAGGCCTTTGGTGGGGCCTGGACAGGGGCGACAGTCCCGTGCTCGACCCTGAATGGGCCGGACGGAGGCAAGTCCGTTATATCAAGCCGCTCCAACTGCACGGTGCAGGAGCTGGCTTGGCTGGAAGAGCTTGGCGCTTCCGCCGGCAGAGAGATCGCCGACAGGAAGCGCGAGTAAAAGCTCTTCTCTTTTCCGCCCTTCACGGGCCCTTTCGGGTTGTTTGGGTTTGTTGGGCCCTTCACGGGCCCCTCAACTGCGTCCACTCCGCTCTTCACAGGCACTGCGTCGGTTTTTTTATTTAAATCTTCCATCTTGTTCCCACGAGTATTCAACGTTTTTATAAAGAAATGGGTGTGGTCCGCAGCAACGACCGGTTTGCCCCCGCGGCCTCAAAACCTCTCGCCCTGCGCCGCAGCTTAGGTATTAGGGGATTTTTTATTGAGGTGCTCATCCTCTTGGGCCAGCCGCTGAAGGCAAGCCCCGCGGTCCCGTGTGGCCGCGAGACGTGACCACGACACCACACGGGATAACGCTCGGCGGTAGCGCCCATTTCTGGGCCCGCCGCCACTGTCCACGTCGATGGGGCGCACAGGGCAGAACTGTGCAGCCCTCTCCTGGCAACGGCACCAGCGGAGCAAGATGCGTCGACGCTGGGCCGGTACCCGCCGCTCCTCCAAGAAGTCCGGTGGAGCGGCGTTCACCTAATGTCGGAAGGGAGGGTTGTTTGTGGGGGAGGTTTGGGAGGAAAGGGAAGGAATACAAGGATTTGGAGTGGATAGGTGGGACACCACTGTCACGGAGTGGAGGGGGGGGCGTGACAGTGGCCGCTAGGGGCCCCGGGGACGCATCCCCTTGTACCGCTGCCCGGACGGAGACGTGTCCAGGGCGGCACCCCCTAGGGGGGAATATTTAACCTTTTTTTTTTTTAATATGGGGAAATGCATTACCGCACCATCAGCCGCGCCGAGGAAATCGCGGCCGGTGTGTGGGGCTCCCCCGACGCCGGTTAATCAATACGACCGGCGCCGGGTATACCCACTAAAACCCCATGGGAGCCTCTTACCGCCTGGGTGCCGGGTCGCGGTATTTAAACCTGAGGTATTACCCGCTTCCCGGCGGCGGTGGGCCGCCCCGCAACAGTGGGGGGGGAACCTTTTTTTTTTACTTTTTATTTATTTGGGACTTTTACCACATAGGCATGTCAGCCCCATCATCTCCTAAACATACAATAACTTATATATCAAATTTTGAATAATGAGCTGGCTAACAAACTAGCCTTCTTTGAGGCTGGCTCTGCCAAGATTTCTGTAAACATACCTACATCAAAACGATTCAGTCCCAACTCCCCCATTAGTTGTTCTCTGCCATCTTTATTTTTGATGCATTCCAGTAACAGATGTTGGACATCCTCACGAGTTCCACACAGTAGGCAGTTGGGAGAATCAACTTTGCCCATGAGGCGGCCAAAACTTCTTGTCGGGAAATGACCTGTTCGGATTCTATTTAGAGTAGCTTTATATATGGCCTGTTGAATTTTCCTTCAGAAAACCATGGAATTTGGGGCGGTTGAGACTGTACCGTTTTGTACCATATGCCTTTTTCTTTACTTCTCTCATCAAAGTATTCTTTGAATTTTAGAAAACATAATTTTCTACATGTATACAGATGTTCTCTGTAGTCTGGTTGTATAGAAGTCGGTTCCCCTTCGATTATTGCAACTTTAGCTAGTTTGTCAGCCATCTCATTACCTCTTAACCCAATATGCGATGGAACCCATTGTAACTTTAAAACTATATTTTTCTGAGAAAAATGGTATATTTTCTTGATAATTTGATAAGCAATCGAGATACCTCTGAAACCAGAGGTATATCGCGCTAAGTGCTGCAGTGCACTTTTGCTGTCAGTGCAAATAACTATTTTCTTATTATTAGTACTATGAATAGATTCAATAGCTTTAAGAATTGCAATGAGCTCCAATGTCATAATGGATACGTTTTCTTGTATCTTAAATATATTATTTCTTGTTTCAATATTATCATAAAAGCCGCTCCTTGCCCTGTCTCACTCTTAGACCCATCAGTATAGTACGTGTAACTTCCATTATATTTTCCTTGTAATTCTTTAGTAATCTCATAGTTCAAAGACGTAATATCTTGTTTTTTTTTTTGGAGCCTTTAATACAGTCTAGTTGGCAGATAATAATTTATTTTATATTAATGTAAGTTATCCAAATATCTAACGTAAATAAATCAAGTATTTCTGATGATTTAACATTAGACTCTTTGCACTTATCATATGTTGTTAAAAGTAATGGTTCCTTTTTATTCTTAAAATAGCTGCTGTGTCTAAGAGTGTGAATTTCATTGAGAAGTTGGGTAGTTACATTGTTCGTCCAAGACATATTTTTAAAGCAAAATTTATAACATAAGTACAATCTGCTAATAGCTAATGGATAAATACATATTTCACTCTCCATAACATGTATGGGGGTGCTCTTTACAAATCCACCGATTATTCTTAGTGCCTGATTCTGTATTTTATCTAATTTAACTAAGTGGACCTTGGCACTAGTGTCATACAGAAAGCATCCATAATCTAATCTACGTCTCATTAACATTATATACAAAATAGGCAAATGTTTTGGGTGCATACCCCATGTATGCCCCGATAACACTTTGATTATATTAAAAAAAATTAAGTGAAGGGGTGACCCGTATAGGGTGGAGGAGCGAGATGGAATGCTCCTCCGTCTTAAAGGAAGATCTTCCAGCGAAGCTAGTGTTGTTCCTCGCAGGCCTAGGCCCATCTGTTACTGTTGAAAATTTGTATATATCCTTTGTATGTTTCGGGAAAGGTTTGTGACATCTGTTATTGTACAGCGCCATATATTGGCTTGTAAGTGTTCCACTACACACCCCCTTGCTGAGACTGGAAGTCGATGGTAGACGAATGAAGTCGAGAGTTGTTCACAGCTATCAGTGCTTCTCGTAGTATGCCAATTCATTTGTCACTTGGCAGTCCTGTGAGTCGGACTGGATGCAGTTCTAGTAAGTCAGAACTTTGTTGGTTGTCCCAGTGAGTCGGGAGAGCAGGAGCTCGTGTGTCGGTTTCAATGCGTATGGAAAGACAGTTGGAGTGGGCAATTAGCTTCGCGCGGGTCACATGGCTGGACTGTGTTGGCTGTTGAGTGGTGGCCATCCACAGGAAGCAGCGTAGAGCAGCCGTGATTTGGTTGCCGAAGTCGCCTGAGTGCGTAGCCGTGGTAGTAGGGATGGAGGTACATCGTGTTGCAGATGTGCGATCTAACCCTATAGTGGCTACTAGTGATGATTGGCAGTGGAGGCTAGCAGGATATACTACATAAGGCTTTTATATATACTTCTCCTATATGTTTATTCCACAGTAAAGATCTATCTAACCACATACCTAGATATTTAGTATTTTCTACTTGGTTTAAGGTGTAATTATTTATTTTAATCTTGATTCTAGTTTGTCTTTTTCCTCTACTAAAAATAATTATCTTACATTTATCAGCTGAAAGTTCTAATCCTATCTCATTAAGTTTAGCAATCATATAATTTGCAGCATTCTGTAGCGATTTCTCACAAAATTCTAAACACTTATGGCTTAGATAAAATACAAAGTCATCCGCATATTGAGACACCCCTATGAGATCTTTCAAATGATCACATATTTTAGATGTAGTTAAGTTAAAAAGCAAAGGTGACAATGGATTCCCTTGAGCCAAGCCTGTTGCTGTCCATCTCTTTAGATATTTTTCATTATTTTTAATAATAAGACATATATTATTCAAAAAAGACCATATATAGCTACATATTTTAGCACCAACATTTATTTCATCAAGTGAATCTATTACTTTTTCACTAGATAAGTTATTATAAGCATTTTTAATGTCCAAAAAGCAAGCCACCGTAGGGATATTATTTGCAAATCCTATCTGAATATAAGTGATAAGCAGTCACGGGATAGGCAGTCAATACTTGACTGGCCCCTTCTGAATCCGGTTGTGTGTTCTGAGAAAATATTATTCTTTTCAATATACCACTCCAATCTTTTACATAACATGAAGTGAAAAATCTTGCAAAGACATGAAATAAGTAAAATTGGTCTCAATTTTTGTTGTGAGTCATCTGTTTGTGGCGCAGAGTTAGCTTTAGGTATAGGTACTACAAGTATTGTGCGCCATTGGCGGGGTATAGCGCTTGACGTAAAGATGTCATTATAAATACGAAGCAAAATTTTCTTTCCAATCTTAAGAAGGTGATATACCATAGAATAGGAAATTCCATCATACCCTGGTGCTGTATCTGTTTTCTTTAAGCAGTTTAACATTTCATGCAAAGTAAATGGAGCTTCTAATAGGTCATTTCGTGATTGGATATTTGGTTTTTTATTTTCAACAAAATCAGGAGCCAGGGAATTTAGTAATTCTTCCTGTTGATTTTGTGAAGAAGCTTTGGGCTTGTAGTTATAACCTTTTAACCACCGCATTCTGCGCCACATATCAGGAATCGACGTACTTTCATTTACACCATTACAGAAGTTTTGCCAATTTGTTGTTTTAGCATTTTTAATTAATAAATTTGCTTTGGTCATCTTTCCTTCATATATTTGAAGATTATTAGGTGTAGGGTTTCGCCTGAAATTCATAAGGGCTAATCTGCGTTCAGCTACTGCTTGAGATAGTATGGGAGTCCAATACGGCTTTGGTTTAAATTTATTAATGGGATTATTACAAAATTTAATCAGAGGAATATTATTGTCAGCGGATAAATTAACTTGCTTTTCAAACCAATCGTATAAGTCTTGAGTAGAGTTGTTTACATGACTAGTGTTATTTTGAAGTTGTGTAAATAATGTTTTTAAATCTTCATTATATTTTATCCAATTCGCGTTCTTGAAATTTATTTTTGTTATACAGCTGAATTTATCTTTATATACTAGTGAATATTTAATTAATAGATGGTCACTACCTAAGTTTTCGTTTAGAATTTGCCATTGGAACTTAAAGGAAATATCGGAAGACACAAATGAAATATCTGGTGACAATCTTTGTAAAATTCCGTTCACTAGTTTAATTCTAGTATGTTCCCCGTTGTTTAGGTAGATAAAGTTATTTTCAGTTGATGCTTCTAGTATGTTGGCTCCCCTATTGTCTGTTTTGTATGACCAATTCGTATGATGGCCATTAAAGTCACCTGCAATGACGGTTTTTTTTTCATCTTAATGAAAATAAAGTGTCCCAATGGGCTTGATAAGTTCTAATGGATGACGGACAGTACACTGAAATTATATTTTCTAAGCTATGACAGTTGAGTATTTTAACATGAATTATTTCTAAGCCCGCTGTTATGGTTACTGTTTTACATAATTGTAATTGTAAGGATCTATGCACTATTATGGCTACTCCTCCGTATGAGTCATTTATGTCCAGTCTATAAATATTATAACCATTTATATTTAAAGTAGAATCTTTTTCTAACCAAGTCTCACTTAAAATAGCAATGTGAATTTTTCTTGATGCAATAAAGTTTCAAAACTATTTAACTTTGGTCTAACACTCGTGACAGTTCCATTGAAATATATTGATGCTGAATTCGTTATTTTTGCTATCCATTATTAGATACATAGGATGTAAATAAATGCCTGAATATATCTCCTTCTGAAAACATGTTGATTATAACTGTCTTAATTTCTTCAAATACTACTTTCAAAACCATTATAATTTTATCTGCTATCTCCTTATTCGAGAATATTATATTTTTAAGTTTTTCAAATATTTTTCTCCATTCAAATTTCCATTTTAACTTCTCTTCTTGACTACCTTCTATTCCTATATTCTGTTTTTGAGTTCGTCCATAATCCGTAGGTATAAAACTGTTGTCATTATCCATTGATGAAAATATGTTCGATTTCTTTTGTACAATGTTCTTAACTTTCTTTCTTTTTGTTATCGTACTGTATAATGGCGTTTCTTCCTTTATTTCATCTTCTTCTTCTAGAATATCATATCTGTTATATGTAACAAGACTATTCGGTAATAAATAAAATTCTTGACTTCTGTTATCTAATTTTTTTTCCTTATATAGGTACATTGCTAACGCCTTTTTATAGGTCATATTTTTTTCACTCATTATTATGCGAATCTCTTTTTCTTTTAAGAATAATGGGCATATTTTATCTAATGCCATATGAGGTCCTTTACAATTTAAGCATATATATTTATTGGTTTCACAAGTGGGGTGATCTTTACCACATTTTGGACAAAAATATTTATTTATAGGGCAAAACTTTTTTGTATGGCCAAATTTCCAACATCCAGAACATTGTGTAACCGGAAAAGTGAAACGTTCTACTGGAAGTCTTGATCCATAGCCAAATATGTATTCTGGACAAAGAGGACTTTTAAAACAAACTCGAATTGATTCGCTATCAACCCACTTCCCGTTCATGTCTGTACGCCTTAATCTTTTCACTGGAATTATGGGCACTGAACTGGTTAAAGATTTTATAATATCTATTTCACTCATCTCTAACTCTACGCCTTTTATGAGACCGCATGATAAGTTGTTTGCGTCAGTCATTTCAGCTCGAATACCCATTTCAGATATTTTCGTATTATTTATGAGATTATCAGCTTGATCTTTAGAGCTTAAGGTTATAAAAACCCTGTAGAAACTTTTATATTTTATCCTTAGTATTTCACTATTTTTTTCCTCTTGCAATAGTTTCGCTAAAGCCATTTGTTTAGTTAGTGGCTCTAGTGAGGTTAAATTGACTTCGAAATTATTTTCAAATTCGGTATTTTGTATATCTGATAATTCAACCAGCTCTTTTCTCGCTAATTTCTTTGGTTTTCTTCGTGAAACTGTCGTAAAAATTTATTCACCGCTGTCTTCACTTACGCGTTGTCTCTTTTCCCCCTGCCTCTCAGGTTGGTTGTTGTTACAATCTAAAACACCCCAGTTCAAAATTTCTTGAATAGCATTTTCACATGCTTTGACACTTCCTAAATCACTTTTGTCAGAAAGGTCACCACTACACTCGATATGTTCGTCCATCTTAAATGTATTTGCGGGTAGAACCCGCCTAAACTGCACTCACTTATTAAATGATTTTGATCGACACCACGTGCGCTCGGA
Organism: Dendrolimus houi; assembly: GCA_039645545.1. Taxonomy (NCBI): domain Eukaryota; kingdom Metazoa; phylum Arthropoda; class Insecta; order Lepidoptera; family Lasiocampidae; genus Dendrolimus; species Dendrolimus houi. Next base: position 61,820 of record JBBJBW010000056.1, read on the forward strand.
ACAAAGCACCGCGTGCCACTGCTAACCATAGATATGTCTTTTACATTTAGGGATTTCTGCAAACAACTGTCAAAGGACAATTTACTACTAATCCCACAGAGAATTTCATTTGGTGTAAAACCTGTGCTCTCATGATAAATGTTGTTATATAATTCCTCCACCTTACTTAGCATTGTTGCCCAACCTTTGTGATTAGCATAACAATAAGTCTAAAAAGTCTCCCTAATTCCTTATTAACCCTTTCTGTTGTATTTGGCCTAGGATATCGCACAGTGGTATAAATAGGCTTAATACCCATTTCCTTTAAAGTGTTTTTCCACCCCCTAAAACTAAACTGGCTACCGTTATCTATCATTATTACCTTGGGTTTAATGATTTTAATAAAATGTTTAAGTTTAGCAGTAACTGCCCCAGAAGAAGCTTTAGATAAATCAAAAAGTTTTACAAATTTACTAAACGAATCTTGAATCACTAATATAGCAACACCAAATTTCCCTTTAGGCAAAGGGCCATATAAATCTGCCATAACTAAATCCCCTAAATTCCTAGTTATTATTGATCTACATTCCCCGACATACTTGATATTGTCGCCTTTTGACACTTGACAAAGTTGGCAACTCCTTAATAGATTTTTAACATTCCTATTCATACGAATCCAATAAAACCTATCTCTTAAATATTTTAAAATTTTCTATGGGCCTTGATGACCCATCTCCCCATGAACTTGTAAAACTATCGGCCTTTTTAACTCGGACGGTACAAGTGTAACATAAGAGCTTGAGTTACGGGCAAAATACAACACATTATCGAAAATTCTACAGTGCCTAGCAATCCTTATTATTCTACTATTATTACATACATTAGTTCTAATATATTTCAAAATTTCCTGAATTTCGTCATCCAATGCTTGAAATGACAATATATTTTTTAAATCCTCCATCAACACTGTATTTTTACAAACTCCCATATAATGAATTTCTGGACAAAACACCTTCTCTTCTTGAAACAATTTTACATTAGGTGGAAATCTTGACAGCACGTCTACTGCTACATTGTTATTTCCCTTTACATGTTCTATCTGATAATCGAATTGCTCTAAATATAATATCCACCTAACTATTCTACTATTGTACAATTTCCAAGTCCTGACAAATGTTAAAGCTTTATGGTCTGCCTAATAATAATTCTTGTACCCCGTAAGTAAGTCTAAAATTTTCTTAAACAATAAATGATTGCCCAGAACTCTTGTTCAGTGACAGTCCACCTTCACTCTGGCCCTGTAAGGGCCCTACTACAATACCTCAATATCCTCATTTCACCATTATTACTATATTGAAATAAGACCCCAGCGAGCCCAATCCCCGAACTATCAGTTTGTAAGTAAAACGGTTTAGACATGTCTGGATAGTGCAACATTATCGTTTTTAAAAATTCCCCTTTCAGTTGGTCAAACACAACCTGAGTTTCTAATGTCCAAGACCAAGAATGACTTTTCTTGAGTAGCTTACAAAGAGGTTGTATAAGCTTATTATAATTTAGAATGAACCTTCTATAGTAATTGCATAACCCCAAAAAAGCCCTTAAATGTTTTATTTTTTTAGGCACAGGTAATTTCTGAATTGCTTCTACCTTTCCTGGATCCGCTCTTATTCCCTCAGTAGAAATTATATGACCTAGCAATTTAACCTCTTGACAAATACATCTAATTTTTTCTATATTGCACGTAAGACCTGCCCCTTGTAACTTCCCAAAACTATGTTCAGATGGTCCAAATGGTCTTCTAAAGTCCCATTTGTTAATATAGCTAGATTGTCTAAATAACTAACACAAAAATGTCTAACTTCCGGTCCTAATATTATATTATATCCATAGCCCTACTAAAGCTTCCAACAGAAGTCTTTTAACCCTGTGGTAACACATTATACATATATGGCTTTCCATTAAACGTGAAACCAGTATACTTCTTACTACTTTCAGAAATTGGAATTTGATGCATTATTTAAATCAATGATGCTAATAAATCTTATCCGATGAAATAAATTTAATATGTCTAATTGTAATGGAGGCGACTCACATCTGCCACCATGTATTTATTAATTTCTCTGGCATCTAATAATACACGAAGCGACCCATCCGGCTTTATAGTAAAAGTGAGAGGACTACTATATGGGGTAGATCCTCGCGAAATTATGCCCATTTCTACCATTTCAGCTAATTTCTCTTCCATTTTTGCTCTATAAGCATAGGGAACTGGATAAAACTTTTTAATAGCCGGAACATAATTCATCAGTGACAGCATTTGATGTGAAATCCATCACATCAAATGCTGTCGGCAGTGATAGCATTAGTCGCAACATGATCCTACCCATACTGGATGTCATTAATCCTACCCTTACCCATATCCTTAATACATTCATAAACTCTTGTGTATTCCCAGCTGCCAGGAAGGAAGCCCAGGTTACTCCTCTGCCAAAAAAACCCAATCCCACTTCCTTTTCTCAATTTCGTCCTATTTCCATACTACCTTTCCTTTCCAAAGTCCTCGAACGCTTAGTTCATCAGTAGCTAAGTGTTTTCCAGAACCGTAACAATCTTTTGAATCCTTACCAGTCTGGCTTTCGTCCTGGCCACCACAGCACCACCACAGCCCTCATTAAAATTACAGATGACATCCGGCATGGCATGGACAATGGCTTACTAACTGTGCTATCGCTACTCGATTTCAGCAGTGCTTTTAATAATGTTGATTTTGAAGTGTTACTTGGCATCCTACGCTCTATTAACATATCTCCTGAAGTAATCGACTGGTTTCATAGTTACCTGTATGGACGCCGGCAGCGCATTCGAGTTGATGACGACTATTCGTCGTGGTGTGATCTCTCTGCCGGTGTTCCACAGGGCGGCGTACTATCTCCTTTATTATTCGCTGTTTTTATAAACTCTATATCTAATTAACTCACTTCATCCTATCACCTCTATGCAGACGATTTGCAGATTTATACGCAGGCACCTGTTACCACACTAAATCAAGCAGTCGTAGCAATAAATTCTGACTTTGACCGCATACTACAATGGAGTAAGTCGAATGGACTTCTTGTGAATCCTGAGAAACCCAAGTGATTATCATCGGTAGCTCGCGGATGCTTTGTAAAGTTGACTGGACCTGTATACCAAGTTTTCTTTTTGATGGGAAGCTTATCCCTATCAGTGATAAGGTCAAAAACCTAGGAGTTATATTTGATAGTGAACTGTCCTGGAGACCCCATATAACGGAGTTGAGTCGGCGGTTGTTTCTCTCCTCCAAATCACTTTGGAGGCTGAAAACTTCCTGCCCTTCGCCACCAAAATTAAGCTTGCAGAGTCGCTACTTTTACCCATACTTGATTATGCCGACGCCAGCTATCTAGACTTAACTCAAGAACAACTTAATAAACTTGAGCGCCTCCAAAACTTTTCTATAAGGTTCATATTTGGGTTACGCAAGTATGACCACGTTTCTGAATTTCGTAAAAAACTCAAGTGGTTGCCAATTCGTTTTCGCCGGAATACTCATATTCTTTCATCGCTTTATAGTATTTTATTTATCCCTACTACTCCACAGTGCCTTAAAGAACGCTTGAATTTATTTCTTGCTCTCACAATTTACGCCCTTCCAGTCAACATAGACTTATTACTCCTATTCATAATACAACGTTTTTCAATAAATCTTTCACGGTCAAGGCTATCCAACTTTGGAATTCATTGCCTGTTGCTGTCAGACAAGCAAAATCTTTAATAACATTTAAGAACATGGTCAGGAAATTCTATCTGCAATATAATGATATGTAATTTTATATAATTAGTATTATATTGCATACAACTATATATTTATTATGTTTAAATAGTTGTATTTTATCACTATATCTTGAATATGTATATAACTTATGTGTATATTTGTATATATAGTATAGTTATATATTTATTATTAAAATGTAAGAATCGTACAATAATTATGTATACCACCATCGCCAATCCTAATCAGCTATATTCCTGCCACGGGTTGTCTGGACGAGATCGCTTTTTAGCGATAAGACCGCCCTTTGTACACAATTAGAATAATACTAGTTCGTAAGTTTTCTGTAAGGGTGTACAATAAAGTGTTATCTATCTATCTATCTATCTATCTATCAATGTTTAATTTTAGTGCTAGATCGTTAAATTGTGAGGCGCTGCGGAGAAAGAAAGAATTTTGCCTATAGTTGGTGGATGCAAAGGTACATACAGCAACTGACTCTGCCTAATGCCCAATTGTTGAGTGCGTAGTCCAACATTACAAAGAATTTCAGGACAGTCGATAAAGCCGCTAGTTATATTAAGTAGAAAACAAATATCATTTAAATTCCGCCTGTACTCCAAAGGTAGGAAATGGTAGTGTTGACAACGTTCAAGATTGTTCGGTTTGATATGTCTTTATTATATATCTTACATGACTTGTAGCAAGTGCCTATCTATATCGAACCGAACACGGTGGAAATGAACGAACGTTCAGTGCACTTCCGACCAGCACAACTCTCGGGTGCATTCAACATTAACATTTTAAACTATAAGAAATAAACAATAAACAAATATTATAACAAAATAAACATTTTTAACTTAAAAATTAAACCACACTGCAACCTCGGTACCGCTACATTTTGGTCCTTCGAAAAGGGACTCACGCGCCGCGTTTGTGAAGTTCTTCGGATAAGGACTTTCGCGATTCGGCAGTGGGGTCAAATAACCAGTGGAAAAACATTTCTGTGTAGTGCGAGGACTGCAGTAATATATATTGGAAGACACCAGGCGAAAGGCAACAACATCAGCTTTCAAGTAATATTTTACCTTTTTTTATTTTTCTATGAAACATTGAAAATGGAAGATCTTATCGACAACCAAAATTTAATTTACGAAAACATCATCAAGTTGGGCACTAACTTTAAAAAGGATAGTACGGATAGAAAAACATTAGACTATTTTAAAAGAAGATTAAGTATTCTAGATGAGTACTGGAAGGAATACCAGTCAAATCATAATCAAATAGCATCTGAGGTTACCAAAAAACATCCTTATTTTACGGAACAACATTATTGTAAAGCAACGGATGCGTACGAGTCGGTAAAGGAGTTAATGTTACAACAATACCAGCAATTGCTGCGCCAAGAGGAAAATCCGTCTTTAGGAGAGAGAACGAGAACAGGCCACGGCAAAAATTGGCAAGAAAATGGCTCAACCTCCAGGAGAAGAACGTTACGAGGAAGCCAATATGGAAGGTGAGTTGGAGCAGTTCATGTCCCCTCGCCAAAAATGTTATCAAGCGACAAACAGCAAATTGGATGAACAGTTACGGAGGCAATATGCGAATTTTAAGGCATTTGAAAGAACCAGTTCCAACATTAATTTAAATTCCATTACGGAAAAATGGGAGTTGGAAGACGTGTTAAAAAGATTAGATAAAAGATGGTCGGCAATAGATTCCCTTCACTGGGAAATTGACATGGAACGAAACGGGGAAAATATTTCATACGAAAACACGTATAACAAGTGTGAAAAACAATATGAAAACCTTAATAAGGTAATAAACACACAAATTTGGTCTGTGGCGCATAGAGATAAGTCAACGCCTCAACTTGAAATCCCTATATTTAGTGGTAATTACCATCACTGGGTTACATTTAAAGATCTATTTACAGAAGCTAAATGTATTTATGTAATAGGCTGGAAATTTTTGAATAATCGTTTTAACAATAAGAAACTTATTTTTTATCCCATATGAACGTTTTACTAAATCTGCCAACAATGCAACATGCTTCGATTCCTTTATTCAAGAAAATTCATGATACAACACTAGAGTGCTTAAACGCCATAAAAAATCTGGACGTGGATATAACATCCTGGGATCCTATGGTAGTTCATATATTGGGCCAAAAATTGGATCAAGAAACATATACGGATTACGTGGAGTCCTTAAAAAATTCGAAAGAATTACTAGTCCTCAAAGAATTTTTATCATTTTTAGAAAATAAGTTTACAGCAATGGAAAATTTCCGAAGAAAACAAGAAACAATTTCGCCGAAGCCTACACAGCAATTTCAACATTACAACAAAAACAACTCAAATTTCAAAAAACAACATTCCAATCAATTCAATTATAATAAATTTAATTATGCCGACAAACAAAACAATATAAAATATGGTAACGGGAAACTTGCAAAGACAATGCACGTATCACATTTTAAGTGCCCACTTTGCAATAATAAACATGGGATTTATAATTGTAAAACTTATTTACAAATGCCCGACGAACAGAGGTTGAAAACTGCCTACGAGTTAAATTTATGTACTAACTAAAATGTTTATTTACCCATCATGGTAATGAATGCTCTTCAAACAAATTATGTCACAAATGTCCGGAACGGCATAACACTATTTTACACGATGCTTTTATGAAAACGAAGCAATCAACATCGGGAGGACTGAGTAAAGGGGTGAAAACAATGGAAACACGTAACGATATCATAGCCGGCACGTCACACGCGTCTCCTCAAGAGGATAATTCGGAAATATTACTGGCAACCGCTGTGTTAAAAGTAAAGTGTGCTGATGGTAACTACATGATGCTGCGGGCCTTGATAGATCAGGGTTCCCAAATTTCGTTAATTACTGAAAAGGCATCACATATGGTAGGCTTAAAGAGAAATAGATGTAGCCTATCTAATATTTATTTATTATACACACACACACACACACACAGCTATATATAATACGTATTACCAAACATTATATTTACGTAATATAATATTATATTGATTGTGCATTGGGAACGCACCGCCCGTCCACTGCTGCAACCAGTTTTGGTAAATATTATATGTATAGATAGAACAATGCGCGGGCGTCGATCGCCCAGCGCGCGGCCAGCCAAACCAGTCGGAATTTACACGACACGCACGAAGCCTGCGTCGCTTGCCGTCCGGTCGCCTCGATCATCATCGTCCATCTACCATTCATTCATTAATTTAAGATAAAGTGTTCAATATTAATTTATTTCTTATCAGAAATAAACATTAAATACTACAACTGGTGACCCCCTTGAAAGGATACGAAGATTTTAAAATGAGTGATAGTAGTGATTCGGTAAAAACCGCGGACGCTCATGTCACCACGCGGCGCCTACGTAAAGCGCGCGTTTCCACTGACTGCGACGATAATATCGTCCAAAAATTAAAAATTAAGGTACCACCTTTCTCTCCTGAAGATCCGGAGTTGTGGTTCGCTCTAGTGGAAGGACAGTTTGAAAGTCACGATATCACCGATGACCATATAAAATTCACAAACGTCACAACCAATTTAGATTTACAATATGCAAAATCTGTAAAGGACACATTATTAACCCTCCGCAGAGAAACCGATATGAAAGGATTAAGATGGAACTGATAAAGCGACTGTCTGCTTCTCATGAAAAGAAAGTTAAGCAGTTGGTAACTCATGAAGAGATCGGGGATAGGAAGCCTTCTCAATTCCTCCGACACCTTCAAGACTTAGCCGGACCTTCAGTGCCTGACGATTTTCTGAGGTCAATATGGAGTAACCGGCTGCCACACAACATCCAAACGGTGCTAGCATCACAACCTACCCATTCTTTGGAGCAGCTAGCTGACCTTGCAGACCGCATACAGGAACTAGCATCTCCATACACCGTCGCTACTGCTTCCAGCAGCGGATATGGATCTCACCAGTCAAAGGAGATTGCAGAACTAAAGGATATGGTGCAGCGCCTCACCCTAAAATTGGAAGAGCATACACGAGGAGCCTGCTGTTCCACTGACCGTGCAAGACCTCGCGAACGTCGTCATCGATCATCTTCACGGCAACGAAACCGTTCCAGGTCCAGCTACAAGAAATATCCCATATGCTGGTACCATGCCAAGTATGGAGATCTGGCTCACAATTGCATTAAGCCGAACGATTACTCCTCTCCTAGGGCGGAGAACACCACGGGCAGTCGCTAATGGCGACTGACGACTGTCCAACCGCATCAAGTCGCCTTTTTGTCACCGACCGCAGTACGAAAGTTCAGTTCCTGGTAGACACTGGCAGTGATGTATGCGTCTACCCCCGTTCTACGCTTCAGGAACGACGGTCCAAAACAGACTTCCAGTTGAGCGCCGCTAATGGATCAGTTATAGAGACATACGGTTTCATTGAGCTTAGTCTGAACTTAGGCTTAAGACGTAATTTTGTATGGCGATTTACCGTAGCTAATGTTACTAAGCCAATAATAGGCGTTGACTTTCTTTGCCATTATAATTTAATTGTAGATTGCCGCAATCAACGCCTCATAGATAGTTTAACTAGCTTATCTGCTTGTGTTTCTCCCGCTAAAGCTAATATATTTTCTGTTAATGTTCCGGCAGGCGACACGCGTTTCCACAGTATTTTAAGTAAGTTTCCCGAGATTACACGCCCTTCAGGCACATTGGCGTTTCCAAATCACAATACAGTACATTACATTAGAACTACACTTGGTCCTCCTATATCTTGTACTCCTCGCAGACTGGCACCTGATAAATTAAAAATTGCCAAACGGGAATTTGAGCTCATGCTAAATAATGGCACGCCACGTCCTTCTGACAGCCCCTGGGCTTCTCCCTTACATTTAGCGCCTAAAAAGGACAACGGCTGGCGGCCTTGCGGTGATTACCGGATGCTGAACTCACGGACTATACCAGACCGTTATCCAATTAGACACATCCAGGACTTTTCCCATAATATAGCTGATTGTCAAGTTTTTAGTACAATAGACCTGGTTAAAGCCTACAACAAATTCCAGTCTTTGAAGAGGACATTAAAAAGACTGCCATTACCACGCCATTTGGCTTGTTTGAGTTCCCCTGCATGGCCATCGGTTTGAGGAACGCAGGCCAAACCTTTCAAAGGTTTGTAGACGAGATGACGCGAGGTCTCGATTTCGTATGTCCGTACTGCGACGATTTTTTGGTCTTCTTAAAAGACCAGACCCTTCACGAAGCCCACCTTCACCAACTTTTCAGTAGAATGAAGGAATATGGCATTCTTGTCAACACCTCTAAGTGCGTTTTTGGGGCATCCGAAGTCTCATTTCTAGGTTACCAAATCTCCGCATCTGGCACCAAACCCCTGGAATCTAAGGTCCAGGCCATAAGAGAATTCCCAGTTCCCAGGACAGTCAGACAACTCAGACGATTTATGTTTTATATTTACGTTAATCACACTAGCTATGTCTTTTACAATACAAACAAGATTCTCCGATTTCTTTTCGGGTAGGCATTGAATTTCAACATTGCGACTACGTGCTTCTTGTTCCAGTTGATTTATACGTGATTGTAAATTAGTTACAATATTATTCGTATTAATTTGCTGACCTTCCAGATTTGTTACTTTTTCAGACAACAATTTGTGTTCCTTCATTACTGCTTCGAAAGTCTCATTCATGTATGTCATAGAGTTTGTCACCTGTTCTAATTCATGGGTAACTTTTTTAACTTCCAAGTGCATATCGGCCTCCTTTCCCATACAACTAGAAATGTATTTTTCAAATAAATCTTTCATTATATCTTTCATTTCTTCACGTGTAACGGAACTGCTATCCGATGTATGAGGCATAGGAAGAGTCTTTTTTTCCGCAAGGTAATGTTCTCCGTGACGCGGACAGGTGTATTGTCATTATGTCCGGCCTTTGATATGTTTTGCCGGCAGCTTGGACATTTCCAATCATTTCTTACGGTCTCCTGATTACCGTTTGGAAACAAGCATGCATAATGATAGGCCACCTTACATTGTCTACACTGAATATAGTGTTCATCTCCTTCAATAAGAGTACAACAGCCCCATTCCAACATGATTAATGTTCTACCAATGTACAATTTTCCCAAAGAAAGTAACGCTTCAATACTAATAATTGTGTGTATTTTTTCCTTGTTAGAAAATCTTGAAATACTCGTAAGTTGAATGTATAATTTTGCTAGCGATTTATATTTTAAATTATGGCCACCCCTAGTGTATTGCGCTGTCACTTGAAGATGACATCCAAAGAGTAACAGTGTGTGAGTGTGTCTTACATAGAAATAATTAAATTTGTCTTGCATAAATCGACCAAAGATAGAAGGTAGCTTACAATTTCTGTTAAGACGCTAGACTTATCTTTAGAATTTTGGTTCCATCCGAGCTTCAAATTGTTTGCAAAATTATCACCAACAAAACTTAATAACTTTATTAATCGTAATTTAACACTTGTTGAGCTAAATGTTGCGTTATTATGTGAAATAAAAAGAAAAAACTCGAGAGCGTAATGACTACAAAGATGTGCAGTGTTGCCATTGCCACACACACATTGCATTGTGTAAATGATCGCTCGTGCTGGCTATAAATCTCCTCATACTCTTCGTTATCTCCGCCGATTTCGCTATCGATCTCCCAATGAAGGGAGTCAATTTGAGCAGACCGTGCTTGTAGTGTCATTAATGCACCCTCCATTTCCCATTTTTCTGACATGGAGTCCACATCAATCAAACTTGCTGATCTCTTAAATGCTTTAAAATTTGCGCTTTGCTTACGAATTATATCGTCTATCCTGCTAGTAGAACCCCTCGATTCTGTAGTTCTCAATATACTGATTGCAGATGCTTACCACCTGATGAGCCCGCTCCTGCTTGATTTGCTTCCTCTTGATCTTCCTCCTCTGATCGCGATGTAGTACTCCAAATGGTCTTTGCAGATATTTGCTTGCTAGATAATAGAAGGCGTTGCTCATTTATTACCTCTTTGGCGGCCGTATAAAGCTTGCTCGCTTTTTCATATTCAGCATTTACAAAATATGCATGGTCTTTGATCCCATGCTCACACATTGCTACGTGATTGTTTTTAAATTCCAACCAATACTTCTCTAACACCTCCTGTCGTTTTCTTAGATAGTCGTCAGATTTCCTTTCGGCGCTGTCCTTTTATATTTATCGGTATTTTACGGATAAAGTCGCTAAGTTCGAGTTGTTGGTAATATAGATCTTCCATTGTGCTGCTATTAAGTTTATATAAAAAAAGGAAAGATCTTACTTGTATACCGCTGGGCCTCGACTGCCGCTGATATGCTGTTGACTCACTTCGCAACCGATGCTCTGCTATGCTGGCCTACCGCTGGTTCTATACCACGGTAGACTCTGAGTGCTGCCGCCTATACTGCTGATATGCTGCTTAATGAACAGTCAACGTGCTGCTTCTAAGTGCTAATTGCCTCAAAGGCGCTCTTTCACTGTTGTCGTTCAACTGCTTAGGTGTCCGACAAAGCTGCTAGTTCGTTTTAACGCTCTGCGATTGCAAAACTATGTTCACGGTATACACGTGTCACTGACTATTGTCCAAAGTGCTGATTTGTAACGAGACCACTCACAATTCGTTAACCGGTAAGGAAGGAAATTCGTGAAGTCCCGCCTGTTGGCTCGAAGGACCATGAAAGCGGTAGGGTTTCGCTTTAAAGGATAACTAAAGGATAAATCTATAAAATGTTTATTCAATTGACCAAAGATAGGAGTAATAAAGGAGCGAGGGAGCACACGCGGTGGCCGCTATTCGTGTTCTGACTATTTGTTAATGTAAATTAATAAAGTAAAGTAAAAATGCATTGTATGCAGTGTTCGGTTTCACCGTACACCACGAGTATTCGGTCTATTCGGCCACTTTTTTTACTATTCGGTATTCGGTCGACAATTGTGCACTATTCGGCCAAATACCGAATAGCAAATCGTAAAAAAAACCGCACATATTACTCAAAATTATAATTCTATCAAAAACTGACATTTAAACTATGTTTTAATAGCTTAAATGCGATTTTAATTGTTTTTTTGTTTTGATATTATGTTTCGGTCAGTTTATAAAATGTCAGAATCAAATAAAAAATAATTTAAAATCGCTCTTAAAATCGTTAAAACATGGTTTGAATTATGTGTACCTATCATTCGCGAGAACGTAATAAAACACTTCAAAATTATTGCTTCAATACTAGCCTGCTACGCGCGAATTGCACATATCCTACGTCGAATAGTTGGCGCTTCGCCCAAGAGCGTGACCGAATGTTCGGTATTCAGCCAAACCACTATTCGTGGCATCTCTAATGTATATTATCATCATCACTGTATAGGAACACATAGCTTTCAAAAAGAGTAATTATCAAATTCATAAATCTTTCATGACACAAACATTAGCATATAATAACTTACTCTTTTGCCTCTTATAACAGCGCCTTCGTGTAAAATAATAGTGACTACTTCCATTCCTGGTTTACACACAATCAGTTCATCAACTTCACCCTTTGATAACATTGAGTACACAAACTCATTCCGGAAAACATAGCGTATTAACTGAAAATGTAAATTGAAAAAATTCTTGTTTATCATTTTAGGATTCTAAAACCATTTTGGCAAAAACAGAAACCATTGTTATATATATAGTCATGATCATTTGTCCTCCATCTTTATATTATGTAACAGTAATGACTCACAGAAAGAGTATGGCTTGGGTTCAGTTCATAGAGTTCATATAATAACTTTCTTTGCAGACTGTCCTCGACCCATCAATGTAAATGGCCTACTAACATTAGTGCATAGTCATTTTTGTGAATATTCTTTGCAAGTTTTTAATGCTCAATAATATATATGTATGTGTAACGTAGTAACTTAATGCTTATGTTGTTCACATATTTACAAATAAAGCGTATAAATGTCCAAATCAATCTGCTAAATTTGTATTTAACTAAACCTCTGTCCTTTCCAACTACGAAATTGGCAAAACCAATGCCAAGGGCGTTGAAGCTATAATAAAAAAAAAGTTTTACAGAAAGTAAGAAATGAATGAAATTCAGTAGGATAAGTAATCTACATGGTGCTACACAATGCTGTAGTAGAATCATGAAAAAGTAAACTGAAGATTCGGAGTTGTCAATTATTATCAATAAATCACTTTATTATTAACTTAAACTTCAATTATTATGACATAAGTGATTGCCCAGAGCCATGGATGATGGTCATTGCCCACAGCCATGTATAGAGTAGCATGTCACTGATTTGCCTATCAAACACACTTACAGTGATAAGTGATTGCAGATATAAAATATAAAAAAATCACCTTTATTGTCATAAATATTCACCAACTGTGATTATTACTAGTTAAATCCAAAAACCATGAGAAAGAAATAAACAAATAACCAAACAAAATCACCTTCACACTTTTTTCTTCTATAAACTAGTAAGTTTGGATACTTCTTAAGGGGTTAGCCTACTTTAAAGGTGAAAAAATAGGCTTTTTGGGTTTTTTTCAGATAAACTACAAAACAAATCGAGATTACAAAAAAGGTGCTTATCAATGACTGTATACATTTTTTTTCTTGAAGCAATTAATTTTAACATTGCGGCTGTAGAGGTTGTTGCTGATGATGTCTCCATTTAACTAGGGTCCACGGCCGAACAAACAGCTCATGTAAATATGAATTACAATGAACCAATAAATTATTTCGACATATATATTAACAGCTATAGAAGTACATAGGATATTTTCCATATATGGTTTTTTGGCCAAACAGTGCACTTTGAAAGTTGGAAGAAATAAACAATACAACATAAAAAAACATACATACTTCTATAGGCAATGTATTTTTCAAGACATATTCATCATTCCAAGTGAATCAGTTAAAAAATATCTGAGTTATGTTTCCGGCATATAAATATAAATGATATAAATGCATATGAAGTTTTGAGTAGTAGAAAATATTGAATAACTTATCAATACCTTCAATCTGAAATACCTGCACCATACAATTAGCCATCAACATCTTTTTTGAGATCCTAGGGGACCATTTAAAAAAATTAAAATCAATTTTATGAAAATTCTAGAGTGGTCTAATCAGTTAAATATATATTACCTCATTTTATGTGTTATCTCTTGGTACTAGGAGTGAGCTCATGACTAGAGGGACACGTGTAGTAAACATCCAGAAGACTGCCTTCATTATCAACGATGGAATTTCTGCACCATTATTTTCTTTTTCTCCTTTTTATCCTGGAAATATTCATAAAAAATTACACAGCTATGCATTTAGTAACTACAAAAGCGTTTCATTGAAGAAAATTCCATTTCAAGGACGATACCGTAGGTCCGTTATATATTACCCATAACACAAGTGTAACTTGCTTAGCTTGGGGATTTACAATGTGTGTTTGTCTGTCTGCCGATACTCACAAGATTAGATTCGTGATTAAAAGTTATCATTCTAACCTGTGGTCAAATCATTTCTAAGCAATTTTAGTTAGCTTTTGGAGAACAAGCAGCACTGCAAACTGTTTCTTTACTTAATATTATGTATGAACACTGTTCGCGACGTTAAGTACACCGCAAAATTACTGGACGAAACGGAACGCGCATTTTAAATATATGACAGTTTCAACGGTTAAGGGAGTTCCCCTGTCTTCACAAATTCTCAGTGTTGTACGTAATACACGCAAATAGCTATTTTCAAGTTTTTCATTTCAATACTACCTAAAGAGTATCTCCATTATATTCATTGGCCTCCAGAGCCGGATAGGCCTTACCTGATGCAGGATCAGCGACAATAATTAAGGAATTCATCAAATAACTGGAGAATTACGACGGGTCTAAGGAACATCGACGACGAGTTCAAGATATGTGTTTAAAAAGTGGCTTGAACATTAGTTTAACGTGATATTAGTCGTTAATCTAACCCAACACTCATTTAAGGTAGTATTTACTGCTAAAATAAGTGTAAATAATAAGGTTAGTACATCCAAATTGTCTTCTAAATTTCAAACCTGTTTGTCTTTGAGCAGTAACGGTTTAGGAACTTTAAACTATAAATTGTTTAATTTTTTATTATTTGTATGTAAATCATGCATTAGTTGTGAAAATCAACATTAATAAGCAAATATTATAGTTTTTCTTTCCAGATGCTCATTTCATTAAAAAACGAATAAGTCTAAATAGATAATCATTAAATTTCTTGTTTGTCCTATTATAACCCTTATTAAATAATTCTTTAATATTCTAAGTGTAATTCAAATAATTAGTCAATAATTTAACTGTTCTAATTATAAATAAATTCCAAAATGTATGCCTAATTGTTAAAACTTAAATGTAAACTTAAAATTATTATTACGACAGTTGATAATTTCTAATTTAATTCTAAATTAATTGTTATAAAATAGTGATCTTTGCTGTAATTACATTCCAGGATTTCTCATTCATCTCCCAGGATAGTCAGCAGATCTGTAAGTTAAGCAATGGAGATGTCTAAAGAAATAGCAGACCTCACTAAGAAACGCAGCAGTTTCAAAGGTCGTATGGATCTATTTTCTAAATTTTTGAGGTCACTAGATAGTACATTTTTAACATCTAATGTCATTAGCGAGTTAGAACTTCGAATAGGGAAACTAGAATTACTGTATGCTCGTTATGACGAGACTCAATCTAGGTTGGAATGCATTTCGGACTTAGAAACACAGATAACTGAGCGAGAGGTCTTTGAGTCTATGTATTATCAACTTATTTCTCAAGCACAACAAATTGTAGCTAATCACAAGAAATCTCCTCAGTCTAGTGACAGTAGTTCTCGTAGTTACAATAATAAACCTATCAAGTTGCCTACAATACAGCTCCCTAAATTCAACGGTTCATACGATAGCTGGTTGGAGTATCGCGACACATTTGATAGTTTAATACACTCGAATGAAGACATAGATGTGATAAACAAGTTTCATTACCTTAGGGCATCTTTGGAAGGGACAGCGGCTGTGGTAGTAAATTCAGTACAGTTCTGTGCAAGTAATTACAGCATAGCTTGGAAGCTATTGTGTGACAGGTTCGACAACAAACGCTTATTGATCCAGAATCACGTTTCTTCGTTATTCAACATGAACACAATCACGCAAGAATCGTCAACTACTTTGAAACGCATGATGGATCAGTTCACTAAAAATATGTGTGCACTGAAGTCTTTAGGTGAACCTGTTCAACACTGGGACTCACTTTTAATCCACATAATTGCACAGAAACTTGATTTTAAAACGTATCGTAAATGGGAGGAATACAGAGGTTATTTAAATAGGGAAAAAACCATAAAGCTTCATGACTTTCTAGACTTCATGAAAATCCGCACAGACCTCCTAGAAACGATAGAATTATCGCGAGATACACAACAGTATAATAACGATATGAACACTAAGTTATTTAAACACCAAACTATGTTGTCGACAAACAGTATGGACAACAATAAACCATTAAGTGTATGCCCCAAATGCAGTGGGAATCATAAGTTAAAACACTGTCCAGAGTTTTTATCATTAAGTAATGAAACACGGCTTAAATTAATACCCGATTTCAAGATTTGTTTTAACTGTTTTCACCGTGGACATTATGCAAATCAATGTAAAAAACCCGGCTGTAATTTGTGCAAGCGGCGACATAATGCACTAATTCATGTGATCGATTATAATACACTAAAATCAAATGTGCATAGCAACGGCAAACAAGCTGATAACAATCGGTCATCCCCCGCCACCGAAGGTGCGAATCCCGTGGCACTCTCGGCGAGCATCTTGCCCAGTCATCAGGAAGACAGCCAGCGTGTAGACGTATTACTACCAACCGTGCTAATTAAGGTGTTTGATTCGAACAATCGCGAGCATATAGCACGGGCCGTTCTCGACACTGGTAGCACATGCAGTCTTATGTGCAGAGTTTACATAATAAATTAAATCTACCTTATAATTGCGTAAATAAATCTATACAGGGCATCAATAATGTAAAATCACATGTAAACAAAAAGTGTTCTATGTCCATTACCTCATTTGACGGAAAATTTAAAAGTAATTTAAAATGTTTTGTTTTGCCGTCAATATTAGACAAAGTTCCTAGTCGATCGGTGGCTTTAAATGAATTAAATATTCCCACCGATTTACCTTTGGCTGATCCTAACTTTCATATGCCCGCTGCCATTGACATGATATTAGGCGCTGACGTTTTTTGGGATATTTTGGGATCGCAAAGACTTGATTTGGGCACTGGAAAACCAATGTTAACCGAGAGTAGGCTCGGGTGGCTACTTTCTGGGTCTTTAATAAATATTTAGATATGTTTATGTCCAATAAGTGCATCACACTTTCAAAATACGTATTTCATACTTTGATCATTATTTTTATTTTTGTTTCATTTAATTAGCCTAAACAATGCTACTTTATTTCATTTTATAAATATGTTATGAGACCGTCACTTATAATAAAGTGATAGCTTCGTGTAATAAATAAACACCAAGCGTTAAGGTTTTCAATTTTAATATAAATTTAATTTTCAATTTTAACCATTTGGTATTAGTTCTCCCGTTGTGACTAGCATGGAAGAAACCACATGTTACATTATCTGGTTACTATAAATAAATTTGGGATGAATTATATTAATTTAAGACATCAATAAATGATTGGTTAGAATACTTTTGCTTTTGCATCTTATTGTTCTTTTTTTTAATAATATTTAACCAGTTTGCAATTATAATTTAAATTTAATTTATGTTATTCTATAGAGACCTTAAGAGTAATTTACTAATTTCATTTTAAACAGCTCGCGAAATTTTATGAATTATACGCGAAAAAAGAATTTTGGTGTCTTAAGATTAGGTATTGTGAGGTGATGTATAGTGGCATATGTACCGTATTGACACCAACCATAAGTCTTAGTTCGGGCCTTTATAGCCTAATTTAAATATGCTTGTGTTTTATTTGTTGAACTACGTCACATTTATAGAAGTTCAAATAAACTACAAATTTCGGTAAATTACAAAATTTAATTCTTTGAATAATTTTAATATCACGAGTCATAGTAACCATCATTAAATATATTAATTAAAATTATATTTGAAACTTATTTTAATACAGTCCATATATTATCGAAAATTACTTTATTTTATTCCCTATTTTTGTAACGTCAGTATAATTTTAATACAATTTTTATTCATTAGTGTCATTTGGCAAAGGCTTGTTTGTCACTGCATTAAATGTTTAAATTTAATTAAAGGTTTGCTGTTGTTGCGTTGATTGCCACCACCAGCGTCTCCTCCTGTTAGGTTTCCCATTACATTTCTGTGTAGATTAACGTGAGCCCTGTTTTTGATGCTAATTTTCGGAAACAGGTTTATCACATTTGCTTCATTTGATGATTCACTACCAGGATTATGACGAGCCACAGTCATTATTTTGCCTTGTTTAGATTTGTGACTCGTTCAGGAGACCTAGTCATACCCTCAGAATGAGAGACTCTGGACTCATAGGAGCATGCAATGATTTGTGCAATAAATTAAAATAGCCTTACAACCCATTTTAGTTCACCATCACACATCTAGCGACCTTAAAATGAAAGAAAGATTTTCATCTATTTTTACATTTACTCTGTGACTTCTGGGAGACGATTGTGTAATCCATGTAGGTAACATTTATTATGAGTGCTGGGATATTATCTTATTTTAAACGACTTTTAATTCATTTCTGCCACTCTTGTCTATCCAATCGCACCTGGAAGACATCATCATGCCTTTGACCCTAATGATTATTCGACCGCTTTCTTGCGTCATTCGTTGCCAACCAAGGGACTCCAGGACATCATCATGGACATTAGAATATATTGGCTGCATCAAGTAACTCCAGAAGGACTTCAGACTTGAAGAGTGCAAGCCATTATATTTATATCTTCTTTGAGCAAGATGTCTGCTATCAGTGAAGTTGAAACTAGTTCTGCTTTTACTCAAGTTCTAGATAAGTTGAGTGCGTAGAGGATTTAAGAGCCTTGACATAATTCATCAACTGATTGCTTATGATTGTATTATTTTCAAGATTGTCCGCTGCTCATAAGATTGAACTAGTGGTTGAAAGGGAGCTTTCAACGCCCGCGGGCATGTTCGCGACGTTAAGTACACCGCAAAATTACTGGACGAAACGGAACGCGCATTTTAAATATATGACAGTTTCAACGGTTAAGGGAGTTCCCCTGTCTTCACAAATTCTCAGTGTTGTACGTAATACACGCAAATAGCTATTTTCAAGTTTTTCATTTCAATACTACCTAAAGAGTATCTCCATTATATTCAAACACTTCTCTGCTACTTCTATTTTGTTTGTTCTACCTCGGATAGAGCTGAGTAGTGATTGCATTACTGCAAATTTAGTGTAGTAATTTAGAAATCAATTCAGTATAGCATGCTTGGTTAAACTTTGCAATAGTAGTGACTGAATTTTAAGTAGTGGGGGGGTGAAGGGGAAGGGGGGAGGAGTACTTCTCCCTTCTGCAACCCCTATGTCTAGGAGACATGTAGTTTTGGAGATATGATTTTTTTGTAAACATAACTTTACTACTTTTTTTTAAATGGTGTACTTATTTCTTATGTCTTAAGACGAGAAATGCAAAAGAAAGGTAGTGGTCAGTGTAAAAAATATTTAATACAGTCTAAAAATGCAGACTTTGCCCACAAGTCAAGCGATCAAAGCGAATGTGCCATGACAGCAGTCAGCAAATGTCACAACCGATTAGTAACCATCGTTTCAATAGTTATCAATGTCGGTTCTGGTAATCCAATGATGGCATCATTAGATTTTTTTAAGTTCTTCAGTTTTCGTCAAAAGCGTCTGTTTCGCTATGTCGTATACTCTAGCGATTAACACCTAAAAATTCATCTGTATAAGAAGACCTTTCCGAATGCAAAATTTTGTAGGATATGGGAGTTGGACTTGGAATATTTCGGTGCATTTTTTTCCGCAAAACTTAAAACATATTGAACTTCATAGAAGCGAAAAAATCAAAATTATCTGTTTTTGCACTTTAATCTCGGAAACTACTCGTTAATTGAAGTTTTACAATACCAAAGACATATGTACTACATAAAAAAAGTATACATGTAATTATGACATCGTAACTATGTATAAGCTGTCTTTTCTTACAAGATAGTTTAGGTAAATTATTATTTATTATCTAAATAAATTTTTAGTCAAGTTATGTGTGTACAAGGTTAATTTGAATCATTTTCTACTTTATGATGAAAATAGAGTTAAAAAGTTCCACTGAAAATGGCAAACTATCAGAAAATTAACTCCTTTTTTTGATACCACTAGGAGAAAGCATCATTTTTATCATGATCATATTCATCCCTGGGGACACCGGGGAAGTATGAGGCTTCTGGGAACCGGCCCTGCGCACACCTGCACTGTGGAATGAATTGTGAGTCGGTGCTCGCCAGCCTACCCACTACACCTACCAGGTTCCTAAAACGACCTAGGTTCGCCGCGACATCTCGACGCAACCCGTTTTGGTCTAAACACTAACCCAACCCACCGTTTAAGTCGCTAATCGCGACTTTCAGCCACTCCTCACAACCTGTAAATAAACCGTAAGGATATCCCTAACTCAAATAATCATTAATTTACCTCCTGTATATTTATATCTCACCCAAAAACTCGGACAAAGGATTTCTTTAATAAAACATGATGTTGTAGAGAGGTATTTTGGTGTGCATAAACGAAGAAAAGAGAATATAACTGAAACCATTTACTTTCGTCATACTTTACATAGGAAACGCGGCAGCGCGCACAGGCATTGCTCACGGACATTCTTGATCAACTAAACGACGGGGCGGCCGGCGGTTCCTACGGGGACGCGGGATAGAGGAGGGGGTGACCGTACCACCCGTGCCAGGCGCCGGGGCACCGTGAGGCTCCGATGGAACAACGTTACACGCTATAACCTCCCCCTCCAAGTCACAAGTACGACCCGTTTGTGACTTGGGATTAGGCGGTCGTCCACGACGACGTGGGTCAACGACGGCATGGGATGAACCAGTATAACGCGTTAAAGCACTAGAATGATACTTCCCCTTAGGAACACCGGCATTATCAACAATCATATAAGAAGTTGGACTGATGACTTGCGAGACACGATACGGGCCTTCCCGTCTAGGAGCAAATTTGCTTGTAAAACCCTTAGATGTGCTGCTCGCCATATGAGTCTTAACGAGCACTAAATCTCCCTCCGTAAAAGGTGAAAATTCTCGTCGGTGCTTATCACCTTCAGACTTGTGCTTATCTCGTTGCTCCTCCATATGTAGCTGTACATCTTGCAAGGCACGAACAAAGTCCTTCAGGTAGGGTGTGATCTGCGGCACGAAGTTCTGCTTCGAGACGATTGCACGTAGATCAGTACCCACTGAGAGCGGAGAACGCATCTCTCGCGCGTAGGTCAGGTAGGCAGCTGAATATCCGGTCCCCTGATTGTACGCACTGTTAAGTGGAAAACGCACCATCGGTAGAACAGCTGGCCATTTACGGTGTTCAGGACCTACGAGTATAGCAAGTCGCGTTTTCAACTCACGATTCTTACGCTCGGCTGGATTAGCTTCAGGGTGGTAAACTGGAATCAGAGACTGCTGCACCCCTAATACAAACAAAGCCTTTTGCATAACAGCCGAAACAAATTGCGTCTCATTGTCGGAAATAATCCGACGAGGAAAACCATACACCTCCTCCAAAAGAACTCTCGCACACGATTCAGCAGTCGCGTCACATAAAGCGAATAGTTCTATCCATCGACTGGCGACATCTTCTATAAGAAGGATCCACTTCTCGCCACAATCGCCTTCAGGCAAGGGTCCAAAAAGGTCCATAGCTAAAACCTCGAATCTCTGCTGGGGCACTGGAGTTTGAAGCAACCCCGCAGGCTTCAAATTTGACGATTTGTATTTTTGACAAAGGTCACATGACTTTAAATACTGAGCTACATAAGAACGCATATTCTTAAAGTAATAATTTTGTTTGATCTTCTGCAAGGTACGCCCCAAACCCCAGTGTCCAACAGTGGGCGAATCATGGAGCTCCTTCATTAGCTCCGCCCTTAATGACTCTGGTACCACTAATTGAGGCTCTTCGGATTCTCCACCCGGATCACAGTGCTACAATATACCTTGTGAAAGATAATATGCTCTGTCCGTCCAGCGTAAAGATGCTTCTGGATTATCAAATTGTGCTTCAAAATCTGCAATAATTTTAATAACGTCAAGATACTTCAACTGAGCCTCTCTAAGATCCTCAGGCTTCCGACGTGGCAGATCTACAATTACAGGACAAATATCACACGAACTGGAACTCAATATTTCTGCTTCGTGGCTCACCGGGCGGCTAAGCATATCCGCCACCACGTTAACCTTTCCAGGAGTATAATCAATATCCAAATCATAAGATTGGATCTTCATAGCCCATCTGGCTAAACGACCGCTCGGAGTCTTTATGGACAACAACTATTTCAGAGGCTGATGATCAGTCGCTATATGAACCTTACTTCCTTTGACGTACCCTCGAATTTTATCCAGAGCCCAGACCAGAGCGAGGGCTTCCCGCTCCGCAGTATGGAAATTACGCTCAGCAGACGTTAACAATCTACTTGCGTATTCAATGGGTTTCTCTTCATTGACAGTCTCACCTTGCATGAGCACTGCTCCAATGGCGTACTGTTATAAGGGAAATAAATTTACCCTTTTTAAAAAAGAATATTTTAATTGAAAACTATAATGATGAAAAGTACTTGATTTTAGAAAGCAACCGCTCACAACAGAAATTAACGACAGACTGACTCACTCGCATTGAAAACAGGGTATATGTTTAGTAAGACTGCTGAGGTATCTTGACAGTCTTGCAGGTAAGCATTAACCCTTGCAGTACATGGTATAACACCTCCCCCTTTAAGAAGAGACTTTGGGGATGTTTCAAAGTCTCTGTTATTAAATTTTTACTCTGGTCGGAGCTTTAGGGGTGACTATTTCTATGTCAGAATCCTTATCAGAAGAATCTTTTGAATCAAAAGTCTGCGGAGAAAATAGTTTTAATTTAAATCTGGATGGTTGTGGTCGGTTGCCTCTAGGTTTACAAATTTTATAATATAAGATATAACTAAAATAACAAAGCATACAAATGAAAAGTAAAATTGTTAGGATAGAATAGTGTGTCCCATATCTTACAATATGCGGGTTTTCCTTTATGGAATTTAGATCACTTAACATGTGTTCCAAAATCAGTTGCTTTGCTTGTTAAAATCGTCCAAATCTACATCATGTAACTTGACAGGAGACACATTATCTATTTCATTTAGTTTCGCATGGTCACAAGAAGTATCATCAATAAGGTTAAATTCTGGAAAGCTATTGACAGGTGAAGTTATATTTAAGATATTAGAATTGGGTATAAGTGTTGTGCTTTTACAATAACCGACACAGTTTTCGGGGATATTAATGATACCTGTTCCAATGATTACAGTTTCGTACAATTTGGAATTTGAACAATCAATCGAAATTTTGGTCGATTCTGATTGTATATAAATCCATTTATTTTTAGAGATCTATTTCCAAATATCTATTTTCTCGAACATTGTTTTCGTTTCACACTCTGGTGGTTTCTCACTGATTACTTTTGCCAGTAATTCACTCTCACAGCTCTGTTTTGCGTCAGTGGAATAGACCGTTTCTACGTTGCAAATGAAGTTACCCGGACTTACATTCTTACAGTTTCTGATATCATTAAAGATGCAATACTGTGCCTTGTCTTTGGTCATTGCTATGTACTTATTGGTTGAGAGTATTAAACTAAATGAGTTTGGTTGTTCAGAGTTATGCGGAGTAGGCAGAGCGATGTTGTGGAATAGCATGTACTCCTTGGTGCTTACTAACGGTACTTGTACAACAAACACGATTTTATTATTTAAATAATAACATACTAGTTTTGATATACTTAGAATAAGGTGCATATTACTTAAATCTAAAACTACGGGCAACTCGAGGTCACCGAGCAAATGACGATGGTTATTAGCAAGCTCTCTGTATAATTGGTTTGGGGATATGATGGCAGGATGCAGGATGTTCTGACTGCTAAATAATATTGCGTTGGTAATGTCCTCTAATTGAAATGATAATGTAAGTATCGATGCTTCTAAGGTGGTTAGGATTTCATTAACTTTTACTAGTATTTGTAATCCATTTGATAATTCGGTAATTTTTTTAACACTAACAGAGAGGTTGTTAATAGCATTACTGAGATAAATTTCATTATCTTTTATTTTTTGTAAAGTTTCATTATAACGTTCTATTACAGATGTGGTAACCAGTATAGTTTCCTTCATGAGCGAAATCAACTGTTTTTCGTTATTTTGTAATGCTGCTATCGCTTCATCGTATTTAAGAGCATCGTTTTCGTGTATGGTGCCGAAAACTTGTTTCAGAATTGTACCTATCCATCCTATCCAGGCACTGCGTTTTATGCGGTTATCTATTAAGTGTGAAATGGAAGAAAATTCTTTATTCATATCTTGATAACATGCTTTTAGGGGTTGTAACATTACGACATTCTGTGTCGACTTCCATAATTCTGGTTTGATTACACAATTTTCCTGTGGTTTCAAAAGCATTTTCAATGTTCTGTATATGCGAGGTAAAGTGTGAAATATCTACCGGTATTAAGATATTTAACTGAACGTTTTTAATTTTCGTTCGTTCGTTCGATATAGACGTGTTATGTGCCTTGAAGTTTAATAATATTATTTGTTATAACTACTACATACCATACTATTACGAAGCGTGGTTATTTGTGTACTGTGCTAGATCTCGTATTTGTTACATACATTAATTAAGTGTAAACTCGTAAAAGTGCTGTAAAATCGGTGCCAAAATCTTTTTCTTATCACCATTTTAATCACCTACCCGCATTTTTCTGAGTACGAATTACTGATATACCCACTAAGGTGGAGTACGAATACTTCCGATTTTGCCAATCTATAAATAAGTTTGTATCGATTAATCGACTAAAAATTATTAGAAATCGATAAACTTACGATTTATTATTTTTACTATTTAATCATAAACACTTATTTAAAATAAAATGAGTTGTACTGGATTGAAGTCAACCAAGGACCACTCACTGCAGCAGTCTCTTTCACTTGATGGAATAAGCAAGTTGTTGGATGATAAACTCGCCATGTCTTCACCTTTTATGACAACCATTCGCAACACACTGAGAGAGGACATAAAGCAGCTCATGTCTACAGAGATCAAAGCCGCTTTCGACGATTTAAAGAGAGGTTTCACTCAAACAACTGATTTTATCATAGCGGAACAAAATGACCTCAAAGCAAAAATTGTAGATCGGGATAATGAAATTGAAATGATGTTACAGGATAAAATTAAAATGCAAACCGAAATTGTTAATTTGAATAAAAGACTGTCAACAATCGAAAAAATTTCACGCGATCATAATATTGAGATACAAGGAGTACCAGAAAATCGCCAAGAAAACTTGTTGCGTATGCTACAACAACTATGTGACGAAATCTCATTACCCCTTTCTGCAGCTGATGTACATAGGTTTCGTAGAGTTGCGAGAATTGATCCAACATCTCGACGCCCTAGGAACATTGTAATTACCCTGTCATCCCCTAGAACTCGCGATGTTATTCTCTTTGGTGTTCATCGTTTCAACAAATCAAATCCAAACGACAAACTAAACACACAACATGTTGGAATCAGCAAGCAATCTAGCCGCATTTACGTTGTAGAACACATTTCACCAGAAACTAAACAATTGCACTCAGCAACTAGGCAATTTACACGCGAAAATAACTATAGATATGTTTGGATTAAATACGGGCAAGTTTACGTACGCAAAAATGATAAAACACCTGCTACTTGCATTGTAAATTATGATAAACTTAAAACAATGCTTAACAAAATTAGCAATAGTGACATTTGAACATGTATTTTCTCATCTGCTCAAGAATTGTTATTGGATCTTCTAATACACTAAAAATGATCTTTGTATTTTATCAAAATGTTAACAGGGTTAGATCGAAAATTAATTAATTATATCTGAATGTTATAAATACTAACTACGATATGATATGTTTAACAGAAACCAACTTAAACAACAGTGTTTATGACGGTGAACTATTTGATTCGAGATACAATGTATTTAGAAGGAATCGTCTAAGTAGCTGTATTAATAAAGTGGAAGGTGGAGGTGTGTTGGTAGCTTCTAAAACATACTTAAAAATCTTTCGTCGTACAGACTGGGAAAGTGATATCGAGGAAATTTGGTTAAGTTTTGCAAGCCCCAGTGGTAAAAATCCAATGTTACATATATGCGTCTGCTACCTGCCACCTGATTTGCCATCAGCAGCTTTATCCCATTTTTATGATAACTGTCAAAATATTATACTAAATTGTAATGACACCGACTGATTCCTTTTACTGGGGGACTTCAATACACCACTCATTACATGGACACACTGCAATATCACGGGTATAATGACTGGGAGCAATCCCCAGGATATTAAGGCTAAAACAATTTTAGACATAATGTCAATCTGTAATATGCACCAATTAAATAATATCCCAAATACAAATAATCGTTACCTAGATCTTATTATAGCTAATTTCAACTCAATACGTGTCTACGGGGCTGAACCACTAAGTAAAATTGATTCTCATCATCCGTCTCTCGTTGTTGAAGTGACATGCCCTGAAGTCACTTGCATAAAGCCATGTAAAACCAAGCGCTTTAATTTCAAACAATGTGAGATAGAAAACGTTAAATCCGATCTAAATAAAGTGGACTGGACTTCACTGCTTTCAACACAGGATATTGATTCTTGTTTAAATACCTTCTACCGATCTTTAAACGGCTCTATTAAAAAATTCACCCCTATCTCCAAAAATATGACTTCTCATTACCCGGTCTGGTATAGCCCTAGTCTCAAAAAATGTTTAGCTGAACAAGCAAAGTATCACAAACAGTTTAAAAGGTACAATAATCCCAGAGACTACGACACATACGCATTATTACGTTCTAGAAGTAAAAAGCTTACAACGGAATGCTACAAACGGTATGTAGCCTCGATTGAAGACGGTCTAAAAAATGACATTCGTGGATTTTGGAGTTTCATAAAGAATAAAAAGGGATCCAGTGGTATACCACACATAATGCTCCATAACAATAAAAGAGCGAGCAATGCTAAAGAAATATGTGAACTTTTCTCAGAATATTTCGGGTCAGTTTATGAGTCCAATGATCTTAATGGAATTGAAAATAAAGAAACAAATGATTTTTCTGTAACCAACGTATTATCTAATATCTATATTACTGCAACTCAAATTTTAAATAAAATAAGGGCTCTCGATGTAAATAAAGGTGCGGGGCCTGATGGGATACCACCTTCATTTGTCAAGTCTTGTGGAAGGGAGTTATATATTCCATTAGCCATTCTGTACAATAAATCAATCATCCTAGGCACTTTCCCATCGGAGTGGAAACAGGCATTCATAGTTCCTATTCACAAAGGAGGTAACAAATATTTATGTGACAATTACCGACCTATCAGCATTTTATCGTGTTTTGGGAAGTTATTTGAGTCAGTTATTTATGACTTTATATACTCACATATTAAACCATTTCTAATACAGAATCAACATGGGTTTGTAAGAAACAGGTCTACTGTCACG
Organism: Dendrolimus houi; assembly: GCA_039645545.1. Lineage (NCBI taxonomy): Eukaryota > Metazoa > Arthropoda > Insecta > Lepidoptera > Lasiocampidae > Dendrolimus > Dendrolimus houi. The sequence continues at coordinate 89,436 of JBBJBW010000056.1, forward strand.
AATCTCTTAGTTTACAAGAATTATTTAAGCAGCACGTTTGCAATATCTGGGCAAGTAGACTCTGTTTACACTTTCGCAAAGCTTTTGATAAGGTAAACCATCATATATTGTGTACAAAAATTTCTTCATACGGCATCCACGGTAACCTTCTCAGATGGGTGCGGTCATACCTCACCAACAGAAGTCAGCTTGTTGCTTTCAAAGGATATTTATCCAACTCAATATTAATAGCGTCGGGCGTACCCCAAGGATCACACTTAGGCCCTCTATTCTTTGTTATTTTTGTAAACGATCTTGCCAAGTCTCTTAAATGTCCTAATCTTCTCTACGCCGATGACTTAACAGTATTCACCAAAGTAGGTGACCCTACTGATTGTGACTTGCTTCAGCACGACATTAATACTATAAATAACTGGTGCTTACAAAATAAAATGTATCTGAATGTTGATAAATGTTTTATAATATCTTTTACAAAAAAGCATAACAAAATTCTACATAATTATAACATTGCTGGAAAAACATTAGAGCGCAAGACATATGCTAAAGATCTCGGCATCTACCTAGATGATGAACTTACTCTTAGGAATCATTATGAATATATTGTGAATAAGAGCTATCAGTTGCTTGGTTTTATTATCAGAGTCACGAAACATTTCAAAAACCCGAATAGAAAAGAAAGAATCTCTATATAAGTCTCGTCAGATCTCTTCTAGAATATGGTAGTTCCATATGGTCGCCGATCTACTATGTTCACTTAAATAGAATCGAAGCCGTCCAGAAGAGATGCCTAAAAATTTTATCACACAGACATACTCTTGGCCGATCACTCGCAAGTTATGACAATAGACTCACTAAATTTAAATTACAAAAACTGTGCACCCGTAGACAGCATATTGATTTAATGTTATTACATAAAATTCTTCACTCGTACATAGATAGCCCTTATCTTTTGACTTGCCTTAATATAAATACAAATTACAGAAGACGGAATCCACCATCATTTGCCTTGCGAGCCTACAAAAATAATACATCTTATTACAACCCAATGAGCAGAATGTGTCGTCTGTATAATGAGCTGGTCAGTGATAATCCCATTTTAGATATATTCAATGGTAACACTAGAGAGTTTAAGCGATTGATCAGAGCAACAAATTTCTCTGGCATATATTAATTATTATTTTTTCTTATCAAACATATGTCAAAAAATCTAAACTACTACATGGTATACTATTATTTACGTAACGCTACATCTGTATTTTAAATTTTCTGTATTCACATGCTTAGGAATACGACTTAGATTATAAAACATTGTTAAAAATATTTAGATGTATTTATGGTTGTATTCTGTTGTGTGAAATAAATAAATAAATTTTAAGTTTCCCTAAGTAATCATAGTAGAGACCTGGACTTGAAGTAATTCATTGGATGTAGTCTTGATCGGATCGGGCCCGAGTTGCGCTGCAAATAATAATTAATGTAAGTCTAACTAACGTAAGTATTCTACTTTGTAATAACTAACCTATACCTAATTACGAGTTTCTATTTTTATTTTAATAATTAGTAAATTTTGTTTACAGGTTTCCAACTTCAGCTGGTTTCACTTGGTCATAATGGTGAGTAACGTGACGCCGGTTAATAGGCAAGGTAACAGTGTTATTACCATTTATTTTAATCACTTTGTAAGGTCCTTTCCAAATAGGCGATAATGCCTTACGTAGTCTTAGGTGGTTTTTGAGGTACACATAATCGCCGATTTTATATTTGATTAGGCAAGTATGTGTGTCGTAATATGTTTTGGATGATTCTTTGGATTTTCTTATAAAATCTAGAGCTTTTTCGCGGGAATACTTTAATCTATTTTGGAGCATACGGTCGTAGTCGGGATATGTCACTCCTGGTGACTCGTTGTAGATGGAATTTGGAATGAATGGTTTGTTTCCGAACATCAATTCATAAGGAGTAAAGTGGGTTGTGGATTGGACAGAGGTATTATAAGCAAGCATGTCTGTATACACATAACCAGGCCAATTAGTCTGTTCCTCGTTAATATAAGGTTTTAAATATTCCTTCAGGGTTGAGTGACTCCGCTCAAGAGCACCTTGGGTTTGTGGATGGTATGGAGAAGGCCAAAGGTTCTTGATTTTTAGGAATTCACATGTTTTCTTAAAAAGGTCTGACGTAAAATTTGAACCCTGGTCTGTAAGGATCATTTTGGGGATACCAAAGATTGATATATAATGGAGCAAGCATTCGCTTGTTTCTTCGGCAGTATTACTGCGGATTGGGTATGCGGAAGAGAATTTAGTGAGATCATCTTGGATTGTTAGTATATATTTTAATTTTGCAGGTCCAGCTTCTGGGAGTGGACCTACAATATCGAGGGATATTCTTTGAGAGGGTTCTGTTGAAGTACTGGTAATTTGCATTGGAGCACGATTTATTTTCCTAAGGCCTATGTTCTCCTGGCAAGACTTGCATTGTTTCACATATGATTCTATATCACTACGCATCCCTTTCCAGTAGTATGTTTGTTTTATTCTATTATACATTCTAACAGACCCCAAATGGCCTGCTATTGGAATATCGTGATTATCGAGAAGGATCTTCTTGATTTCCGTAGGGGCTGGATATATAATATTATTATGAAATATCTTGATTTTAATACGTGTGTCATGGAAAAGGTATGTTAATATATTATAGATTTTCACAAAGGAGTGCTTTTCAAACGGATTTTTTAGGTCGGATATACTTATTTCATTTATATCCTCAAAGACAATCAATTCGTTTCGAATTGTTTTCAGCGTTTGGAAAATTTCAGGATAAGTTGATACATCGAAATAATGTACTTTAATGAAAAGTAAGTAATAGATTTTATTATTGTATTCAATCTTTTGGAAAGAGAAAAGTTCTTTTTCTGCGTTATAAACGTTAGAGAGTGTTTCGGGATCACTTAGGATCTCTTGGATATAGGAATTAGATTCGTCTAAGTCCATAGATGTAGGGACCAGTATGATTTTTGTAGAAAACTTCATTAGGCTCTCGTTATGTTCCTCGATATTTGTATTAAAAGAATTGTTTTTATTTGTCATAGCTTTCAGGAACATGGGATAGTCATCAACAGGTAAGTCAGGACATGAACTGGTGGATGGCATTGGATCGATATCCGTAGGAACATCGGGAATTGGCTGCGAGCTCGGCACACATTCAGGTAAGTCAACAACTTTGTTTCCAGGTTCCCCTCTGTAGTTTTCAATAATATCTGAAAGTGATATAAGATCATCGTTGAGGTTGAGGGTATTTGGCGAGGCAGTAATGATTTCGTCGGGGTTAAAAGGCGGTGGTGATATTAATAAGTCCATTAGATCTTCGTCTACTGCAAGGTTGGATTCTGGATTCTCGGGTTGGATTGAATTAACGGGAAAGCGAGACAAGGCATCCGCGTTAGAATTTATTTTTCCTTTCTTGTACTGAATTTCGTATTCGAATTCTTCGAGTTTTAATCGCCAGCGGACGAGTCGTGACCCGGGGTCTTTGCAACTAAACAGCCATTGGAGTGGTTTATGGTCGGTAAGTATTTTAAATCGGTGACCATAAAGGTAAGGTCTGAATATTTTGGTACCAAAAATTATGGCAAGGCATTCCTTTTCGGTAACTGTATAATTACTCTCAGCTTTGTTAAGAGTACGCGACGAATAAGCTATTGGACGGTCTTGCCCTACTGAGCCTTGGGATAATATGGCTGATATGGCATGATTGGATGCGTCACAGGTTAGGATGAAAGGTTGTGTAAAATCTGGATAGGCTAATATTGGGGCTGTAACAAGTTTGTTTTTTAAGGACTCAAATGCGAGTTGTTGTTCATTTTGCCATTTGAAGGGGACGTCTTTCTTTAACAAGGAAGTTAATGGTTTAGCCAATTTGGCGAAATCGGGTATGAATCTTCTATAATACGACACTAAGCCGAGGAAGGATTTTATATCCTTCGGTGACTGAGAATCAGGTAGTTTGTTACAGCCTTAATTTTTCGGGGTTTGGTTTAACGCCGTCTTCACCGATAATATGTCCTAGATATGCTACTTCCTTCCGTAGGAACTCGCATTTTTCTGGTTGTAGTTTTAAATTGAAACTACGAAGTCTATTGAATATAGCTTTTAAATTGTTAATGTGTGAATTTAAGTCTGCAGAATATATTACGATATCATCTAGATATACGAAACAACGTGTTCCTTGGAGACCGGAGAGGCAAGTATTCATCAATTTTTGAAAAGTGGACGGGGCGTTTTTAAGCCCAAATGGCATTCTGTTGAATTGGTAATGGCCCTGGGGCACGGAAAAGGCTGTTTTAGAAGCATCTTCGGAAGAAATAAGGATTTGATGGAAGCCTGAGGTAAGGTCTAGTGTCGAGAAATATTGACTATTTCCTAATTGGTCAAGGATCTCAGATATCTGCGGAATGGGGTGAATTTCACCAATGGTGCTATCATTCAACTTGCGATAGTCAATTACTATCCGCCATTTACGTTGGCCCTGGGAGTCTGCTTTTTTAGGCACTATCCATATTGGTGAACTCCAAGGAGAGGACGAAGGCTCTATTATGCCTTGACTGAGCATTTTGTCGATCTGAGTTTCAACTTCTTTCTTGTGACATTCTGGGAATCTGTACGACTTAGTATGAATGGGGACATTACTACTTGTTTTTATTTGATGAGTGAGGGCAGATGTGTGGGACAGCAGATCATTTGCTAAATGGAAAATGTCTGAATCCTGAGAACAAAGTTGTATGAGAGCATTGGATTCTTCTTGATTGAGATGATCTATTCTTAAGGAATTGATTACTTCATCGGTTCGGTAAGTTGTTTCTTGGGAATTAGTGTTGGTGCAAAAGGCAATGGGATGAAGTGGTTCAACCTTAAGGTTTAGTTCGGATTAATACTGATACTGGATTCTGAGATATTAGCGATTGTTAGGTTAACACGGTTGTTATCTTTGATCTTTACTATACAATTGGATATTAATATGTCTTTAGAGATATGTTGATCTATGATAATGCCCTCTTTTAGGTTGTTATTTTGGATTGAACACTCAATAACAGCCTCGGTACGAGGGGGAATGACGTAGAAGGGATCGGAGAAAAGTAGTTTTAGCTCCATGTTTTCTATTTTTAAAGTATCGTGAGTATAATCGATTTTACAACCGAACGCGTTTAAAAAGTCTGTCCCTATAATACCATCGTAGAGTAGGTTAATGTTCTTAATGACATGGAATTTAAAGGATGCTAATTTGGATTTGTTTAATTTTAATTTTAGTTGAAAATGTCCTTCGGTTAGTGTTGGCTCATCGCCCGGGTCTATACCCTTAAGCTTAATCGGTTCTTTCGTTAGTTTCTGATTTTTGTGAATACTGGATTCTTTTATTAGACATATAGCAGAACCGGAATCGACTAAAAGAGATATTGGGATATCTGAGGCTTGTGAATCTAATAATACGTGAGGCAAGAGTTTTTTTGTAATGTCTAAATTAATTTCGTAAACCTTGTTGTCAGTTATGTTGCGGCTTCGGATAACTCTCAGATTTTTATTTACTACAACAGGTGAGTGATCTTCTCTTAGATTAGGTTTTATATTATATGATTTTAGTTTTGTTTTTTCTGTTTCAGATGCTGATTGCGAGAGACTGGATATGTTTGGATTACGTCCGTCAGTTTGGGGCTGGTTACCCTGTCGGTTGGACGTTATAGCTGAGTAAGGTCCACCGGTTTGGGGCTGGTTACCCTGTCGGTTGGACTTAAATGTATCAAAATAAGGTTGTTGGTAAGTATTGGATATGGTGTCGGCTTCCTGAACTCGTCTCGTGCAACACCGAGGCGAGACGCTTATTCGTTTAAAGGGGCTGGTGAAACATCAACTTCATCCTGCCCGATTTGTTCTTCTGGTTGGTCAACGAAGTTCACTCGCGGTGGTGATCTTGGTGAATTTGGGGTGTTAAATTGGTTAGGGTAAAACCTATAACGGTTATTGTTATACTCTCGTTTCTTACACGAGGAAATATCATGGCCGGCCGTCTTACAATAGCGGCAGAAGGCCCTAGATGGTCCTTGAGCTGAAAGGGTGAATGTCTTTTGTGGATTCGTATTATATTCTGGTCTGGGTGTACTTGTACTTGGTTTATTTCTGTTCAAATTACTAGGTTTCTGGTCGATCTGTGGACGTCTATATAGTGTCTGTTGAATGCGCTCTTCAGACATGGCTAAATTAATGGCTTTGTTAAGCGTCCTGTGAGATCTACATCTAACAATGTTGGAAATACGGGGGTGTAACCCCATAAGAAAGTGATGGAGTGCAAGGTCTTCCATGGCCGCAGTACGGCCGAGCAACTCCTTACTCTTTGTATTGGCTAGAGAAATTTCCGTCAGTAGTTGTGAAAGGTAAGTTTCTACTTTTAGCGCGTATTGGCTAACGTTCTCCTGTGGAACTTGCCCGGTTTCTTGAAGCTCCGTTAGGAGGTGGGAATAATGTTTCCTTTCGCTGAACTGATTTTTAAGAAATTCCTTTAGTTGTTCCCAGCACGAGAACTCTTTGATGGAGCAGGCTATCTCCGCTTTACCATTTAATTGGCTGAGGATATATTTAAATAGAATAGTTCGTTGGGCTTCGGATGGGAGTTCGTATGCGTTTCCGCAATTAATTAAAAATGAATTTAAGGTTTCGCGGCTGCCGTCATATGCTTTAATGAATTTAAATAATGTGTTTAGGTCCAATTCGGACATCGCGAGGATTGCAGCTGTTTTCCTAGTAAGCCGAGGTGAAATAACGGATGATTTCGCTTCCGAATCACTTACGATCTGTTCCGGTTCTGGGATAAGTATCGTGAGTTTTGTTTCCTCCTGTTTGGGCACCTTTGGCATAATTTAATTTAAGAATGAAAAATAGATCGGAACAGATAGCAAGTTAATATAACAACGACAAGCATTAATATAATAAATTATGGAACCCTAATTTATCAATCTCAATTAGATAAAGCGATGACCAAAGACAAACACTTACAATAATAGCAGTGAGCAGGCGACGGATATAGGCGAGACGGACAGGAACATTCCGATGCGATAAGGTTGCGTATACGCGATGAACAATCCCGAAGTAGAATGAAAAAATCAGTAGGTATTCTTCAATATCTCCCTTTTCAGGTTTAAAAACTGGAACTCTTTGTATCCAAAGAGTTCCAGTTTTTAAACCTTCGATTATCATCGAAGGTAGGTAACTGCGGCTCAGGATGCAGTTACTCCTTCACAGGATATGCAGATCTATTCCAGGGGCTGCCAGCGTTGTTGCAATAATACTGCCGGATGTAGCAGGATAATGTGGTAAGTATTCAGACCACTACCAGGAATCGGCGGTGACTTTAACACAAACACAACTGGATACACGAGGATATTATGGTAAGTTTTGGCACTTTTCGTTAAAATCACCTATAGTTTTTTAGAAATTAAGATTCTGGTTTTGCGGGATCCGGGGCGAGTCTGCGATGCAGTTGCTAGGCACTGGGGATTTCCGAATCCCACCGCTGCCACCAAAAATGTTATAAGGGAAATAAATTTACCCTTTTTAAAAAAGAATATTTTAATTGAAAACTATAATGATGAAAAGTACTTGATTTTAGAAAGCAACCGCTCACAACAGAAATTAACGACAGACTGACTCACTCGCATTGAAAACAGGGTATATGTTTAGTAAGGCTGCTGAGGTATCTTGGCAGTCTTGCAGGTAAGCATTAACCCTTGCAGTACATGGGTATAACAGTACGCACTGGCATCTGTCCGTAAAACATAAGGCAGGTCAAAATCTGGCTGACGAAGAATGGGGCTCGTGGTGAGCCGGTACTTAAGCTCCTCAAATGCTCGTTGCTCACTCTCCCCCCAATGCCAGCGTCTGTCCTTCTTGGTCAGATCCGTCAAACTACGCGCTACGTCGGAAAATTGCGGAATTAATTTCCTTAACCAGGAACAGGTCTGCAGAAACGTCTTTAACTGCTTCAAATTCGTCGGAGGCTTCATACTGGCTACAGCTTCGACTTTCGTGGGATCTGGCTCAATTCCACGCAAAGACACAACATGTCCTAGATAATTAATCCTATTCCTAGCAAAAACGCATTTATCTCTATTGGCGTTTAATTTAAATAAGCGAAGACGCTCGAAGACCTGGTGCAGGTCCTTCAGGTGATGTTCCAGAGTGGGCGATATCACCAGGAGATCATCAAGGTAGGCCAGAACACAAACATCCTTAAGGCCAGCCCTCATCCGGTCTATCAGTCGCTGGAAGGTCGCTGGAGCGTTCTTTAAACCGAAGGGCATACGACGGAACTGGAAAGTTCCAATAGGTGTAGTGAAGGCCGTCTTAGGCCGATCCTCCGGAGCTACCATCGTCTGCCAATACCCAGCCTTCAAGTTTAGAGTAGACATCAACCAATCAGGCTTTGTACTTTTTAACAAATCGTTGATGACTGGAAGCGGGTATCGGTTATCAGTACGAGTGACACTGTTAAGTGTCCGGTAGTCCACACAGAATCTGACTTCCCCGTTCTTCTTTGGTATCAAAACCACAGGCGAAGCCCACTCTGACTCGGCATCCTCAATAATGTCACCTTCCAGCATCATCTCTATTTCTCTTCTCATAACTTCCTTTTTCACAGGCGTGACTCGATATGGTGGGCTAGCGATCGGGATAGCATCGCCGGTAACAATGCGATGCAGAGCAAAAGTAGTTGGTTCTCCCCCTGGAGCAAAAATGTCCTCATGGGCATTCAAGAGTGTACCGAGCTGCTCACGTTCATCCGACCCAAGATGGGAACCTTCATCCTCACGAAGACCAACAGACGAACAGCTGATCAGCGGCAAAGAACATGACTCAAACTCAATGGGTTGCGGCGTCCGATCGTGTCTCACAAACCATATATTACAATCAAAGTCCAATACCATACCTATATCATTAATAAAATTCATACCTAATAAAGTATCCGTAGCGTTGGGTAACATAATAAAATCTACCAGGCATGTTACCCCTCGCACGGTAACATTGACATTAGCTAGTTCTACATTTTGCGCACAAACGCGGCCATCGGTAAATTTTAATTCTGTGAAAACATAATGAAACTTATGATTATTCTTAAATAAAAGAGTCCTTAAACTAATACTACCGATACTATGCTTCGCGCCAGTGTCCACTAACACTTTACCACTTGCGCCATAAATTTGAATATCGAGCACAGGGCGCATACGCGAATTAATATTAACGGAACTCACAGACACTGATTTAAACGAACTTTCAGATACTACTGTTTTTTTTTGTTTACATGTCGGACAATTTGTACGAATATACCCCGGTGTCCCGCACCCGAAACACGTAATCGTACTCGCTCGCGGTTCAGCCTCCAAAACATCATCTTTTACTCTCTTCTGTTTGGTAATTCTCTGACAGGTATCCCTCACGTGACCATACTGTTTACAGTGATTACACTGTGGCCGTGAACGGGGTTTCAAAACTGTATTAGACTCTGAGCGCTCCGTCCCTGAGTACGCTAACACGGTAGAAGAGGTGGAAGGCTTGATTTCCAAAACCACTTGCAGCTGACATTCCTCTAGAATATCCTCGACACGGCGCGCCTGCGCCAACAATTCTCCAAACGTATCAAAAGAGGAACGCGACACCTTTTCCCGGATACGACGGTGCAATAACCCGTAGGTCATGTCCAATTGCACTACTTCGGTGAGTGTAAAAGGTGGAAGCTGCGCGATCAATGCACGGATATGATATATGAATAAATCCGTGGCTTCGTTATTCTTTTGCTCTCTCTCAAATATCGCACGATAAATTTTGTGTGGCGGTAACCTGGGTCCAAATGTTTGTATCAAAGAGTCGACCGCTGCTTGCCACGTTAATGTGGTATCCTTAACTCCCTGCCACCACGTAGCAGCAAGTCCTGTCAGTAACATAGGCAATCCACGCAGCGCAACATTGTCGTCTATACCTAAGCAGGTTTTATACGTCTCAACTGCGTCAACAAAGGCTCTAACATCGTTCGATTTACTGCCGTCGAATCGTGCCGTACATTTAGCAAAATTGCCTGTGTTCTGCTGATTAGTAATGTAAGATTGCGTACCTGAGCTGTTGTTATGCATACTACTTATAAGAAGCATCAGCTGATCATTCGTCAGAACGAACTGCGGCGTGGCAACACCGACGAGCGGGGCAGGTGGCGCGACAGGTGGTGACGCGTCCGCGGCCGCAGCGGCAGCGCCCTGCGGGAAAGATTCCCGTATCGGCACCGAAACAGACGCTGTAGCATGTACCGAACCAGACCCCGAAGCAAGTTCCATACCAGGCACCGGGGGCGGTATCATAATCCCCTCATCAACGATAACACCGGCTTCCGCCGGACTCGCAGCACGAGATCTCATCGTCCGTCGCGACATAATGAAAGCCACTCGAATATTCCAGAATACGAATCACTATTACGTACACAAAATTTACAGTTTATAACTAAAATAGCATTGCACACCAAACTTTTAAATATTATTGTTATTACGAAAAAACGTTCATTATTTCTTTAAAACACCACAGTTCTTCACGGGTATTTGCCGAACGTTGGGCGTCCACTTTGTAGAGAGGTATTTTGGTGTGCATAAATGAAGAAAAGAGAATATAACTGACCCCATTTGCTTTCGTCATACTTTACATAGGAAACGCGGCAGCGCGCACAGGCATTGCTCACGGACATTCTTAATCGACTAAACGACGGGGCGGGCGGCCGGCGGTTCCTACGGGGACGCGGGATAGAGGAGGGGGTGACCGTACCACCCGTGCCAGACGCCGGGGCACCGTGAGGCTCCGATGGGACAACGTTGCGCGCTATAATGTTAATATAGTTTACTTAACTTTATAAACAAATTTTATTGCATTCAATAATTCCACAAACGCATCTTTTTTAAATTTTATGACGTACCGTCGCCACAAATATTCAATTATTAAATCGATAAAATTAGTCATGTCAAAATAACCAAAACAGCGCAAGTCGTCCAAAAATCCAAAAACAAACACAAAGTACATCATGTAACAGAGTAATGGAATAAAAATGGCGGCAATATACTCAAAGTGCCGTCTTTTTTTTTACGAAATAATACATAGATGTTTTTAATAAAAATAAATCGATTACAAATACTACTCATTCAAACTCGCAATATATAACCAATAACATTAATTTTCGTATTTAAAAATGGATATTATTGGCATATCGAATGATATTTGAATTTAAAAATCGATATTATTGACATATTGAATTGGTAACATTTATCATCGTAAAGTAAAAAAAATGAAAGTACTGTGATTTATTATTATGTACTTTAAAATTATAATAACTAATTCAAAATTTGTTTACTAAACAAAAAACGGTTTTAGTGTTTATTAGGTATAAGTTTATGTATTAGGTATAAGTGTATTCCTAAACATAAATCAAATTTATTTTTCAACAAAAGGGACATAACCTTGTTTATCAAACGTATTTTTTTTTTTCCCATTATTCATTAAAAACTTGTTGGTGGACCCTAAAAACGTGATTCATAGCCCATATAACAAGTCTAGTGTCTATATATAAGGCGTATGTATACCCCTAAACTTAATTTCCGTTAATCTGATGACACATTCTGCAAAAGTTTAGCCGCATGCTTCCTCACATAAATAAACACTGCTTTCTTAATTTCTTCAGTTTTAGGCTTATTAATTTATAAGCAATATAGTCACATTCTGCAAGCATTATGCAATTTACAGTGGTTTTCATGTATACCTTAGTTGTGAATTTTTGGTTATAGGGACATAACAATTAGGTCTCTTGAATTTAAAGTAAAGTTTTATAGTAAAATAATTTGGAGCGACCTCAGATGTAACACCAATTTTAGGTATTGAGACTAATTTAAAGTTTTATTTTCTTAGTCAAACAACCTTTGGCTGGCGTGGTTAGTGTCGCGTCTCACTTGCATGACTCACTCAAGAATTGGTTCACGCGACTCATTCCACGAGTCATAATGACTCGCCGTTCTATCAATTTGAATGAATGAAATTCCGGAAATTTCCCCAATCCCCTTTCAACTTGTCTCCAGTATCCATTTACCCCGATATTTCCTTTTTACTATTAATTAAATTCCGAAAATGAGCTAACTCAGCAACCGTATCACGAAATGAGTCGGAGCCAAACAACAAATGAACACATCACTAACTAAGTATTGCCACTAGGCAACTCTTATTAATATTAATCGATTCGATTTTATTCGTTTTTTTTTTTCTTATAACGATTTATTTATTGATTTATTTTAGCGAAATTAACTTTAAATTATATTATTTACAATGTATTAATTATCTTAACCTTTATTAAGCGAATTCATTTTTATAGAATCGATTGTTTTTTTTATTTTTCCATGCCCGAATGCATTTTTTTTCTCTATAATAAAGCTAAAATATAGACACTATCACAACCTTTGGCCCTACCTGGATATCTTAGTACCCATAAATTATTAAAATCTCGGCAGATTAAGGTGATTCAAATCGATTTATTTCTATATGTAAAATTTTGATATTTACTTTTGGCTTGTGTTTAAACGCCTACCAGAAATGCACCTATTTTACTACCAATAAATTCGAAATACCTGCCAGAATGGATAATTGCTCACCAAATTGTGTTTCATGAAGTATTGTAGAAATGAAGCGATTTTCCTTTTTATGCTATGCCATAAAAATATATAAACGCCTTTAAAGCTAATTTCAGACCAAATATTTTATATTATCGCTAAATAGATATTACCAATATTTTGTTTCATCACTTTCAATTTAGTAATTTTTGCCGAGGCAAAAAAGCAAACGATCGAACGTACAATTATTTTTAATACCAAATATAATATTGTGTATTCCAAACACATGTTGCTTGTTTATTGTTTTATGAATTTGATTAAAATACGACAATATAGCCAAATAAATACTTCGCTCTCAATATTACTGCAACACAAATGATTAAGGTAGGTAAAAAATGAATCATTACTTCCCATTCACTAAAAAAACTGTTGCTTAAAATCATCGAAAATTTCCCAGTGGACATCGAAACTTTTACATTCCATGTTGCCACCGGCTGGAACCCTGTAGTATGTCGCTAATTCAGTTGTCTGTTTAACGGGTAGTTTTTTAGGAAATTTAGCCCATTGGTACGCTTCAGTCCATTGTTTGAGAGTAATAGTGGGTTGTTGGGAAACGGACTTATTAGTTACAACATAAATGTTAGAACACTCTGCCACCATATCTTTCGCTATCACCAGGAAGCGTGACAATGCTTGAGGCTCCCGCAAGGTATTTTCGTCTTTTATCGTTCGATTAAATGCTTCCAGTGCATTGTTAGTTGCCGGAGTACCTGGAAGGACTCCCAAGCTGCCGGGTAAATAAGTAAAGGGAAACGACTTTAATCTTAGTTTAACAATAATATATTTTGGATTCAGGTTGGATAATTTGATTACACTAAAGCTATTTAGAACTTAATTTTCGGTTTGAATGTTACTGTTTTAGTAAAACAATATTTGGTGAGCATTTATCCATTTTTATAAGCAAAAAGAATTTAAATACAAAACGTCCAATTATTCTGATGAGTGTATATTTATTTTGGAACGTCAAACGTTGTTTTTTAGGCACCTCGGTATAGAGTGGATTAAATTTATATGAAGTTAATAGATGGGAAAAAAAGGAGGAGGTCACCTAGGACGCAATTGGAGATGCCTGGGGTCGGCAAGGGTACTCCCCCTGTGCCGGTGGTTCCACGCCAGCCCGGTTTTGCCGTTTCCCTGAAGGGGGGGGAACCGGCGGGCGCCCGGGTCACGCCCCAGCTAGGTTCGTTAACACCGTTAGGTATCCCCTAGCTGACCTAGTGGTAATTAAAATTACCACGAGGGTTCGCGCAAACGCTGGTGTGGGGTGGAAACAACCCCGCGTCAGAGCGCAATGAAAATTGCGATGACGCAACCTCGTGTGTATATACCGACCAACCTAATAAATGTGTGCAATACCTGAACGACCAAGTGTGCAAAATTTGACCGAACAAAAATGCCGAATATCTAGCGGAAGAGCCAGCGTGACGTCGCGAGAGTGCGGACACGTCCGCACGGTGCGAGCGCCAAGACCGGAGTGAACGAATGATGCTGAACGAATGACTGAGTGTCGATAGTGCGGGCGTATTTATAGTGCTTGCAATGCAATTTTTAGGTTAAGTATTGAAATTACAAAAATCTTGTCGTTTTACGTTATTTTCACATTACAATAAACTCATAGTAATTAAATAAATTATTATTGTTTTTGCGATACGTTAATTGTTGTATTTGCGCCGACATATAATATAGTATTGTTACGAGCTACAGGACTCGAATTAAAAATACAATTCGAACGCGCAAAGTCCGTCGTTTATATCGTTAATCGAGAGTACTAGAAAACGTCTTACTCGCTTCGTAGTCGTCGCTTAACTGCCCTCGCCTCCATTCGGGCCTCGTCTTATACTAACTACACAGTACAAAGAAATTGGTGGCGCACACAAGGTTTCTAAGAAATTTAATTTGTACACCTGCGAACGTCCACAAAGTCGAATACTATAACAATAGGGATTATAGTTCGACGCTAATGATGGTTATAAAACAGGTAGAAAAACAATAGCATGTTACAAATTTAAAACCCAAAGAATTCCCTAATCCGGCTGAAGGACAATAAGCTGCGCTTACAATAGGCTGTGCGGCTTATCTTTGACGGCATGTAACAGTATTTTATTATAACACTTACCTACCATTTGTCTTTTAAATTGTGTTATAATGAATATTAGCGACGACAACCAAGTGTCCAAGTGGGATGTGCAACATTCGAAATCTTTAAGCCTTCGGTGATTACTTCGTTACTAACTTTTCGAGTGAAACCAATTACGATAAGTTATCTTCGTTCTCAAGCTCGGACGAAGGGGGAAGTATTTTGCCCACGACGAAGGGGGAAGGATTTTGAATATGTGGGTATATTTTATCTCCACTGAACAAGAGACGCAAGTACAAACCAGTTCAAACAGGCTTGGACTTGTTTTGATATAACAAGTAAGTTTTCTTACTCAATACGTAATTTTAACCCAAAACCCGCAGTTGAAAGATAAGATTAATTAATCTTGTAAACAACACCTAACTAAAGAACTCAGTAGGGAAAATAACACACCGAAATTAATAAACCAGTTGTTTACGTAAGCCAAGAGTTAGTGTAAAAATTAAATTTTGATTTTTGATTAAAATGAATGAAGAAGCATTTATCACAGTGGAAAGGAAGATCACTTATCTGTACAGAACTATTGTGGGTAAATATGTTTTTATAACACTATAGAACAATGACAATTTCTGAACAAAGCCTATAGCGGGATGTTCAGCTTCTTTAACCCAGTGGTAGAGCACTGGTCTCGTAAACTAGGGCTTATAAATTAAGTCCTCGCAGGAGGCACCACAACTGAGTTTCACCAAAGCCTAGTAATTTTTACGTTAACTCATTGACAGAATTAATAAGACAATGGGACCGATGTCCCACAGTTAAGTATTAAAGACTACATTGCAAATTATTTATTGTAGTCAAGACTATATGTTTAGTCATGATGTCGTACAACTTATTAAAGCATCATTGAGTGGCTTTCAAGAGTGATTAAAGTTTAATCACTGTGACGTTGTACTAGACACGACAAATAAACACAGTAAATAAAACTTCAATTTAACAAAAGTAGTCACTTAATAAAATTCTTTACAAAAAACCACTTCTATACAGACTAGCGCTTAACAATAAAAACTAAAATCTACTTCAATAAATATGCACACGCATAACTCCCTAAATTACTAAAATATATTAACTTAAAATCCCATATAAACAAAATAAAAACTACGATGGGACCACTAACGTTCGCAAGGCTTTTTTTTTTTTTTTTTAAGGCGGGGGAAATGCATTTCGCACATACCGGGTCCTTTGCTGGGGATTAGACCGTTGTTGATCATGGAGGCTTTCCACTGAGGCAATCCAAACAATAATCAACCGGCTTGTGTGGAGACTCGACTAATCAATACCCCACTAAAACCACCCTCCTCCCATATGCCCCGCGCTTATGGCAGGAAAGGCGTGAGATACAGAACGTAGTTACGCCCACACCGATCCTAGCGCACAAGTGCTTGAGAATGCCCCGGGAGAGGCAAACTCACTTCGTCAACAGGGGTGAAGACTCCTCTGCTCCCTAGATGCTAGAGGGCCCCTGCAGCGGTATTTCAGGGAGGGAGGTCATGCGCATACCTGCGCCTCCGGGCTCCCGACTGACGTCGGCGCCCGCGAGACGCATGCGCACTACCATCTCTCTCCCTATCTCGTTCCGCGGCCTCCTTATGAGACACTACCGTCTCGCAGAAATTGGCCGCACCCACCCACCAATCGTCGCTGTACAGCATGGCTTGCACCAGATCGCCCAGCGATTCGATCGGTCCTACAAGTGTCTCGAGTTCAAACCTCTGAGGTGCCCATGCTGCGCACTCGACTAGCGTGTGTAACGCCGTGTCTAGCGCGCCACATTGGCGGCATTGGGGTGAAGGCAAGCAGCCCGCAATCTGACACAGATACTTATCGAAGCAACCGTGCCCGGTAAGTATCTGTGTCATTCTGAAGGTCAGGGTACCGCGTTTCCGCGAGAGCCATCGCAACAGCTGCGGTCGAACCGCTTCCACCGTGTCAATGCCAGCAACAAGGTTTTCCAACTCTACTGACCAAGCTTGGATCATGGCCGCGGTTTCCCGCGTCCTGATCACCTGGAGTTCGGCCTGGCCATAGACCAGGCCACGGGCGAGGGCATCCTGTCGGGAGCGCCGAACTTTGGCTATCACGTCCGCCTGGAGAGGCCAGGGCGGATCGCCTGCCAAGAGTGTCGACGCCGTCCACGACACTGTACGGTATCCTCGGATGGTCCTCCGTCCTATTGTGGCGGTGAAGTGCAGTGGACCATACGGGTGCACCGTACAGGGCCATACTCCTAAGGATGCCCATAACGTTCGCAAGGCTTACTTTATCTCGGCGCCACTCACTTTCGAATCATCGGGTACCTACATGCGGGCGACCAATCGTGGCATTATCAGCGCGACCACCGCGCAGTGATACAAAAACCACCGAAGCAAGAGCACGCGCAACAAGTGGCTGATTTTAAGACGTTAATTTGAAAAAGTTAGTGTCCTGACTAACCTCTACGGGTGAGTTTCCGTTATTTCTAGTTGTACTACCCCTCTGCCATATTATTGACGGCATACTAATGTAAAATAGACAGTTATAGACCGATCTATTACCTAAAATACACTGCTCTGTCTAGCTTCCATCGACCCGCCATTCCGTTACTATCCAAACACCTTATTCGGCCTGGCCGACGCTAGTTTAAAATCCGACGGATTGTACGCACCGAGGCTTGGCAGGCAGTGACTGTGGAACGATGCTAAGCAGGATAATCGGTTCCAGATTTCAGGTACGGGCTATCTACCAGCCTATCTTTTATCTACGGGCTATCTATAAGCCTACTACTACCTACGGGCTATCTACCAGCCCAATCTTCCTACCCCCAGTATTCTAAACGCCTACGTGACGGTGAGCCTACTCTCCCGTCGCGCCTCCGAGTCGACGTCTTCCGTCGGCCCCTGCTACCTTCGGCGGCGCTGCCAGCTGGACTCGGCCTTCACCTCATCGCGTGAGACGACCATAGTTCAGGCCAGTGCCGTCCTATCTATTTTTCATCCTACCGTGGTCAAAGTAAGTGTACCGCGGTTGTGCAAAAGAATCGGTACAATGATTCCCCCCTGTCTATCTAGTTTACTTAATTAATTTCAATAAATTGTTATTTAATTTAAAAAAAATATTTTATTTGGCTTAACCGACCTCCCCCTCTCTATTTCTGCGATAGGTTCTAAAAACCCGAACGCCGCAAGAGAAGTAGCTACTTTAAGTTAAAAATTAACACATCTAATGTCTTAGATGACCAGTGATCTTGGTCTTACTAATTATACAGCCAAGTTTATAAAACTCAATTTAAAATGTTTAGACTACACAAAAGACGTAATGAGAAATGAGATACTTCGCCGATTAAAAGTAGTAATTATATTAATTACATATAAAAGAGTAGGGGTTAAGATAACAGCTTATCATCTTACTATTATAATAACATAAAAAATAGTTTCATTAATGTTGAAACAGCAAAGTAGTGGTCTATTTTTATACTAATTTTAAATTTTATTTATGCAAACTTATAATATCATAAGTTTAGATGCTATGAGACTGTGACATTTTGTAAGATGATAAAAGGTATCTCAATTGATTTTTAAAGACTGCAAGATCCCCTCTTAATTGCTGTTCCTTTGTGGCCTAACATTTGGCACAAAAATGTTTGCTACTATAGCAAACTAGATTGCAGAAATCCTATAGACATCATATCCAATTACCCTATAGTCAATCAGGACGGAAGGTCCTTGATTCTCAGGTTGCAGAAACTCTGAGATTGTTGGATACGAGGAGGGCATATGAATTATCAAAAAGTCTGTCCTACAACCATCATCATGTGAGCATTAAATCCCAGGTGTGATCAAATTATTTGCTCCAATGCCTAAGGTCCGCTTTCCTATTGTTATAACTGTCTGGGACATGAAGGAGACAAAGTGAAGTTGTCATATAAATCGTAACAGAAATAATATTTCTGATTTCAAACATGTGGAATAAACATATTACTACTCCTAAGGGAGTTATGAGTAAATTGAGATTTTGCATACTATACTATTTTAAAGAATTGTCTTCACAGTCACTGTATGCAAATGTGCCTAAAATCATTCAAACAGAGCAGGCCAAGAGGGAATATCTATCCCTACTGTTTAGCAAGACCTGAAATAAAATTAGTCAAAGTAGAGCAGAGCTCAGAACCAGTGGTCAAATAAGTGTATTATTCAGTCTTCTCACCTCAAATTCAGGTTGGGGAGCTCAGCTAAACAAGATTTACTTACCTATTGGAAAGTGGGCTCGTAATCAATGCCTTGTAGTTCGAAGATGAAAGAGATGTATACTATGTTTGTAACAATAAATAGTCAGTGGATGACTCAAAGATATGCATATTGTAATACACGATTGAGAAAAGGACATAATCCCTTGATCTAAAAAAATAAAATAAATAAAGATGACTACCAGATTGTTGAATCTCACAGAGCAATGCAGCATAACTCTCTTTCTCTGCCATTTAGCTCCCGGGGAAGCTAAACTGAACAATAAGCCAAATGTCAAATGGTCCTAAAGTTCTGAAGTGGCATCTTCTGCTCCAGACCATGAAGGCTATGTTCAAAATTTGGAGCGTCCCAGACAGACTTATTTTCATCAAAGTATTTAATAATCGGCCCCAGACAGGTGTGCTTAATTTTCTACAATGTATTTGGTAGAAAATGGGACTTTCGGCTGGGCTTGACAATTTTCCCCACCCAGCTTAATAGAATACTTACTTACTTGAACTAGGTCAAAGGAAACTTCCTTTAAATAATACCAGAATAGACCAAAGGCTTTCGGATGCCGAACCTGAAAGCGAAAATTATTAACATCATTTAAGACAGGAAGAAGATCTCAGTAAACGGGCAGCAGACAGTTGTTCTCCACAGACATAGATTGTCCTCTTTTGCTTAGAAAGTTAAAAGTTGAATGATCAAGTCTCTTACTAAATCACAAATAACAAAACTTATCAAAAGTAGTTGGCAGACACCTACTTTAATAATACTTGGCTCTACAATTACTATATTTCTACAATAAACATTGATTATTTTGGTATAATAATAACAAGGAACCTAAGAGTGAACAGATCACAAAAAAAATGTCAAAAATAATTTTTGAAAAACTAACATATATTACTAGTTCGTAAGTTTTTTGTAATGGTGTACATTAAAGTGTTATCTATCTATCATATAATAATATTAACAGATATGTAAGATGATCATCAAATACTTAAGACCATTTTATTTGTTAAACCAAAAACTAAGAATACCATCTGTCCGAGATATTAGCATTTCTATTTGACGGAATAAATATATATACATGTTATGTCGCAGATTGCGATATAATTGTAAAAAATTCGTAAAGTAATATCTGATATGGGAGGTCGATATGGTCGTGATAGGTAATATGAAGGTATTTAATAAATTGAAACTATGTATTTGCCGTGCTAAGATAATACTGTGACTTTAAATTGAGGGTATTTATGTATTTCTTAAAGTACCTGTACTTGATTTATTAAGTGGTGTTTTAGTTTAATAAAAACTGTGGTGGGATTTATATTGTTGAGCACTTTATAAATGTTTTTAGGATTTTTAATAACCTTTGTAATAAGTTTCAGTTTACCAGATTACTAAAGGTTGAACGCTGTATTGTTGGTTCGACAATATAAAAGGAGGTGAAATCGTCTAAATGAGACATTCTATATTCTACATTCGTCGGTTGCAGAGAGCGAAAGCTCTGTTGGACAAAGAGCACATAATATGTTGTGGTCAATAATTACTCTCCGATAATCACAGTATTCTTTTAGGGCAAATTGCTGCTCGACACCTGACAAACGTAGATGCAACTCTTGGAGTTGTCCGAATATTTCTGTGTATTATTGTGCTGACTTTGATTATAATATTTCAGATTATTATTGCGATATTCGTCGCGCTGAGCCGACACACACACACATATAAATTTCATATTAGTAGCTGGATAGCTACTACTACTATTACTACTACTTGCCTCAGGCTGGAGAATCTATGATGTGGTGACACCAGGACATCCCCAGACAATCAAAACAATTGGCTTGTTGCAACTATTTTGTTCAACAACAAGATTATACATAAGATAATAAGCAGTCTGGCTAGATGTTACAGAAACACCAAAATTATTGTTTTGTCCTGTCATGCACATTAGACATTTCATAACAGTATCTGAGAAGTCAAAAGGCCTAAATAGGGAATGATGACAAGTTTATACATTTCTATCATTATCTTGAGAGATAAACATTGCTTAAAGAAACATAATTATGGGTCAGATACATTGTACATAATTTTTTTTATAAATACATTTTACAATATTGGATTCTATAAAAAAAAGAGATTAAAATACACCACATAGTACCTATTACATAAATGTTGGTACCAGAAGTTGATTATAATATAGACCAGTACACGAGATATTAAAGGAAACTATAAAAGTATTCAAACATACAGAAATTTTTATTCGTGATATCAGACCTAGTCAAGATTAGCTATAAACTAATTTTAATTTTAATTAAAGCTCTTTAGTTATGTTTCTTTTAGGTTTTCTATCTTTATTAAAAGTTTTATAAGATAATTCCTTACCAAAGAACTTTGATATCTTATCATGTAATCAACATTTTCCTTAAAATAATGTTACGAGCTACAGGACTCGAATTAAAAATGCCGTTGGAACTACTATAGAATTTATTAGAACTGTACAAACACGTATAAAATAAATACAAATAAAACTGGATGCAACCAGTTCTCACTGCACGATTCAATGCAATTCGACACGCGTAAAGTCCTTTGTCTATATCGCTAATCGAGAGTACTACAGACGTCTTACTCGTCTTGTAGTCGTCGCTTGACTGCCCGCCCCTCCATTCGGGCATTGTCTTATACTCACTACACAGTACAAATAAATTAGCCGCGAGTTTCCGAGAAATAGCAATTTGCACACCTGCGAACGGCCACAAAGTCGAAAGCAATAACAATAAGGATTAGTTCGACGCTAATGATGGTTACAAAACAAATAGAAAAACAATAGCATGTTTTTCTTAATTACAAATTCAAAACACAAAAGAATTCCTTAAAAGAGGAAGACAATAAACAGCGCTTACAACAGGCAGCTGTGCGCTTATCTTTGACGGCATGTAACAATAATAATTGATTTCAGACAACATGATTATTATTTTTTCTTTCAAATTCAAAGTTTTTTAATCAAAATAAGTTCCACTGGAGAACACTTTTTGAAGGTCATATAAATATATAAGTTAAAATTTAACTTTTCTTCCTATTCTATGTATACCGCTTCACAACGTGTTATTGCTGTTAAGGAGAAGAAGCGGCAAGAAACTCCCCAGCAACACGTCTAGCTAAATAATGTTTTTCTTTAAGTTTCTTATTCTATTTATATCTCAAGTTGTCTTTTTTTTAATAAGTTTTATACAGAAGTATGTTACAGAATTACTTTTTGAAGAACTAATAGAGTGGTAGCAAACAGTGCATACTCAATAAGACTAAGACACCTTTCTTTATTGTACCCAAAATATTTATATATAAAACTATAAATAGTGGTTGTTAAGGATAGAATGCGTTGTCTGAACGGCCCGCTCGGTGTTGCTTGTAAAATAAATAAATTAGATAATTAAATATAAATAATCAATAATATAAACATAAAATAAATAAACACACACATATATATATATATATATATATATATGTGTGTGTGTGTATATAAAATATAAAATATTTGTTGTCTATTTAGCTGTATTTTAAATTAATAAATATTAGCAAATTGATTGCCTAGAGTGTAAGCGAATGCACGAAGTTCACTCGGGATCGACCCGAGAGAGTTGCCCGCGACCACCGACCGGAATACACATGCCCTGCATTCGTTACACTCACAGTTTTTCAACGGCTAACTTTCAAACCCTTAAAACCTTGTTTAATTTTCTCCTTTGCACAATTGAACGTTATATCCGTTACAAAGTGGTCTTCGATCCAGATCCGTGAAAGTGAAGGAGGAACAAATTATTAAGTTGCAAGGATGTCGTTATTTAAAACACCGCCGCGTACTGTTAAAACGCGAGCACAGCTGCAACACGAAATAACGGCTAAGGTTGGAATGTTAGAAGTGAAGTCTGATGTGCAGTTTAATCCTAATTGTGCAGTGAGAGAAGCTAGAGAAATAAAATCGAATACAATTTTGCCGTCCGCATGTACGAAAAATGACGGTGGATCGAAAAAAAGTAGCAACCGCGGTTCATCGTGCGCCGCGCGACAAAAGTTACTTGAATACGAGGCAGCTTAAGCTAAAGCGAGAATTGAGCTCGAGGAAGCCCAGGCCGACATGGTAATGGCCAAAGCTCGTATAGAAAAAGAGGTACTTGAGAAAAAATTGGCTGCTGATTGGGCTGACCTGGAAGAAAACTCTCAGTGCTTGAAACAGGACTCGTCTGTATCTTACAAAAGTAAAGTAAATTACTGGCTGGAACAGTCTATTGCGGCGCCTGAGTCATCTGTGGATAGTGAAAATCGTAACAGACACAATGTACCTGTAACCACTACAGTGGAAGTTCATGAACAGGCACGCACGGATCCAGCAGAAAACATGAATACCAAGCAAGCCATTGAGGCGCTGACTAGCGCTATACAGGATGCCGTCACCGCATCAACCTCAAAGGCCAACCACCAGGAACTGCTATCAAGGATAGCCACCTCCAAGGACTTGCCCCTGTACTTTGGTGTTGCAATGGAGTGGTTACAATTCCAAGAAGCGTTTTGTGAATCCACGCACCTTTGCAACTATAGTGACACGGAGAACTTATGGCGATTGCGTAAGTGTCTTCGTGGCGATGCAAAGGAAGCGACATCTTCTTTGCTGATGAGTGCCACTTCACCACACGACGTCATGGAAACCTTGGAGCTTCGATTTGGCAGACCAGAGAACATTATGAGAGTTGTAACTTCTCAGTTGAAGAAACTACAGCCGTTACCAGACGCATATCATACTGAGATAGTTAATTTCGCTATAAAGATAAAAAATTACGTGACAGCTATAAAAACTATTAGGCAAAGCGATTATTTAAGAAGTCCGGAACTAGTAACTATAGTCATAACTAAGTTACCTACTGCCTTGATTAATAAGTGGGCTGAGTACTTATATGACAATCAAGATGACACTCCAAGATTGGAATTACTTTCCAAATTTCTATACAAACAGGCACAGGTGATAGCGACGTCGGGTGTGAGCTATATTCATAGTCAGAACGACTACAAAAGAAAGTGTAATACGCAGAACAGTCGCACAATAATGCGCACCGATGACGTCGTCGTTCCCGTAGAATGTACATTCTGTAGAAAAGCTGATCACAAGCTAACAGAGTGCAAACACTTTAGACGAGCTTTACGCAAGGACCGCTGGCGATATGTCCGTTCAAAGAAGTTGTGTTTCAAATGCCTTGAAGCACGACATAAAGATGAGGCTACGTGCAACGCGGACGATTGCGATGTCGACTCCTGCGGTGGACAACATCATCGCCTCTTGCATTGGACGCACCCGGTGGCGTCGCGTGCTGATGCGCCGGTAACACACGACGACGTAGATGAAGAGCGTGAATTTGTTGCCCACATTACCGACTCCCAGTGTTCCAAAGTGTACGTCGTAAATTGCCCTAATAATAGTGAAAATTTAAATCAGCCTAAAGTTATGCTAAAAATAGTGCCGGTGGTAATCCATGGACCCAAACAAAGTGTTTACACGCATGCGCTGTTAGATGACGGTGCGACAGTGAGTCTCATAGCCAATGACGTCGCGGATAAAGCCGGGCTACACGGTGAGACTGTCCCAATGCGTGCGACAAGCGCTTGGGACTCCAGCGAGTTGGTATGTACCACACAAAACATTAACTTTAACGTTAGCAACAGTGAGGGCTAACAATTTAAATTAAATGCTAGAAAAATTAAAGAACTCAATTTATCAATGCAATCTGTTCCCAATGTTAGTTATTTTAATGAATTTATGTGTCTTTCTAATTGTAATTATAATTTAAAATGTGAAAATGTTCAGCCTCAATTGTTAATTGGTCAAGACAATTATGATTTAATTGCACCTATTTCATGTAAAAAGTATGAGCCGGGTGGGCCTTTCGTCACTCAAACATTGCTGGGTTCATCTGTGCACGGAGCCTTACATCGTGCAGATAACGTTATCAAACTGGATAAGCTTTCGAATGCCGTAGGCGCTCAGTCGGCTGAGCGATACAAGCGCACGCACTCCTGTGCAATTAATAACAGCATGCGCACGGGCATTTCACAGCATAATTATAATCTGTTTTCGAACTCTTCTAATGCGCACAATTTAACTCGTCCGTCAACGCCCGGTAGCCGGTAGTAGCAACATTGACTCATTTAGTGTAAGTCAACAAAACCATGATTCACTTTTTACTTCATTTAATATTTATAAAAAGTCGGTGAAAAGTGATATTGATTTGAATTTAATGAAAAATCTAGATGAGTCAAAGAAACGACAACTAAACAAGAAATGGAAAGTCGGTCTTTACTGGAAGTCTCGGAATTTTGTAAATTGTGAAAAATATTTATTTAAGACTTCCAATATTTTAAGAAAAACTTTTAAGTTTAACTTTAGGAAAATAAGACGACATATTTCGTACTCTTATGATTTTTTATTTAGTAACGGATATAAAGACAAAATTAAATTAATTATACTAACACCTCGCACCACCGTGGCTGCCTCTGAGTGTTTCTCACCACCTCGGGTCTCTTGGTGCAAGTGGTGTCGCAACGATGCTCAATTGAAGACCGGCGTTCCACTTGTTCTCGTGAACTCACGTCCCCCACGGAATGTGCTACCAACGGGTGTCGTGGCGACGATGGATTCTAAGATTGACGGACCGGGTTGGGAGCATCCAGCATCACGGGTAGATTTACCATTTATTTATGAGTGTCGTCATGACGACACTGAGGGGGAGAATGTTAAGGATAGAATGCGTTGTCTGAACGGCCCGCTCGGTGTTGCTTGTAAAATAAATAAATTAGATAATTAAATATAAATAATCAATAATATAAACATAAAATAAATACGCATATATATATATATATATATATATATATATATATGTAATATATATATATATGTGCGTATTTATTTTATGTTATATATTATATATATAACATAAAATATACATTACATATATACTACATATATATATACTACATATATATTACATATATATATATATTATATATATATATATATATACATATATATATACATATATAAAAGATAAAATATTTGTTGTCTATTTAGCTGTATTTTAAATGAATAAAGATTAGCAAATTGATTGCCTAGAGTGTAAGCGAACGCACGAAGTTCACTCGGGATCGACCTGAGGGAGTTGCCCGCGACCACCGACCGGAATACACATGCCCTGCATTCGTTACACTCACAGTTTTTCAACGGCTAACTTTCAAACCCTTAAAACCTTGTTTAGTTTTCTCCTTTGCACAATTGAACGTTATATCCGTTACAGTGGTGATGTACGAATACAAGCTTAACAACTCTAAAGAAAGTTTTCTTCCAGCAGACCTAGGAATATAGGGAAAGACTATTATTCATATAATAATACAAATTAATATTGTTGGAAATTGGTAAATTGTAAGGTTATTAGTAATACTGTTTATTTTCCTTCACAGACAGATTAAAATTCTTAAAGTAAATGTGATACTTTACTTTGAGAAGTTTTTAAACTTCTAATCATCATGTACATTGTGTTTCTTGTGTTTTCACCAGCAGATACCAAACAGGTCCTTCATAACAACGCTGTGTTTTAGGAAAACACATAATATAACTATTTTGCATTCCAACAAAACAGGTATTATGTATTGAAGAAAACATAGCGTTGTAGCAATGTTCTTGGTGGTGTGCTGAAGACTATATGAATTGACAGCTAGCTGACATCTTTCACTGTAAGAAAAGAGAGCATGCTGGCGAGTGAAAGACAAAGGTATAAAACCATAGATAAATTCGTAAGTTTTAAAACGATAGACAGTAAACTAATGGCAGACTTCACATCCTTTCTTCATAACAACACTGTGTTTTATTCAACACATAATACCTGTTTTGTTGGAATGCAAAGCAGTTATATTAAAATTAACTTATTCCAGGTACCGTAATTTTTGTAACGCTCTGATTACAAAACAAAAGATAGCATATGAATAACTAATACGGATTCTCAGACTCGCCAACCCAAAGAATTACTTGAACTCAATATTACTTGTCTACACCTTTAGATACGGTAAATAATTTTTTTGTCAATATTGGCAAGGAATTAGCGCATTAAATTACTTCCTCCGGCACTAATATAATATAAGTGGGTAGTTGCAAAGTGAACACGTATAAGTTAAAGATCTACAGTTTTTTATTGATTAAATTTATTTAAGTGTAAAATTTAAATAATTTTTTATGGCTAAAAGCTGTGACTAATTTTGTTACCTGCCTTTTGGTGTTAATTTCGGTAATTATTTAAGATTAAAACACAAAAACAGTACTCGCAAGATAACAATGGATTCCGTTAAAAAACCTCTGATGGAAATCTGAAAATTGTTATGTAGGTATTATTAGTTAATCATATATGAAGGTAGTTAATAAAGAATCACACGTAACGAGATGTTTGATTTACGCGAACTCCCTACACTACATGGTGTCAGGTGTGAGCATAGTTATAAAAAATAAGTTTAAAGTGTAGTTAAAGATATATATATAAGTTATAAATAAAAGTTTAATGAGAAAATATCAATATGTCGGTGCAAAGTGCAATATCAATATCTCAACCTTAGCCGATGGACGAAACGGGCAACATGGCGGACAATTGGCGCGACTGGAAAAAAAACATTCGACTGGTATTTAATCGCATCGGGCAAAGACAGATGCCCTGATCGAGAAAAATGTGCATTATTTTTACATGTTATTGGTAAAATCGGTCGAGATATATTTGAAGAGTTCGATTTAAGTGCCAAGGAACAAACAAATTACGTCGTATTATGTGCCAACTTCAACGAACGTTGCGATCCACTGAAAAATATGAATTATGAAAGGCATTTGTTTTTTGAAATGTACCAGGGTGAATATAATTTCGAGAAATATTTCGCATCATTAAAAGTAAAGAGTAAGACATGCGATTTCGGCGATTTCAAAAAGAGTTTAATATTAACTCAAATAATAAGAGGCATTAAGGATAGTCAACTACGCGAAAAGATGCTGAGAAAAAACGACTTAAAGTTGGAGGAGGCTGCGAATTGGTGTCTCGCGGTCGAGGTGGCGTGCAAGCAGTCGGGTACCATACGCGGCGACGCCGGGCAGGGCGCGAGCGCAACGGGCGGCTCGGGCGTCGCAGCCGGGGCGCGCCCGGGCGCCGAGGCAGAGATCGAGCCGCGCGCCGATACCGATACCGCCGCGGGCAGTACGCTGGCGCGGAGGCAGACAACAGGGCCATGTTGGGGGGCAATACCAACGAAAGTGTTCATCGTGTAATAGTGTTCATGCGTATAATCAGTGTCTCGCTAGTAATGTGCGATGTTTTAAGTGTAACCGTTACGGACATTTTGCGCGATGTTGTAAGCGTACTTATGGAATAAACGAACTGTGCAGTGATTCTGAAAACGAAGGACAAGAGGTTGAAGTAGTGCTCAATGGTATCGGTAGGGCCGATATTAGTAGCATGGAGTATAAAGGTTGGTACGCAACGATATCGGTTAACGAGGCGCTGATACGGTTTAAGCTGGACAGCGGCGCCGATGCGTGCGTCATGTCGCGCGATAGTTTCTTCGGCGCCGGGTTCCACGGGCGCATACTGAAGCACACTAACATTGTCTTACGCGAGGTCAGTAAAAGTATTTTCCCAGTGCTCGGTTATTTCGAGGCAGTATTGTCATTTAGATCATTAAAATGTTATCATAAAATTTATGTTTTAAATGTTAAATGTAATAATTTATTATCACGAAAAGCCTGTTCAGAGTTAAAATTAATAGAAAGAGTACAAGATATAAATAGCGTAGGCTCCTCTAACCCGTTGTTAGACATATATAGTAGAGTATTCGAAGGAATAGGTCGTTTTCCGGGAGAACATAAACTATTAATAGATGAATCGGTTCCTGCGGTAGTATGTGGTTCGCGGAATATACCAGTTAAATTAAAACCAAGATTGCAGGAGGAGCTGGAGCGTCTAAAAAAGTTAAATATTATTGAAAGGGTGGACGAGCCTACCGACTGGGTTTCTAGCATAGTGCTGGTAGAGAAACCGGGAGGAAAATTACGTTTGTGCATTGATCCGCGACATTTAAATAAAGCAATTAAACGTAGTTATTTTCAGTTACCAACTTTAAATGATATTACCGCTAACTTATCTGGTTCTCAATATTTTTCTCATTTAGATGCAAGCAACGGCTTCTACATGCTCGCGCTCACTAAAGATAGCTCTAAATTATGTACATTTGCAACTCAGTTTGGCAGATATAAGTTTTTGAGATTACCTTTCGGAATAAGTTCAGCATGTGAGGTTTTTCATAATGCTATGTACACTACGTTCTCAATGGAGGAAGTGGAAGTTTCTACTGATGATATTCTGGTCCACGGCCCCACGAAGCAGATCCATGACGTGAGGTTAGAAGCCGCGCTGAAACGGGCTGCTGAATTCGGGGTACGTTTCAACCGCGAAAAATGCGTGATAGGCGTAAAAGAGGTAAAGTAATTAGGCCATATTTTTGATAGTAGGGGGATGCGGCCTGATCTGGAAAGAGTTAAGGTAATACAAAAATTGGCAGCTCCCCATTCTAGGAAAGAGTTAGAACGAATTTTAGGTATGTGCAATTATTTGTCGCGATTTATAAATAGATATTCGGATCTAGTGGAACCGTTAAGATAGTTATTGAAACGGAACGTTGAATTTCAGTGGAATGAATCGCATGATAGGGTTTTTCAAAAAATTAAGCATTACATTAGTACAGCTCCAACTCTTAAATTTTATAATTCGAATGAAGAAGTAACAGTTTCAGTAGATGCCAGTCAGACTGGCTTAGGGGGGTGTTTAATACAAGGTGGGAGGCCGATAGCTTTCGCTGCACGTACACTTACTCCCGCAGAATCTCGATGGGCTCAAATCGAAAAAGAAATGCTGGCATATATTCTTCGGGTGCAGTAAGTTTCACCAGTACATCTATGGGCACGCTCGGGTTGTCGTAGAAACGGACCACAAGCCTCTCGAATCGATATTTAAAAAAACATTATCACGCATACCCCTATTGCGTAAAAGAGGTGAAGGGGACGATAGTAGCATGCAGCGTAAAATATATATTCAAGTAGCTGCTCTGTATGAGAACACCACTTTTAGCAGTGATAAATTACAAGCAATTAAGTTAGAAACGGAAAAGGACTCGGTTTTAAGTGTTGTTATTAATTATTACTATGAGGGATGGCCAGAGTTAAAGAGTAAAGTAAGAAGTGAAGCGAAACTATTTTGGCCTGTAAAAGAAGAGTTGCATTCGGTGAACGGGGTATTGTTTCGTAGTGATCGAGTAGTTATACCGGCATCTTTAAGAAAGGAAATGTTAGGAAGAATACACGAGGGTCATCTTGGCATCGAGAAGTGTAAACGTCGCGCACGTGACGTCATGTGGTGGCCGGGCATGTGTGCGCAGATAGAACGCACCGTCGGCGAGTGCAGCGTATGCGCAGAGCACCGCAACGCGCAGCCCAAACAACCACTGCAGCCCCATGAGCAACCGGCCCGCCCCTGGGAGGTGGTGGCTACCGATATTTTTCAAATCAAAAATAGTTATTACTTATTATTATTCAAAGTTCGTTGAAGTAGTTACTTTGTCAGATTTACGTAGCATTAGTGTCATCAAACAAATGAAGGGCCATATTTGCCCGACACGGTATACCAAGAAAATTAATATGTGATAACGGCTTGCAATTTACATCACAAGAGTTTGAAATGTTTGCTAGGACGTGGGAGTTCGAACATGTTACCAGTTCACCATATTATCCTCGTTCAAATGGACTTGCAGAAAGAAACGTGCAAACTGTTAAGAGATTATTTGAGAAAGCTGCGAGAGATGGCAGCGATTCGTATTTAGGATTGTTAAACTTTAGGAATACCGCAATTTCAGGCGAGGATTATTCTCCAGCTCAATTGCTAATGGGCCGCAGGTTAAACACAAGATTACCAACCTACCATAAATTACTTGACGCGCATATCCCAGATACACAGGGAATAAAAAAGAAACGCACTAATAGATTAAGAGTAAGAAAATATAATTATGATAAAAATACTCGTGAACTAGTAGATAGATAGATAGATAACACTTTATTGTACACCATTACAGAAAACCTTATAGCCTAAAAATGTTCTAAATGTGCACAATGGGCGGTCTTATCGCTATTAAGCGATCTCTTCCAGACAACCCGTGTCAGGAATAAAACAGGTTATATTGGTCAAAGGTGGTATACATAAATATTAGAGAATAAGCAGTTACTTACATATATTTTGTTCATTTATAAACATTTAAGTATGTAAAATATTATATGAGTAAAATTATACTTAATAGACATATATAAATATACCTACTGATATCACATGCATAAATACATATATATATATATACACACACATATATATATATATATATATATATATATATATATATATATATATATATATATATATATATATATATATACAGAAATATACGTAAAAATATCAAACATCACTATGTTGCAGGTAGTGCTTTTTTGTCATGTTCTTAAATATTGTTAGTGATTTAGCTTGTCTAACAGTAACAGGTAGCTCATTCCAGAGTCGAACAGCCTGTACAGTAAAAGAATTATTGTAAAAGATGAATAATGTTTGGGAGTATTAAGTCTAAGATTCGTAGAAGGTCGTAAATTGTGAGAAGAAGAGATGAATTCAAAGCGTTCTTTGAGATAATACGGGGTTGTGGGGATAAACAACACACTGTAAAGGAGTGAAAGAATATGAGTATTCCGGCGAAAACGAATTGGCAACCACTTGAGTTTTTTACGAAACTCAGAGACGTGGTCATATTTGCGTAACCCAAATATGAACCTTATACAAAAATTTTGGAGGCGCTCAAGTTTATTAAGTTGCTCTTGAGTCAAATCAATATAGCTGGCGTCAGCATAATCAAGAATGGGGAGTAGTAAGGACTCTGCAAGCTTAACTTTGGTGGCTATGGGCAGGAAGTTTTTCAACCTCCCGAGGGATTTCGAAGAGAGGAAGAGACGTCGACTCAATTCGGTTATGTGGGGTCGCCAAGATAGCTCCCTATCAAATATGACTCCTAGATTTTTTATTTTCTCACTAACCGGGATATGTGTACCATTAAATATGAAATTTGGTAAGAAGATCCAGTCAATTCTACACAGCATCCGTGAACTACCTATGATAATTAGCTGAGTTTTCTCGGGATTTACTTGTAGTCCATATGATTTACTCCATTGCGTTATGTGATCGAAGTCGGAGGTTATTGTCAAGACTGCATCTTGTAATGTCGCAACAGGTAATTGTGTATAGATTTGTAAATCGTCTGCATAGAGATGGTAGGAAGAAGTTAGTTGATTAGAGATTGAATTTATAATAATCGTGAATAGTAAGGGAGATAAAACGCCGCCCTGAGGAACGCCAGCAGAGAGATCACGCCATGACGAATAGTCGTCATCGACTCGAATTCGCTGCCGGCGACCGTACAGGTCACTATGAAACCAGTCGATTACTGTAGGAGATATGTTAATAGAG
Organism: Dendrolimus houi; assembly: GCA_039645545.1. NCBI lineage: Eukaryota > Metazoa > Arthropoda > Insecta > Lepidoptera > Lasiocampidae > Dendrolimus > Dendrolimus houi. The sequence continues at coordinate 122,121 of JBBJBW010000056.1, forward strand.
CTTAGAACCTTAAGCAACAATTCAAAATTTACATTGTTGAAGGCACTGCTGAAATCAAGCAGCGATAAAACAGTCAGCAGACCGTTATCTATGCCATGCCGGATGTCGTCAGTTTGCCAACTCCCAAAGTACGAAGAAATTTCCAAACTTTGGCTGGATTATCGTTTTCAACTGATTCATGGATGTAACGGCGTTGAGCGTCCCTACACATCCTATTGCAGCGATTACGAATCATGACAAAGGCCGTTTTGTTTTCCTCTGTTGGTTTCATTTTATACCTAGTTTTAGCCTTAGACTTCTTATACATTAGTAATCTAATATCGGCTGTGAGCCACGGTGCTGGCAGATGCTTGACTTTGATACGGCGTAGAGGCGCATGAGTATCATACAGCTTTATCCGAGCTGCATGAAACGCATGCACCTTCTCGTCAATGGCTGATACATTGAGGACCCCTGACCAGTCGACTTCCTGGGCATCCTTAAGATGAGCGTCCAGGTCCATACCACCAAAGTTGCGCTGAAGTATGACTTTGGGCTTGGCTTTCGGCGGATGCAGATTATAAGAGAGGAAAATCAAATCGTGATATGAAAATGCATCCGCCGGGCACTGACCATGATTAGAAACATGAGAAAGCGATGAAATCAATATTAAATCAAGAAGAGAAGGGTTTGAGTTAGGAAAGTGATGCGTTGCACTCAGTGGAAGAATATGTAAGTTAAGAGATCGTATTAATGTTTCTAAAGAAGAAGAACGTTGGTCATATTTCAAGAGGCAAGTATTAAAATCACCCATGATATAGTATGTGTGTATAAAGGAGAGAGTTTTTCTAAAATAGTTTCAAAAGAAGTGAAGTAATTAACGCGAAGGGAAGAGGCGTAAAAAACTCCAAGTAAAATTTTGGTGTGCGTCAGCTCCACTTCTAGAAACAGATGTTCACCATTATCCGGTGGCGGTGGCTGTGAGGACGCGCTTAAAATTTTGTAAGCCAAGTGGGAGCAGAGGTAAATGGAAACACCTCCACCACCACTGCCAATACGGTAATTACGTATAAGATGAAAACCTGGTAAGCTATATGAAGTAGTGGACAGGCAAGGCTTCAACCAAGTTTCTGAAATTAATATAGCGTGCAAGGAATTTTGATTAAATCACGCCAACATATCTGGGAAGTGAGCTGGAATACTCTGAGCATTTATGTGTACTGCATTGAAATGACTAGAAAAATGTGAAAAATGATTTTCAATGACATCTTGAAGTGGGAGTATACTGGAAAAACTGTCGCATGTATTGCTAGACAAAGACTGAAAAGATTGAAAATCTGTACCGGAGTCGCTAACACTATCATAATGATCCATTAGATAGTTTATATATGTATATGTTACAATTAAAAATATATATATAAATAATATATATTAAAATATATATATATATATATATATATATATATATATATATATAAATATACTACAATAAATATGTGTATTATCTGTAAAGCAAATCACAATTTATCTGCCAAGTGTGTGGATGAGATGGCTGAGAAAATTAAAAACTAGAGAACTGGTAACAAAACAAAGCAACAACAAAACGCATATAAAAGTATACAATATTGACATTGACAGTTATACGTAACTTTAGAGATAGAAAAAACAATAAAACATAAACAAAACAACATCTCAGAAAAATGAAAAGAAAGTTATAGTAATTCATAGTTTACAAACATAAAGAGAATAAATGAAAACGTCGGCGACGTATAAAATAAACAAATATTTTAGTAAAAGGATAAAATGATTGGAAAAAGTCAGAAGTAAAATTAATATCTCTTGGCTCCTGTCGCAGGCCGACGAGTCTTAGGAGGAGGCACAGGCACATCCTCTTTTGCCACTATACCACTCAAACCAGGTGAAAGAGTACGTATCTATGAGCACGGTGGCGGGAGGCGCTGGGTGCCCGCGCGCGTGGATGCCGCGGCGCCGCAGCCCCGCTCTTATTGGGTAAGCACTTCGACTGGTGCACGCTATCGTAGGAACAGGCAGTATATCATGCGAATACCACACGAGTCCGATATTCCAAACAATAACGGTAGTACTTATAAAGTCGCGGGCAAATATGACGATTTTGATGAACCTGTAGCCGGTGGGTCAGGTCAAAACTTAAACTCTCAAAATAATAGTATTGGCTCACGCACGGGTTAAGACGCGCGGAGGAGGAGGGGCCGCCCCACGACCACGGCTGGGCCGCAGGCGGCGGCTGCTGTGGGATCACGCGACCACTCGCCCGCACGACGGCTAGTGCGACGCACGACAAAAACTTGTATACACTAAACTACGAATACACCAGCATCTATCTACATATCTATCTTTTATATACAGTCCAAAATAGTTAACCACCTCATCAGTGTGTCTGCTAGACAGGCAACTCTTCTACAATAGTCATGAACCTACAAAAACATTTACTATTTATTTTTGGTAGGCAGGTTCGTCCACTGTCTAGGTTAGATTTAAGCTAGATTATAGCATAATATTATATCTAAGTCATGTTAATTTGTAGTCAATATAAACTATTTTCAACGTGTCATTCTCATATTGTCAGTTGTTAATTTTCAAATAAACCCTGTATAACATATTAATTTTATGTATTCCAAAATGATAGCTACAAATTGAATCAATTAATTTCACAATAAAGCGCTCGGATTTTTTTTCTTTATTACTGTAAAGAGAATTTATGCATACAGCAAAAATATATGTAATTGATAGCGGGAAGGGAAGAAAGTATGTACGTATTTATAGTTATGTATTCATTAAATTAAAAAGTAAGTTAATAATAACATTATTTATTATAAGTTAGAAAATTTGTATAACTTCCAAATGTTTATATTTACGAAAGAGGGGCATATTATGTAGGTATTATTAGTTAATCATATATGAAGGTAGTTAATAAAGAATCACACGTAACGAGATGTTTGATTTACGCGAGCTCCCTACACTACAACGGATATGTTTCATTAAAAAGATGGCAGCCTTTGAAGAAGACTTGCAGAAGGTCTCCAGCGTGCCGTCTACTTCTGGAACCTTGGCTACCGAGTTTGCTGCTTTCAAAGTGTTTGTTTTACAAGCATTAAAATCTCTCCAACAGCAATATGAACTCCTAGCTCATAGCCAAGATCAGCTGGATATGTACAGCCGAAGGAAAATATTGCTATTACATGGTATACCTGAAGTAAAAAATGAGGACTCCGCAAAAGTGGTTGTTGATATGGTCAAGAAGCACCTCAAGCTCCCTGAGTTCTCTACCGATTGTATCCGCAGATGTCATCGATTAGGAAGGAATTCTAACTCAAAAAGACATAGGCCTTATTTGTCAAGCTGAAAGAAGTAAGAATTCGCGACGAGATGTGGTTTCAAGAAACAAAACTGAAAGGATCTGAGATTACTATGTCCGAATTCTTAACGAAAATGCGTCATGATATATTTTTGGTTGCGCGCCAAGAATTTGGCGTCTCCAAGTGCTGGACCAGAGAAGGCCAAATCTTTGTTCTGGGACCTGATGATGTGCGGCACAAGATTTCTACTCTCAGCGATTTTAATAAGATATCTCATATTGAGATAGAAGTAAAGGCCACCACGGCTTGTAAGGATATCACAAACGTAATTACTAAGGCTAAACGAGCCGCAACTACAAAGAAGTAACTAATTATGCATATGTTCTATTTATAGTTATCTTGAAAGGTTTGTCCGGGTTTGTTATATTATGTTGGTGGTTTGAAATGTAGGGTAAAATTAATAAAGTAACGTTATAATATTTTGACTTTAATTATATAGCCTTTGACTGGAGTAAAATTAATACATGTACAATATATTGCACTCTGAGCGCACGTAATGACACTATTAGTTTTAAATATAAACCTTTATATTTTTCGTTTGAAACTTGTTTAATAAAGAAGGATTTAAATGCAAGGTGTATTTTTTTATCTATATCCATCTTATTTATACATATAATTTTTAGAATAAGTTTTTTTTTTTTAGACAAGTTAATCTCTCTTTAAGCTCTCTGAGTCCTGTCTACATAGCAAGCTTCTGCTTCTATTGATGTTTATACGCTATAAATAATATAAAAGTTTATACTCCATTACGTTGTTTATTTTCCAATAATGTCGTTTATCTTTCTTATGATATTAAATACTAATTTTAAATATACTTTAATTACCCGGCCTACCAAAATATAGATAACTATTACATTATAAATACAATCTTAAACTGGTTATTGTTTGAATAATACTGAATTTTTGTGTGTTTTATAAATAACTTTAGACAAATACATCAACTGGCAGGTGGATTTTTGAAATCTTATTTTTATATATAATTTTTTTTTTTTAAAGTATATATATATTTTTTTTAACGTATATATTCTGTGATTGTTATCAATATAAATATACATTATTTAAAAATGTCGTCTAACGATATTAGTTGTTCTGAATCAGATTCCTTTCTATCAGCCAATGAACTCGAGGACAGTTTTTGTAGTATCCCCTCCACAGCTGAAGTACTCGAAGCGAATTTTTCCGATGTCCCTGAGAACTTCAACGCTGTCCATATAAACGCTCAAAGCATTCCGGCACATTTCTCAGATATTATGGCGACATTTGGCTGTAACAATCTCCATGCTATTCTAATATCCGAGTCATGGTTAAAACCCTGTCTGCCTTCTATTTCTTATAATTTGCCTAATTTCAAACTCATACGTAACGATCGAGTTTGTGGTGCCGGTGGTGGCGTTGCCATATACCTACGTGAAGACATTCCTTTTAAAATAGTTCACACATCGCCGCACCCGACTCCTCCAAATACCGGTGAATATATTTTTCTTGAAGTCGATATTAGGCACGTTAAACTCTTACTGGGCGTTTACTACAGTCCTTCCCTGCATGTTAACTTTTTCTAGTCTTTTGAGACCTTTCTTGAAAATATTTTACCTTCCTACACCCACTCCATTGTTATGGGCGATTTCAACACTTGCTTGTTAAAACAAGATACACGTTCGTTTTCCCTCAAATCAATTGCTGAATCCTGTAACCTCTCCATTCTTCCTCTAAGTGCCACGCATCATTTCCCTAATTGCACGCCTTCCTTACTTGATCTTATCTTTGTATCTCTTTGTATCGGGAACTCGGCCCGGGTGAAACGTCAAAATCATATGTTCCTTTTATTTATTGATTTTAAATAATTTTTCTGGTTTAAATTCATATAATTACGTGTTAATAACTTGAACTAATCTATATATTGTCTAAAATAAGTAATTAGTCCACGGATTGTCTGTGATTTCGGTCTTATATTCTACCGGCCAACGTCATCGTTACAGCAATAGTCAAGGCGAGTAATTTTGCTATAGTATAACGTTTTAAATTAAACAATAAACATACATTACACACATTACAATACACTATTCACTGTTCACACTTGTGAATAACATCCCTCCAAATACATAGTTGGCGCCGTTATCATCTTTCTTTGCTTGATTATTTGGAAGCAAGGTATAAGATAAAACAACATAGTCACACACAGATCTTACGCTTACACTAGTCAATTACACATTGTTTAATTTGTTTTTCATTATATGCCGAATCAGGTTTATCCTTAAGCTTTAATATATTAAATTTCTTAATAGAAAGCATTACACTCTTTGCCTACCCACTTTTGAACTATACCGACTGTAATATATAATAATTATTAAGTCAAGAGTAGCTGTTACCCTGTTTGCCTAGGCACTTTTGATTCTGCCCTTGGTTTCTTTTTGTTTACATTCCAGTTTCTACTTGTTGCCTAATATGATGCAAACTCGCAAGACTCAAGCTAAGGACATGGAAATTCAATTGAAGCATGCCCTTCAAGAGCTTAAGACCTCTAAGGAAATCTGTACTCAACTCCTGAAGGAAAGAGATGAGAGTGAAGAGGAAATAAAGATAATTATTGACAAAAATACTAGTTTAAAAAGTGAATTATCAAATCTTCATAGTCAATTCATGGACTTAGTTGACCAGCGTGACAATCTTCAAAATATAGTCACCAGTTTTAATTAATGTAGTGATACACATGAGAGGGCATTGAGTCGCATTTCAGAACTTGAGATGAGTCTCTGCGAGGCTCACAAATCCATTAATAGCCTTGAAGAGAGTAAAGTTTCTCGGGAGATGAATGCGACCCAAAGTCTTTACTCTGAATTATTAACTGATAGTCCTGATGAGGATGCAGGGATCTCCTCGGTGATGGACCTTGAACCTATAGGATACTGTAAGAAAATGAATAGTCATAAACAGATTAAAAAGTATCTAAAATTAAATAACATAATTAAGAAAACCAGAAAACTCTTAAAAGTACAAGTATTAAGGAAAAAATTATATTCTTTGAAAAAAGATAAGTATAATACAGTAATTAATGGATTAAATTCACAATTATCTGACAATCTCTGCACATATAAAAAAGAAACAAAAAATTAGAAACTGAAATATTGAATCTTCAGTTTCAATTAAATTCAATTAATCTAAAATATGGTATGAAATTTGCAAACAATTAAATATGACTAAAAATACAGTAACTTCACCACCTCTGGTTAACAGTAATTGCAACTTAGTCAAACCTGTCATTTCAGACAATTTGACTAACAGTAAACCATGTCAACCATGTCATTCTTCTTTAAATAAGTTAGTAAATAATTCAATTTTTGTTTAATCTGACAAAATTGGATAAGGACTAGGTTCATTGCTGCGATTTGACTTGCCACATCATCAGGTGTCTAACTTATGTTCACCCGGGGCCAGTTATAACTATTTAATTGACAGTTTAAGCACAACGAATGTAGACAAAAATTCAACAATTGTAATTTATTATGGGGATAGCTTATCTGTCAAAAAGAAAGACATTGTGAACAGCATAAATAGGTTATTGGACCTTAACAGTAAATATGGATGTAGATTCATCCTATGTGCCCTGCCTTATGCATCTAATCTAACAAATAAACAAAACAGGCACATATATGACTTAAATTTATTAATTTATAACTTGACCCATCGTCATAGTGACATTTTTTATTTTGACCTGAATAAATTTACTAATGGTAAATTTAGGCTAAACAAAGATACTATGTATCTGCCTTTTAAGTTACGAAGACGTATAGCTACTTTATTAGCATTTAATATACAAAATCATGACAAAGTTATGTATGATATAACTGAAAAACCTGACATCAATTTAAATAAAAACAATAATGTTTTTAATATTAACTCTACTATGAGTCCTAGACCTTTAAACTGCTAGAAATGACCAAAGCTAAACCTACTTCTAATTTAAATATAGTTCACCAAAATATACAGGGTTTAGCAGGTAAAGATTTACAAATTGAACTTTTTTTAAAAGAATGTAAGGTTCATGTCCTATGTATTACAGAACATTGGCTTAAAACTTTTGAAGTCATAAACTTCATAAAGCATTATACAGTGATAAGTGCATTTGTAAGGAAGTCCGCTATACATGGCGGATCACTTATCCTTGTAGCAAATGATGTAAAATGTAAAGAGCGTAAAGACATTATGTCCCTTTCTGTTGAACGTACTGTGGAGGTTTCCTGTATTGAGCTTGAGCGCTATGTAATTGTCTGCGTCTACCGACCCCCACAGGGGATTATAGTGTATTTGAAAGCACAATGGAGGAATTATTAATAAAATTAAATAAAACTGATAAATTGCCTATAGTTTGTGGGGATTTTAATGTTAATTTGTTGGAAATGTCATCAACTCGTACTAAGATCATTAATTTTTCAAATCCTTTAATCTTATACATGTCTTTAATGAACCTACGCGTATAACTGCTACTACAGCTACCTGTTTAGACAATATATTTTGTAGTTGCAAAATAATCGATAAATCACTCATAGATGTACTACGGTCGGATCATTGTGGCCAGTTTATATCAATACCTTTTGACAGTATTAAAATCACTTCTAAAATAACCTGTAGACCGGTGAATTATCATCGCTTAAGAACCTTTAAAGATAATCTAGAAGATCCAAACAACTTGTATAGTAGTTTCTTCGACGTTATACAAGCTGAATTTGAAAACACATTTAAAACTAAAACAATTAACAAAAGTAATAAACTTAAGTTTAGTGATTGGGCTACAAAAGGTATATATAAAAGTCGAATAAAACTGTATGAATTATACAGTGAAAAACAATTTAATTAAAATCCAGACTTTCTTGACTATATTAAAAAGTACTCTAAGACCTTTAAAAGAGTGTGCATCGCTGCCAAATCTTTATATTATAGTAACAGAATTAAAAATCATCAAATATCATTAAGACAACTTGAGTGTCATAAATGACGCTTCTGGCAAAACTTCACGTCGAGATGATGGAATTGAGCTTGTAATTAACAATAACACCATTAGTAATAACTTTGAAATTGCACAAACATTTAATGAATACTTTAGGGATATACCAACCTTAACAACTGGCTCTTTGTCATCATCACCACTGGAAGCTGAGCTGCTAATGACACAGTGTGTTGATGAATGTAATATTTCATTCAAGTTTAATCATATAGATACAAGTGATATTGTAAAAACGTTTAAATCATTAAACATTAAAAACACAGCTGATTTTTGGGGTATATCTTTAAAAGTATTAAATGACATAATAGACACTATTGCACTATCACTAGTAGAAATATTTAATCGATGTGTAGATAAAGGGGTATTTCCCGACTTAATGAAAGTTAGCAAAGTTATCCCTATATTTAAAAGTGGAAACAAAAACGACCCCTCCAACTTTAGGCCAATTTCTATTTTACCAACCTTAAGCAAGATCTTTGAAAAAATAATTATAAATCAATTGCTCTCACATTTTAATATTAATAAATTATTTCATACTAAACAGTTCGGGTTCACCAAAGGTCGATCCACTACCGATGAAGGTGTTGAGCTCCTAAAACACATTTATGATGCTTGGGAAGGATCACAGAATGCCATTGGTGTATTCTGTGACCTGTCCAAGGCATTCGATTGCGTTGAACACGTGACCCTCCTAAAAAAAGCTCAATTATTACGGTATTCATGGCGATTCTCTCAACCTATTATCGTCTTACTTAAATAACAGATCCCAAAGCGTTGAAATTAACAATGTCAAATCTTGTGAGACTGGCATACCTATGGGTGTGCCCCAGGGCTCTATTCTAGGTCCCTTTTTATTTTTGATATATATTAATGATTTGCCATATTTTATTAATGATATGTGTGAGGTAGTGTTGTTTGCTGATGACACATCACTTATATTTAAAGTTGATAGAAATAAACTGAACTTTGACGACGTAAACAACGCCTTATCCCAAATATCTAAGTGGTTTACTGTAAATAACTTATTACTCAATCCGAGCAAAACTAAATGTGTTAAGTTTGTTATGCCCAATGTAAAAGAATACGATATTAATATCTCTCTTAACGACACTAGACTTAATCTAGTAGATTCAACTGTATTCTTAGGCATTAACCTTGATCAGAAGCTCCACTGGGGCGCTCATGTATCTAGTCTCTCAGGAAAACTTAGTTCTGCTGCATATGCGGTCAGAAGAGTTAGGCAGTTCACTGACGAAGAGACTGCTAAACTAGTTTATTTTAGTTATTTTCATAGTGTCATGTCCTATGGTATTTTACTTTGGGGCAACGCTGTTGACTTAGAGACCATATTTGTTTTACAAAAAAGAGCCGTAAGATCAATTTACAACCTCGGCCCTCGGGAGTCTCTTAGAGAATGCTTCAAGGAAATCAATATTATGACGGTCGCCTGCCAATATATCTTTAATAATATAATTTATATTCGTAATAATTTGAGTGCCTACAAGCAGTATAAGGATATTCACAATTTCAACACCAGGCATTGTAATAGACTGATATTGCCATCTTTTAGATTACAAAAGTACTGTCCTCTTTCTTGGGGGTTGGTATACGCTTCTTCAATAAGATTCCGAGTGAAATGTTAGATCTGCCTTTCACTAAATTCAAAACCAAATTAAAAAGTATCTTGCTAAAAAAGGGATACTACACTATTGAAGAATACTTAAATGACAAAAATTCATTTACATAGCAGCTTACTCTAACATCTTATACTATATTTTGTTTAATGTTATATTGCCAAGCTTGTAAGGGATTTATGGAGATATATTGCAGCATAACATTTTAGTACGTCATATCATTATTATAACTTTCATAATATTTTTCTTTCCTCTTATTGTGTCTTGGTCTTATTGAGTATGCACTGTTTGCTACAACTCCATTAATTCTTCAAAAAGTAATTCTGTAACATACTTCTGTATAAAACTTATTAAAAAAAAAACAACTTGAGATATAAATAGAATAAGAAACTTAAAGAAAAACATTATTTAGCTAGACGTGTTGCTGGGGAGTTTCTTGCCGCTTCTTCTCCTTAACAGCAATAACACGTTGTGAAGCGGTATACATAGAATAGGAAGAAAAATTAAATTTTAACTTATATATTTATATGACCTACAAAAAGTGTTCTCCAGTGGAACTTATTTTGAATAAAAAACTTTGAATTTGAATTTGAATTTGAATATCCTCTCCTAATCACGTAGCTAAGCATGGACAAAGTCCTGCTGATGCTTTCTCTTACCATTATCTGTTATTCCTCTCTTATAAAATACGTATACCTAAATCCCGGACTAAAACTCTTCTGCAGCGAAATTTTAGTGGTGTGGACGCTGACAATCTCCAAAGGGATGCATGTGAGCTTGACTGGACACTGTTGTTGGAAAGTGACTCACTTGATGAGAAAGTTTCCATATTTACTTCCAATCTGATAACTTTATACGACACACATGCCCCCGTCAGACCTGTCAAAATCAAGCATTTACCTGCGCCATGGCTAACTAAAGAAATTAAACTTTTGCTGTATAAGAAAGCTGCAGCAAAAACTAAATATGCTCGTCGCCCAGATTCATTTAATCGGGAAAAATATATTCAGCTTCGGAATCACTGTAATAAGGTGTGTAGAGATGCTCAAAGACGCCATATTCATGAATCTACCAAAAACAACGACCCACACAAAGTGTGGAAGTTTCTTAAGTCTTTAGGGGTCGGGAAAACAAAAAATTGTTCTCTAGATACACAATTTAATTTAGATTATCTTAATCAACATTTCTCATCGTCAGCTAGCTTTGATATAGCCACAAAATCAAGTACATTAGATTACCTTTCAACTCTCCCAGCCCCTGACTATCCCCAATTTGTTTTTACTTGTCGATTGTGATGTTAAGAAGAGTGTTTTAGCCATAATATCTAAAGTAGTTGGTAGTGACAGCATAAGCCGTAATATGGTCCTTCCCATCCTTGATATAATCCTTCTTATTCTAACACACATTTTTTAGTTCCGCTCGAACCGCGCTCGAGAATAGTCAATTTTCTCTAAGCTCCTCGGGAAAATTCCTAAAAATAGGATTTTTTAGAGCTATGAAGGCGTGTGATACACCAAAGTATGCGCATAAGTGAAGCGCAGGCGCCAGTGAAATTAAAGTGATATAAGTTTGGACAAAAAAGTTATAAAGAAAAAACAAAATTTTGGATATTTAAAAATTTATATCTCTGAAACTAAATCGGTGAGGCCTTGTTTTTTCGGGCGGCTTTTTAGGGCTCTGATAGACACACACTACACCGTAAAAATACAAGCGCTAAAATTCCAACTCCTTCTGCGAAGATATTCAAGTGGAAGTGAAAAAATGTAGACCTAATCGTCGTTTCTGCACAAATTCCAAATTAAAAATTACCGTTAGAAAGAACGTCAAAAATTAAGTATTTCCACCAGAAATGACCTTAAAAATTTATAATACTGACTTTGTAAAAAATTAAAAACATCAAAAAATTTTCGGACTTTTTCGTTTTTCGGCTCTAACCTCAAAAATTCCAAAGATATCCGAGTGTTTTTATTAGCTGACCAAGAAGGCACCATAAAGACGCATCGCTGGATACCCCGCACACCAACATCGGACAAGACCCTGAGGAACAGAAGACAGAAAAACAAGTTCCTAACCTAGAAATTGCTCCGCCATCTTTGGAGCAATCAAGTTAGGGTTAGAACTTGTGGAAGACCCCTTCGAGAGAAGACTTTTCCGGCTTCAGATTAATTTTAGGTACTATAGTTTTTAGTTATTTTACATCAGAAAATTAAACTTGTTTCATAAATACCAGTTCTTGCATTTAGAAGACACAGTTCTTGCATTTAGGTTGCGTTCCAACCGTATACTCTTCGCAATCATTGCGCGTGTGGGGACCGCCGCAGTGACTACATATCACTTGGGTCTCCGTGCACAGCTTTTTGCCGTGTCCGAAGCCCAGGCAGATGGTGCACTGCGTAAGTGGCGACCTGTCCGTGACCTGCAAGGTTTGCAGGTCGACCCATAGTGTGCCGGTATCTATCAGCCTTCTACAGAGAGGTGGCGAGACTTTCATGATCACCCTATGGGTGTTCGGGTTCCTACCTGTGATTTTGTACGCGACTTCCATACAGTCGTCGCCCTCCTCCAGGCCCTCAAAAACCAACTTATTTTGATTCCTGAGGGCCCCGAAGAGGTCGTCGTCTGTATGAGCCCTAAGTAGATCCGTTATCATCACCATCGGCTTGTTGTTGATGATGTTTTCTGCTACTAAGCCTGCCTTTTCTTTACTCAGCTTCTGCTTGAGTTTCTCCCTCTCTTCTTGGGTCCTGCAGCTGATTATTACTCGGCCATCTCTCGCTTTTCGAACACGCTCAACTTCCACCCACCCTTGTTTGGCATTTAAAGCCTCTCTAACCTCTTTGAGGGTTTCATCAGCTGTGCTGTTCGCTGTTCTCGATGTTATCGCTACCGAGTGTAGCGTCCTGTAGGTAAGGGGCTTGATCCCCTGTCCTGCAGCCGCTACACTTGCGTAGCTCCTTCTTGACCCATTTGCCTCGCTTATTTCTACGGCGTTCTTCTGAATAACTTCGTAGAAGTTATTCATTGCGTCTGTGGTTTTCCGAATGAGTTCGGCATGTTCCTCCATTATTTCCGTGGCCGTAGCCCAGCCATTCTTAAGGAATTCTTTGTCCATTTCCCTCATTCTCCAATTTACTATTTGATGTGGGTCTACCTGTACTACTACCTTCTCTTTCTTTGGGTCTTCTATCTCAGCTTGGGTCTGTGCGTCACTTGTACTCTTCTTCTGTTCACCCCGGATTGCCCCCCCTTTTTGTGACAAAGCCTTCTCCAGCTCTGTTTCTGATTCTCTAAACAGGGCATACAGGCGGTCTACCGCATTTTGTACGCCCTGTTTGATCTCCGTTTTTAAGTTCCTGGAGTTGCCCAAGTTTATGTTAAACTTTGCCAGGCATGCTTTTGCCTCAGTTGTTCTACTCTGATACTTCTCCGCCTTTGGCAGAGTTGTTTTTTTGGCCGTCTTATTCCCATACGTCAGGGTGACCTTCTTCTTTGTCATTTGGCTTGTAGTGCTGAGGGGGCTAGTCATTTTTGTCGTCTCTCTTCTTTTTCTTTCCTCTTCTTTAGGGGACGAAAGGGGGACAACTTCCACCTCATCGTCCTCTGAGTCGAGCGTAAGAGACCCTTCCCTTATTGCTCTCTCTCTCCTCTCCCTCTTTTCCGTTTCCTTCCCCTTTTTTACGGGTGACATCAAGTCCTCTTCCGGTGTCATATATTCCCTAGCCGGAAGGCGGGGTTTGATCGGTGTAGTTGGTGTCCGTTGCATTGTCCCAGTAAACGGAGATCTAATTGCTGAGACAATATACTAGTCCTAATTAACCTATTCAGCTGGCGCAATAGCAACAAGTCGAAATGTCAAAATTGTAAAATAAAAGTATATATATATTGACTAGTCAATAAATAAAACAGAATTTTTACAGTAGTCTAATTCTAATTTTTATTTACAGGTTTCCTGAGTTAACGCAGGAGGTTAGGCCACCGCGTCTACAGGTGAGTTTAATTTGTCTGCTTAATTTAATTTTAGTCTTATGTTTATATTTGATGCTAATCCGTTTTTGTTTTTACAGGTTTCCTGATTCTGTTCTACTCCACCCAGGGAGATCAAAAGTCAAAATAGATTAGTATCTTTTATCACTATAATATTTTTAGTGTCAATTTTGTCTTATACTATGCTACTGTTATCTGTACTCTGCTTATTATTGCACTTTAATAGTGTTATGGGAAGGCACCATAAAAAACCATAAGAATTCTATTAATACTTTATTTTGTTTAACCAGATCGTCCATACCACAACAAAAAGGCAGAGGAAAGTGAAAGGGGCGAACACAGCGCCACGGGCAAATAAAGTAACATGTATTCAAACAGGCTATGGTGTGAAATTCATAATACCAACACTTATACACTATTACTTACTCTAAGTTGTTCCGCTCGAATTTTTATTAATAGAATTTTTCTTTTTCAGGTCCAGGGGAGGAACGGGATGGCGCCGGGGGCCGGGAGGTAGACAGGTGGATTCGTCGCGTCACTACGAGTTAATCGACACCTCGCACACCGGGATTGGATAACAGGACAAGGATTTGCAGGTAAGCAAAAAATGGGGGGAGCTAGAGGGAAGGGAGGTAGGTAAAACAATAGATCTCGTCGTTCCGAGTTGGATGATACCAAACTCGGCTATGTTAGCTTTAAAATTGGCTGGGAAACAGGTTGCGAAGTTTTACTCCCAAAAAGCCGGATGAAACTTCGCAACTTTCAAGTCGTCGTTTCTCACTCAATATTAATGCTAGAAGCTCGAGCTTGAGCTCAAACCTCTCGCCCCGGTAGATCCATCGATTGGGGTGAAAACACGGGTTGAAATTTTTCAAAAATTTTTGGACCCAAAAACCAGTCCGGCAGGTACTCCTGGTGCTGGGGCCGCCCTTGAGGAAACCTGAGCTTTTCAGGTGGATATTCACCGAGTTATGGGAAATTTAAAATTTTCAAGATTGCCGCCAGAAAAGTTTGGACTCCAAAAACTCAGCAACCAGAAGACCTACCGTATCCGTGTTTGGGTACTCTATGATAGCCCTGGCCTGGTCTAGGTCCTAATTCTATTTTTATAGGTCAAAATATTTTGTCCAATTTTTTGGTTCAATCCTATAGAGTAGGGTATTCTAAGGCCTAAAGTCGAAATCCCAACTTCCTAAGATGTTTAACGGCCGAGATATTGGACTTCGAAAAATCCAAGATGGCGGCCGAACTGTCAAACTCCGGCGGGAAAACATCGCCGTTCCGTTGTTATTGGTCCTATTTTGACCGGACTTCGACTGTAGGATTTCCCGTCGGCTTCTCCACCCCGCCCGGGGGGGGCGTTTTACACAAAAATATATCGTCTGTTTGACAGGCTAGTCCGACGCAGAAGCCTAGTCCTATGTCAGCATCCACAACCGCGCCGCGCTACGTTTAAAAATGCCCGAGAAAACAAGATTTAAAATTTTTCAAGATGGCGCCGGCCCTTAGCCAAAAAGCACCAAAATTCGGTTACTCAGGCCACTATGGGCCGAAAATAGCCAAATCAAGCTTGGGCTCAAATTAAAGCTCTCGGCGAGGTCTGGCTGCTGACTGCAATACTTACTAGCTAAAACCTATATATATTTATTTATTTACATTTTAAGCCAACATTTTTATATCTTGGAAAGTATAAGTGCAAAAAATAATTAAACTATGCCTTAAATTTTGCTCTATTTTTTTCCAAATTTTTATTGATTTTAACCCAAAAGAAAATTCTCATGAAAACTTAAAAATGTTGAAAATTATGGTTTTTTAATTTTTATACCACATTTTTCTAAGACAAAAAATCAAATTTTTGTGCGGGCAGGTAGGGCCTGCTGCCGCGCATAATTCTGCAATTTTAAAACCCACGCGTCTCTTATACTTTCAGAGGTATTTATGAAACAAGTTTAATTTTCTAATGTAAAATAACTAAAAACTATAGTACCTAAAATTAATCTGAAGCCGGAAAAAGTCTTCTCTCGACGGGGTCTTCCACAAGTCCTAACCCTAACTTGCTTGTTCCAAAGATGGCGGAGCAATTTCTAGGTTAGGAACTTGTTTTTCTATCTTCTGTTCCTCAGGGTCTTGTCCGATGTTGGTGTGCGGGGTGTCCAGCGATGCGTCTTTGTGGTGCCTTCTTGGTCAGCTAATAAAAACAATAAAAACCCCGGGCGGGGTGGAGAAGCCGACGGGAAATCCTACAGTCGAAGTCCGGTCAAAATAGGACCAATAACAACGGAACGGCGACGTTTTCCCGCCGGAGTTTGACAGTTTGGCCGCCATCTTGGATTTTTCGAAGTCCAATATCTCGGCCGTTAAACATCTTAGGAAGTTGGGATTTCGACTGTAGGCCTTAGAATACCCTACTCTATAGGATTGAACCAAAAAATTGGACAAAATATTTTGACCTATAAAAATAGAATTAGGACCTAGACCAGGCCAGGGCTATCATAGAGTACCCAAACACGGATACGGTAGGTCTTCTGGTTGCTGAGTTTTTGGAGTCCAAACTTTTCTGGCGGCAATCTTGAAAATTTTAAATTTCCCATAACTCGGTGAATATCCACCTGAAAAAGCTCGGGTTTCCTCAAGGGCGGCCCCCAGCACCAGGAGTACCTGCCGGACTGGTTTTTGGGTCCAAAAATTTTTGAAAAATTTCAACCCGTGTTTTCACCCCAATCGATGGATCTACCGGGGCGAGAGGTTTGAGCTCAAGCTCGAGCTTCTAGCATTAATATTGAGTGAGAAACGACGACTTGAAAGTTGCGAAGTTTCATCCGGCTTTTTGGGAGTAAAACTTCGCAACCTGTTTCCCAGCCAATTTTAAAGCTAACATAGCCGAGTTTGGTATCATCCAACTCGGAACGACGAGATCTATTGTTTTACCTACCTCCCTTCCCTCTAGCTCCCCCCAATTTTTGCTTACCTGCAAATCCTTGTCCTGTTATCCAATCCCGGTGTGCGAGGTGTCGATTAACTCGTAGTGACGCGACGAATCCACCTGTCTACCTCCCGGCCCCCGGCGCCATCCCGTTCCTCCTGGACCTGAAAAGAAAAATTCTATTAATAAAAATTCGAGCGGAACAACTTAGAGTAAGTAATAGTGTATAAGTGTTGGTATTATGAATTTCACACCATAGCCTGTTTGAATACATGTTACTTTATTTGCCCGTGGCGCTGTGTTCGCCCCTTTCACTTTCCTCTGCCTTTTTGTTGTGGTATGGACGATCTGGTTAAACAAAATAAAGTATTAATAGAATTCTTATGGTTTTTTATGGTGCCTTCCCATAACACTATTAAAGTGCAATAATAAGCAGAGTACAGATAACAGTAGCATAGTATAAGACAAAATTGACACTAAAAATATTATAGTGATAAAAGATACTAATCTATTTTGACTTTTGATCTCCCTGGGTGGAGTAGAACAGAATCAGGAAACCTGTAAAAAACAAAAACGGATTAGCATCAAATATAAACATAAGACTAAAATTAAATTAAGCAGACAAATTAAACTCACCTGTAGACGCGGTGGCCTAACCTCCTGCGTTAACTCAGGAAACCTGTAAATAAAAATTAGAATTAGACTACTGTAAAAATTCTGTTTTATTTATTGACTAGTCAATATATATATACTTTTATTTTACAATTTTGACATTTCGACTTGTTGCTATTGCGCCAGCTGAATAGGTTAATTAGGACTAGTATATTGTCTCAGCAATTAGATCTCCGTTTACTGGGACAATGCAACGGACACCAACTACACCGATCAAACCCCGCCTTCCGGCTAGGGAATATATGACACCGGAAGAGGACTTGATGTCACCCGTAAAAAAGGGGAAGGAAACGGAAAAGAGGGAGAGGAGAGAGAGAGCAATAAGGGAAGGGTCTCTTACGCTCGACTCAGAGGACGATGAGGTGGAAGTTGTCCCCCTTTCGTCCCCTAAAGAAGAGGAAAGAAAAAGAAGAGAGACGACAAAATGACTAGCCCCTCAGCACTACAAGCCAAATGACAAAGAAGAAGGTCACCCTGACGTATGGGAATAAGACGGCCAAAAACAACTCTGCCAAAGGCGGAGAAGTATCAGAGTAGAACAACTGAGGCAAAAGCATGCCTGGCAAAGTTTAACATAAACTTGGGCAACTCCAGGAACTTAAAACGGAGATCAAACAGGGCGTACAAAATGCGGTAGACCGCCTGTATGCCCTGTTTAGAGAATCAGAAACAGAGCTGGAGAAGGCTTTGTCACAAAAAGGGGGCAATCCGGGGTGAACAGAAGAAGAGTACAAGTGACGCACAGACCCAAGCTGAGATAGAAGACCCAAAGAAAGAGAAGGTAGTAGTACAGGTAGACCCACATCAAATAGTAAATTGGAGAATGAGGGAAATGGACAAAGAATTTCTTAAGAATGGCTGGGCTACGGCCACGGAAATAATGGAGGAACATGCCGAACTCATTCGGAAAACCACAGACGCAATGAATAACTTCTACGAAGTTATTCAGAAGAACGCCGTAGAAATAAGCGAGGCAAATGGGTCAAGAAGGAGCTACGCAGTGTAGCGGCTGCAGGACAGGGGATCAAGCCCCTTACCTACAGGACGCTACACTCGGTAGCGATAACATCGAGAACAGCGAACAGCACAGCTGATGAAACCCTCAAAGAGGTTAGAGAGGCTTTAAATGCCAAACAAGGGTGGGTGGAAGTTGAGCGTGTTCGAAAAGCGAGAGATGGCCGAGTAATAATCAGCTGCAGGACCCAAGAAGAGAGGGAGAAACTCAAGCAGAAGCTGAGTAAAGAAAAGGCAGGCTTAGTAGCAGAAAACATCATCAACAACAAGCCGATGGTGATGATAACGGATCTACTTAGGGCTCATACAGACGACGACCTCTTCGGGGCCCTCAGGAATCAAAATAAGTTGGTTTTTGAGGGCCTGGAGGAGGGCGACGACTGTATGGAAGTCGCGTACAAAATCACAGGTAGGAACCCGAACACCCATAGGGTGATCATGAAAGTCTCGCCACCTCTCTGTAGAAGGCTGATAGATACCGGCACACTATGGGTCGACCTGCAAACCTTGCAGGTCACGGACAGGTCGCCACTTACGCAGTGCACCATCTGCCTGGGCTTCGGACACGGCAAAAAGCTGTGCACGGAGACCCAAGTGATATGTAGTCACTGCGGCGGTCCCCACACGCGCAATGATTGCGAAGAGTATACGGTTGGAACGCAACCTAAATGCAAGAACTGTGTCCGGGAAAAAAGAGTAGAAGTAGGGCACAATGCTTTTAGCGACGCGTGCCCGGTAAGGGCCAGATGGGATGCTATTGTGCGCGCAACCGTCTCCTACTGTTAGACGGGCGGCCGGGAACAACACAATAGTAATGGATTGGAAGTCGCACCTCGTTCAAGAAAAATGGATTTAACAACTGGTGGTAATATACGCAACAATGGACCAGTCAACGAGGTGCGGCCAACGATTCCGCTATCGTGCGTTGGACCGGCAAGCTCCGTATGACATTAGGCAGTGTTGCAAGAGTGGGGAAGCCATGGATCTGACATGGCGAAGGATGTAACAAGCAGGAAACGGGCACCTGCAATAGCGCAAGCATAAGCACAAACACAAACATAAACACAAAAGACACAATAACCATGCACCACACACACAAGCAATATAAATCTAACATGCACTAACACAGATATAAAACACAAACAAATAACGGTAACATAGACACGGTAATACATTAAGAAACAAACCACTTTTATTGTAAAAGTGGTTAGTTTGGGAAACACACAACTAAACACAACACACGGAAACATAAATAGCTAAAACACAATGAAACATAACACAAAAACAAAAATCTGAAACGGAATAATAAATTAGAATTGTACATTTAAAACATATATATTGACTAGTAATAAATTAAACAAAATAGTAGTCTAAAACAAAAATGTCACTGTAGTAATATATTTTAGTATATCCGCTAACAGCGTCAGCAATAGTGGAAGAACAATAATATATAATGTAATAATAATAATAGGAATAAACTACTAAGTAATGTTGAGAAGATCTGTAGCGTCATAGAAAAGAATAATGTACTAAAAGAAAATAATATAACTTATGTAAACTACTTATATGATAAATAAAAATTTAGTTATATGAAATTTTCTGACAAATATTATTAGAAAACACACAAAATTAGAGACATTGTAAAAACATAATTTGTAAGCCAATTAGGCAAAAATGTACTAAATTAAGATGCTATGTAAAACTAAATTAAGAAACTATGTAAAAGTTAATAAATAAATAAAGCAACCTTCCCACCCTAACCATAACCAATACCAAATCATTCCTAACAAATACGTAATCCCAACCAACCTAAATACCCTTCTACCTTACCCAAATCCACCCGCACATCCATACTCCTTCCACTTATCCACCTAATCCACTTACCAAAATACCCACCATTGCGAAAAATTATTTATACCTAAAATATAAGTAGAGGAACACATAAGTATAAGATGTAAAAAATAAATAAAGAGAAATAATAAAAAGAAAAGAGAACCTCTGTCTTGACATATGATAGAGGTGCCCCGGAGAAAAAAAAAACACACACATTTTTAATCATTCCTTGTCCTGGGGCTGCTTCCCTAATTCTTGGAAAGAAGCCGAAATTATACCAGTTCCAAAAACAAGAAATCCTGCTTCGTATTCTGAGTACCGTCCCATATCCATCCTACCCTTCCTCTCCAAAGTCCTCGAACGTCTAATTAATAGCCAGCTTTCTAAATTCCTTGACATTCATTCTCTTTTTAATCCTCTCCAATCTGGTTTTCGACCGGGGCATAGTACTATTACTGCTTTAGTTAAAGTTACCGATGATATCAGACAAACTATGGAGCTAGGCAAAGTTACAGTACTGACTTTACTAGATTTCAGTAATGTATTCAACACCGTAGACTTTGATATACTACTTGGATTATTAAGCACTTGTAAAATGCAAGGAGAGATTTGGGTAAGAAAGTACCAAATATACCAAATATTAACTATTTGGACAGGGTTTCCCCTTTATTGTTCAGCCTTTGATGTGAATATTCACACAGCACAGTAAGCAATGGACACCGTTTAAACGCCACTACGCCTTTTATACGAAAAATGCTACCCTACAAAACAATAACATTGCATCATTGCTAAAAATAGCAATTACATGACAGTGTTACCAGGATCATAAAAACAATTATAATAATTAGTTACTGATGCACTAAATTATCTAGATGATAATTTAGTGGGCTTATAAAATTAACTAACCGGTAGCAAATGGTAATTTAATTATAAATCGAATCATCTGATAATTCGACTAAAAGTATTATCTATGACGATTTTCTATGTCATATTAATATATACTATGGTTCTCATGACTACTGTGGTGGACATCTTGTAACAAACTCTTAACATATCTCCAACGGCAGTCGAGTGGTTTCGCAATTACCTGTTTGGTCGCCAGCAACGTATACGCGCTGAGGATGCATTCTC
This sequence comes from Dendrolimus houi, assembly GCA_039645545.1. Classification (NCBI taxonomy): domain Eukaryota; kingdom Metazoa; phylum Arthropoda; class Insecta; order Lepidoptera; family Lasiocampidae; genus Dendrolimus; species Dendrolimus houi. Next base: position 143,688 of record JBBJBW010000056.1, read on the forward strand.
CACTTGGTGCAATACTTCTGCTGGTGTACCACAGGGTGGCGTCTTATCTCCATTGCTCTTCGCCATTTTTATTAATTCTATTTCTCATAATCTTCAAAGCTCCTACCACCTTTATGCAGATGACCTTCAAATTTATACTCATGCTTCGATTAACAACGTAGGTGAAGCTGTTGACCTTACAAACGAAGACTTACGGCATATATTAGATTGGAGTAAGGCATTTGGACTGACTGTAAATCCATCTAAGACTCAGACCATTGTTGTGGGTAGCTCCAAGATGATTTCTAAAGTTGAGCTTCCTACTTTACCCCAGGTTCTTTTTGACGGTGTTACCATTCCTTTCTGCGAAAAAGTGAAGGACCTGGGAATTTAAATTGACAACTTTCTATCCTGGGGTCCCCAACTAAAAGAGGTCAGTCGAAAGTTGTTTGCGTCAGTGGCCTCCTAAGGACTAAGGAGGTTGCGAAACTTCGTACCTCACACCACTAAAATTGAACTTGTACAAGCCTTCCTACTCCCCGTCTTAGATTACGCCGATGTCAGCTATCTTGACCTCACCGAAAGCCAACTTAATAAGCTTGAGCGACTCCATAACTTTTGTATCCGATTCATATTTGGTTTGCGTAAATATGATCATGTCTCAGAATTTCGTATTAAACTCAAGTGGCTTCCTGTCCGTCTTCGTCGGAATGCTCATATTCTGTCCCTTCTATATAATGTACTATTTAATACAAAAGCTCCTCCTTATCTCAAGGAGCGTTTTAAATATCTACACCTTAGCCACACTCGTCACCTCAGATCATCGGAAAACATACGTCTGGAAACACCTGTAAATCATTCGCGATTTTACAACAAATCTTTCACAGTTCATGCAGTGTGTCTGTGGAATGCGCTACCTGTGAAAATCAGGTGTGCCCAGTCTCTTCAGGCGTTCAACGGACTCGTGAAGGATTATTACCTCGGGCTCTAAAGCCAATCATAACATCTTCATCTCTCCCATATTTACGTACCTAATTCTATACATTATTACTATGATTATTTATTTATTTATATATATCAATATATGTATATCTTTGTCTTATACTTGCCACTTCAAAATTTTATACATATACTTTTTATTCTAGTTATATTGCAAAACCCACATGTTACACAATTTTTCTCTAATCCATCCTACGGTTGTCTGGAAGAAATTGCTTTTAGTGATAAGACTGCCTATTGTCTTCTGTACTTAAACTTCTTGATTTGTATCTTAATGTTATGCTATATATATAACAGAAATATGATAAACAGATGTAAATATAAATATTATGTATACTCCATCTACTGCACAGGTAGTGGAGAGAGCTTAACGATAAGACGTCGGTAAATTTTGCTTGAGGTTTTAACCTCAGCTTTAGCCACATCGTCGTTACCGGGGAAAAGTTTAGTTATGATACCTAAAGGTCAATGAACCGGTGGTGAATTCTCAACATTAATCAAAACTACCATGCCTACAGGAGGAGAATTAGATGAAGTATTCCATTTATTCCGCATTTGCAGGCTATGAACATATTCTTATTTAAAACGGTTCCAAAGAGATATATTTTCAATATAAGTTTTGGCTAAATGCATGACGGTTTGAGTTTCCGGTAAGTATTTATTTACGCTTAGAGTAAATTTCTTAATAGGCCACTCATTAATGGGACTAGATGCCCATGATGGGCCTGAAAGCCATAGACCGTTATTAATGATTTGACTTGGTCTTAAACTTCTAGATATACAATCAGCAGGATTCTCTGCACCTGCTATGTGAAATAAATTATTAGTTGAAATTGTTATATACGATTGGCAACATAAGTTCTAAATCGATCTGGCGAAGATGAAATCCAGCATAACGCAACTATTAAATCAGAAAATATATATACGTTATCAATAGAATGGCGGTTTTAAATAGAATCATAAACACTGCGAACTAACTTTGCTCATTGCTGATAAAACCAAAGAACTAAGCTCTAGTCGAGCTAAAGTTACAATCCTTGACGGAGACGACATGCGAGATTTGGAACTAACTAAAGAAACTATAGGTCTTTCGTTATCATTCTGGACATGTAAATAAACGACACACCCGTATGCCTTTTCGCTGGCTTTGGAGAACACAAGCAACGAAACCCTAGAGCTCCTTCTGATACCAAGGTGGTGAGGAAACCTTAATGTGGAAATTAGTGGCAACTCATGTATAACAACAATAATTTAATAATAATAACAATTTATTGTAAAAAAGCCAGATACAATGACAAAGAATGTTTAAGTGAATTCAAATCTATGTATATATGTTGACATGTCATTTCCCTAACCCCCAAACTAGGTTTGCACCTGTGTCTTCGGGGTTAGTTGTAGGTTCTCATGGATGTATATTACAAAATATTATTAGGTTAACTTGTGAGTAGATAAATGTACAATAAGGATCCAATTTTACTCAGCAGATATTCGGCTTCATTATAAGTGTTACAAGATGTCCACCAAAGTAGTCATGAGAACCATAGTGTATATTAATATGACATAGACAATCGTCATAGATAATATTTTTAGTCGATTTATCAGATGATTCGATTTATAATTAAATTACCATTTTCTACCGGTTAGTTAATTTTATAAGCCCACTAAATTATCGTCTAGATAATTTAGTGCATCAGTAACTAATTATTATAATTGTTTTTATGATCCTGGCAACACTGATGTAATTGCTATTTTTAGCAATGATGCAATGTTATTGTTTTGTAGGGTAGCATTTTCGTATAAAAGGCGTTGTGGCGTGTAGACTGTTCATTGCATGGAGGATAGAGGTAAACCCGGAGAAAAGCGCAGCAATGTTCTTTTCCCCGGGCACGCTTCGCTCTCCCAAACGCGCTTCCCTTCGCTTAAAAGCCATCTCGCTCTACGACCAAGAGATCCCCTGGGCAAAGTACACCAAATACCTGGGTGTCACCCTAGATCAGAACTTGCGCTTCAACGAGCATATCACTATAGTCCGGAATAGAGCGCGATTTGTGATGGGTCGTCTAGCACCCATGATAGACAAACGAAGCAAAATGTCCCTCAGACACAAGCTTACTCTATATAAAACATGCATTCGCCCGATCATGACATACGCGAGTGTGGTATTCGGCCATGCCAAGCCTGCCCTTTTAAAGAAACTGCAAATCGTTCAGAATAAATTCATGCGCAGAGCCGTCGATGCTCCCCTCTATATGCGTAACGTCGACATCCACCGCGATCTGGAGCTTCCCTCCATCAAAAACTACATTACGTCGCTCTCGCGTAAGTATTTCGATCTAGCGCCGCACCATCGAAATCCCCTCGTCGTGTCCGCGTCCGATTATAAGCCTCGACGAAAGGCTCTCGTGCGACGACCGCGTAACATCCTCACGGACAAGGTCGACGATATCACAAAACGGCTAGCTCGGATCAGCCCGCCCGCGGTTAGGACGGCAGGCTGGCAGGCACCGACAGACAGACACAGACGGCGGCGTCGACGCCGCCAGTCACGATCTCTCCACGTCCCCGCGAGGGACGCCAGGAGACACAGCCCCCCCATAGGATAGACTAGGCGTGTTGCTGGGAAGTTTCTTTCGCCGTTTCTTCTCTCCCAACCATAACACGTTGCGAAACGGCAGTAAGATAGTATAGGCCACCGCGAACCGCCGATCCCGGTCCGCCGGGATCCTTCCTCTCGGGCTTTATATTACCCGTCGCCCGCTCTCAATTAGTGCATTGTGTCGCCCTATGGTGGGCATGTGAAACCATGGCAACAATCCAGCCGAGATGAAACTCCCTAGGGAGCCCCTCGAGCAAGTTGCCCCCCGGGCTCGAGCGCCTTCGCTTCGCAAAGGCACTCGCCCCGAAAACCCCGGTAAAGTTGTGAGGTCTTCGGACCAACAACATATGTCAAGTCCAATAAAAAACTGTTTATTGCTTACTGTGCTGTGTGAATATTGACATCAAAGGCTGAACAATAAAGGGGACACCCTGCTCAAATAGTTAATATTTGGTATATTTGGTATATTACTTTCTTACCCAAATCTCTCCTTGCATTTTACATTCAGAAATGGGATTACCTAAAAATGGCAGGCCCCTATGCTGCTGGGTTGGGTATTAGAAAGTCCATCGAAAATCTGCGTGACCGAAAGTCTTCGTGACCGAAAGTCTTCGTGACCGAAAGTCTGCGTGACCGAAAGTCTTCGAGCCCGAAAATCTACGTGATCGAAAGTCTGCGTGACCCAAGTCAAATTCAAATTCAAAAGTTTTTGTTCAAGATAATTTCCACTGGAGAACACTTTTTGAAGGTCATACATATAGGTTAAAATTTAATTTTACTTCCTAGTCTATGTAGACCGCTTCGCAACGAGTCTAGCTAAAATTGTTTTTCTTTGTATTTCTTATTCTACTTATATCTCAAGTTCTTTTTTTTAACACGTTTTATGCAGAAGTATGTTACAGAATAACTTTTGAAGAATTAATGGAGTTGTAGCAAACAGTGCATATTCAATAAGACAGAGACACAATAAAAGGAAAGAAAAATACCATTTTGGAACCTCTATGACGTCGGTACGACGTTATGGTTACTGAGGGCTCCTTTACTTGTTATATGATATAGGGAATATTAAACACACGATTTATCACTTGGTATAATATATTCCGATTGGTTTACATATAATTTTTATGTCACAAATACAATAATAACATTGTTTGAGCAAGACCCTTGTGTGTAGCTGTCAGATTGGCATTCTGACCGGTGTTACCTAAAATGGCCGTCCCAGTGTTGTCAGTACCAAAAATTAATAGTTGCGTTCGAAGAACGCTATACCCCCCCCCCCCCCCGCGGGGGAAGCAACCCCATACCCAAGAAATTCGAATTCGCTTATTCAAAGATCTACAATATTTCGAGATTTCACTGTTCTGCCGGTTCTAGTTACGACAGGAGATGGCGAGGTACATACAGGGGTTGGAAGTAGAAATGGCTGTGCCACAGGGGGCGGCAAGTTATGCGGAGGGCTGTTAACTGAGGGGTGATCAGTGAAAGCTGGTTTCACGCGGTCTACACTAACAGTTACGGGGCGTCCTTTAATATCTAAGGTGATTACTTTACCATCGTTTGTGCGATTGAGTACAAGGTATGGACCTCTATAAGGCGATTGCAAGGGATGTCTGGTGGCGTCCTCTCGGAGAAACACGTGGGTTGTCGAAGAAAGCTCTTTGAAGATAAAATAGGATGGTTGACTATGTCGAGAGGCGGAAACAGGTCGGATATTCGACATTTTGTGACGGAGTTTCCTGACAAAGTCAGCGGGATCATCAACGATGGCTTGATTTGTTGTAGTAAGAAATTCTCCAGGTAGCCTAAGGGGTTCTCCGTAGACGAGTTCCGCGGCTGTGGTTTTCAAATCTTCTTTTAGTACTGATCGCATGCCAAGAAGTACAATTGGGAGCGACCGTATCCAGGTGTTCTCGTGGCACATAAGCGCAGCTTTCAGTTGGCGATGTACTCGTTCGATCATGCCATTAGAGCTAGGGTGGTATGGAGTAGTCCTGATTAGTTTCGTAGCGCAAAAATTCATCAGACGTTGAAATAATGTGGACTCGAATTGTCGGCCCTAGTCAGTGGTTAGATTTGAGGCACACCGAAACGGGATATGCAACCGGCAATGAATATGTCCGCCACCTCCTCTGCAGTTATAGATGTCATTGGCCATACCTCCAGCTAACGAGTGTATCTGTCAATTGCAGTTAAACAGTAGGTATACCCGTTGGAAGGCACCAATGATATCAATATGTATGTGACTAAATCTGTTAGATGGTACATCAAACTTCCCGAGAGGGGATATGTTATGCCGTGTCACTTTATTGCGCTGGCAGTGAAGGCAGGACCGTGCCCATTGACGACAATTTGCGTAGATTTTTTGCCAAACATAGCGTTCAGACACCAGGTGAGCGGTTGCTCGCGTGCCAGTGTGGCTGAGATTATGTAGTTTCTCGAACGCTATTCGACGAAATGGTGGTATCAAATATGTTCGTAGCTTGCCAGTGGATATGTCACAGGTAATAGAAATATTAGCGCCAGGCATGACAACATCGGTTAATTGTAGGCTGTAGCCATGCTGTCGTAATTTAGCTAGTTCCTGGTCTGTTTGCTGCGATTTCGCCAGCGTTCCATAGTCTTCTTCGAAGGTGATAGCTTCGATGCGTGACATTGTGTCGGCGACGATATTATGCTCCCCTCAATGTACTTGATGTCGGTGGTAACTGGGCAGGTGGCACTTTTTCCCGGCGCTGCATAAATGCATACAAAAGTGGCTTATGGTCGGTGAATATTGTTACATGTTGGGTTTCAAGGATATGGCGAAAAAGTTGTACACTTTCGTACACCGCCAATAGTTCCCGGTAATAGGCTGGCCACTGTGTTTGCTGATTGGTTAATTTCTTGCTGAAAAAGGCGAGGGGCAACCAGTTGCCGTTGATCTGTTGCTGTAAATAAGATCCTATATGGACGCTGGATGCATCTGTGAAAAGTCCGAGGGGAGCATCATTGACTGGATGTTTTAACAGAGTGGCACTAGATAAGCTTTTTTTACAATCTCTGAATTGTTCCAAAAGCTCGGGTGATCATAAAAATGATTTGCACCTTTGCTGTTGCTTGCCACTAAAGAAATAATAATTGGAGCTTGGAATTTTGCGGCATGTGGTATGAATCGGCGGTAATAGTTGAGCAAGCCAAGGAAACGGCGAACACCCTGAATAGTTTTCGGGGGTGAAAAGTCCAAGATGACCTGAACACGGTCTAACGGGGGCTGTGTGCCTTCTGAACTGATGTGGTAACCCAAAAGTATGGTCTCCTGAACACCTAGATGACATTTAGAAGGATTCACTACTACACCATAATTTCGTAGACGACTGAAAAGGATCCGCAGATGTTCCCTGTGGAGAATTTCATTAGGTGAATAGACGAGGATGTCATCCACGTAGGGAAAGTAAAAGTTGAGGTCCCGTGTAACCTCATCGATGAACTTTTGGAAGGTCTGACCTGCATTTCGAAGACCAAAGGTCATAAATGGGAATTCAAAAAGACGAAACGGGGTCACGATGGCAGTCTTCGGAATGTCCTCTGGAGCGACTGGGATCTGATGGTATGCTTTCACAAGGTTCATTTTGCTAAATATTTTAGCGCCAGCGAGATTATGAGTGACGTCGTGGATATGCCTAACAGGATATCGATCCGGGATGGTTCTTGCATTTAACGCCCGATAATCGCCGCATGGCCGCCAAGCATCATCTTTTTTTAAAGCCATGTGCAACAGAGATGGCCAGGGGCTTTTGGAAGGACGGGCGGTCCCAGACTTCACCATGTCTTCGAATTCTCGTTGGGCTGAAATCAACTTTTGGGACGCAAGACTGCGAGGGCGGCACGATAAGAGTGGTCCGTCCACCGTTTTAATGTAGTGAACTATATCATGCTTGATAACCCTGGGCAGACCAGGGGGTCACGTTATTTCGGGGAATTCTGCTAGCATCTGTACGAAAGTAGAATTCTTGGAGGCTACTGCTTTGACACTTGGTTGATTAGAAGACATAGAGGAGGCGGAAGCTGATAAGCTGGTTATACCATCAACCAATCTCTTAATTCGGCAGTCGGGAAGAAGATGATAATGCGATAAGAAATCAGAACCGATTATAGCGGTAGTGACATCTGCTACCACAAAAGACCAAATGAATTGGCGCCGTAAGCCCAAATCCAAGGTCAGATTTATATTGCCGTATGTTTTGATACTGCTACCATTAGCAGCGCTTAGCTCATAATCAGAGGATTTTCTTCGATCTGAGAGCCAGTTGCGTGGATAGCAGCAGAGGTCGGACCCGGTATCAATTAAAAATTGGCGTTTTGTTATTTGATCTGTTACAAAAAGACGACGGCTAGCCTGTTGGCTAAGTTCGCAATCAGTTGCCGTCGCTACTGATTGCACTCTGAGTTTTCCGTCTTCCAGTCACAAGGTGAGATGCATTTGATGGCTTTTGCACGAAACGTTATACCAGCAACGTTTACTTTGGCGAGGGTTGTAACTTTGTTTGTTTGCAGCTGAAGGACGATTCCTTGATTGAAAAGATGACGATGCCAATGCCGCAATCTGCTTACTAATGTCTTCAAAACGGTCCATAATCGGGATATGAGGAGATACAGAAATTCAGAAACAGAATAAACCACGGCGGGTCCTGGTTGAGCCTCCATTATTCTGTCTGCTATGTCAGTAATATCGTCCAAAGTAAGATCAACTTGAGCTGCCAATATTGCTTGAACATGCTGAGGAAGGCGTTGAAGCCAAATTGGGTGCAGTATACTGTCATCAGAAAGAGACGAGCCAGCCAGTGACCGAAGGTACTTAAGAAATTGCGAAGGTTTTCTATCACCAAGTTTATTATCCCCTAGAAGTTGCCTCATCCACTGTTCTCCTGATGGGGAAAACCGCTTGATGAGAGTGGCTTTTAATTTCTGATATTTTCCATCAGCTGGGGGATTTATAATGATATCCTCTATTTCTCCAGCGATTTTGTAGTCAATTTGGCTCAGGACATAATTATATTTTGTATAGTCAGTATTAATTCCAGCTAGTTGAAATTGGGCTTCGGCCTGAGCAAACCACACTGTGACCCTATCAGACCACAAGGGTGGTAACTTGACTGCTACACGACAGACTGCTGCTGTGTCAACCGAATCTGATGTAGTTTTTACAATGTTTTGGTTCTGAACTGCCCGAAGTGCAGTGTTTTCAGCCTCAAGAGCAGCTAACGAGCTTGCAAATCCTTTTCCATTTTGTTGATATATGTAGAGTAAAAAAAAATGCAAGGTAAGGGGGAAAGAAACTAATAACTAAATATATAAGTCATTCTAGTGTCCCGGAGAAAAAAATAAGCTGTTTAAGAATTTCTGGGTATGAGGTAGACAATCACACAATAATAACAACACAAAAATAAAGTGTAATGACAAGGATAATAAAGCTAATGGACACTCCTCAATTTAGTACATATACACACAATGAATATAATATGTATTGTTTTTTGTTAATTACAGATAATACACAAAAAAAATTATAGTGGTATGTAATTTTAAGTTTAAAAGATACACACTGTTTTAGTATAAGTAGTCCTTTGATATATGAAACCACCTTAATGTTAACAATCTTCGCCAACATATACAAAAAATAAACACCAATAAACACAAAATTGAACCAATAATGTGAATAAAATTGATTGTCACTAATTTTAGAAAAAAATGTGTTTAACAAACTGGATTGAAGTCTCTGGTTGGTTTCAAATACTGTCACTAAAACTGAGTTTAGTTGAAATTGAACAGTTAGCAGGCAGGCAATGTTTGATTTATTAGGTGTGTATCCAAATGTAGACCAAATTGTTAATTCGCAACAAAAATGGATAAACAGTACTTGCGTAATCCAGAGCGTGGGTTCTGCCGTCGCCTTCAGTGGTTTAATAAAATAGCGACTTTTCACACTGGACAGGTACGTTGATCACCTCAAATCGCTGGAGAGAATCTTTTCTCGTCGTAGGTCACCAATTTGGAACCTCTATGACGTCGGTACGACGTTATGGTTACTGAGGGCTCATTTACTTGTTATATGATATAGGGAATATTAAACACCCAATTTATCACTTGGTATAATATATTCCGATTGGTTTACATATAATTCTTATGTTACGAATACAATAATAACATTGTTTGCGCAAGACCCTTGTGTGTACCTGTCAGATTGGCACTCTGACCGGTGTTACCTAAAATGGCCGTTCCAGTGTTGTCAGTACCAAAAATTAATAGTTGCGTTCGAAGAACGCCACACCATTATAGTTGTAATACTTAGTCTTGCCATAAATATTGTAACAAAGATTTTTTTTATTGCAAATAATATTTATAAGTTTTACAGTGAGTTAGTTTAATACATAAATATAAAACAATTTAAAATATAAAAAGCTTATTCCAAGTGGTCTCCATTGGCTGCAATACAGTCCTTTAAACGTTGAGGCCAGTTATCAATAGAAGCACGCACTCTTTCCATAGGAAAATTCTTCACTGCCAATCGTATGGATTGTTTTAGGGACTCCAAATTATTATGGCGTTTAGAGCAAGCCGTACTCTCTAAAACTGACCATAAATCATAATCCAGCGGATTAAGATCGGGACTAGATGACGGCCAGTCTTCAGCTCTGATGAAGTCCGAAACGTTCGTTTCCAACCAAGACTGCGTAGACCGAGCTTTATAACCCAGCGCCGAGTCTTGCTGGAAGGACCATTCTTGATTATTGTACATGGTTTTGTTAAGGGGCTTAACTACCTTCTCAGGAATGGTATCTTGGTACACTTGTGCCGATGTTTTGATACCTTTTTCACAAAAATATGGCTCAGTCACTCCTTCATAGCTAACACCCCACCAAACCATGACTGAAGACGGATAATGCCCACGTTGCACTCTGTCGACTAATTGAGAAGCTTCCTTAGAGCTTTGAGCATAAATACGGTCGTTTTGTTTCTTAAAATGTTGCTCAATTGTAAAAAATTTCTCATCCGTATTTAAAAAATTTCTGTGACCTCCCTTTGCGTACCGCTTCAGTAGTTGTTTCGATTTTACCACCCTATTCTTTTTTAAATTATGAGTTAAGAAATGACCAGTGCGTCTCTTATAGGTTTCAAGTCCTAAGTCACCTTTTAAAATACGCGACATGGTTCTAGGTGATATCTTCATCTCCCGAGATAAAATCTTTTGTTTTCGGACAGGATTTCTTCGAATTCTTTCCCTTACTGCTTTGACCACCTTTTTCGTACGAACACTACGTGGACGGCCAGATTTTTTTTGTCACAGAGGAGGTCTCATTGTACCTATTATTAACCCGGTACACAAACATTTGACTAATACCAAGTCTGTGTGACCAAGTCAGTGTGACCAAGTCTTTGTGACCACGTTTGTATGACCACGTCTGTGTGACCAAGTCTATGTGACCAAGTCTCTGTGACCAAGCTTATGTGTAAACTTATAACATACACTCGGTACATTAATGAATCTTGCAAATGCTCATATCAGGATTCAATGAAACAAATGAATGAAGTCTATCTACTTCTATATTTCTTTAGAAATATATTTTCTATCTATAATATATATTATATATAAAAATGATTCCGTTTCACTTGGTCACGCCATCACGCGTGAACGGCTAAAACGATTTCGCTAATTCTTTTTTTGTTGTGTTTGTTATTGTCGGGAGAAGGTTCTTATGATAGAAATTTTTTTAAAAATTGCGCGGAAAATGTAAGAATACCACCATATAAAATTATTTTTAATCTAACCTTAGCGCTTTGGACAATATAAACTTTTTTAATGTAACCTTATGACGTTTGACATAGAATTGACAGAATGCGTGCTGCAAATATCGTCAAAAAGGATGTAAAAAAAACCTGACTATCGTTTAAAACAGATGCTTCGGTCGGAGTTTACATGTATTTTAGTGATAAAATACATGTAAAATAATTAATTAGGTCTAATCGGGTTCCAATATTTAGATGAAATTTTTGTGTGTGTTCAAGTGGTGTCACGTAGTGATTCGCGCCCTCCAACGCGTAGAACCGCGCAAAGCGGCCTTTTTAAATTGGTCACGAAACATCACACGATGCTTGTCGTTAGACTTCTTACTTTGGATATGTAACATCACGTCACTATTCAAAATGTCTTCTCCCCTGCACGAAACGGGCGGAAGGCCGACCCGTCTCCGCCCCCCGCGTTTTTTCCCAAAAGTTTTATAAGCCAAGGCGACCCCTGCGAGGGCCATTTCTCGCCCGTGCAGCCGTCGCGTTTTTTTTACTATTCTTAAATTAAAAAGCAAGTAGCTTAGTTCAAGCCAGTGCGTTAAAGAAATCAGGTACGTAGAATTCTTACTAGAATCTCTCTCTCTCTCTTCTTCCTCTTCATGGTAGTAAGGTCTTGTTTACCTTCCAGACATGGCTATTCCTCTGTTTCGCCATGACGGCAGCCGACCGACCAAAACAGTCATTGACTAGATTCTAAGGTCAGCGACTTCTTCACTTCCCTTATAGGTGAGTGTTTTCAACCCTCCTTAGAATTACGTCTAATATTTAGAAGTAGCCTGTGTAACGTCCATCGTTTCCGTACGCCCTTCGAGCTTGTCTCGACGCCTGCCATCGCAGGAAGAGTTAGCTGACGAGCTCACCTCCATAATTACGATTGATTCTCCTCTTTTTTCGTAAGACATGCCTTTACCCTTATTCACTGGAATCCGTTCTCGAATTCCAGGGGGTCACATTCGGACGAGAACAACCTTTCATAACCTACGTGGTCGGTTAGCAGTCGAATCGACCCTTTGGAACACATTCGACATCACATCACCTCGTATCTTCTTACTACGTTTTCCACGTGCTTCCGACACCCGGCGACTGTCCGACGAAGGCCTCGACAGGCGGAGCCGCCTGCAATCGCGTCGGGGCAGGTACTTCCCGTGACACGTGGACGGGATGGCGCCCTTTTAAAAAACTACTTAAATCAAAACTTCATCTACGTTATTTAAATATTTACGACCTAATTTTACGGTATATTTCACACGTTCAAAACAGTCTAGATACCCCACGCCTTTTGATAATCCTCCAGAACGGTAGTCCGTTGGTTTCAGAGCAGGGATAGTCTTCCCTGTCTTAGTTTTAGACTCATAATTAATAAAGTATTCATACGAAATATTTATTCTGTACGTTGCCTGACTCCCTAAGGAGGATAATTAAAGAGAAGAAGTCTCGGCTCTAATTGTTTAATTTCTATCATCCCCTTGTATGGAAATCGACGATCTATTCCCGGCCGCCGATTCCCATCCCGCTAGCCGTGGTTGAGAAACACGTGACTCCCTTCAGGAAGGTCACGTGTCACCGGAATTCCCCGTGTAATCTCAAGTCTAATAGTGATACCATAAACCAGTACCGGGCCATCTAATTTACATATGACAGTGGCAGCCCACAACGTGGTCTGGCCTTAATCTAGACACCAGCTATACCGTTTAGGCAGTAACTGGAATAACTGTGAAATATACCTTTGTATCTTTTAATTTTGTGTGTTTTATAATATTTTTTTTTGCTTTCAGATAATTAACGTAATAAATTTTTTTTTACTACTTTTGTAATCGTTTTCTAAAGTGGTTCACCCATAAATCCTGTTTAACTTAAAATTAATTCTTAGTTATTATTTTGATATTGCGTTTAAAGGTTAATTTGAACTTTAAAAATATATCAATAATTGTGTAAAAAGTGACTTTATAGTTAATTTTTATTTAGTGGCAAATTTCATATAATTTGAAGTGGGTCTGAATACCACATTTATATGTTGTGAGTGAATTTGCTTTGGATATATATATATATATATTTATATATTTTCATACATATTCTTGTGTATAATTATTACGTGTTACTGTGTTTTGACAATAATTTCAATTTAAACACCAAGGTTAAATTTTTAAATCTGTGAACGTACTGAAACCAACCGACTCGAGACTAAATATCAATCTTTAAATTTTCTTTTAAAATGGAACGTCCCATTCAGTATAATTTGTTACTTCAGGATGATACACACGAGACAATAATTCGTGGTTCTCAACCATTAAAAACGGTGACAGAACTAAAAACCCAAATTCGCAAGTTGGGGAAAGATATTCCTTCCGAAGATATAATTAATACCGACTTAGATCCCGTTGACGAGCTACAAATAATCGATACAAAATTAAACGAAATTAAATCATGTTTTAAATACCCCATTCCGTGTTATAAATCATTAAATAGAGTGCGCGCGTTAATTCATTACTTATACCATCACCTTACGAGAATAGACAGCGAAATAAATAAACCATTATTCGAACCAATTGAAACTACTCTCAATTAATACATTTTAAAAATAGACAGCTTATTTGCTTCATTCAAAACAAGTTTCGAAGAGCCTACGAATAGCCACAATGTCGCGCCGCCAGTATGTTCGGAAACCTGTTCTCCGAACGCAATAGTTAGATTAAATTTTAAATACGACGGTACGTCGTGCGTATTAATGTACTTACAAAGACTAAGCGAGTTATGTGAGTTTCGTAATATTAACGAGGAACAATTATTTAAATCGGCCGTTGAATTATTTACGGATAAAGCTTTAATATGGTTTAGAAGCATAAAAACCAAATTACAAAATTGGAATTCTTTAAAATCAGTTTTAATATCTGAATTTTTATCTATCGACTTAACGATAAACTAATAATCGAAGTCCAAAAAAGGACACAAGGAATAAACGAATCATCGACTTTATATATAGCAATTATGCTAAATTATTTTTCTCGATTTACGATACCGATTCCGGATAATGAACAATTAAAAATAACACGAAAACACTTACGACCAGAATTAAAAATGGCTTTATCACTTTACGAAATTAATGATATTTCTGAATTAAGTAACAAATACAAATTACTGGACCATACGAGAGATAGAAGCTCTCATTGTTGTGCACCACCAAAAATATCATCAAATACTATCGCCCCGGATTTAGGTGATAAAAACCAAAGTATTAAAAATCCACAAGTGAATTATGTTAACGAAAAATTTAAGAACAATTATACAAATAATACCCGCGCTTATAATAAACAAAAATACAATAACCGTGATCATAGACGCTGCGCTCGGTGCAATGACCTCGGTCACGACGTAAAATATTGTAAAGCAATTTTCTGTTACGGGTGTGGTAATAAAGGAGTGACACTTCCTAAGTGTTTTAAATGTAAAAAAATTAAAAACAACAGTAATATGAATAATCCAAAAAACTAATATACAAGAGCCGTAGTTTTTATAATACGAAATTGTTTAAAACAAACGAAAATCTAAATAAAACTTTTTTAACACCAAACAAAAAATTAACTAAAAAATTTTCAAATAAAATCGTGAATACAAATTTAGAAAATACAGTTAATACGACTACGGTTCCAAAAATGACCTTAGACCTCATTTAAAAATTAAAATGACCAATTTTATTACGGTTTGTTGGATACGGGTTCAAGTATTTCGATACTTGGCGGGAATACCGGAAATCCAAACACTTTATTCAAAAAAGAAAATTTAAATCAATTTTAATAAAAACTATCTTTATCATCTTCATAATAAATATATTAAAATAATTAAAATTGAACAACATAAGAAATTAAAATTCAATTAATAACAAATCATTATCACAAAAATGTATTCATTAATGACCTACTATTGATGTAATATAATTATATTACACACAATTACAAATTTATAGTAATGTGACATTGTTTTATGCTTGTATAAAGATAAAGTTTTATATTAATTTAATAATTTGTTTAAATAGTGTAATTATGGCCAGGCATCATTACAATCGCCTGTATTGTACGTCCGAAAGGACAAACTGTCGTTCCAACAAAAAACTCCAACACCTTTATAATTGTATGATTGTGACAGTTTATACAATAAATGTTTATTCTATTCTATTCTAAGTAATTATCAACTGATATTTAACAATATTAGCAATCGTACAAGATAATACTCAATTATTTTACGCCTAGCGCCATCTAGGATCAATCGTTATAAACAAATGCACAAACACCCGTCTTTACAAACATGAATCGTTTCAATTCATAAGAGAATATAACGGATAAATAATAGTTAACAATATTAAACGTTACTAATTATAAATTATCACAAATAAATTAAAAAATACACAAACTACCAAAACGGTATTTAATACAAAATCGTCTTAAGTTCATACAACAAATAGTCTTATCTATAAATATACATCTATACTACATACACCTCTTGTCTGTTTACATCGAGCAAACAGTGGGGAATGAAATTCCTTTGTATCACTGTTATATATTTATTAAATAATTAATTTTAATGCTTTATATATTTAGCAATCGGGTGTGCGTCAATTAAACAAGCGAGTAGGAATTACACTGCTTTATTCACGTAGTTAGAGCCGCGGGGGAGGTGCCGCACGCATACATACATAACATCCCTCCCTCTTAGTGACTATATTAGTATAATGTTAATATTGACAGAAAAGAACATGTGTCTATTTTATTCTGGGGGACTTGAGAAAACTGGTATTATAGCCTGTAGTCTTCGAGTAACAGTCACCGCGTGGGGCGGAGTTGCCAGCTGATCTGTGTCGTCCTCCAGCGTTGTTCCTTCCCTTGGATCCTCCTCTCTTTCCGCTATTAGCTGTTCAGTAGCTTCGGTATCAGGGGCGGCTAATACCGGCGGTAAGTCCGGCACCACGTCTGGGTCCCGATATGGGATAGTCGCTCTGAAATGAGCCTAACCGTGATCTAATCTGGTTTAGGTGTCTAGTTACTTCGCAATTCATGGTTGGTACATATACAGTGTACATAACTTTCCAATTTTTTTCTTTATGATGCCTTGCACCCAATAATTTTTTTTATTGTTAGTATTTTTAGTGATCGACACATTGTCATTACTTTTAAAGTCTAATCTACTAACACCTTTAAAATATTTAGCCTGCAAGGACTGGTTACGTTCGACGGTACGAGTGAGTTCCATAGACAAGGGAGACGGTGCCACGGGATTTAATAAATCTAGCCGCGAGCGCAGTGGTCGCCCGTACACTAGTTCTGTGGGTGATTTCTCAGTGGTACTATGCCTAGAATTTCGGTAGTCGAATAGAAATTTCGCAATTTTATCGTGTATAATTTTTTTATTGCAACCCTCCATTATAATACATTTCAGCCCCTTTTTTATAATTTTTACTATGCTCTCGGCCTGCCCATTGCTAGCCGGATTGTATACGGGAGATGGAATGTGTTGTATACCATTATTTAAGCAAAATTTTTTAAGCTCTTGGGAGGTAAAGGAGGCACCATTGTCACTCACCAACGTTCAGGAACTCCAACGCGCGACATATAATCGTACAACTTGCCGATTACTGCTTTCGAGCTGTAGGTCGAAGTCATATCGTAACATTCTATCCATTTGCTGTGCGCATCCACGATTATTAAAAACATATAATTATGAAATGGCCCTAAAAAATCCACGTGGATACGTGGTAGAATGGATACGGCGGCAGGGGCCACGGAGTGAGGGGCGCCCGCCGCGGTAAGGGGCGCAACTGTGCGCACACCCCGCACTTCACCGTCAGACGTTCCAGCGCCATATCTACCCCTGGAAACCACAACCGTTCGCGCGCTTGTGCTTTCATTTTAACAATTCCAAAATGAGAACTGTGTAATTCCTTACAAACAGCTTGCTGCAAGGAAGCTGGAATAATAACCTTATGGCCGCGCATTAAGCAGCTGTTCTCATAAGATAATTGTGACCGACAGTGGAAATAGGCCTTTAAATTTGGTTCATTTATTTTTCGAGGCCAATCGTTCAACACGTAGTGCTTAACGCTTGCCAGGTGGACGTCGGCAGCAATGTCACGCCGTAGGTCACTTAACGTCACAGGCAGAGTCCCGTTAACAACGAAATTAACGTAGGCAGAACGCTCTTCATAATGGACAACCTTGTTAGATGCCCCCCGCGAATCCCTTGCTCCGCAAGCCCTGGATAAATAATCTGCCGTATTAAGTTTGCTGTTAATATATTCTATATTATAAATTATAAGCCCCTAAAAAAATAACATACCGCTGCAGACGGTTGGCGGTCACTTCGGGAATACTTTTGTGGGGACCGAATATAGAAAGTAAAGGCTTGTGGTCCGTGCGTAACACGAACGGCTGCGATCGGCCGTATAAGTACTGATGAAATTTTCTCACGCCAAATATAATGGCCGTTGCCTCTTTTTGGATTTGAGCATAGTTCTTTTCTGCTGCGGTCAGTGTTCGGAAAGCGTATGAAATCGGCCTTTCTAACATGGTCTCGTCTACTTGGGACAATATGGCACCCAGGCCTGAAGGCGACGCATGTACAGTTAGTATCAACTTAGTGTTTGGGTTAAAGTGTGCTAATGTATTGTCTGATGCTAAAATATTTTTTATTTTAGTGAATGCTTCGTTGTGTACTGAAGTCCACTCCCATTTAGTTTTTTTATTCAATAAATTGTATAGTGGATTTAATATAGACGATGCATCAGGTACAGAGTTCCGATAATAATTAGTTAACCCAAGAAAAGATTGTAACTGTGATACGTTGGCGGGCCTAGAAGCTTGTAAAATAGCATTAACTTTTTACTTAGATTTCTTAACTCCGTGCTTGTCTATAATATGACCAAGATATGTAATTTCGTCTTTGAAAAAATCGCATTTACTCGTCTGAACTATCAGTCCCGCATCGTCGAGTCGTTGTAAAACCGAGATTAAGCGTTGTTTATGTTGGTCTACATTAGCTCCTGTAATGAGAATATCATCTAAAAGGAAAATAATTCCGTCTATTCCAGCCAGTAGACATTCCATGGCACGCTGAAATACAGCCGGTGCGCTAGATAGTCCAAATACTAACCTAGTAAAGTTAAAAAGACCGCTGTGCGTATTTATACAAGTTAAATTTGCGATTCTTCGCTTAAAATATATTGATTATATGCCATGGACAAATCTATTTTACTAAAATGTATACCCCCATGTAACTCAGCTAATAAGTCATTAACTGTGGGTAAAGGATACTGATCGACTATCAAGTGTTTATTAATGGTAAGCGAGTAGTCGGCGCATAATTGAATGCTGCCATCTTTTTTTAACACGGGCACCACAGGCGAAGCGTAAACGGAGTGATCGACAGGTTTCAATATACCTAGCGATAATAAGCAATCCAACTCGTTATCTATCTTTTCTTTTAAAGCCTATGGCACTGGTCGAGCCTTAAAGAAAACCGGTTTTGCATCTGGTTTTAAACGTAACTGAATATTATATTTATTAAATGACCCGAGACTTCCTGAAAAAACATTAGGGAACATATTTACTAATTAATTAATATTCGTGTTACATTCGGGAGGCGCGTATACGCACACAGCGCGCACGGGCGCCAGCTCGAGACCAAACTCGTTAATAAAGTCGCGGCCTAGCAGCGGCGGCCCGCCTCGTCGCACTACGTACACATTCAGAATGTGCGTATGCTCGCTGTAAGTTATTGGCAAATGGACGACGCCGATTGCTTCGATTTCTTCGCCCGTAGAACTAAAAAGTTTTTTATTCGTAACTGACAATGGTAGCTCCTTAAAATATGTTCTGTAGGTATTTTCCGATATTACGCTAACAGGGGAGCCACTATCTATCTCGAACTCTAATGCTAAACCACTGATAAACACGCGCTCCGTCATCGGTCTCCCTCTCTCACATCGAATATTGTAAAAACGCTTACCGCCGTCTCCCACCGCAATCCACGTATTTCACTTTACCGACATTAGGACATATTTTACGTAAATGACCTTTGCTATTGCATTTCTTACATTTATAATTCTTGAAACGGCACTGATTGGACTTATCATTGGTAAGCCCGCACACACTACACTTTTCCTATTTGGAGTTGATGCTGAACATGCCTTCGGGGTCGGCTGCCCCGCCGCCGGCGCTGCTCGCGCCCGGCACTGCCATCGACGAGGCCTGACGTGCACAACGCACGCTTTCTGCCAAATCGATAACCTTTGCCAAGCTTAGGTCCCACTGGTCTTGCGCGAACAACTTGTCTCGCTCGTGTCCAGGCGCCATGCCCATGATGAATTTATCTAACGGAGCATCCTCCAAATTCCTGAAGGCACAGTGTGCCGCCAATCCTCGTAGCCTGGCCGCCCATTGAGTATGACTCTCCTGCCCGCTGCGTTGCAGAATAAAACGTCAATTTCTCTGCGAACCCAAACCTTTTTGGTGTGAAGTGGTCGTCAAGAAGTTTTACTATTGCTTCGTAAGTTAACTCTTCAACCTTGTTGGGTAGCGCCAGGTCGCTTGCCAATTCAAATGTTGATTCACTCAAAGCGCTTAATAATATCACTCGTAGTTTTATCGTTGCTTTGTCGGTATCACTATTTATGTCGTTAGCGATGAACCATTGGTTTAATCGCGACTTATATCTGCTCCATTCTTTTAGGACGTGATTGAAAGTGGAAAAGATACCGAATGTCATGTCCGTTGACATTTTAAAATCCAATATTGGGTTCTTTCGTCGTCACGTGTTACATATTTAGCAATCCGGTGTGCGACAATTAAACAAGCGAGTAGGAATCACACCGCTTTATTCACATAGTTAGGGGGCGGGGGAGGTGCCGCACGCATTCATACATAACAATCACGAATGAATAGATGCAACTATGTTGCATGTTTGACTTGCATTCCAAACAACTATGATACTATACAAACTTATAGTTTAATTTCTTTTGTCAATGAAAGGTTGTTATCTTTTATCAATATAGTAACCATAAATTGTTATTTAGTATTAAACACTGCTATGGAATAGGAGAATTATAGTTATATAAATCATCTTTTAACATCTTATCAATATTATTTGGCTTATTAATTGGATAAAATTCTTTCTGTTAGTATTAGAATTCAACTGACTTAGTACAGGCTTGTTCTAGTCAAAAGTTTTGACTTGGGAGCCAATTATCGTTAGTGTCATAGTTACATTAGGGATGCGTATTGAGAACTCTGTCTTATGTTTGATTAGAGTATTTAGGGTAGTAGTTGGGCAAGCAGACACGTCTATGGGCGTGGTAGTTCCAGCTCACCCGATTGATTTAGGTTTATAAAAACTCTGTCGTATAACCGAAGAGTATTTACACATCCATGAAGATGTGATTTCAGTAGCAGTGTCTGTTACATCGGATCATACCTTACACTCGTACTTGTATTATTACAGCGATGTAGTTAGGTTACCGAATTACTTCGTTTTTGACTATGTCCGAGTTTGAATTTCGTATATAAATCTAACAGAAGATGGGAAGACCGAATTTATTTTTGCTGAAGTCTGGTTGTGAGTTGTACAGAGAAAATATCTATCACCTTACGGTTATGTTAGGATGTCTCGGTGTTACTGGATAGTCACCGAGACGTATTTTGAAAGGAAGCATGATGGTGCGAAAGAATTGAGAGCCTGAATGATGATTTACAGAAGAGCAAAACCAAACATTCGTTACCTTTTGAGGTTGTTTACCATATCCATCGGTCTATCTTTTTTTGATCCACTCAAAAATTTTTTTTTTTTGTTTGTTGTTGTTACTTGATGCGTTTAGATAAACGTTTTTGTCTTATTATAGATTGGAGGACCAATCTGAGGATTTCACTCTGTGAGCAAAATCCTTCTCAAGGAGGGGCGCCCTGTCACGTAGTGATTCGCGCCCTCCCACGCGTAGAACCGCGCAAAGCGGCTTTTTTAAATTAGTCACGAAACACCATACGATGATTGTCGTTAGACTTCTTAATTTGGATATGTAACATCACGCCACTATTCAAAATGGTTCTCCCCTACATGGAACGGGCGGAAGGTCGACCTGTCCCCGCCCCCCACGTCTTTTCCCACAAGCTTTATAAGCCAAGGCGACCCCTGCGACGGCCATTTCTCGCCCGAGCAGCCGTCGCGTTTTTTTTACTATTCTTAAATTAAAAAGCGAGTGGCTGAGTTCAAATCAGTGCGTTAAAGAAATCAGGTACGTAGAATTCTTACTAGAATCTCTCTCTCTCTTCTTCCTCTCCATGGTAGTAAGGTCTTGTTTACCTTCCAGACATGGCTATTCCTCTGTTTCGCCATGACGGCAGCCGACCGATCAAGATAGTCATTGACTAGATTCTAAGGTCAGGGACTTCTTCACTTCCCTTATAGGTGAGTGTTTCCAACCCTCCTTAGAATTACGTCTAATATTTAGAAGTAGGCTGTGTAACGTCCATCGTCTCCGTACACCCTTCGAGCTTGTCTCGACGCCTGCTATCTCAGGAAGGGTTAGCTGACGAGCTTACCTCCATAATTACGATTGATTCTCCTGATCTTCCCCCAAGCAGTGACCATATATTGGTGATACCTCTTTTTTCGTAAGACATGCCTTTACCCTTATTCACTGGAATCCGTTCTCGAATTCCAGGGGGTCACGTTCGGACGAGAACAACCTTTTATAACCTACGTGATCGGCCAGCAGTCGAATCGACCCGTTGGAACACATTTCACATCACATCACCTCGCATCTTCTTACTACGTTTTCCACGTGCTTCCGACACCCGGCGACTGTCCGACGAAGGCCTCGACAGGCGGAGCCGCCTGCAATCGCGTCGTGGCAGATACTTCCCGTGACACGTGGACGGGATGGCGCCCTTTTAAAAAACTACTTAAATCAAAACTTCATCTACGTTATTTAAATATTTACGACCTAACTTTACGGTATATTTCACACGTTAAAAACAGTCTAGATACCCCACGCCTTTTGATAATCCTCCAGAACGGTAGTCCGTTGGTTTCAGAGCAGGGATAGTCTTCCCTGTCTTAGTTTTAGACTCATAATTAATAAAGTATTCATACGAAATATTTATTCTATACGTTGCGTGACTCCCTAAGGAGGATAATTAAAGAGAAGAAGTCTCGGGTCTAATTGTTTAATTTCTATCATCCCCTTGTATGGAAATCGACGATCTATTCCCGGCAGACAATTCCCACCCCGCTAGCCGTGGTTGATGAACACGTGACTCCCTTCAGGATGGTCACGTGTCACCGGAATTCCCCATGTAACAGAGGAGAATCTCAAGCCTAATAGTGGTATCATAAACCAGTACCGGGCCATCTAATTTACATATGACAGTGGGTCTCGGGGTAGTTAAGATTATAGATCTATCGGTAGGTGGCACCGCTAAAATCTTTCCAAACGGTGAGACCTATTTTGTTGATTTTTTTATTTTTTTTTAAAGTAGATCGAGAGTGGTTTAAATAAACTATTGGTCCCGGTAAATGTCGCTGCAATCGGGTTCTAGGTTTTTATTTCTAAGGGCAGGACCACGTCTGCCGGGTACAGCTAGTGCTGTATAAATGTTATAATTGTATGAGAATTTTCTGTCTGATCTTTTTCTCTTTGATTCTCGGGTGACAGAAGGCAAACACAATCAATAAATGACACGCCGCGAGGGACCACGGCTGCGGTAGGATGGCTGAATGTTACAAGATGTCCACCACAGTAGTCATGAGAATCATAGTGTATATTAATATGACATAGAAAATTGTCATATTAATTTTTGTAAATTCTCAGCAAGTTTCTTTTTAATTTTGAATGAAGTAAGGGAGTAAATAGATATTTTTTTATTTATTTTATTACATAAAAGCGAACTTAGGGAGACATAATGTCGGCTGGCAAAGGTAGTACGTCTAGCAGGTACATCACATACTGACTGACCTTGGCGCTTCAGAAAAACATTTGAGTCTAGGGGGAGGCCTGAGTGACGTCGCAAAACTACACAAAGTATGTACAATTGCCGCACTGTTAATAAATTAGAGTCAATATAGAGTTGGGTGGTAGGATAGTTCATTCTTTTAAACTGCATTACTTTCAGTACTGCTCTCTGGGCCCGTTCTAACTGTAGAAGAGTAGTTTTGCAAGCACCACCTCAAACAGGAATACAGTATGTAATTATAGATTCTGCTAGACTACAATATGCAAGAAATATAGTTTCCCTATCAGCAGAGTGTCGTAAAGATTTAAAAAGGTGAATTAGACGTCTCACTCGACCACACATGCTTTCAATATGTGGTCTCCAATTCATCTTATCGTCAACGTGTACTCCGAGGTACTTCGTTTTAGCCAGAAATGTTAATTTTAACAATTACAACACGTTAAGAGGTTTGCACATGAATGAGCTTTAATTGGGTGATAATAACTATCTGGAATATGCGAATTTGGAAGAGTAAATCGAATGACGTCTGTCTTTTTCTATATTAAGTGTTCAGCAAATTCCTAGACAAACATTCCATGACAGTGCGAAGTGCAGATTCGGAATTTTCTTTAGCACTTTCCCAGTCTTTGTCATAAATTAGAAGTGCAGTATCATCTGCATATGTAAAAATGTTACAATTTTTACGCTGGAGTTTAGGTAAATCATTTATATATATCAAAAAAAGCGTAGGGCCTAAAATACTACCTTAGGAAACGCCAAATTCGACTACTTCTTCTGAACCAACAAGATTATTAATTTTAACACGTTGTGTGCGATCAGAAAGGTAATCTTCGAAGATTTTGAGCACGACCACCCGAACACCAATGTTTTCTAGCTTATTTAGTAGAGTTCGAATAGAGACAGTATCAAATGCTTTGGAGAGATCAAGGAGGACACCGTAACATTCCAATTGATTATCTAATTTACTTACTAAAGTGTTAGTGAAAGAGGTTACGGCGTCTTCAGTTATTTCTCTCTCACAAATCCAAATTGGTTATCGTCAATGATGTTATTATTAGTCAGAAAATTACAAGGAGAATTATTAAGAATCCGTTCAAGTATTTTTTTTAAAGTAATAAACTAAGTACGGAGATTGGTCTGTAGTTCTTGGCACTGCCTCTATCCCCATTTTTGTAAATCGGGCTTACAACAGCTTTTTTAAAAGCTTTAGGGAAAACACCTGAGTTAATAGCCAGATTACAGATATGAGTGATTAAAGAGACTAGAATGTAACTGCATATTTTCAAAAATTTTGGTAGGAATGTTGTCCCATCCTGTCGCACTGTCGCTATTTAAACGGATAATTAATTTTTCAACGTCACTTTTATCAATGGGCAGGATTACAAGGGAGTCACGAGGTGAAGCGTGCGAGGATGTTACAGTTGAAATTATATTAGAATAGAATAGAATATACTTTATTGCATAACATTAAGATACAATTCAAGAAGTTTAAGTACAGAAGACAATAGGCGGTCTTATCACTAAAAGCAATTTCTTCCAGACAACCGTAGGATGGATTAGAGAAAAATTGTGTAACATGTGGGTTTTGCAATATAACTAGAATAAAAAAGTATATATATAAAATTTTGAAGTGGCAAGTATAAGACAAAGATATACATATATTGATATATATAAATAAATAAATAATCATAGTAATAATGTATAGAATTAGGTACGTAAATATGGGAGAGATGAAGATGTTATGATTGGCTTTAGAGCCCGAGGTAATAATCCTTCAGGAGTCCGTTGAACGCCTGAATAGACTGGGCACGCCTGATTTTCACAGGTAACGCATTCCACAGACACACTGCATGAACTGTGAAAGATTTGTTGTAAAATCGCGAATGATTTACAGGTGTTTCCAGACGTATGTTTTCCGATGATCTGAGGTGACGAGTGTGTCTAAGGTGTAGATATTTAAAACGCTCCTTGAGATAAGGAGGAGCTTTTGGATTAAATAGTACATTATATAGAAGGGACAGAATATGAGCATTCCGACGAAGACGGACAGGAAGCCACTTGAGTTTAATAGGAAATTCTGAGACATGATCATATTTACGCAAACCAAATATGAATCGGATACAAAAGTTATGGAGTCGCTCAAGCTTATTAAGTTGGCTTTCGGTGAGGTCAAGATAGCTGACATCGGCGTAATCTAAGACGGGGAGTAGGAGGACAAGTTCAATTTTAGTGGTGTGAGGTACAAAGTTTCGCAACCTCCTTAGTCCTTAGAAGGACATTGACGCAAACAACTTTCGACTGACCTCTTTTAGTTGGGGACCCCAGGATAGAAAGTTGTCAATGTAAATTCCCAGGTCCTTCACTTTTTCGCAGAAAGGAATGGTAACACCGTCAAAAGAACCTGGGGTAAAGTAGGAAGCTCAACTTTAGAAATCATCTTGGAGCTACCCACAACAATGGTCCGAGTCTTAGATGGATTTACAGTCAGTCCAAATGCCTTACTCCAATCTAATATATGCCGTAAGTCTTCGTTTGTAAGGTCAACAGCTTCACCTACGTTGTCAATCGAAGCATGAGTATAAATTTGAAGGTCATCTGCATAAAGGTGGTAGGAGCTTTGAAGATTATGAGAAATAGAATTAATAAAAATGGCGAAGAGCAATGGAGATAAGACACCACCCTATGGTACACCAGCAGAAGTATTGCACCAAGTGGAGAATGCATCCTCAGCACGTATACGTTGCTGGCGACCAAACAGGTAATTGCGAAACCACTCGACTGCCGTTGGAGATATGTTAAGAGTGCTTAATAATCCAAGTAGTATATCAAAGTCCACGGTGTTGAATGCATTACTGAAATCTAGTAAAGTCAGTACTGTAACTTTGCCTAGCTCCATAGTTCGTCTGATATCATCGGTAACATTAACTAAAGCAGTAGTAGTACTATGCCCCGGTCGAAAGCCAGATTGGAGAGGATTAAAAAAAGAATGAATATCAAGGAATTTAGAAAGCTGGCTATTAATTCGACTTTCGAGGACTTTGGAGAGGAAGGGTAGGATGGATATGGGACGGTACTCAGAATACGAAGCAGGATTTCTTGTTTTTGGAACTGGTATAATTTCGGCTTCTTTCCAAGAATTAGGGAAGCAGCCCCAGGACAAGGAATGATTAAAAATGTGTGTTAGAATAGGAAGGATTATATCAAGGAAGGGAAGTGTAGTGTATGTAAGCTAGTAATAAACCGACATTCGTCAACGACAGTTGTCTCATTTATTACCATCCCGAAATGCCGACATCAGATGGCGACCCTGCCAGTGCCGCGTGCACGGGTCATGCCAGTTAGAGCCGGTCGCGTTGCTCCGTGTCGCTCTCCCTCATTTTGCAAATTATTATTATTGGTATATTCATAATACTTTATAATTTAATATAAACAATTTTATAGTGTAAATATAAAATGGGAAAATCTTATTCCAAGGAAGAAAATATTATAGTACCTCAAACGGCGGCTGGAGCAGTAAACGCCAATACAAACACTATTCTACTGGCCACAGTAGTATCTGTGTTGGCAGTTGCAATCATTTATATTTTTATAAAGGCCATTCTCAAATGCCAAAAAAAGTTGATTAGGAATGAGGTCAACATTAGTTTTATGAGAGCCATGCAGGAGAGGATGTCTAGGAGATTTGGACGTAAGGTGTAGCCAATGGATAACGAGGTGGCATAAAGAAAAAAAGTGTATAAAAGTGAAACTAAAGTGAAAATATAAAGTGTCTATCCCTTATTAATTTTATGTTACACCCTAGGATTGTACCAATAACGGTTTCATTAATTTTGTCAATAATTGTGAAAAATTGCTTTTAAAGGATAATATATGGAAGAATGTTTAAAATCTATTTTCGATAAACTAGTAAGTATTCAATTAAGTTTAAGAAAATTAGGACCTGAAAGGAGAATATTGTATGCTAGCAATGTAAAAGAAAAATTATTAGAAGCTAAGTTATTATATAAAAATTATAAGGAAATTATTGGTATAGGAAGTTATCTACATTTAGGAGATTTGCATACAGAGGTTCTATGCGAAAAAATTGCGAAAGTACATAGTAAAATATTAAGTTATAAAGTTACTGATTTTATCATAGACAAGTTCGATATAAAAATGGGAACGTCCATAATTCCTATTATGGATGGAAAGGAAGAAACTTTAGAAAAAATAATTAATGGAATAGAAATGTACTCTAGTTGTTTATCTGATGAAAGCAGTAAGAAATTGCTAATTTCCTTTGTGTTAAAAACACGATTGAATAAAACGGCAAGGTTGCAACTTAAAATGAAATATGAAAAAAATGAGGATTTAATTTGTGACATTAAACAATTTTTAATGGCTAAGAAATCAGCTAATTCCCTGCTTTCTCAACTTAATAGTGTTGCGCAGAAAGATATGTCTATTTCTGAGTATGGAAATAAGATTGAGGAATTATTTGCCGACCTTACAATTTCACAGGCTAATTCAAATGGAAAAGCTTATGAAATTTTAAGGCCAATTAATGAGAGCCTTGCTATAAAGAAATTTGCAGATGGATTACGTAACCGTCGCTTAAGTACTATAATATCTGCTCGTAACTACACTGATCTGAAGGATGCTATACGAGTAGCGGAGGATGAGGAGCTGGAGCAACCTTCCCGTGAATTGGTAATGAACATGAGAGGTAGGTCGAATGGAGGGCCTCGAGGGTTCCACAGAGCCCACGGAAGTTTTTGGCAACAGAAGTTTAGAGGTAACAGATATTTCTGTAATAACTCTCGTGGTAACTACACGAATTATAATAATAACTATAATAGATCCTCAGAAATTTTTTTGGGAGAGAAATTCTTTACAAAAACAAGGACGAGGATTGTTGACGACGACATCGATGGGCGAAACTCACCGACCCGTCTATTTATTTTTATTTATTATTAAAAGGTATCCGACAGTATGTCCGTAAATTTAAGGCATAAAAAAAAACACAACAATAAATATAAACCAAAACTGGATACTACTAAACTAGAAAAGTAAACAGAACCAAATATTAAGTTACACTACACTAATATTAATTATTCAATCTATCTAATACTGTGAAACTTCTGACGGGAAAACTAATCACAACTAAATGATTACGTTTAAATAGAAACATTACATTCCTTTTGGATCTTATTAATAAGTTTACTAACTACGGATGACTTAAATATTTGTTTCGAAGTATTAAAAATGTCTATGTCACTAAAATATTTGTTGTAGGTATTTGTACAACGACGCAGATATTCATTTTGTCTGTAGTTAGTTTTAGAAACAGGGGTAGCAAACAGTTTGAGTGAGGAAGAATTACGAGGGTAACGCTGAGGTACGTTGATATTTAAAGACGAAGTGAGAGCAGGACAATCGATAGTAGAATTTATTATATCGTACAAAAGGTCATGTCGAGGTAATGCCTTCTTTCACTGAGGGGATAAGATTATAATGTAGACAAGCTGCAGTATAATCATTGAAAAGGTTTTAGACTTAAAATTCAAATGTTTGACAAAAGTTTTTGGATACGTTCAATTTTGGTTATATGTATGTAATAATTAGGACTCCATACGGTACTACAAAATTCTAAATGACTGCGAACATAGGCGTAATATATCATTTTTAAACATTTGATATTTTTAAATGGCTTACAAGTTCCCATTAAAAACCCAAGATTCTTATAAGCTCGGTCAGTAATGGTATCTATATGTGAAACAAAACTCATTTTAAAATCTAAAAGTACACCAAGATCCCGGACTTCCTTTGTTCTTACTAATGATGTATTATTAATTACATAGTCAAAATTAATTATTTTAGTTTTACGTGTAAAAGAAATGGCAGCACATTTATCTATATTGGCGGATATATGGTTTATTTTATAATACTCGGAGAGTCTGTCTAGGTCGTCTTGAATTTTTAAGCAATCTTCTATAGATCGAACAGCCATAAATATTTTTTTATCATCGGCATAGAGTAGGTGCCGAGCATGATTAAAACAAGTATCTAGATCAAAAAGATATGCGTTATAAAATAAAGGTCCTAAGTGGGATCCCTGAGGCACGCCTGATTGAATATAAACGTAATCAGACTTGTATTCACCAACAACTACCGCCTGTCGTCTATTTGTGATGTAAGATTTAACCCATCTGAAGAGATCGCCCTGTATTCCGAGATTATACAATTTTGTTAATAGTATGTGATGATCGACGCGATCAAAGGCCTTCTCAAAGTCCGTATAGATAACATCCACCTGCGCATTAGAATCCATATTATTTAACACATATCCGACAAATTCACAAAGATTCGTATTTACAGAATAAAGCCATGTTGCTTGGAACTAATGTTGGAAGTAACTGTAACATAAATAACGTCGTGAACCATTTTCTCAAATAATTTTGGAATAGAACTCAAAATAGATATGGGTCTATAGTTTTGTATGACTAATTTTGACCCTTTTTTGTGTACTGGTACAATATTGGCAGCTTTCCATAAATCAGGAAAAACACCTTCCCTTATAGACCTATTAAAAACTATTTTTACATCTAACTAAAAATAGGGGTGGAATCCCGTCACTACCAGCACCCTTAGATATATCAAGACGTTGTATATAATCAGTTATATCCTTATGAGTAAAATTTATAGTATGAATGTAACCACTGTCACCTCTCGGTGCTTCAGTACAAACGAAATTATTATAAGAAGTAGCGGGGTTTTTAAAGACACTCTGAAAGAAGTTGTTAAAGCTATTACAGATGCTTGGACCTGTATTAAACGTATTAACACCGTTGGATAGACTATTTGGGAGGTTGGAACTACCTTGCTTACCTCTCATTTTTTTAATAAAATTTCATAATAATTTAGGTTGTTGTGTTACTTGACTTTGTGATATCTCAATAAATTTGTCAAAACAGTCACTTTGCATCGATTTTTGACGTTTGCGTAACAAAGAAATCCGTCATAATCTCTCGGATTAGAAAATCGTTTCCAACGTTTATGAACTTTATTTTTTCTCTAATAACTTTAATTAACGGTAACGAAGATAGGCGATAGGAACATTAATATAATTTGCTAAGTCTCGTAGATAATGTAGAAGCGACCGTTAGGCGCATGAAAGAGACGGGTCGGGCTGAGACGAGTATAGCTTGTGTATGAAGTTATGTATTATTTAAATTTGTTTTAATTGTGTTAAAAATGTAATAATTTGTAATAGCCTTAAGTTGCTAGAAAAATAAATGTTACAGCGTTTGTCTTTCATTAAAAGTAGGACCCCAATAGATCCCGGTAAGTGAGACCGGGCTACGGGCGTGCAGAACGCAGCCTGGAGCCCGGGACTCGATGAAAATGGGACCAGGTTACAGGCGTGCAGAACGCAGTCTGGAACCCGGGACCCAAAGGGTAGCGGCAACCGGGCTACAGGGGTGCAGAACGCAACCTGAAGCCCGGAATCCGTGAGGTATGCCTGCACTACTGCCTACTCCACAAGCGAGTAGGCCATAATGATAGTGCAGGCAGAGGTCCGCGCACGGATGCGCATGGGTTTACAATACGGTAATTTTTTTTTTTTTGAGCTGGATCTAGCTGAATAGCCGCAGATGGCTGTTTCAGCGATACCGGACTTTGGGGGGCTTCCCGACTCCGTGGGAGCGGAGGCGTTCAGCCCGGAGGCAGCTCGCTCGAGGAGGCACCTCCTGTGAGGTTCGACCTTGGCTCGACCGCTGAGGGGGATTGACTCTACATAGGAGTTAGCCGTGAGAGGCTGAATGAGCTAAGCCAATAGGCTGAAATGATTGTTATTGGGGACTCGTTATCGACTCCGCCGGCGGAGCCGATCCTAGTCTATCGTTACTACCGCTTCGCAACGTGTTATGGCTGGAGGAGAAGAAGCGGCGGAAGAAACTCTCCAGCAACACGCCTAAGCTAATCTTGTATGGCTACATGTGTCTGTAATGAGTGTGGAGTGATTGGTGGGTCTTAACCCTGAGAGAGACGATTCGAGCCGGGGGCTCTCCGGCGTCTGTTCTGTCTGCGTCTGTTATGCCAGGCTGATGTTCTGAGCCTCGGGGGGTTTATTATGGCGAGAATTCGGGTGATTTCATCCGGTTCGTCAATGAGTACATTGCGAGGGCGTCGTTTACTCGTGGGAGCGTTCGGAGTGGGTTTGTAATTGACCGTCTCCGTCACCAGAGGGTTCGGGTGATGGGGGGCGAGGTCAAAGAATCTGCGCGAAAGGGAGATTATGTAATCTTTGATGGAGGGAAGCTCCAGGTCGCGATGCAGGTCGACGAGCCACATGTATGGCGGGGCGTCGGCTGCAGCGCGTAGAAAGTGGTTCTGGACTTTTTGCAATCTCCAGATGTTGTAATCGCTGGCGTAGCCGAAGACCACACTCGCATAGGTCATGATGGGGCGGATGCAAGTTTTGTATAGAGTCACCTTATTTCTAAGGCTCATCTTACTTTTCTTGCCTAACAACGGGTAGAGTCGGCTTAGGGTCCAGTATGCTCTGTTCCTGGCCGCTTTGGTGTGCTTGTGGAAGTACAAGCCTTTATCGAGAGTTACGCCTAGATATTTGACTTCGTTAACCCATGGGATAACTCGGTCGAATAGCATGATGGGCGTAAGTTGGTTGGTGGGACGAGTACTGAGTGGGCGAGTGCCACGTGTGAACATGATGGCTGCACTCTTCTCGGGATTCAGCTCTATCCGCCATCGACGGAACCAGTCGCCTAGTTATTTGACGGCGGCGTTTAGCTGACTGCAGATTCTGTATCTGCTGGGGTCGCTAGTGAAAAGGGCGGTATCATCCGCATAAAGGGCTAGGTAGACGTGGGGGTGCCTCGGCATATCGCTGGTGAACAGCGAGAAGAGTAGAGGGGAGAGCGCGGAGCCCTGAGGGACTCCCGCTGCGATGGAGTGAGAAGAGGATCGAGTGCCCTCCACTCGGAATCTGAAACTACGCTCTTTGAGGAAGTCCCGTAGAATGAGAACGAGTCGGTCTGGTACACCGAGCTGATACAGCTTGTATATCAGCCCGTTGTGCCAGACCTTATCGACAGCTTTGGCGACGTCGAAGAACACTGCGCCTGTCGGCCAGAATCTTTGACCGCCGCGTTGGAAAGTGGAGAGGACGTGCTCCGTGATGCGGAGCACTTGTTGGGGGCAAGAGTGTCTAGCTCTAAAGCCAAACTGCTCTTGGGGGATGAGATTATTGCTGAAGGCAAAATCTCTTAGTCTAGTGAGTAGGACTCGCTCGTACAGTTTACCCAATGAGCTGAGTAGACTGATGGGGCGGTAACTGGAGGGCTTAGAGGCCGATTTGCCTGGTTTGCGGATACCGATGACCTCCGCTTCTTTCCAGGTCTTGGGAAATTGACAGTTATTTATAGCAGCATTGAAGATGCTTACCATAATTAAGATAAGTTGGGCGGGGAGGATTTTTAGTAGTTTATGGCTGATTCCATCGTTGCCTGGGGCCTTGCGGGGCTTTAGGGCTTTGATGAAATCCTGTACTTCCTCAACCGTGACCGGTTCGAGTGTGGTTTCCGCCGGGAGGGAGGACCGATATTCGACCTCGGCGTCTACCTCCGATAGGTGAGACGGGTCGATATTGGCAGTATTGGGGGAGCATTGGAGCTCTAGACTTTCGGCGAGGCATTCCGCCTTTTCGTCGTCATCGAACGCTTTGGTGTTATCGGGCCTCTCGAGGGGTGGCATGTTCGAGAGGGTTTCTGCTTTCAGAGATCTCGCCAGCTGCCAGTAAGCCTGGTGTGTTGAGGAGATGTCCTCCAGCGGTCGGTCCCAACGTTGGTTCCTGATCTCCTGGATACGGTATCTGACCTGTCTTTGTAGTGCTCTATAGTGAGCCCTATTTTCGAGAGAGGGGAAACTGCCGCAAGCTCTAAATGCTGCCCTCTTTTCCCTCATCAGCTCTCTGACGTCGTCCGGGAGTGACAGTCGGCGGTCCTCGAGGGGTACCTGCCGAGTGGACTCCCGTACCACGCTCTGGAGGTGGCTGGTGAGGGCTTCGATGGCAACATCGTTGTCCTGGGCTGAGACAATCGGGTCTGGGATTTGGTCCAAGTCCGGGGAGCTTGTCGTTGCGAGCAAGTTCGGGACTTTGGCCCAGTCTATGACGGGTTTCGTCGGTGGCGTCGAGTCAGTCGGGGTGCCTAACCGGAGTACGACCGGCAAGTGGTCGGAATCGATTTCGTCCCGTGTTTCGATTGAGCGAAACTGAAGGGAGACTCCCTTCAGTAGCGCTATATCGAGAACGCTCGGTCTTTGTGTGTCCGGTCTGTCGGGGTATCTAGTGGGGGTCAAGGGGGCTAAAATGCCAAAGAGGAGCTTGTTCGAGAGGCGGAGAAGCTCCCTCCCTTTGCCGGTTTCAGTTGCGCAATTCCAACTGGGATGTTTACAGTTTAGGTCCCCGGCTATTATAACCGCGGAACCCAGACTGAATAGGGCGTTGAGGTCGTCTTCTAGTATGGGCTTTTGACAACTTAGGTACGCTGAAACTATGACCATGGGCTGATGACCCGTCATCGATAGTTTGCAGGCGGAGACTTCTAGTTCCTCTAGAGGGGGGGTATCAATGGGGAGGCAGTGCAAGGACCGCTTGTAGTAGATAAGTGTCCCTCCGCCGTGGGAGGTTAACCTATCGTGCCTGATCAGGTTGTAATTAGCGATTCGGGGATCTCTAATACTCGGCTTTAAGAAGGTCTCTTGCACTAAGAGAATGTCTATATTATCGGTGACCAGGAAATCGTGAACCAAGTCGCGTTGATCTTTAAGTCCGTGGGCGTTATAAGTAGCCAAAGTCAATGAGCGGGGTTTTTCCCTACTTGTGGTAGCCATTGAGACGGTTGAGTTAGGGCAGATCGTACAGGATCTTCATCAGCGGGCCGTGTTCTATCACGAGCCGCAGACGAGCCTGTAGGGTAGTTGTTGTTTCTAACTTTCTGGCCAAGATGGCTACCTCCTTCAGGTCGAAGGGCAGCGTCTTGGCAAACTGTGTTACCATCGCGAGGTCCTCCGAGATGGAAGGGGTAGCACCTGAGGGGGGTGGTGTAGCGACGGGTTGGAATTGGGGCCTGAGAAGGGGCATCGGGGCTCTAGCCTGGGTGGGTAGAGCGGGGAAACCTGTCTGGGGGTTGAACGCCGGGAGAGGAGCGGGCACGAATGCCGGACGTTTGGGGGCAGCTTTGGAGCAGGGGGAGAACGCAGCGTTCTTTTGAACAGGAGCGGCCGGGCACCCGCGGTAGTTAGCGGGGTGTCCGGTTTGTCCGCAGAGTATGCAGGCCGGAGGGTCGGGGAGTCCCGAGTCCGTGAGCAATCACTGGTTCCGTGGTCCCCGAGGCACTTCACGCATCTCGGGCGGGAGTGGCAGTGATTTGCCGAATGCCCATATAGTTGGCAACGGTGGCATTGCCGGGGGTTTTGGTTGTTGTACGGCCGCTCGAAGCGGAGATTTGTTAGACCGCAGACGCTCTTCAGGTTGAAGATCGCCTTGCCTTGGTCGGAGCGGTCGAGGATCGCGAGCACCATGTTGTATGGAGACTTATCGCTGTTACCTTTGTGCATGCGGTGGACTTCATGCACTGGGAGGTTTTGGGCTTGGAGGTCTTCCAGTATGTAGGAGGTCTCAAGCTCCTGGGAGAGGCCGCGTATGACTACGCGGAGGCGCTTCTCTTCTTCGAGAGCGTATGTGTAATAGTTGACATTTCTGTCAACTAGAAGACTGGTTAGGGCGCGATGGTCGGCCGGGGTTTGCACGGTGACTTTGATACCGTGCTGGATATCGCGTGCTTCTTTCAGCACGATGTTAAGGGCGGGGAGAGAGGTGAGCACATCTCTCCAGAGATGTTTGTCTCTGATGATCAGAGGCGGGGGTAGTCGCTCGCGGCGGGGCTGGCTAGCGGCCTTGGTTTTGGCCTGTTTAGCCTCTCTATCGTGGTGGCCTTGGGGAGAGCTGTTGAGCTGTCTCTTCTTGGCTTTGCGATTGGTGACGACTTGGAAGCCGTCATCGTCACCGTTTTGGGTGGAGGGGTCGATCTCCATGTCGCTTTCAGACGCGGCTGAAGCGACAGTGGGAGATTCGGTCGTGGCGGGGGCGGGGGCGGGTGTGGGCGGGGCCGCGGTGGGGGTGGCCGAAGTGGCCGATGGGGTTGCAGCCTGAGGGGCTGAGGTCGCGGGGGCCTTGGGGGCCGGGGTGGCGGCTTTGGAAGCCTTCGGTGGTGCGGCCTTAGGGGCCTTGGGGGGCGGCGCGGAAGACGCGGCTTTCGCGGTGGTGGCTGCCGGAGATGCTGGGATAATCTCCATCAAGGGGAGGTATCCCTTCATCTGCTGGCAGTACCATGACTTGAGAGCCGGGTCGCGGCTCTCAAGTAAATGGAGGGTTTGTACCCACCAATCCTGTGGGGTGGCCATCCCTCAGGCGGGAGCAGCCCGAGGGATTTGTGTGGTGTGTTTGCCTAGTCCCCCTGCCGGGTGTAGGCAGGGGGGTGCGCCCTATTGTGAGCCCTAAGCTTGTAGCCCCTTTGCCGATCTTATTGTGTAAAGGGGTCCCTAACTGCTTTGTGGGTAGACAGAACCACAAAGGATGGGAAAAAAGGAGGAGGTCACCTAGGACGGAATTGGAGATGCCTAGGGTCGGCAAGGGTACTCCCCCTGTGCCGGTGGTTCCACGCCCGTCCGGGTTTACCGTTTCCCTGAAGGGGAACCGGCGGGCGCCCGGGTCACGCCCCAACTAGGTTCATTAACACCGTTAGGTGTCCCCTAGCTGACCTAGTGGCAATTAAAATTGGGTAAACAATTAAAATCACCACGAGGGTTCGCGCAAAACGAACTACGCGGGTGTGGGGTGGAACAACTCCGCGTCAGAGCGCAATGAAAATTGCGATGACGCAACCTTGTGTGTGTATATACCAACTAGTCTGCGTATATACCGACCAACCTACTAAAATGTGTGTAATACCTGACGACCAAGTGTGCAATACCTGACCGTACAAAATTACCAATATCGGGCGGAAGAGCCAGCGTGACGTCACGAGGTGCGGACACGTCCGCACTGTGCGAGCGCCGAGACCGGAGTTTATTTAATACGGTAAATAAACAAGCGCTCGACGCTTTATATTTATACTAGTGAAGCGAGGGGCGAGGAAAATGCCCGTTACAACGTCTGGTGTGCGGAAACCATGGGACATAATAATGTAAGGACCCTCAGGATAGACCGGGATCTATGGAGTACTGAAATTTGTAGTAATAATAAGATAGAATAAGGTTTGTTTTATGTAAAACCTTAAGAAATAAATTAAAGGGGGTGTTACAACAAAGCGGGGGGCCGGCGGAGGCGGCTTCTATAAATATAGGGTGCCTTGTAAGGCGCATCGTAGTTCGTAACAAGCAGTAGTTCGCGGTTAGCAGCCAAGAAAGAAAATAAGCTCCCTCCCGCCGACGCCTACGAAGTTGAAGCCTCCCGTAGTATCATTTTTCGTCGTTTCATTTCGGAAGCTCCAGAATATTTGAACCAGCGACCTAAACCTACAGTCCACTGCATCTCCAATATTGTCTGGTCCTTCGAGCCGGATTAGAAATTGGACGACGCCAACATTGTCTGGTCAGCTTCGAGCCGGATTGGAAGAACTGAAGCATGCCGAATACGAGAAGCAGAATCGAAAAGGATGCTGCGCATGCGAGCAAGAAGAGTGCGACAGAGATAGCAACACCCTCAACGACAACTGGCAGTGTTACGGCGGAATCCGACACAGAGACTAGCTCAGTAAAAGCAACGATAGTAAAAGCAACTCCAGTAAAAACTGCGCCAACGGTGTCGGCAACCACAGTAAAAGCAACAACTCTAACTTCACAACAATATATACCGGTCTCTGTTACGGATTCGCAGCCATAACCACCGCCAGTTTTACGCGAAATACTTCGCAGAAAAGAATGCACTCCAGAAGAAATTTCAAGACCGCAGTCACGACGCTCCACGGCTTCCCGCAAACGACTTGCCGAGCTGGAAGCCAAAGAGAGACTAGCTGCATTGAAGTTGAAACAGTTGGAGGCAGCCGTTGAACTTGAACAAGCGAGAATAAATAGACTACAAGCAGAGTCATCGGACGATGATGACGTCATCGAAGAATGCGAACTACCATCAAGAAGAGTGGACATGTGGTTCGAGAGACTGCCGCAAACGCAGGAACCACATGTCACGGAACCCCCGCCCTAGCGACGTTAGCCAGCGATATAGGAAAAATAGATGAACGGGGACAGGGCGTCCACGTCGGAAATATGGCACGCGGACAATGGGTCTCAGAACGAGGCCCGCCTGCACGTTCAAACGTCATGGATGTGACGTCACTGGCTGAAGCAATCACTGAAGCAGCGCGTACGTACAAGGCAGGCGCAGCGATATATGCAAGAGCTCCCGACTTTCAACGGAAATAGTGGCGAATGGCTGTCTTTCCAGGCAGCCTTTCGGGAATCGGGAGGGAGCTTCTCAGCCGGGGAGAACGTCGCGCGCCTGCGGAGAAGCCTACGGGGAGCCGCACTGGAGGCTGTCAGCGCCCTGCTGATTACCCAGACGGGGCCTGAAGATATTTTGAAGACATTGGAAAGAAAATTCGGCCGTCCAGATGCCCTTGTGCTGGGAGAAATGGAGAAAATGAAGACCTGGACACGGGTCACCGACAGCCCTCGGGACTTGTGCTTGTTTGCCAACAAGATGGCAAACCTAGTAGCAACAATTGAAGTATTGAACAAGCCGCAGTATTTACATAGCCCAGAGATGCTACGCGTGGCAGTGGAGAAGCTGACTCCAATCGTGAGGAACAAGTGATACGACTACGCAGCTGTGAAGACCGAAGGGGTTCCAGAATTTAAGAAACTTGCGAGCTTCCTGAATGAAGAGGCAGACAAGTGCGCCGCGTACGCACCGATCAAACGCGAGAGCGAGACGACACGACCGAAGAGGAGGACGGAGCACATACACATAGTGAATAACGACAGTGAACGTGTGAATATGAGAAAAAGTGAATCGTGCCCAGTCTGCAAACGCGATCATAAACTTAGTGATTGCCGTAGGTTCGTCGGTGCGGATGTGAGTGCGCGGTGGGACTTAGCCAAAAAGTGTAAAGTGTGCTTCCGTTGCCTGCGAAGTAGGCATCGACGGTCTTCGTGCCGCGCCCCACCGTGTGGAGTGGAAGGATGTACGCTGCACCACCATCGGTTGCTGCATCACCAAAGGAGATCTGAAGTTAACGAGGTAAGTCCAAGTGCAGTGAGTGTGACGTCAGAATCGGCGGGAGAAGTGTTAGCATCCGCGATTAATAGTGTTACCAATGATGGAGGAAACCAACGACGTGCCTATCTGAAGGTAGCCCCGGTCGCCATAACCGGACCGAGGGGCAGTCGTCACACTTACGCACTATTGGACGAAGGCAGCACCGTGACCATTATTGATGCGCAGCTGGCCGAGCAACTGGGACTTAGCGGACCACGGGACCCCATGAAGATGCAGGGCGTCAACGGTGAAGAATCATCGCATGACTACAGCATGCGAGTATCCGCAACGATAAGAGGCTCATATGAAACTGAAGAACACACACTGAGAGACGCTCGCACAATAAGGAACATGAGCTTCTTCAGCCAGACTGTTCTCCGGAGCAATGTGCAGGGCTGTGCACATCTGCAGGAGATAGAAAATGTACTCATCTACGAAAGGGCTACACCGAAGATACTAATCGGTCAAGATAATTGGGAGCTGATAATTTCAAATGAAATGCGTAAAGGCCCGCGTCACCAACCGGTCGCCTCTCGCACGCAGCTGGGTTGGGTGCTGCACGGCTGCCGCACCTCAACCACATCGCCGGTCGCATTCTGCTCACACTTGAGCATAGTAGAAGAAGATCACGACCCGCTTGAAGAAATTATGAGAAAATACTTCGCTTTGGAATCATTGGGAATCGAACCCAGGACACAGGGTAGCGATCCCCAACAACGCGCTATGGAAATTTTGGAAAAGAAAACTCATCGTTTGGAAAACGGGCATTTTGAAACGGGACTTCTATGGAAAGATGAAAGTTCACCTATGCCATATAATTATGAAAATGCATTGAAGAGACTTCAGAATTTGGAAAAGAATTGGATCGCGACGGAGAGCTTAAAGCGAAGTATGAAGAGCGGATTGAAAATTTAATGTTGTCAGGTTATGCCGAGCGCGCCTCCACTCCCCCCACCAGTGGGAGGACGTGGTATCTTCCCCACTTCGCCTTCGTGAATCCTGAGAAGGAGAAAATAAGAGTGGTCCACGACGCAGCCGCCAAATACCATGGCAGAAGTCTGAACGATATGTTGCTGCCCGGACCTGACCTTCTTCAATCACTACCGGGAGTCATCATGAAGTACCGGCAGTACCCAGTAGCAGTATCTGCTGACATAAAGGAGATGTTCATGCAAGTGAAGATCATAGAGGCAGACAGGGACGTACTACGGTTTCTGTGGCGCGGCAACCGCCGCGATAGCGAGTCTCCAGAGAAATATAGAATGACATCGCTCATATTTGGTGCAACGTCTTCGCCTTGCGTAGCCTTGTACGTGAAAAACAGGAACGCGAAGGAATTTGAACATGAAGACGGAACGGCGGCGAGGGCGATAGTAGTCAATCATTACATGGACGATTATCTGCAAAACCTTCAAACAGTTGAAGAAGCCAGGAAAATGACAGCAGCCGTGGACAACATACAGCGGCGAGCGGGTTTCCAACTACGAGGGTGGACCTCAAATTATAAGGAAGCGATTTCAAACTTCACGCCATCCGGTCAAGTCACCGTTGAAATCGGCGGGAGCGAAATAGAAAAAACGTTGGGCCTGATGTGGCACGTGAAAGAAGACACGCTTGGCTTTCGTGTCAACCAGAGAAGAGTTCCGGTAGAAGTGTTGGAAGGGAGTCGAATGCCGACAAAAAGAGAAGCACTGGGGCTCATTATGTCAATATTCGATCCCCTGGGATTCATTTTCCCTCTCACCACACCGGCGAAACGCATCATGCAAGATACATGGAAATACAAAACAACTTGGGACGAAGTTATCCTGGAGGAACTGCAAGAGAAATGGAAAAATTAGCTGAGAGACCTGTTATCTCTACCTGACTTGCGAATTCCACGCTGCTACGAATATTCACCGGCAGTGATCAGGAAGTTGCACACATTCGTCGACGCTAGTGAAGAGGCATACGCTGTAAAATCCTAGACCAGACGACGACTGAAAGAAAAATACAAAAAAGAAGAACAAAGAAATCAGAGTGTTCAAAAGGAAATAACATTGGAAGAAAATTTAAGAACATCGACGGGAAAATATTAATGTTGTCCGAGCGTAAACTCATTGCGCTCGCACAACGCGAATCGTTCGGCAATAAATCGCACGATACGATTCGTCGACGTCATAACAAGGGAGAGCTCGCCGGTTTAACTATAGAAACCGACGAACATAACATATTGCGACTACGAGGAAGAATTAACGAGGCCCAAGAAATAAGCTGCGAGATGGCCAATCCCGTCATCTTAGACGGGAAACATAAATACACAAAGCTGCACATACAACATGTACACGAAAAACTACACCATGGCGGCGTCGAGATGGTGGTCAACGAACTGCGGCAGCGGCTATGGGTTATGAAGATACGGCCCTCAGTCAAAGCAGTGTTGAGGAACTGCCTCCATTTCCGACTGAGGAGGGCCCAGCCAGCAAGTCCATCGACGGGGAGCCTACCTGTAGCTCGCCTGGCACATCACTCGCGCCCCTTTACCTTTACGGACTTGGACTATTTTGGTCCCTTGGAGGTGACGGTGGGCCGTCACCGGGAGAAGAGATACGTGGCGTTATTCATATGTATGACGTCACGGGCACTACACCTCGAGGTCGTCGCGTCGCTGAGTGCTGACTCAGCCATCAACGCGCTGCGCCGCTTTATAGCGCGGCGCGGCGTCCCCACCGAACTCTGGAGTGACAACGCAACGTGCTTCAGCTTGGCCGACCGCGAACTCGCGGAGGCTGGGCGCGCCATCGAGGAAGAGGCGTCGCGCCGACGGATCGCCTGGCGGTTCCTACCGCCGGCGGCACCCTTCATGGCCGGCGCTTGGGAGCACATGGTACGCACCGTCAAAGAGGCGTTGCGAGTCACCCTGCGCGAGCAGCGCCCGAGCGATGAGATGCTCGCCACACTGCTCGCCGAAGTCGAAGCCACCGTGAACTCGCGGCCGCTCACTCATGAGGCTGTGGGTCCCGATGAGCCCCCAGCCATCACGCCAAACATGCTACTCCTGGGGCCAAACTGTCACACACCATCCCCCGGGAACTTCGAGGCCAGCGACGTGACTGCGGGCGCGCACTGGAGACGCGCGCAGTACCTCGCCGATGTCTTCTGGCGACGGTGGGTGCGGGAGTACCTACCGCTACTGCAACACCGGCGGGAACCCTACGCGAGCGGTGACAACCCCAAGGTAGGCGATTTGGTTATTATATGTAACCCAAATCTGCCCCGCAACACATGGCCCCGAGGTTCGAGTCCTGGACGTGACGATGGCCAGCGGACGAGTGCTGAGGCGGCCTACCAAGAAAGTCGTCGTGCTGCCCATAGGAGAATCGCGAGACGCGACGGCGGGAGAATGTTGACGACGACATCTGTTGACGACGACATCGATGGGCGAAACTCACCGACCCGTCTAGATAGGCGATAGGAACATTAATATAATTTGCTAAGTCTCGTAGATAATGTGGAAGCGATCGTTAGGCGCATGAAAGAGACGGGTCGGGCTGAGACGAGTATAGCTTGTGTATGAAGTTATGTATTATTTAAATTTGTTTTAATTGTGTTAAAAATGTAATAATTTGTAATAGCCTTAAGTTGCTAGAAAAATAAATTTTATAGCGTTTGTCTTTCATTAAAAGTAGGACCCCAATAGATCCCGGTAAGTGAGACCGGGCTACGGGCGTGCAGAACGCAGCCTGGAGCCCGGGACTCGATGAAAATGGGACCAGATTACAGGCGTGCAGAACGCAGCCTGGAACCCGGGACCCAAAGGGTAGCGGCAACCGGGTTACAGGGGTGCAGAACGCAACTTGAAGCCCGGAATCCGTGAGGTATGCCTGCACTACTGCCTACTCCACAAGCGAGTAGGCCAGAATTATAGTGCAGGCAGAGGTCCGCGCACGGCGACGCATGGGTTTACAATACGGTAAATAAACATTTTTTTTTTTTTATTGGACTTGACTTTATGTTGTTGGTCCGAAGACCTCACAAGTTTACCGGGGTTTTCGGGGCGAGTGCCTTTGCGAAGCGAAGGCGCTCGAGCCCAGGGGGCAACTTGCTCGAGGGGGCTCCCTAGGGAGTTTCACCTCGGCTGGACTGTTGCCATGGTTTCACATGCCCACCATAGGGCGACACAATGCACTAATTGAGAGAGGGCGACGGGTAATATAAAGCCCGAGAGGAAGGATCCCGGCGGACCGGGATCGGCGGTTCGCGGTGGCCTATACTATCTTACTGCCGTTTCGCAACGTGTTATGGTTGGGAGAGAAGAAACGGCGAAAGAAACTTCCGAGCAACACGCCTAGTCTATCCTATGGGGGGGCTGTGTCTCCTGGCATCCCTCTCGGGGACGTGGAGAGATCGTGATTGGCGGTGTCGACGCCGCCGTCTGTGTCTGTCTGTCGGTGCCTGCCAGCCTGCCGTCCTAACCGCGGGCGGGCTGATCCGGGCCAGCCGTTTTGTGATATCGTCGACCTTGTCCGTGAGGATGTTACGCGGTCGTCGCACG
Organism: Dendrolimus houi; assembly: GCA_039645545.1. NCBI lineage: Eukaryota > Metazoa > Arthropoda > Insecta > Lepidoptera > Lasiocampidae > Dendrolimus > Dendrolimus houi. Next base: position 186,929 of record JBBJBW010000056.1, read on the forward strand.
AGAGCCTTTCGTCGAGGCTTATAATCGGACGCGGACACGACGAGGGGATTTCGATGGTGCGGCGCTAGATCGAAATACTTACGCGAGAGCGACGTAATGTAGTTTTTGATGGAGGGAAGCTCCAGATCGCGGTGGATGTCGACGTTACGCATATAGAGGGGAGCACCGACGGCTCTGCTTATGAATTTATTCTGAACGATTTGTAGTTTCTTTAAAAGGGAAGGCTTGGCATGGCCGAATACCACTGGCGTATGTCATGATCGGGCGGATGCATGTTTTATATAGAGTAAGCTTGTGTCTGAGGGACATTTTGCTTCGTTTATCTATCATGGGTGCTAGACGACCCATCACAAATCGCGCTCTATTCCGGACTATAGTGATATGCTCGTTGAAGCGCAAGTTCTGATCTAGGGTGACACCCAGGTATTTGGTGTACTTTGCCCAGGGGATCTCTTGTTCGTAGAGCAAAATTGCTTTTAAGCGAAGGCAAGCGCGTTTGGGAGAGCGAAGTGTGCCCGGGGAAAAGAACATTGCTGCGCTTTTCTCCGGGTTCACCTCTATCCTCCATTTGCGAAACCATTCGCCTAGCTCTGTTACAGCTGCCTGTAGCCGGACGCAAGCCATTTGTCGGTTGTGATCTGATGTATAGAGTGCAGTGTCATCCGCGAAGAGGGCCAACTCTACATCTGGAGTTTTTGGGATGTCGCTGGTGTACAGCGTGAAGAGTAGTGGAGACAGGGCTGAGCCCTGTGGTACACCGGCTGTGAGTGTGTGAGGGGACGAGCGTGTTCCCTCCACTCAAAAACGGAAGCTACGGCCTAGGAGGAAGTCTCACAAGATGAGCACGAGTCTGTCTGGCACACCGAACTGGTACAGCTTGTAAATCAAACCGTTATGCCAGACCTTGTCGAAGGCCTTAGCTACGTCAAGAAACAGTGCGGTTGTTCCTATAGGGCGAGGGCGATGGGCAAAGTGGGATAGTATGTGCTCCGTGATGCGGTGCACCTATTGGACGCATGAGTGTCTGGCACGGAATCCAAACTGCTCATCGGGTAGTAGATGTTTGCTGATGGCAAAATCTCTAAGTCTAGAGAGGATGACCCTATCGTAAAGCTTGCTGAGTGTGCTCAGTAGGCTGATTGGACGGTAGCTGGACGGTTTATTAGCCGGTTTTCCAGGCTTGTGAATACCGATGACATCTGCTTCCTTCCAGATCGCGGGGAAAGAGCAGTTTGTTATGGCGGCATTGAAGATGCTCACTAAGATTATAATCAAGTGGCCGGGGAGGAGTTTTAACGCGCGATTGTTAATGCCATCGATCCCTGGGGCCTTTCGCGGTTTGAGGGACTTCATCAGATCTTGCACTTCTTCGACCGTGACTGGGTCGAGTGTGGTTTCCGCTGATAAGGAGGATCTACGTTCGACCTCGGAGTCCACCTCCGTCAGGTGTGACTGGTCGACGTTTTGTGTAGTGGGGGAGCATTGAAGCTCTAGACTCTGAGCAAGGCATTCGGCTTTCTCCTCATCATCGAACGCCTCGGTGTTGTCGGCTCTTTCTAGCGCGGGTATGACAGTGAGGGTATCTGATTTGAGAGCTCTAGCCAGCTTCCAGTACGCCTGGTGAGTTGGTTCGATATCTCTCAACGTTCTGTCCCAACGTTGTTCCCTGACTTCCCGGATACGTAGTTTGACCTCGCGCTCTAGTTGGCGGAGTCGGACTCTGTTGTCTTCGGTGGGATATCTGTCGTGAGCTCTGGAGGCGGTTCTCTTTTCCCTCAGCAGTACCCTCACCTCGTTCGGCAGGCATAAGTGGCGGTCATCCTCCACTGGCACCTGTCTGGACGAGTTCCGCACTGCGGATTGAAGGTGGCTGGTGAGGGCCTCGATCGCCGTCTCCGTGTCTTGACGGGATTCGATGTGGTCCGGGATGCGGTCCAGGTCTTGTGATTTGGTTGCCTTGAGGAAGTCCCCAAGTCTCAACCAGTCCACAGAGGTCCTAGTTTCAGATGTCTGGTCCGTCTGTGGTCCTAATTTGAGGATAACCGGGCGATGGTCCGAGTCTATATCGTCCATCGTTTCGATCGAATGGAACTGAAGAGTTACGCCCCTCAGTAATGTTAGGTCGAGAGAGTTTGGGGTCCCCCAGTCGCGGTTGGGGGGTATCTTGTGGGGGTCATGGGAGTTATTATATCAAACAAAAGATTGTCTGATATATTTATTAGGGCTCTGCCATTGGGGTTAGTGGTATTGCAATTCCACTGTTCGTGTTTGCAATTCAGATCTCCGGCTATTATAACAGCTGGGCCTAAGTTGAATAGGGCTTCTAGGTCTTTCTTAATAAGGGTTTTCTGGCACGCGAGGTATGCTGAAACTATGACTAGAGGTTGGTGGCCAGTCATTGCTAGTCTGCAGGCGGATATCTCCATACCTACTAGTGGTGGGGTGACTAGAGGCATGCAGTGTAGAGATCTTCTGAAATAGATCAGGGTGCCGCCACCACGGCCTATCCTGTCATGTCTAGTGACCCGATAGTTAGAGATCTTTGGATCTCTTTCACTCGGTTTCAGGAAGGTCTCCTGCACTAGTAGTATATCTACTTGACTGGTAACCAGGAAGTTATGGACCAAGTCGCGCTGGTTTCGAAGACCGTTGGCGTTATAAGTCGCCAGAGTCAATGAGCGTGGTTTATTTCTACCTACATGCGCCATTTGTTACCGGTAACAATAATTTAACTAGGTTGTTTAGTTATAACGACCTAAGTACCTGGAGGAGGTACGCGTGATCCATTTCGATCACGAGTTGATCCCGGAGGGAGGGTTGATCAGACTCTGCAACTTGTCTCAGTTTTCGAGCCAAGAGTTGAACCTCTGCTAGGTCGAAAGGCAAGTTCTTGGCGAATTTAGTCGCCAAGGCTAAGTCCTCCGCTAAAGAGTGGTGGGGTGACGGCCCAGAAGGTGCTTTTAAAATGGGGGCGGGGGCAGGGGTTGCTGGGGGTAGGCCGGCCATAATTGGGGCGCGCGTCCTTAGTGGAGGGAACGCTTCCGTCGTGGGAAGACCCGTCCAGTGATTTACCACTGGAGGGGGGGCCGCCACGAATGCGGGTTTGTTCGGCACTTTTCTAGTGCCTTTTTGGGCGTTGCCCTTTCCGACCTTACGTTTGGGTCTGGGGGCGGCAGGACAGCCTCTGTAGTTAGCGAGGTGACCCGCTTGGCCGCAGAGAATGCAGCTCGGTGGTTCCGGGGAGTCCCGGGTGCGTGTGCACTCCGAGGTCCCGTGGTCGCCCAGGCACTTGACGCATCTGTGACGGGATTGACAAGTAGGGCAGAGTGCCCATAAAGTTGGCAACGATGACACTGCCGCAGTGTATGTTTTTCGTGTGGGCGTTCCACACGAAGGCCAGAGAGGACACAGACCTTCTCAAGTTCGAAGATCTTTTTCCCCTCTGGGGAGAGGTCGAAGACAACAAATACTAGGTTTAGAGGAGACTTTGTTGTGTCGCCTCTGTGCATACGGTGCACTTCGTGCACCGGTACAGCTTGGGACTTAAGGTCCTCGAGAATGTAGGAACGCTCGATTTCCTGTGGGAGTCCGCGGATTACAGCCCGAAGGCGTTTTTCTTCCGGCAGGCAGGCATAAGTGTAGTAACCGATTTTACGGTCACATAACAAGGATGTTAGGGCGCGGTGGTCACTTGAAGACGTGACCATAACTTTGATGCCGTGTTGGGTATCATGGGCTTCTTTTATAGAGATTGCCTTACCTGGCAGCTCCTTAGCGAGTTGAAGCCAATGGGCTTTCTCGCGGATGATCAGGGGTGGCGGCGGGCGCTGTGAAGGTGGCCCAGGGCGGCTGGAAGGTGCCGCTGTTGGTTTTGTGCCCGCAGTGGGAACGGGGTTGGGGGGGACTTCCCTCTGGGTCTTCCGTTTTTTGGTACGATTGACGGTTATGAAACCGTCATCGTCCTCGTGGTTTAAGGGGATGTTCGCGGGAGGCGCGACATCCATGGGGGTGATTTCATCGGCCAGTGGAAGAGGGGCATCCCTGAGGTATTGCGGACCGTCAGGAGATAATTCGATTTCTCGACGAGAATCGATTACGCGGTGTATGGGCGATCGCGAACGCGATGTCGTCGAACTCGCGGAGCTCGATCGCGGTTGTCCCGACGCGGAACCGCGAGAAAACGAGGCGCGTGATTTTGGTGCCACACGGTGGGCATCGTTGAGCGGGGTGCGGGCGGCGGGCGCACCGGTAACACGGCGGGTACGGATGCGGGGGCGCGGGGGCGCGGGCGCTAAGGCAGAGCGCAGGTGGTCAGCGATAAGCGCGGTGGCGGGGGTCGCGGGGGGTGCGGTGGTCGCGGCAGATGCGGGTGCGGGGGCCCTTGCACGTGTAACTTGCAGGACACGGGTTTCTCGGAATTAAGTTCCGAGATAACGGACGCCATTGATTGGGACTCCGGAGTCCTCAAAATTGGTCGAGCGCTTGAGGGAATTGCTGTCGTAAAAACGACAGCAAACCCTCCGACAGCAATGGAGAGAGCTCCACGCCGTCCATTGTCCCTGAGGGGGACGAACGATTTGGTGGAAAAACCACCTGATGACGCACTTTTCACTGCACTGTCACAGAAAAAACACAGATCGACCGGGTGAACGAACGAACACAACGAACACGAATAACGGACAGCCGAGGCGGAGCGGGAGACGTGCGCGCGCGACGAACGACAACGGGCGAATGTGGTAAATAAACAAGCGCTCGACGCTTTATATTTATACTAGTGAAGCGAGGGGCGAGGAAAATGCCCGTTACAATGTCTCGTGTGCGGAAACTATGGGACATAATAATGTAAGGACCCTCAGGATAGACCGGGATCTATGGGGTACTGAAATTTGTAGTAATAATAAGATAGAATAAGGTTTGTTTTATGTAAAACCGTAAGAAATAAATTAAAGGGGGTATTACAACGAAGCGGGGGGCCGGCGGAGGCGGCTTCTATAAATATAGGGCGCCTTCTAAGGCGCATCGTAGTTCGTGACAAGCAGTAGTTCGCGGTTAGCAGCCAAGAAAGAAAAGAAGCTCCCTCCCGCCGACGCCTACGAAGTTGAAGTAGTATCATTTTTCGTCGTTTCATTTCGGAAGCTCCAGAATATTTGAACCAGCGACTTAAACCTACAGTCCACTGCATCTCCAACATTGTCTGGTTCTTCGAGCCGGATTAGAAATTGGACGACTCCAACAAGGATATAATAATTTCCGTGGTTGCCGTGGAAATCGAAAAAATTACGCTAATGTATGTTCTAATCAAGCTATAAAAGGTCCACAGTCAGATTCAGTTCAACCATCTACCAGTAACCAAACTAATGAAAACGTGCAGTTTTTTCGATCATAAAGTTTTAACATATAACCATGGCTTTACTTTTATTAACTTGTATTTAACAATCAAAGTCTTTCCTTTTTAGTAGACACTGGAGCTAGCTTATCCATAATAAGCAGTGATTCCATTCCCAGTAATATTCCATTGTATAAAGATCGCACCGTAATTAAAGAAATAGGTGGACAAGTATATGCGAATAATTATGCTTTCTTAAGATTGTCATTAGAGAATGAGGTACAGTTTCATCATAAGTTCTACGTATTCAACTCCTTACCTTGCAAAACAAACGGTATTATAGGACTTGGCTTTCTGAGAACTTACTCATTGCATATCGACTTACAAAAATATACTTTGACTTTGAATAACAATATGCATGATAAGTGTGTGGTACAACTTCATAAGCGGAGCGATTTTGTAAATTATTTTTATATCCCGCCTAGAAGGGAGTCTATTCACTATCTAAGTTTAAATTCACGTGTAGAAGAAGATGCAGTAGTTTGTAAGAAACAAATTTCAGATGATTTATTTTTAGCCGGAGGAATCGTTAAACCCGAAAATGGGAAGATACCCATACAAATTCTAAACACAAGCGAAAAGACAATAAAATTACCAATCTTTGAACCCGAGATTCATACTTTAAAACAATTTCATGTATGTAGTTTTAAGCAGATAACAAACAATGTAGAACGCGTAAAAGAATTATTGCCATTATTAAAATTAAATCATTTAAATTTAGAACGCAAATCTATAGAAATTATTTGTGCCAAATACGCTGACGTCTTTCACTTGAGCAGTGACAAACTCTCTACGACTAATATTATGGAACAAGAAATTATATTAAAACCAAATTCTATAACTGTTTATACTAAACCTTATCGCTTACCTATAGCTACAAAGCCGGAAATTAAAAAACAGATAAGTAAAATGTTACAAATGATATAATAGAAACGACGAATTCTGACTGCTCTAGCCCTATTCTTTTAGTCCCAAAAAAGGTTGATACGACAGGAAATCCTAAGTGGCGTTTAGTCATAGATTTTCGAAAAATAAATGAAAAAAATCAGGACGATAAATTTCCTTTGCCTAATATAACAGATATTCTAGATTCGCTTTCAAATTCAATTTATTTTAGTCATTTAGATTTACATAAAAGCTTTTATCGGGTACCTTTGAAACCCGACAGCAGAAAAATTACTGCATTTACTACTGACACTGGTCAGTATCAATTAAAATGCTTACCTTGTCACGTTGTATTTCGCGCCCTCCGGCGCGCAACCGCACAAGGCGGCCCTCTTAAATTTGTCACTAAATATCATCCGATGATTGTCGTGAGACTCCTTAATTTGGTTAAGTAAAATCACGCCACTATTTTAAAATGGCTTCTCCCCTGCACGGAACGAGTGGAGGGCCGACTTGCCCCCGCCCCCCGCGTCTCTTACCTAAGGCTTTATAAGCCAAGGCGACCCCTACGAGGCCCCTTTGCATTCGCCCGTTGTCGTTCGTCGCGCGCGCACGTCTCCCGTTCCGCCTCGGCTGTCCGTTATTCGTGTTCGTTATGTTCGTTCGTTCACCCGGTCGATCTGAGTTTTTTCTGTGACAGTGCAGTTAAAAGTGCGTCATCAGGTGGTTTTTCCACCAAATCGTTCGTCCCCCCTCAGGGACAATGGACGGCGTGGAGCTCTCTCCATTGCTGTTGGAGGGTTTGCTGTCGTTTTTACAACAGCAATTCCCTCAAGCGCTCGACCAATTTTTGAGGACTCCGGAGTCCCAATCAATGGCGTCCGTTATCTCGGAACTTAATTCCGAGAAACCCATGTCCCGCAAGTTACACGTGTAAGGGGCCCCCGCACCCGCATCCGCCGCGACCACCGCACCCCCCGCGAACCCCGCCACCGCGCTTATCGCTGACCACCTGCGCTCTGCCTTAGCGCCCGCGCCCCCCGCATCCGTACCTGCCGTGATACTGGCGCGCCCGCCGCTCAACGATGCCCACCGTGTGGCACCAAAATCACGCGCCTCGTTTTCTCGCGGTTCCGCGTCGGGACAACCGCGTTCGAGCTCCGCGAGTTCGACGACATCGCGTTCGCGATCGCCCATACACCGCGTAATCGATTCTCGTCGAGAAATCGAATTATCTCCTGACGGTCCGCAATACCTCAGGGATGCCCCTCTTCCACCGGCCGATGAAATTACGAAGACGATGACGGTTTCATAACCGTCAATCGTACCAAAAAACGGAAGACCCAGAGGGAGGCCCCCAACCCCGCCCCCACTGCGGGCACAAAACCAACAGCGGCACCTTCTAGCCGCCCTGGGTCACCTTCACAGCGCCCGCCGCCACCCCTGATCATCCGCGAGAAAGCCCATTGGCTTCAACTCGCTAAGGAATTGCCAGGTAAGGCAATCTCTATAAAAGAAACCCGTGATACCCAACACGGCATCAAAGTTATGGTCACGTCTTCAAGTGACCACCGCTCCCTAACATTCTTGGTATGTGACCGTAAAATCGGTTACTACACTTATGCCCTGCCGGAAGAAAAACGCCTTCGGGCTGTAATCCGCGGACTCCCACAGGAAATCGAGTGTTCCTACATTCTCGAGGACCTTAAGTCCCAAGCTTTACCGGTGCACGAAGTGCACTGTATGCACAGAGGCGACGCAACAAAGTCTCCTCTAAACCTAGTATTGGTTGTCCTCGACCTCTCCCCAGAGGGGAAAAAGATCTTCGAACTTGAGAAGGTCTGTGGCCTCTCTGGCCTTCGTGTGGAACATCCACACGAAAAACATACACTGCGGCAGTGTCATCGTTGCCAACTTTATGGACACTCTGCCCTATATTGTCAATCCCGTCCCAGGTGCGTCAAGTGCCTGGGCGACCACGGGACCTCGGAGTGCACACGCACCCGGGACTCCCCGGAGTCACCGAGCTGCATTCTCTGCGGCCAAGCGGGTCACCCCGCTAACTACAGAGGCTGTCCTGCCGCCCCCAGACCCAAACGTAAGGTCGGAAAGGGCAACGCCCAAAAAGGCACTAGAAAAGTGCCGAACAAACCCGCATTCGTGGCGGCCCCCCCTCCAGTGGTAAATCACTGGACGGGTCTTCCCACGACGGAAGCGTTCCCTCCACTAAGGACGCGCGCCCCAATTATGGCCGACCTACCCCTAGCAACCCCTGCCCCCGCCCTCATTTTAAAAGCACCTTCTGGGCCGTCATCCCACCACTTTTTAGCGGAGGACTTAGCCTTGGCGACTAAATTCGCCAAGAACTTGCCTTTCGACCTAGCAGAGGTCCAACTCTTGGCTCGAAAACTGAGACAAGTTGCAGAGTCTGATCAACCCTCCCTACGGGATCAACTCGTGATCGAAGTGGATCACGCGTACCTCCTCCAGGTACTTAGGTCGTTATAACTAAACAACCTAGTTAAATTATTGTTACCGGTAACAAATGGCGCATGTAGGTAGAAATAAACCACGCTCATTGACTCTGGCGACTTATAACGCCAAAGGCCTTCGAAACCAGCGCGACTTGGTCCATGACTTCCTGGTTACCAATCAAGTAGATATACTACTAGTGCAGGAGACCTTCCTGAAACCGATTGAAAGAGATCGAAAGATCTCTAATTATCGGGTCACTAGACATGACAGGATAGGCCGTGGTGGCGGCACCCTGATTTATTTCAGAAGATCTCTACACTGCATGCCTCTAGTCACCTCACCACTAGTAGGTATGGAGGTATCCGCCTGCAGACTAGCAATGACTGGCCGACAACCTCTAGTCATAGTGTCAGCATACCTCGCGTGCCAGAAAACCCTTATTAAGAAAGACCTAGAAGCCCTATTCAACTTAGGCCCAGCTGTTATAATAGCCGGAGATCTGAATTGCAAACACGAACAGTGGAATTGCAATACCACTAACCCCAATGGCAGAGCCCTAATAAATATATCAGACAATCTTTTGTTTGATATAATAACTCCCATGACCCCCACAAGATACCCCCCCAACCGCGACTGGGGGACCTCAAACTCTCTCGACCTAACATTACTGAGGGGCGTAACTCTTCAGTTCCATTCGATCGAAACGATGGACGATATAGACTCGGAGCATCGCCCGGTTATCCTCAAATTAGGACCACAGACGGACCAGACATCTGAAACTAGGACCTCTGTGGACTGGTTGAGACTTGGGGACTTCCTCAAGGCAACCAAATCACAAGACCTGGACCGCATCCCGGACCACATCGAATCCCGTCAAGACACGGAGACGGCGATCGAGGCGCTCACCAGCCACCTTCAATCCGCAGTGCGGAACTCGTCCAGACAGGTGCCTGTGGAGGATGACCGCCACTTATGCCTGCCGGACGAGGTGAGGGTACTGCTGAGGGAAAAGAGAGCCGCCTACAGAGCTCACGACAGATATCCCACCGAAGACAACAGAGTCCGACTCCGCCAACTAGAGCGCGAGGTCAAACTACGTATCCGGGAAGTCAGGGAACAACGTTGGGACAGAACGTTGAGAGATATCGAACCAACTCACCAGGCATACTGGAAGCTGGCTAGAGCTCTCAAATCAGATACCCTCACTGTCATACCCGCGCTAGAAAGAGCCGACAACACCTAGGCGTTCGATGACGAGGAGAAAGCCGAATGTCTTGCTCAAAGTCTAGAGCTTCAATGCTCCCCCACTACACAAAACGTCGACCAGTCACACTTGACGGAGGTGGACTCCGAGGTCGAACGTAGATCCTCCTTACCAGCGGAAACCACACTCGACCCAGTCACGGTCGAAGAAGTGCAAGATCTGATCAAGTCCCTCAAACCGCGAAAGGCCCCAGGGATCGATGGCATTAACAATCGCGTCTTAAAACTCCTCCCCGGCCACTTGATTATAATCTTAGTGAGCATCTTCAATGCCGCCATAACAAACAGCTCTTTCCCCGCGATCTGGAAGAAAGCAGATGTCATCGGTATTCACAAGCCTAGAAAACCGGCTAATAAACCGTCCAGCTACCGTCCAATCAGCCTACTGAGCACACTCAGCAAGCTTTACGAGAGCGTCATCCTCTCTAGACTTAGAGATTTTGCCATCAGCAAACATCTACTACCCGATGAGCAGTTTGGATTCCGTGCCAGACACTCATGCGTCCAACAGGTGCACCGCATCACGGAGCACATACTATCCCACTTTGCCTATCGTCCCCGCCCTATAGGAACAGCCGCACTGTTTCTAGACGTAGCTAAGGCCTTCGATAAGGTCTGGCATAACGGTTTGATTTACAAACTGTACCAGTTCGGTGTGCCAGACAGACTCGTGCTCATCTTACGAGACTTCCTCCTAGGCCGTAGCTTCCGTTTTCGAGTGGAGTGAACACGCTCGTCCCCTCATCCACTCACAGCCGGTGTACCACAGGGCTCAGCCCTGTCTCCACTACTCTTCACGCTGTACACCAGCGACATCCCAAAAATTCCAGATGTAGAGTTGGCCCTCTTCGCGGATGACACCGCACTCTATACATCAGATCACAACCGACAAATGGCTTGCGTCCGGCTACAGGCAGCTGTAACATAGCTAGGCGAATGGTTTCGCAAATGGAGGATAGAGGTAAATCCGGAAAAAAGAGCAGCAATGTTCTTTTCCCCGGGCACGCTTCGCTCTCTCAAGCGCGCTTGCCTTCGCTTAAAAGCCATCTCGCTCTACGACCAAGAGATCCCCTGGGCAAAGTACACCAAATACCTGGGTGTCACCCTAGATCAGAACTTGCGCTTCAACGAGCATATCACTATAGTCCGGAATAGAGCGCGATTTGTGATGGGTCGTCTAGCACCCATGATAGACAAATGAAGCAAAATGTCCCTCAGACACAACCCTACTCTATATAAAACATGCATCCGCCCGATCATGACATACGCGAGTGTGGTATTCGGCCATGCCAAGCCTGCCCTTTTAAAGAAACTGCAAATCGTTCAGAATAAATTCATGCGCAGAGCCGTCGGTGCTCCCCTCTATATGCGTAACGTCGACATCCACCGCGATCTGGAGCTTCCCTCCATCAAAAACTACATTACGTCGCTCTCGCGTAAGTATTTCGATCTAGCGCCGCACCATCGAAATCCCCTCGTCGTGTCCGCGTCCGATTATAAGCCTCGACGAAAGGCTCTCGTGCGACGACCGCGTAACATCCTCACGGACAAGGTCGACGATATCACAAAACGGCTGGCCCGGATCGCCAATCACGATCTCTCCACGTTCCCGCGAGGGCGCCAGGAGACACAGCCCCCCAAATAGGATAAACTAGGCGTGTTGCTGGGAAGTTTCTTTCGCCGTTTCTTCTCTCCCAGCCATAACACGTTGCGAAACGGCAGTAAGATAGCATAGGCCACCGCGAACCACCGATCCCGGTCCGCCGGGATCCTTTGTCTCGGGCTTTATATTACCCAGCCGAGGTGAAACTCCCTAGGGAGCCCACTCGAGCAAGTTGCCCTCCGGGCTCGAGCGCCTTCGCTTCGCAAAGGCACTCGCCCCGAAAACCCCGGTAAAGTTGTGAGGTCTTCGGACCAACAACAAAAAGTCAAGTCCAATAAAAAAAAAAGAGGCCCCTTTACTCGCCAAGCAGTCGTCGCGCTCTTTTTATTTAACATAATTAAAAAAGCGAATAGGTTTTAATTAGAAGCAGTGATTCTATAAAGATAAGGTACGTAGAATTCTTACTAGAATCTCCCTCTCTCTTTCTTCTTCTCCGTGTTAGTGAGGTCCTGTTTACCTTTACAGATATGGCTTTACTCCGGTTATTCCAGGCAGGAGGTAGACTACCAGATGAACCGGGAGGGTCGTCAATAATATATTAGAACCGGGACTTCTTCACTTCCCTCTTTAGGTGAGTGTTTTTTAACCCTCCCCAGAATTAGGTCTGTCCAATATTTAGAAGTAGGCTGTGTGACGTCGTTCTTCGTATCCATACGCCCTTCAAGCTCGTCTCGAAGCCTGCCATCACCGGAAGGGTTAGCTGACGAGCTTACCTTTAACCACATTTAATTCTCCTCATCTTCCACAAAGCAGTGACAATAAATCAGCGATACCTCCTTCGTAAGAATTACTTATACCCATTATTCACTGGAATCCGTTCTCGAATTCCAGGGGTCACGTTCGGACGAGAACAACCTCTCGTAATCTACGTGGTCGACCAGCAGTTGAGTCGACCCACCGACACACATTCGACATCACATTACATCTTCGTTTATATCAACGTTTTTCACGTGCTTCCGACGCCTGGCGGCTGCGTGACGAAGGCCTCGGCAGGCAGCGCCGCCTGGTGATAGCGTCGGAGCAGACACTTCCCGCAATACGTGGACGGGATGGCGCCCTTTTTAAAAACTACTTAAATCAAACTTAATCTACGCTTATTCTAATATGTACAACGTAACTTTTCGGTATATTTCACAGGTTAGAAACCGTCTAGATTTCCCCACGCCTTGATAATCCTCCAGAACGGTAGTCCGTTGGTTTCAGAGCAGATGACCAGGGATTAAGACCCGTGAGTCTTCCTTATTTTTTAGAATAGATTAATGATTAATCTAGAACCATATGATATGTTAATTCAGTGCGTTACCTGACTCCCTAAGGAGGTAAATTAAAGAGAAGAAGCCTCAGCTCTGGTTGTTTGATTTCTGTCTTCCCTTGTATGGAAATCGACGGCCTATTCCCGGCCGTCGATTCCCATCCCGCTAGCCGTGGTTATAAAATCAATTTTAAATCATACAATCGCGTTGTTATATACAACCCTGTTATATATAATATATATGTATAACAATTCTTAATATAACAACCTATGGGATTAAAAATTAGTCCAAGTGCATTTTCAAGAGTTATGTCAGTTGCACTTTCGGGACTCAGTTTCGAAAAAGTTTTTGCTACTGTGATGACGTAATTATTTTTGGTAGAAACTTAGAGATACATAACAAAAATTTAATCGATGTTTTAGAGCGATTTTGTAGCGTTAGTTTAAAACTTAATCCTAGCAAGTGCGAATTTCTTAAAAAAGAGATATTATATCTGGGGCATTTAGTAACATCCGAAGGAGTGTTACCAGATCCTAAAAAAACTATAGTTTTACGTAACTTCTATCCGACTCCGAACAATGCGGATGAGACAAGACGTTTTGTAGCGTTTTATAATTATTATAGGAAATTTATACCTAATTTTAGCGAAATTACCATCCCTTTAAATGAATTATGTAAAAAGAATGAATCATTTTTATGGACAAACATCTTTTCAGTTTTTAAAAAATGCTTTATCCACACCTCCCGTGTTATAATATCCCGATTTTTCGGCAGATAAAAAAATTGTATTACAGACAGACGCTTCCGGAAAAGCTATTGGGTCTGTTTTATGCAATCAAGATTTAGGGCCGGTAGCTTACGCTAGCCGTCCATTAAATAAATCTGAGTTGAATTATCCTACATGTCATAAAGAATTACTAGCGATAGTCTGGAGCGTGAAATATTTTAGGCCTTATTTATATGGGAAGAAGTTCATTATCATGACAGATCATAAGCCTTTAATCAATTTATTCGGAATGAAAGGTCCTAGTAGTAGATTTTTAAAATTTAGATTAGCGTTAGAAGAATATGATTTCGAAGTTGTTTACATTAGCGGAAAAAATAATGTGATAGCAGACGCTTTATCTAGAGTAATTATTAATTCCAATGAGTTAAAATCATTAAATGAACACGCTATTAATGTTATGACGAGAAAACAGGCGAAAAAACTGTAGGACTCTGTGAGATAAAAGGGTACGCACCTTGCACAAATTGTCGTGTCCTTCGATAGCTATGAGCAGGCACCAGTATAACTCACTCTCACACCTTCTAGTTTTAATATATAAACGTTTTACACACGTCGCGGCGAGGATGGATTGATTTTAAGTCTTTTTCTTATGTAGAGATTTTTGAGAAGAAACTTTAAATAGTACGTATGCGTGCGTAGCGAGCGAGTTTTTTCAACGTCTCTCTTTTTTTTAATGGAGCGGAGTAGAGGGGAGAGATTTTGGGTATGGATTGGGTAGGAACGAACGAATGGAATGAATGGTGCGTACAGACTCGTTAAATACTGATATAGGACAGACTTCTGATAGTATAGCCACCGACGATTGGACTGATCACCCAAGAGTCGTGGAAATATTAAAGAAGCCTACTGACTCTACTGAATTACGACTTATTCATGGCCATGAACTTGATAAAATGAAACTGGACAAGAAAGTTACATGTGAAGACAAATGTTTTGCATTTATAGAAAGTCAATTAGCATTATTAATTAATCTCAATTATGTGATGCATTTCACGCGAGACGTATTTGCTGACGAATTGAGATTATTTTGCGAAAAGATAGGAATTAAAGAACTATGCATAGTAAAAGATAAAAGAAATGAGTCGTTTATCAAAGATTTAATAAATAAATAAAAGATAGGAAGGAATGGCTAGGGCCTAAAATACTTGTTTTAAAAGGAGTAAGAACTATAACAGACAAAGACGAAAAAACATTTATTTTACACGATTACCACCTACTTCCAACAAGTGGGCACTCAGGTATTCGTATAATGATAAATAGTATAAAGAAAAAGTACTATTGGCCGAATTTGGATAGTGACGTGAGAAATTTTGTCAATAAATGTAAAAAATGCCAATTTATGAAACACTCTTAAAATATAAAAGAACCTATAGTAATAACCAGTACGGCAACTACGTCTTTTGAGAAAATTTTCCTTGATGTAGTAGGTCCATTAGATAAAGACAACAATGGAAATACGTATATATTGTCGTTACAATGCGAACTTAGCAAGTATGTAGAAGCATATCCACTTATGTCAAAAAACACGATCACTGTTGCGAAAACATTCGTAAATAATTTTATATTACGATACGGATTGCCAAAAGTCATTGCAACGAATAAGGGTACGGAATTTATGTCTATGATATTCAGTGAAATGTGTAAACTCTTAGGTATAGATAAACAAAACTCTACAGCTTATCACCATCAATCCATTGGAGCGCTAGAGAATACTCATAAATATTTACGTGCATATTTGCGTACTCTGTAACGTAATATTACATATATTTTAAAAATAATTATCAAAATTTAAAATAAATATTAATATCACATTAAAAATAATAAACGCGAGCATCGCCGAGTGATTAACTAACTTTTAGTGGGCTAAGAAACCGGTCGGCGGCCCGCAGGCCGCGCGTTTTGACAGGACATCGATGCTCGGGGAGAGTATTGCGTGGTACATGAAACTACCAACACGTCGTTCATATAAAGTTTTACTCCTATCTTAACATCGATAAAGATTATTGTTTAAATTATACATTAGTGTTATAACCCACGTTTTGGGTAAGTGTTGAAGCCTATATATAATATAAGCCTCTTGATAGTAGTTGTTTCACCCACGAATGTATTATAGTTATTTCATCTCATTAAATCGTGCATGTGGGTATGCTTACTTTTATTTCTTAGTTCACATATTTTAAATAATCGTTTTTTCATGCATATTCATATTGTTAAACTCAATTTCATTTCTTTCAAAATCATTTAGCTCATTTGAAAATCATTCCTGTAACTCCGTCTGCCTTCCGCTTGGCCACCTCACTAACTATGCTCTTTCGCCCTGTTTTGTTGTCTTGCCGAGGTGGCCGACGTTTAGAAGCTATTAGTTTTTTTTAATAACACACTGGACGTACATTCCAGGTTTTTTTTTTCTTTATAATCCTCATCTTGGAGACTGGAGTGAAGTGCGAGGGACAATTCGGGCGACTAATTGAGTAGTGCGCCTCCTCCCGTCATCCCTCCAGCATACCGAGCTCAGCACCGTCGGCACACCCCTGGACCTGCGGACACTTCAGGGCGGTACTGGCACCAGAAAAAAGTGAAACGTCTGCCAAGGCAAAAAAAAAATTAGGAAGTCACCCCCCAATATTGTATATATTCTTTTTATATTTTTTATTAAATATGTGCGGTATAGTAATATAGTCTTTTATTATATTACCCGCTACAACTCAGTGCGATGAACATCCAGATACTTGGAGTGATTGGTTGAAATTTTGGTGTTTTGCTTTTAATACGAATGTTCACTGCGAAACTAAATACACGCCCTATCAGCTTGTTTTTGGTAAAACTTGTGTACTTCCCAGTAATATAAAAGATCAATTAGATCCTCTGTATAATCCAGAAAACTATGTATTAGAACTAAAATGTAGGTTACAGTTAGCACAAAGAGATGCACATAAAAATTTAGTAAACAGCAAAACTAAAAGGAAAATTATGTATGATGAGAACGTACATCCAGTTAGTTATGCGAAAGGAGATTTAATTTTAATAAGGAATGAAAGTGGAACAAAAATGGATAAACTGTATAATGGCCCATTTGAAGTAATAGAGGATTGTGAACCTAATGTTAAGTATGTTAAAGGCCATAAAATAGAATTAGCTCATAAAAATAGAACTAAAAAATTATTTCTTAAATAACATTAAACCATGGTTTAGTTCTATCGTGTTTAGTTTTATAAGGTTTAATTTCATGATGTTAGTTTTATAATGTTTAATTTTATCATGTTCATTTCATCGTGCTTAGTTTTATTATGTTTTTGTCTTATTGTGTTTGTTTGTTATATAACATGTACTTTTAGACATATACCTATAGAATATATAATGTCTACTAATTTCTACTTTTTATGTTCAAAAAAAAAAAAAAATAAGTATAAGAATTGTCATTTTTATTTTTTTATTTTTCTCGCTGCCCCGGTGGTGTAGTGTATGTAAGCTAGTAATAAACCGACATTCGTCAACGACAGTTGTCTCATTTATTACCATCCCGAAATGCCGACATCAGATCATATTACGGCTTATGCTGTCACTACCAACTACTTTAGGTGTTATGGCTAAAACACTCTTCTTGACATCACAATCGACAAGTTGAGTAAAAACAAATTGGGGATAGTCAGGGGCTGGGAGAGTTGAAAGGTAATCTAATGTACTTGATTTTGTGGCTATATCAAAGCTAGCTGACGATGAGAAATGTTAATTAAGATAATCTAAATTGAATTGTGTATCAATAGAACAATTTTTTGTTTTCCCGACCCCTAAAGATTTAAGAAACTTCCACACTTTGTGTGAGTCATTGTTTTTGATAGAATCATGAATATGGCGTTTTTGAGCATCTCTACACACCTTATATATATATATATATATATATATATATATATATATATACATATACTTATGTATATGTAGGAATCGTATTTGTTATTATAAAGTAACCATATAACGAAAGTAGTCATATAACCGGATGTCAACGTAGAGGCATTTATTATCGAGTGACGAATATCGGAAATGGAGTAACCGGAAGTTGGAAGTTAAAATGGATGGCGGAAGTTGGTTTTATGAAGAAATCGAAACTGAAGTGGCGCCAAAGCATTACCGGATATTGTGACTACGGCGCGCTACGAGGACCTTAAATACGCGGTGTTCGGGCAGAAAGGGGACAACGATGTTGCCATCGAAGCCCTCACCAGCCACCTCCAGAGCGTGGTACGGGAGTCCACTCGGCAGGTACCCCTCGAGGACCGCCGACTGTCACTCCCGGACGACGTCAGAGAGCTGATGAGGGAAAAGAGGGCAGCATTTAGAGCTTGCGGCAGTTTCCCCTCTCTCGAAAATAGGGCTCACTATAGAGCACTACAAAGACAGGTCAGATACCGTGTCCAGGAGATCAGGAACCAACGTTGGGACCGACTGCTGGAGGACATCTCCCCAACACACCAGGCTTACTGGCAGCTGGCGAGATCTCTGAAAGCAGAAACCCTCTCGAACATGCCACCCCTCGAGAGGCCCGATAACACCAAAGCGTTTGATGACGACGAAAAGGCGGAATGCCTCGCCGAAAGTCTAGAGCTCCAATGCTCCCCCAATACTGCCAATGTCGACCCGTCTCACCTATCGGAGGTAGACGCCGAGGTCGAATATCGGTCCTCCCTCCCGGCGGAAACCACACTCGAACCGGTCACGGTTGAGGAAGTACAGGATTTCATCAAAGCCCTAAAGCCCCGCAAGGCCCCAGGCAACGATGGAATCAGCCACAAATTACTAAAAATCCTCCCCGCCCAACTTACCTTAATTATGGTAAGCATCTTCAATGCTGCTATAAATAACTGTCAATTTCCCAAGACCTGGAAAGAAGCGGAGGTCATCGGTATCCGCAAACCAGGCAAATCGGCCTCCAAGCCCTCCAGTTACCGCCCCATCAGTCTACTCAGCTCATTGGGTAAACTGTACGAGCGAGTCCTACTCACTAGACTAAGAGATTTTGCCTTCAGCAATAATCTCATCCCCCAAGAGCAGTTTGGCTTCAGAGCTAGACACTCTTGCCCCCAACAAGTGCTCCGCATCACGGAGCACGTCCTCTCCACCTTCCAACGCGGCGGTCAAAGATCCTGGCCGACAGGTGCAGTGTTCTTCGACGTCGCCAAAGCCTTCGATAAGGTCTGGCACAACGGGTTGATATACAAGCTGTATCAGCTCGGTGTACCAGACCGACTCGTTCTCATACTACGGGACTTCCTCAAAGACCGTAGTTTCAGATTACGAGTGGAGGGCACTCGATCCTCTGCTCGCTCCATCGCAGCGGGAGTCCCTCAGGGCTCCGCGCTCTCCCCTTTACTCTTCTCGCTGTTCACCAGCGATATGCCGAGGCACCCCCAAGTCCACCTAGCCCTTTATGCGGATGATACCGCCCTATTCACCAGCGACCCCAGCAGATACAGAATCTGCAGTCAGCTCAACGCCGCCGTCAAAGAACTAGGCGACTGGTTCCGAAGATGGCGGATAGAGCTGAATCCCGAGAAGAGTGCAGCCATCATGTTCACACGTGGCACTTGCTCACTCAATACTCGTCCCACCAACCGACTCACGCCCATCATGCTATTCGACCGAGTTATCCCATGGGTTAACGAAGTCAAATATCTTGGCGTAACCTCGACAAAGGCTTGTACTTCCACAAGCACACCAGAGCGGTCAGGAACAGAGCATACTGGACCCTAAGCCGACTCTATCCGTTGTTAGGCAAGAAAAGTAAGATGAGCCTTAGAAATAAGGTGACTCTGTACAAAACTTGCATCCGCCCCATCATGACCTATGCGAGTGTGGTCTTCGGCCACGCCAGCGATTACAACGTCTGGAAATTGCAAAAGATCCAGAACCACTTTTTACGCGCTGCAGCCGACGCCCCGCCATACATGCGGCTCGCCGACCTGCATCGCGACCTGGAGCTTCCCTCCATCAAAGACTACGTAATCTCCCTTTCGCGCAGATTCTTTGACCTTGCCCCCCGACACCCGAACCCTCTGGTGACGGAGACGGTCAATTACAAACCCACTCCGAACGCTCCCACGAGTAAACGACGCCCTCGCAATGTACTCATTGACGAGCCGGATGAAATCACCCGAATTCTCGCCATAATTAACCCCCCGAGGCTCAGAACATCAGCCTGGCATAACAGACGCAGACAGAACAGACGCCGGAGAGCCCCCGGCTCGAATCGTCTCTCTCAGGGTTAAGACCCACCAATCACTCCTCACTCATTACAGACACATGTAGCCATACAAGATTAGCTTAGGCGTGTTGCTGGAGAGTTTCTTCCGCCGCTTCTTCTCCTCCAGCCATAACACGTTGCGAAGCGATAGTAACGATAGACTAGGATCGGCTCCGCCGGCGGAGTCGATAACGAGTCCCCAATAACAATCATTTCAGCCTATTGGCTTAGCTCATTCAGCCTCTCACGGCTAACTCCTATGTAGAGTCAATCCCCCGCAGCGGTCGAGCCGAGGTCGAACCTCACAGGAGGTGCCTCCTCGAGCGCGCTGCCCCAAGCTGAACGCCTCCGCTCCCACGGAGTCGGGAAGCCCCCAAAGTCCGGTATCGCTGAAACAGCCATCTGCGGCTATTCAGCTGGATCCAGCTCAAAAAAAAAATAAAAAAAAAATTGTTTATTTACCGTATTGTAAACCCATGCGCCGCCGTGCGCGGACCTCTGCTTGCACTATCATTATGGCCTACTCGCTTGTGGAGTAGGCAGTAGTGCAGGCATACCTCACGGATTCCAGGCTTCAGGTTGCGTTCTGCATCCCTGTAGCCCGGTTGCCGCTACCCTTTGGGTCCCGGGTTCCAGACTGCGTTCTGCACGCCTGTAACCTGGTCCCATTTTCATTGAGTCCCGGGCTCCAGACTGCGTTCTGCACGCCCGTAGCCCGGTCTCACTTACCGGGATCTATTGGGGTCCTACTTTTAATGAAAGACAAACGCTATAACAACTTAAGGCTATTTATTACAAATTATTACGTTTTTAACACAAATAAAACAAATTTAAATAATAGTACATAACTTCCTTTATTTAACAATTAGGTTATTAAATCAATTAAATTCAAATTAAATTTTAAGAGCTCTTTAAAAACTGTGTTCCTTTTTTGACACCTACCCTCGAATAATATTTTTAGTGTGATGAGTGTCATAATTATTTAATGTATGAAAATTGAGAGCTTTACTATTCCAAGTTTCTGTAACTAAATATATGTCACATGTAGTTAATAGTAGTTCAAATTCAGGAAAAAATTTATTGACACTTCTTATATTTTGTGTAAGAATTTTGAAGCTATTATTAGATACTTGTTTCGTTAAAGGCGATTTATATAATACCGGTGCACAAACAAAGAAAGTTCCAGGCTTTACGTAATCTAAACTGTTTAGGATATTATTCTTGTTAATTAAATCGAATTTTAAAGTTACTAACATGTGATATTAGTTTTGTTGTACTTGATGTTTTTAAGAACCGTTAATATTTGTTTACTTACGAAAGCAAGATAGTAAAAAATTTCAATCATAAAATACATATTCTGGAGTAGATTATTTGACAAAGGAAAAATTATTTGAGTAGAGTAATATAAAAGGCAAGAAACAGTTATTACACCCTTAAAAAGATAAACCCTTAACATAATTCTGTTACACACTGTAAATAGTCAATTTTCAACCCTAATCAAGGCAAGCTGGTCTGGTAAATCTTTGACTTCTATATGCGAAGAATCGGATGTTTTACGTAAGAATATTCTGCCCTTGCTAGTTCAGCAAAACTTGTAGTTTAGAGTTTTGGCAAGGTCTCTAGCTAAAAAGAATAGTCTGCGTCCTTTTCCAGTCAGGGCTTCAGAGACAGATTGGAGTGTCTTGTCCTGAAAATCCTATAGCAGATGAACTTAAGCGGTGACCGGGATATTGATTGTTATAGTTCTTAATACGTTGAATCACTTCATTCTTCAATATAACTGAAGTAAAATCGGCAATAATAGTGGAACTTTTTGCACTTTTCTTATTTAATCTAAATACGTCTCGTATAGCAACTTGTAGCACAATGACATTAAGGGCTTTGCATGTGTTTTGAATAATATTGCACAAATCAGTTTTAGTTTCAGCTTTGTTGATCAGCGGGACATTGTTTATTCCTTATTTAAGACAATTTTGCATTTCTTTCCATATCTTCTATTTTTGTTTCAAGGAAAGTAATATGTTGCAAATATTCTTTTCGTTCGGCTTCTAATCCTTGCGCCTTCAATTTTATATCTTTGTATTGAAGATTCAAAAAGTCTAACGACTTTTCTATTTCTTCATTTGATTGTTTAATCTGGTTATTTTGGTCTTTAATATCGGCGACTTCATGTATGAATTTATTTAGTAACGAGTTTTGTGTATTCTTCCAATCTTCCAACATGCACTTAATATCGTCTTTGAAGACAGCAAACTCCTCGTCACTGTTATTTTTTGCTTCTTTTCTCAGACGCTTTGCCACAGGAAGTTGAATGCTGGAGCATGGTGCTATCTTAGCCATATCCGAGTCTGATAAAGTATGTTGAATATTCGTATCATATGTTTGTGGTGATGATCTCGGTATTCTGGACATATGCAATATTCGAAATGAAATACTTTTACCAACGGGACGAAGTATCATAACCACTATTCGTTGAGCTGCCTTGTACCAAAGTAAAATTAAAAACAGGTATCAATTTATGATAGATAGTATTAACCGGTATATGATGACCTCCCTTTTGCGAGTTGTTGCATGCAAAGGTGTCAGTTTATAGTGGACAACTTACTTGCGTGGAATATTCATCGTGAATAATGTCTTTAGAACCGGGTAGTTATAAGTTTCTCACCTAATGCGACTATATACGAACTTCACTGATTTTATATTCACAATTGCTAGTCATAGAGTTTATTTTCATATAACAAATAAAGAGAATATGATTTTAAACACAAATGAGCGTATTCTCGATCTTGTCCTTTCCAATTTGGGTTCCATTACTGTTAATAAAACGACCGAATTAAGTTTATTAGACAGACAGATATCACCCCTGACTTTTGATTAATATACCTGATTATAGTATATCTAAATCTCTTAAACAATGAAATTGTAAACGATTAAATTTCTCCAAATGCAATTTAAGTAAAGTTAAGTATGAATTAAATTTAATTGACTGGACTCAAATACTAAAGCACAATGATATCAATATATGGTGCGAAAATTTTTACAATACGTTATTTTGCATAATCAATAAATATACCACGGTAACTATTGTTAAACATCACAGATATCCAATTTGGCATAGCAAGCCTTTGATTAAATGCAATAAGGAGAAAAATAAGTATCATAAATTATTTAAAAAATTTAACAATCCTCGAGATTATGATACTTTCTCACTTCTCAGGAAAAGATGTAAGAAATTGTCTGTACGAGCCAATATTGCTCGTACAGCGTATTTTACATATAAATACGCAACAAATAATATACTAAGACAAACCTATTAACATCACCATCGCGTGCGGCACTTGTGCACTGCAAGTTGTGCGTCTCAGGTCATCAAACGACCTTAATAAACAACATACAACTACTCGACGTGGTTTGGCTTGGCAACACCCTTCTAACGGGGCCCATCGTTAACGAAAATTAAGCCCAGCATCTTTGAAAGTGTGCTGTTAAGAAGAAGAAGCGGCAGGAAACTGCACAGCAACACGTCTAGCTAAATATTGTTTTTCTTTAAGTTTCTTATTCTATTTATATCTCATGTTGTCTTTTTTTAATAAGTTTTATACAGAAGTATGTTACAGAATTACTTTTTGAAAAATTAATGGAGTTGTAGCAAACAGTGCATACTCAATAAGACCAAGACACAATAAAAGGAAAGAAAAATATTATTAAACTTATAATAATGACACGACGTACTAAAATGTTATGCTGCAATATATCTCCACAAATCCCTTACAAGCTTGGCAAGATAACGTTATACAAAATATAGTATAAGATGTTAGAGCGAGCTGCTATGTAAATTAATTTTTGTCATTTAAGTATTCTTCAATAGTGTAGTATCCCTTTTTTAACAATATACTTTTTAATTTGGTTTTGAATTTAGTGAAAGGCAGATCTAACATTTCACTCGGAATCTTATTGAAGAAGCGTATACCAACCCCCCAGAAAGAGGACTGTACGTTTATTATTTTAAAAGATGGGAATATCAGTCTATTACAATGACGTTGAAATTGTGACCATCCTTATACTGCTTGTAGGCACTCAAATTACTAAGAATATAAATTATATTATTAAAGATATATTGGCACGCGACCGTCATAATATAGATTACCTTAAAGCATTCTCTAAGAGACTCCCGAGGGCCGAGGTTGTAAATTGATCTTACAGCTCTTTTTTGTAAAAACAAATATGGTCTCTAAGTTAACAGCGTTGCCCCAAAGTAAAATACCATAGGACACTATGAAAATAACTAAAATAAACTAGTCTAGCAGTCTCTTCGTCAGTGAACTGCCTAACTCTTCTGACCGCGGATGCAGCAGAACTAAGTTTTCCTGCGAGACTAGATATATAAGCGCCCCAGTGGAGCTTCTGATCTAGACTAATGCCTAAGAATACAGTTGAATCTACTAGATTAAGTCTAGTGTCGTTAAGAGAGATATTAATATCGTATTCTTTTACATTGGGCATAACAAACTTAACACATTTTTTAGTTTTGTTCGGATTGAGTAATAAGTTGTTTACAGTAAACCACTTAGATATTTGGGATAAGGCGTCGTTTACGTCGTCAAAGTTCTGTTTATTTCTGTCAACTTTAACTATAAGTGAAGTGTCATCAGCAAACAACACTACCTCACACATATCATTAATAAACTATGGCAAATCATTAATATATATAAAAAACAAAAACGGACCTAGAATAGAGCCCTGGGGCACACCTATAGATATGCCAGTCTCACGAGATTTGATATTGTTAATGTTTACGCCATTTATAATATTCACCAACTAAATTAATATTAAAGAGAAATTCCACATTTTATAAATTCGATATGTGCAATTGTGTTTGTGTAATAAATAAACCGTTGCCTCATTATTTATTTCAATAACTTTGCTTGAGTACATGACGTGTAATTGTCCATCCCTTACTTTCCTACATACTTCCCATATTTGAGCCGAATATGCTATAGCCGAATATGAATATGCTCACTGGGTGAGAAGAAATCGACGGCAAGAAAGGAGGTAGTCCAATTGTGCCCTGTTCGTAACTCGAAATAAAGTGCAATAATTATTACAAAATACTTTAAGTAAAATTGTGTAGTGCTACAAATACTGTAAATATTTATCAGACTTAATAATAGTGGCCATAGGATATAATAACATAGAAGAACTGTGCCGTATAATCATTTGAAGGAGATCCGGTGAGTTCCCTTTGTATCCTTCCAATTTCAATACACTGGTTGTGCTCAAAATTTTGTCTAACAAAATTAAACCAGAGCATAAACAGTTAATTTCAACGCTTTGGGGTCTGTTATTTAAATAAGACGATAATAGGCTGAGAGAATTGCCATGAATACCGTAATTTTTAACCATTTTAACTCAACATCAACAACGAAGACGGCGCGGCTACTTTAACGGCGTGGGGAATCTTGCGCGGACCTTGTTTGGTGTCCTCGATAGCGATTTCGCGGAAAAATACGCTACGGACATACAAAACATTCAAACAAATGAACAATACATCCTACAGCTAATTAGAAATCAAACAGTCATCATTAAAGCTGAAAACAACATTATAAAGAAAAATGAAGAGTTTGTAAAGACGCAAATTGAAAGGATTGAAGAATAAATAAGCGAAACAAAGCATGACACGGTCGTATTAAGACATAAATTCCAAATTATGGAAACGATGAACGATGTGAACACTGGAGCGTTAACCGCTAGCTTCTTAATTTCAGTATTAAAAAGGAACCACCAAATGAAAATTGATGCAATAACTGATATTTACAGAGGAAATCTGGACATGAAATTATTGACACCCGAACAACTCTCCGTACAACTTCCAGCACATTGCTACCATAATACCGAAAAGATTGACATTACCTATCACGGACATAAATTTAACGACTGTTTCAGACATTTATAAACTTATTTACGCAAAAGCACGGCTCGCCGAACAATACGTTCTTTTTGAAATACATATACCGTTGTTAAGTGATGACGAGTATATAATATATCACAACATACCTATACCTATCCAGTACGTGGCTAACCAATGTGAGGTGATAGAAACAACATCAAAATATATTGGAGTGAATTTCATAAAAAATACATATCTACAAATGGAAGAAGCCGATCTGAAACAATGCACAATAACGGTGGGAGATAACCACATTTGCGACACCTACACGTCAATACACAATTTGAACGGAGATTCAGTATCCTGCGAAGCAAAAATGCTGAATCAAAATGTAAACATATCTTGTGATTGGACAACACACCGCTGCTTTGACCAATGGATCAAATTACAGAGACCGAACCGACCGAGAATTATATTGCTCTATAATTGCATCAATGAGTGCCCGACCCACATTATATGCGAGAATCAAATTACAACAACAATGATTGTAAAGGCGCGCCCCCTTACTCTAGGTCAAGATTGTGTAATTCAACACCAGTATGCTACATTTTATTCGCACAACACTTATAGGAGCAAAACTGACGTGAGTATAGTATTAGAAGTACCTACTATCGAGTCGCCGAACGACATATGGGATACGAAGAATAACATTATATTACCAAAGATAACAAAACTAAACTTAACTGAAGAGCACAGACTCCTGGAAAAGCAATTAGCAGCTCAAAAGGGAGCAGAGAGCCTTCCCAACAATTTGAATGTTCACGATATAGGACATTATACGATGAGCACCTTGTTGGCGGGAGGAATTGCCATTGCCACCATAGTATGGTTGGTGAAAAGGTACCTTCAGGGAGGTCTAAAAAAGAACAAGTACCCCACAAGAAAACGCCGAGAAAATCTGGAGCTGAAGGAGATTGGGACTTACGCGGAAATACGGCGCACAAGGAACCAACATCGGTCATCCTCAGCTGTCGCAACAACATTTGATTTATAGATTTACATTTTGAATTTTTTATCTTTTTAAATTTTTATCTTTTTCATTTGTAACTTCTATATTTGTATATAACTTTGAACTTTACATTTTACTATTTTACTTTTTATATTGCGGAAGTCTGACAACCTGAGTACGAACAACAATTTCACTTTTTTCCCTCGAGAGCATGTACGGGCCAATATTGCTCATACAGCGTATTTTACATATAAATACGCAACAAATAATATACTAAGACAGACGTATTAACATCACCATCACGTGCGGCACTTGTGCACTGCAAGTTGTGCGTCTCAGGTCATCAAACAACTTTAATAAACAACATACAACAACTCGACGTGCTTTGGCTTGGCAATACCCTTCAAACGGGGCCCGTCGTTAACGACAATTAAGCCCAGCATCTTTGAAAGTGTACAAACCGTACACTGTCTGTTGACTGTTACAATAATTATGTATCTTGTATTGAAAATTTTCTTCACAAAAATATTAAAACCTTTTGGAGTTATGTAAATAATAGAAGAGTCCATGGATCTTATAATTATACATCTGTTCCACATGTCATCAAGTTCAAAGATGCCGTTGCAACTGACGGATTACGAACAAGTGAGCTTTTCTCCCAATATTTTAGTTCCGTTTACGAGAAAGACACTACTGCCAACTTTCTGATTTTTTTGAAGAAAACAAACTATTTTAAAAATCGCATAAGTAGTACATTAACTTCTATTGTACTTGATGAGAGTGAATTTTCCTCAAATTTAAACTACTTGATATTAATAAAGGGGCTGGACCTTATTGAACATTCCTAAGCTATGGAAACCGTATACATTATACCCATCATAAGAGTGGTGATAAATCCAGATGTGAAAATTATAAACCTATAAGCATCTTATCATGTTTTGCTAAAAATTTTGAATCTTCTGTATACTAGTACCTTTATAATCATTTCAAACCTCTAATTTCTGAAAAACAGCATGGGTTCCTAAAAAAACCTTCTATAAGCCATCTACTTGTCTATAAGGATTTTCTTCGTAAATCTTTTGCTGTTGGAGTTCAGATTGATTCTGTCTACATAGACTTTTCTAAGGCTTTCGATAAGGTCAATCATCGTCTTCTATGTCATAAATTAGTCTTGTACTGCATACATGGCAATTTATATCGTTGGATCTCTTCTTATCTCGAAAATAGAACTCAGTTGATGGCTTTGAAGAGCTATCTTTCATCACCTGTCACAGTAACACCAGGCGTACCACGGGGCTCTCTTCTCGGACCTTTGCTTTTTACTATATTTATAAATGACTTAACTGAATACTTAGTTTGTAACAATTTGTTATATGCTGATGATTTAAAAATATTTCACAATATTTCTAGTCCAGAGGATAGCTCTCTTTTGCAGCAAAACTTACACACATTAGTTAAATGGTGTAATTCTAATCATATGTGTTTGAATACTAACAAATGTTTTGTTATTTCGTTTACAAATAAACGACATAAAATTATTAATGATTATTTATTGAAGTACTGTGTTCTAAATAGGTCCTTTGTTGCTAAATATTTAGGCGTTATCTTTGATGAGAAACTGTCGTTCCGCTCACATTATCAATATATAATTTCTAAAACTAATTAACTTTTGGGTTTTGTTCTCAGATCAAGTAAAGACTTCAAAAATCCTCAGTCGGTATTATATTTGTGGCGGCACTATGTGCACAGCACTAGTCGCGCGTCACATCACTAACGAACAAAAAACAGGGGCTGTTATATTGTGAGGAGATAAAAAAGTACTTTCTTCCCGGCAAAACGATTGTAAACCGTAGACACTAAATGTTGTGGTTTAATGTGTTCTTTGTGAAGCTCTGCCTGTGGGAATAAACAAGTACCATCTACCTATGTGCCCTAGATTTTTATTTATCCAAAACTGCCGACCCGGAGGTGTCTAGAACCTCCACACTGGTGACCTTCGACGCAAGAAAACAAAGCCTTTCCGTTAATTAACTATACGGGCTTAAGGAACCGTAAAAGCCAGCCTGCAGCACATCCACTGAGAACTTCGGAGATAAAGTGCATAAGTCTACTTCATACAATTAGGACGACGGATTATTCATCGGCACTTGCGATAACCAATAACCATGTTATGCCAATGAGGCAAAGATGACGGTACCGCTGCTCGTCATCAATCCAACAAGTACCTGCAAGTTCTGATATAAATAGCAATAGGATTCTTCGGGGTCAGTTTACTATTCATACATCTCATGGAAAATATTGTGTTTTAGTGCAAGTGGTATTTATACAGGTATATCTGGACGAAAATCAACAAAGTGATACTATTTTGGTATTTTACAAGCAGTCAAGTATTTGGTATGTATGCTTGTACATGATTTGTGATATATATCATCAGTGGTACATCCTACATATTTGTGACTATCAACTCACAAATAGAGAACCTTCCAGCTATATTGACAAAGTGTAATATAAGTAGATTACATTCAATTTATATAAAAAAGTCTCATTGATACAACTCATAATTTTCATTTTATTGAGGATTACTTTATGTACCTGTACAGTGTTATATAAATATTCTTAAATTAAATTTATATTACTCTAAACTAAAAATCTGTATGAGTATTAGCAACACTAAATCTTTGTTTTGCACTTATTAAGGGTGTTGCTGTGTAAGTAAACCAACTGTTATTGCAGACTATGCACAAACATCACTCACATGTATAGGAAAGAGTAAGCATTTCACTTCCTTATGTATTCTCCTTCATCACCTTTGTATACAGCTACATTTTAAAATTATTTAGCACACATGTTTAGCAGCATACATTAAGAACTTATTTTTACTTCAGTTCTGTAAATCTGATAACTATAAAATAACTTGTTTATACAACTAATCTCCGAAAAGTGGAATGTATAACCTAATACTAATTTTAGTACATACTTTCTGTATTACCTTACAATAAATTTAATAGACTACTTTCTGCGGAGTGTGTGGTATTCATAACTTCATTTACTTATCTATATTATTTATAATTTTTAGTATTCAATTATTTTATTTTTCTCTTACACAATGGAAAATAAAGAAGTGCAAAAACAATTGCAACAACTCTTAGCTGCTAATGCAGAACTACAAAGACAAATTGAAAGAAGTGAGAGAGAATCAAATGTGTGTAAGGTCGCTGTTAAATTGCCTGTGTTTTGGGCTGACAAACCAGCAGTGTGGTTTGCCCAAATAGAAGCTCATCTCCAAATTGCCAATATTGTGACAGACTCTACAAAATACAATTATGTAGTTGGTCACCTTGACCAAAGACTAGCTAGCGAGATTGAAGATATAATAACAAACCCACCATCTGAAGGAAAATATGAAAAATTAAAAAAAACATACTTATACAGCGCCTTTCTATCTCTCAGGAAAAACGGGTACGCCAACTTTTGAGTGACAAGGAGCTTGGTGATAGAAAACCATCACAGTTTCTTCGGCATCTGCGTTCTCTTGCAGGGAGCACACTTACAGATGATAAAATTATACGCCAACTTTGGTTGCGCCGCCTGCCTCAGCAAGCTCAAGCTATACTGGCCGCACAGGCTGACCTGGACCTAGATAAAGTATCAGAACTGGCCGACAAAATCATAGAGTTAGCTCCAACTCCTGTTATGGTATGTACTACTGCCACATCCTCAAACAGTTTTAGTCTTGCTTCAATAGCCCAGCAGCTAGAAGAGGTTAACAACCAGGTTGCGGCTCTGTCTAGATGACAGAATCGATCTTCACGTGACCGATCCTCGTCATCAACTCGTGGTCCCAAAATATGTTGGTACCATCGGAGATGGGGTAATAAGGCTACTAAGTGCATAAGCCCGTGCACCTGGAAAGCGGAAAACTTAAACAGCAGTCAGTAATGGCGGCAACTGACTGCCATAGTATTGGCCGCCACTTGTTTGTCACAGACCAAGTGACCAAGCGCCGTTTCCTAATTGATACTGGATCCGATCTATGTTGTTATCCACATCATTGGCTACCATCACGCAGAAAGGCTACCAGGTATGATTTAAGCGCTGCCAATGGCAGCTGCATTAAGACATTTGGCACAATCAAGCTCAAACTTAATTTTGGACTACGTCGCGAGTTCATCTGGCAGTTCGTCATAGCTGATGTCAATTCAGCCATTATTGGCTCTGATTTTTTAGCCTTTTATCACCTATTGCCAGACTGTCGCAATGAGAGGATAGTGGATGGAACCACGGAACTATCATCCATTGCCCCCACTACTGACATTGATCAACCAAGTGTTCGAGCAGTTGCATCTGGAAAAACCGTTTTCATTCAACTTTTGGCAGATTTCCCAGATATCGCACGACCACCTGGATTGCCTCGAATTGTCAAGCACAACACGGTGCATTATATCAAAACAACGGATGGGCCACTAATTTCGTGCCGCCCTCGCCGTTTGGCTCCTCAAAAGCTAGTTTCAGCTAAGAAAGAATTTGAGGACATGGTGCGATCTGGTACAGCTCGACCATCTAAAAGTGCTTGCTCATCGCCGCTACACATGACTCTGAAGAAAGACAATACCTGGCGACCATGCGGCGACTACCGCGCATTAAACGCCAGAACCGTACCTGATAGGTAACCTGTGCGCTATATACATGACTTTGCCCATAATCTCTCTGTTTCAAAAATATTTAGTACCATCGATTTGGTCAAAGCATACCACCAGATACCGATCGCCGAAGAGGAAGTGTCGAAAACCGCAATCGTTACCCCGTTTGGCCTCTTCGAATTTCCTTTTATGACTTTCGGCCTGCGAAATGCTGGACAGACATTTCAGAGATTTATTGATGAGGTCACTCGGGGTCTAGATTTCTGTTTCCCTTACGTCGACGACATCCTCGTCCATTCTGCTAACGAGATTCTTCATCGAGAACACCTTCGAACCCTATTTAGACGTCTACAGGATTACGGAGTCGTGATTAACCCTTCCAAATGTATTCTAGGAGTAGATGAAGTCAAATTTTTGGGGTACCACATAAACAGTGAAGGTACATGTCCTCCTCAGGATCGCATCCAAGCCTTATTGGATTTCCCGCCTCCTACGACAGTTCAAGGCATGCGCCGATTTCTCGGTATGCTAAACTACTACCGGCGTTTTGTTCCTCTGCCAAGTATCAGGCTCCACTAATTGAGGCACTAATTGCAACAAACAGCAAAGGCGCTAAGCCATTCCCTTGGTCTCCGGAACTACTCCAGCAATTTGAAGCCTGTAAGGAAAGCTTATCCTCGGCAACGCTGCAGCATCCAGCGAACAACGCCAGTTTAGGTCTGTTCACTGATGCATCCAGCGTCCATGTTGGATCTTGCCTTCAACAAAAGATAAATGGTCAATGGTTTCCACTTTCTTTTTTTAGCAAGAAACTTACACCACAGCAACAACAGTGGCCGGCTTATTATAGAGAATTGCTAGCAGTGTACGAAAGTGTCCAACATTTTCGATATATCCTAGAAGTCCAGCACGCCACAATATTCACTGACCACAAGCCACTCCTAGACGAATTTTTACAGCGACGAGAGAAGCTACCACCTCCACAGTTAAACCAGCTATCATTTATTAGTCACTTCACGACTGATATACAGTAGTACATCAAGGGCGAAGAAAATATCGTCGCCGATACAATGTCGCGTATCGATATCAACGCTATTTCCTTGGATCCAGATTACAATGCACTTGCAAAGTCACAATCTTCAGATTCAGAGCTGGAAAATTTGTTACAAACTGCTTCTAGCCTAAATCTCACTAAAGTTAGTCCACCAGGTACAAATACGACAATTTATTGTGATATTTCTACAGGAAAGCCTCGTCCCTATTTGACTCCTTCTTTTCGACGAGCAGCTTTCAACAATTTACACAATCTGATTCATCCCGGCACCCGCACCACTACATGCCTCGTAACCGACCGTTTCGTTTGGCCATCAATGAAAAAGGATTGCCGGACCTGGTCTCGAACTTGTGACGCGTGCCAACGTAGCAAAATTTCGAGACATAACTCAGCCCCTTCGGGAAAGTTTGACACACCATCTGGGCGGTTCATGCACGTCCATGTAGATATTGTCGGGCCATTACCAGTTTGCAATGAGTACCGATATTGTTTAACTGCAATCGATAGAGTATCCAGATGGCCCGAGGTTTGGCCTATGCCCTCTATTACAGCAGACGAAGTGGCGGAAACCTTTACCAGAGAGTGGATTTCCCGCTTCGGAGTACCGTCAGTTATTACGACGGACCAAGGTCCCAATTCGAATCTGACCTGTTTAACCGGCTATTACTACGATTTGCCACGAAATGCATTAGGACTACTTCATACCATCTCTGCGCAAACGGAATGATTGAACGTATCCACAGACAGCTTAAGGCAGCGCTAATGTGCCATAAAGACTCATGGACAAGATCACTTCCTATGGTGTTGCTGGGCATGCGGTCAGCATTTAAAGAAGATCTCAAAGCCTCAGTCGCAGAAACTGTTTACGGGGAGCCCTTAAGACTCCCTGGAGAAATGTTGACGCCTCCTTCAATATCAGAATAAATTGAAGATGCCGCTGATTTTGTGGTACAATTACGTCAAAAGATGTCATCCATCTGTCCAGTGCCCGCCTCTCGACACTGCAAAGACTCCCCTTTTATATTTAAAGAGTTGTCTACTGCCTCACATGTTTTTTTGAGAGACGATACCGTCCGTCGCGCACTGCAACCGCCATATACAGGCCCATTTAAAATATTAGAACGCTCAGACGATGGAAAAACATTCACACTAGCCATAAAAAACAACAAAGTTGTAGTGAGTATAGACAGACTTAAACCAGCTTTTATAGATAACATTGATAATGAACTGATTGAAACTGAACAGGTGCCTACCTCACTTAAACAAGCTACTCTACTACTCAACCAGGAAGAGTTACCATCTATAATACCTGTGCTTACAAAAGTTCCAAATGAGAACATTAAACAGCCGTATACCACACGCTCCGGTAGACGTATTAGATTTAAGAATTATGATTGATTTTTTTTTAAATAGCTACCTATTATTAATTGTACAATTGTTTACTTCTTTTGTATTATTAATATTTTTAATTCACGCATTCAAAACTACAACATTTGTAACATTATCAGTATCTTGATACTGTTGTTTCGTAAACTGTATTTGGTGTATCTTTCTCCGTGGGGGGGCTGTGGCGGCACTATGTGCACAGCACTAGTCGCGTGTCACATCACTAACCAACAAAAAGAAAAACAGGGGCTGTCATATTGTGAGGAGATAAAAAAGTACTTTCTTCCCGGCAAAACGATTGTAAACCGTAGACACTAAATGTTGTGGTTTAATGTGTTCTTTTGTGATGCTCTGCCTGTGGGAATAAACAAGTACCATCTACCTATGTGCCCTGGATTTTTATTTATCCAAAACTGCCGACCCGGAGGTGTCTAGAACCTCCACATATTTATTCTTCTCACTTGTGAGAAGTCTTTTGGAATATGCTACACCAGTTTGCTCTCCTTACTATCAAGTACACATAGATAACATTGAACGAATGCAAAAAAAATATCTCAGGATATTAAGTTATCGTTTAAATCTGGCAGTTAAAACATTCCTTACGATAAGGAGGGGTATAAGGTATAAACAGTATACGATATAGTAAGCTGAGAAGATGAGCATTCCGGCGAAGTGAGATAGGCAACCACTTGAACTTTTTGCGAAATTCAGAAACGTGGTCATATTTTTTTAAACCAAATATGAACCTTATGCAAACATTTTGAAAGCGCTCGAGCTTAATAAGTTGCTCTTGAGTGAGATTAAGATAGCGAGCATCAGCATAGTCGAGGATGGGTAGTAGAATTTATTGAGCAAGCGAAATCCTAGTGGCAGTCGGAAGGAAATTTTCCAGTCTCCTAAGCGATGCATAGGATGCAAAAATCTTGCGGCTTAATTCAGTAATGTGGGGTCGCCAACACAACTCCTTGTCCATTATTACGCCAAGATTCTTGACCTGATCACTGATAGGAATAGGCGTATCATGAAAGATCACATTAGGAAGCAGTGAAAAATCTATTTTATCTATGGCTCGCGAGCTACCAATTATGATGGCCTGAGTTTTATTGGGATTGACTCTAAGTCCATGGGAGGTACTCCAGTTGTATATCAGATCATCATTGATAAGCTTAATAGCGTTATATAAGTTGTCTTTAGGCGCCTGAGTATAAATCTGCAAATAGTCTGCATATAGATGGTAGGAAGAAGATAAGTTTTTCGAGATAGAATTTATAAAAATAGAAAATAGAAGAGGAGATAAAACGCTCTGAGGAACGCCGGCAGAGAGATTTTGCCACGATAACAACATATCATAGATACGAATACGTTGCCGGCGTTCAATCAGGTAACTATGAAACCAATCAATTGCGGATGGAGGTATGTTGTGAGAGCGGAGAATTTCAGTAAGTATATCAAAGTCTACGTGATTAAATACACTGCCGAAGTCTAGCAGTGACAGAATAGTCACCAAACCTTAGTCCATGCCTTGGCGTATATCGTCAGTGATTTTAATCAGTGCAGTGGTTATACTGTGGCCCGGGTGAAACCCAGATTGATGAGGATTCATAAGGGATTGTGTGTTGAGGAATATGCTAAGTTGTTCGTGTACTAGACGTTCTAAGATTTTAGAGAGAAAGGGAAGGATAGATATGGGACGGTACTCTGAAAAGGTTGAGGGATTAGGTTTCTTAGGTAAAGGAATAACCTGGTCTTCTTTCCACACAGTAGGAAATATACCAGTTGATATGGAGCTGTTGACTATATGAGAAATGGTAGGACTGGCGATATCAATTATGGGAAGTATCATGTTTCGACTAATTTCGTCACTGCCG
Source organism: Dendrolimus houi (assembly GCA_039645545.1). Lineage (NCBI taxonomy): Eukaryota > Metazoa > Arthropoda > Insecta > Lepidoptera > Lasiocampidae > Dendrolimus > Dendrolimus houi. The sequence continues at coordinate 222,720 of JBBJBW010000056.1, forward strand.
ACTGCGTTAGAAGTAATTGACTTTATAGCTTTCTCAACATCACAAACCGAAATTTGATTAAAACAAAAGGGAGAACACTGTGGAGTGGGAAGAGAAGATATCGAATTAAGTGTTTTTGACTTAATAGTCAAATTGAAATCAGATGTGGCAGCGAAATGCTGATTCAGAAGATCTATGTTTAAGTTATTAGAATTTGAAACAGACGTGCTTTTACAGACTCCCAGTGATTTAAGAAACTTCCAAACTTTTCTAGGATTGTTATTGTCAGGTGGTACGTTAATCAAACACGAGCGATCGAGTCGAACTGAACTTTATTATTTTATAAATCACATTCATTCATTCTCATTCACTCACATCCCCCTTTCAACAATATATAACACTTCAATCACACAAAAAAAAAACATTCATAAGTAGTACAAAAGTTATAAAGAATTATCATTACTATTGAATTAGCATTATGAGACAATACTTACATACTAAATTAAGTAACAAACATGCCTTACATAATAAAATTAACATTTTAGAATTATGATTAAATTATATAGCTTTATGTTTGTTTATTTCAACAGATTTATGTTACATTTGTTAAACAATTTTAGATAATAAATGTTTTTTTTTTAATTTTTTTATTTATTTATTGATATAAACTATATGTATTATAAATAAAATGTATTATTTTAATGCTTTGACTTCATTCTCGAGAGCTTATAATCTCCATCTATCCGGAGGCCTCACTGTCCTGCCAAAACGAGTTATATAATAATCACTTGTGCCATTATTATTATTATTGTTGTTACTTTGACAGCGATGAATGACTATTGGGAGCTGTGTTTGATGACATACATGATTCATTGGAATGAAAAGGGTTAAAATCATCATAGTCTATGTCACATGAATGAATGAATGAATGAATATGCTTTATTGTACTTTAAAAGATGCAGTTAACAGAAATAGAAGTTTACAATACAATAGGCGGTCTTATCGCTATTAGCGATTTCTTCCCGACAACCTTTGGATGGAGAAAAAATTTGATAAGAACAGAGGTATGTTGCAATATTCTCACCTTCGAATCAATATCTTATAAATATATACATAATGATATAATATACATACATTAATAAAAATTATACTAATACGATATATGTAAATAAAATATTATAAAATACACTTACATAAATAAATATAAAACTAGAAAAAGATGACAATAACTGCTGCTGCATCCTTAAATAGAGCTGTAATAATCCTTCACAAGTCTATTGAAAATAGGCAGTGATTTGGCTAGCTTGATATTAACAGGCAGTGCGTTCCAAAGACGAACTGCTTGGACTGTGAAGGATTTGCCATAAAAGCTAGTTGTATGCAGAGGAGTTTTAAGTAACAAATTTTCCGAGGTTCTGAGAGACTTTAAGTTACCGGAATAAAAGTAATGAAATTGTTCCTTGAGGTATGCAGGGGTTTGAGGGTTAAATAATGTATTATACAGAAGAAACAGTATATGAGCATTCCGGCGAAGACGTATTGGAAGCCACTTGAGTTTAGCGCGGAATTCTGAAACGTGATCATATTTACGCAAACCAAATATGAATCGTATGCAAAAGTTTTGAAGTCGCTCAAGCTTACATAGTTGGCTTTCAGTAAGACCAAGATAGCTGACATCGGCATAATCTAGAATTGGTAGGAGGAGAGATTTTGCAAGTACAGTTTTAGTCGCATAAGGAAGAAAATTACGCAGTCTTCGAAGTGCAGCTGCAGATGCAAACATCTTCTTACTGACTTCCTGAATTTGGAGGCTCCAAGAGAGATGACTATCAATATAAACGCCCCGGGTTTTTACTTTGGTGCTAAAAGATATAGGAACTCCTTCGAAGATAATCTGCGATAGCAAAAGATACCTTATCCTGGAAACCATCCTGGAACTACCCACCAAAATTACCTGTGTTTTTGAAGGATTCACAGTTAGTCCATATGCCTTGCTCCAATCAGATATATTACGTAAATCCTGATTAGTGAGATCAATAGCTTCAGCAAATCTGTCGACAGTGGTATGCCTGTAAATTTGGAGATCATCTGCGTAAAGGTGGTAGGAGCATTGAAGTTTTTTGGAAACTGAGTTTATAAACATCGCGAAAAGCAAAGGAGATAAATTGCCACCCTGTGGTACGCCGGCAGAAGTATTACACCAAGCGGAATATGTATCCTCAATGCGAATACGTTGTCGACGCCCTAACAGGTAACTTCGAAACCACTCAATTACAGATGGAAATATATTAAGTGAGCATAATATGCCAAGCAGAATATCGAAGTCCATGGTGTTGAAAGCATTACTAAAGTCTAACAATAGTTATGTTGCCAAGCTCCACAGCGAGGCGGATATCGTCTGTAACTTTAACTAAGGCAGTGGCAGTGCTATGACCGGGTCGAAAGCCAGATTGTAGAGGATTTAAAAGGATATTGTTGTTCAGGAAAACACTAATCTGGCTGTGGATAAGGCGTTCAAGGACTTTGGATAAAAAAGGTAGGATGGAAATTGGTCTGTATTCGGAAAAGGAGGATGGATTTGGTTTGGAATGGGAATAATTTGGGCTTCTTTCCAACTATTTGGAAAGATACTGCTAGAAATGGAATAGTTAAAAATATGAGTGATGATAAGAAGTATGATGTTAAGGATGGGCAGGATCATATTACGAGTCAAAGTATCACTACCCACTGCCTTAGATGTAATAGATAATATGCTCTTCTTAACATCACATTCTGTAAACTGAGTAAAGAAGAATGAAGAATAATCCGGGTCTGGCAGTGATGAAAGATGATTTAAAGTATTCATTTTAGTAGCTAGATTAATACTTGCTGACGAAGAGAAATGGTGATTTAAAGAATCAATATTTATATTGTGAGTATTTAAGTAATTATTTTGCAACTTACCGACCCCCAGGGATTTTAAAAACTTCCAAACTTTGGATGAGTCATTATTATTAATGGATTCATGAATGTGGCAACGATGTGCATCTCTACACACCTTATTGCAGTGATTCCGTAGCAAAATATAACTATCTCGATTATGAGAGTCTGGGCGTCGTGCGTATTTTGATTTGGATGCCGCTTTCTTTGCCAACAAGACTTTGATCTCTTTAATTAACCAAGGAGCAGGTAAGTGTTTTAATTTGACAGGTCGAATAGGTGCATGTAAATCGTTAAGTGCGATCAGCTTAGTAGAAAAGATATAGACTTTTTCATCAATCGAATTACTTTGTAACAATGGAACCCAATCAATGTCCAGCGAATCTTTTTCAAGATTATTAACGTCCATACCACTAAAATTACGTTGTAGAAGAACCTTAGGTTTGAGTTTAGGTGTGCGTATTTTGTAGGAGAGGAATAGAAGGTCATGATAGGAAAATGCATCAGCAGGGCATTGCCCATGCTTAGCTACTAGGTTAGGAGAAGAAACAAGGATTAGGTCAAGGAGTGTGGGAATACAGTTGGGAAAATGATGTGTGGCGCTAGAGGGTAGAATAGAAAGATTACAAGATTCAACGACAGATTTAAAGGAGGAAGAGCGGGAATCTTGCTTTAACAGACATGTATTAAAATCACCCATGATGAGAGAGTGAGTATAAGAAGGTACAAGATTTTCAAGGATTGTTTCAAATGAAGAGAAGAAATCAATGTGTAAAGAGGGACTATAATACACTCCAAGTAGTACCTTGGTACTTTTGACTAGTATCTCCAAGAAAAGATGTTCGCCAGCATTGGGTGGGGGCGGTTGTACTGACATGTTGAGTATTTGAAAAGGAATCGTATCACGAAGATAAATAGCAACTCCACCACCAGCCCCTGCTGTTCGACCGTTACGGATAGTCTAAAATGGGGAAGTTTATAAGTTATTGAGGGGAGGCAGGGTTTTAACCACGACTCGGAGATTAAAATAGCGTGGAGGTTCTTACAATCAAACGTAGCCAGCATATCTGAGAAATGAGCCGGAATACTTTGAGCATTGATATGGACGACGTTAAATTTCCCAGTCACGTCGGAAAACTGTGCGTCAAGTGTCTCAACAGTTGAAGGAATGCTACGGAAACTGTCATCAGAATCATTTGCAGAGTAGAAACTGTCAGAATCGTAATTGCTAATATCGCGTACTGACATATTGGGCGTGTATTATAAATTTGATATAAATAAAAGACTAAACGAAAAGAAAAGAATATGTATAATATATATATAAATAAAAAGTATAAATAAATATATAAATGTATATATATAAATAAAACAATTTAACTAAATATTATAGTGTACTTATTAAGTTACTAATAAAATCCATCTGCCAGTTGGTGTAATTTAAACGAATTAATGAACCACAACTTGTATACAAAATATTAAACATGTACAAGTTTCGACTCAGAAGAAATAATAAGGATAACATAAATAATTTAAAACAACGCTTTGGTAGTCCGGGCATGAAACAAACGCTGTAAAAAAATAAATAAAAAAATAATAACCATATCATGTTTATAAGGGAACGAATAAAATTAACAGTTCACTAGAAATTTTGTTATTTTTAAAATACTTATTTTATTTTGTCATAGTGTAGACAACGATTTAAATATAAGAAAATAGTTTAAATCATAAACTTAAAATAGAAATATAAAAAAAGCAAATTATAAATTCAACTACAACAATTGTAACAGAAATAAGATCTACTTATTTGCTGTTGGCGGAAAATAGTAACCGACGTTTACAATTTTTGCGAGTACCTACATACTTGCAATCTGAGGAAAGAATGGACTGCCCGAACAATAAATAACACAAGCAATAAAAGTAAAACTTATACATATTATTTTTTCGAGGTTGCGGCTCGTTTGATTTTTGGTGGAATTGTTGTACCTTTGGGAGCAACATCTGACTTTGCGTCTGTCACATTTTTAGAATTTTGAGACAATTTATTAAAGTCATTAAGTGAAGAAATCCTGTGACGCTGCTGGTCCGGCCCGAGAGTGAAATCTGTCCTTCCCTTGTCCAACATTTAGAAACACCGAACTTAAGACGTGCAGCCATGAAAATATCATGTCGTGATTTAGTTAAAAATTCTGACATAGTTACCTCTGAACCTTTGAGCTTAGTTTTGAGAAACCATAATTCATCACGAACTTTTATCTCATTGAGTTTAACTAAAATAGGTCTATTTCTTTAGGTATCAGAGCTTCGTCCAAGCCGGTGACATCGTTGAATACTGCCAATAGTATTAGTTTTCAAGTTTTAAGTACTCCTGCAGTATGTTAAAAACCAATTTTAAGGAATCTTCATTTTTGGACTCTGGGATACCATGTAACAATATCATCTTTCTTCGACTACGCATATCAAACTGATCCTGATTGTGCGCGATAATTTCAATTTGTTTTTGAAGAGCATTTAGTGCTTGCATCGTAAATGCTTTGAAAGCTGCAAAATCAAAAGCCAAATTATCCGTGGAGGATGATGAATTAGAACTCTTTTGTAACTCTTCTTCAAAAGTGGACATTTTCTTGTGAAACATTTCCATTATTTCACTAATTGTGTTTTTAATCGAATCCATGACGATGTTAAATGAGTTTTAAAATTGCCATAACGAGTATCACAAGAAATAAACACCTACTGACAGATAGCACAACTATTTACATAAGTTGAACATTAATTTTAGTTTAAAACTATACTTTTAGTAATTATAATAATTAAATAAATCGTGAGCTCACAAATTTTAGTATTCACTTTGCAACTACCCGCTTTTATATCATATGTTGTCCTATAAGGCTGCAAATGAAGAGAATCAATAATTAAGGGACGCCTATTCCTAACAATTATTCTTCTAGTTTGCAACCTTATTTCATACTTCCTATTTCCTAAGTATTTCGTTATTACTCCTGATTTCCATATTTTTTTTGTTTCATCTCTTACTTTAACTGTGACCTATTGTAAGCATCGATAAGTTCCTATCGTAACATAGTTTATACCTTTGTTGTCTACGATTCAATTCCATACGCATGGGGTTATAATGTGAGTGTTTAAATTGATTAATTATAGGAAAAATGGTGCGTAGTTTTCTATTAAATAATAACTCTGCTGGAGAAGGTAATTTATCACTAATCGGTGTATTTAAGTACTCTAATAATGCCAATCTAAAATCTGTTTTACTGTGCAAACTCTTCTTTAAAATATTTTTAACTGTTTGCACAGAACGTTCTGCCTGTCCGTTCGATTGTGGATAGCGCGGCGATGACGTCACGTGTTGAAAGCACCATTTTTGAGCAAAATCACGAAACTCTTTGGATATGAACTGGGGCCCACAATCAGATACAACTGTCTGGGGTATACCTAAACAACTAAAAGTACATTTTAAGTGTTTTATTATAGATTCAGAGAGAGTACTTGTTAGTTCTATAACCTCTATAAACTTACTATAATAATCAACAATCAGGACATAATTGATTCCTTTAAAATAAAACAAGTCAACACCCACTTTAGACCAAGGTTCTTTGGGTATATAATGAGGACATAATTCTTCTTTAAAATTATTTTTTCTATATGTTAAGCAAGTTTGACAATTCATTATTAAGTTTTTAAGTTGGTTGTTTAATTCTGGCCAGAACAATAGTTCTTTAGCTCTCAGTAAACACTTTTCAAACCCTAAATGAGCAAAATGTAATTTATTTAACATTTCACTTTGTAAAGTTTTGGGAATTATGACCCTGTTGCCTCGCCATAGAAGTCCGCATGCTTCTGTCAACTCAATTCTGTATTTCCAGAATGGTTTGACTTTTGGATTTATCTTATGTGTATCGGTTATTTGTATAGCCAACCCTTATTTGTATAGAGTTTTAATGTTTGCAGAGTTTCATCCCGGGATGTTTCTATTTGAAGAATTGAAAAGTGTGAATCTGTCAATTCGTTTGCCACGGTAATGCTGCGTATTGCCTCAGTCATTTCTTTTTGCAGGCCATTGTCAATATGACTGGTTGTTTCATAAGCCCGTGACAGAGTGTCTGCAATATATAATTGTTTTCTCGGCTTATAAATCAACTTAAAAGTGTAAGGTAACCTCAATAACATACGTTGTAACCTAGGAGGAGTATCGATAATAGCTTTCTTTATTATCGTAATGAGCGGCTTGTGATCAGTTTCTGTGGTAACATCATTACGACCATATATGTAACTATAAAATTTTTCACATGCGAAAACACATGCATAAAGCTCTTTTTCTATCTGAGCATAGCGTTGTTCTGTTTTAGTCAACGCTTTTGAGGAATAGCAGACAGGCAATCTATCTTTTAATAAAACTGCTCCTAACCCATTTTTACTAGCATCAACTGATATTGTAATTGATTTATGCATGCTGTAATATTGTAAAACCGGTTTTTTAATCAGGCATTCTTTTAACTCCATGAAAGATTTATCATGCATTTCTGACCAATGCCATGATATATCTTTTTGCAATAACTCCCTTAAGGGTTGTGTTTGTTCAGATAAATTTGGTATAAAATTACTAACATAAGTTACCAACCCCAAGAATCTTTCGACATCTTTGACTGATTGAAGTTTTGGCATATTAAAAATAGCTGACACTTGACCTTCATCCGGGTATAGACCATCATTTGTAATCTTGTGTCTTAAATATTTAATTTCACTAAGAAAAAATTTACACTTACTTTTATTTAATTTTAAGTTAATTTTGCGACATCTCTCTAGTACGGCTTCTAATCTATTATCATGTTCCTCTTTTGTCCGACCATAGATAAGCAAATCATCAATATATAGACATACCCCTTCTAAGTCATCAAAATTTTCATAAATTTTCTTATGAAAAACTTCACTAGCAGAACATATGCCATAAGGCATCCTTAAAAATTTATAACGACCGAATGGTGTATTAAAAGTGTAAAAATCAGTACAACTGGGATCTAGTTTTGTTTGCCAAAAGCCATTTGAGGCATCTGGAGTACTGAAATACTTAGCACCTGAGAGCTTAGGCAAAATATCATCAAGAGTAGGCAACCTAAAATGTTCTCGTTTTATAGGTAAGTTAAGTTCTTTTGGATCTAAGCAAATACGTAATTCTCCATTAGCTTTTTTAACTATGGTAATACTATTAACCCATTCTGTAGGGCCTTCTACTTTAGCTATTATACCCTGTTGTTCCATTTCTTCTCATTTCTTTCTAACTTTATCTTTTATGGGTATGGGTATCTTTCTTGGAGCATGAACTACTGGCTTATATTTTTTATCTAATTGTATTTTATACGTCTCTGGTAGACAGCGTAATCCCTGAAATACCTCCCTATAATTATTCAACATATTTTTACATAAATTGCTTTCACTATAAATATAATACATACGTTTTACTAATTGCAGTGCCTCGCATGCATTTTTCCCTAAAATTGGATCAGATTCAACATTTGCAATTTTAAATTCTAATATAACATTACGTTTTTTATACATAAATTTAATGAAACACTTGCCTATAACATTAATATATGCACCAGAGTATCCTTGTAATTTTGTGTTACTCTTCAGCAAGTTATATTTTTTAATATTTAATTTAGACAGTAACCGTGCAGGCAAGACATTGACATCAGCTCCCGTATTGATTTTAAAACTAATATTACAGTTATTGATTTTTAAATTCACAGACCACTGATCATTATTGCAATTACTATTTACAGAATAAATTACCTGTTCATCCGATTCTGCAATATGGTATACTTTACACATTTTGGAGAAGTGATTTAAACGTGTACAACGACGACACATTTTACCATAAGTAGGACATGAAAACCTTGGATGTGTTAGTCCACAACTATTACACTTGGAAATTGAGCGGTTTTTAAATTTTATATTCCCACTGTAACCGCTCACGCCAACTGGGGAGGGCGCTGATGCTGATGATGCATTATATGCACGCTTCCGGCCGCCGGCGCTATAATTGGCCGCACCCGAACGTTCCATGTGCTGACCATTTCGTGCAGGGACGCTGTTGCCTCGATCGCTGTAAGCGACCCGCCTTTCTGATGACGATGCATATCGGTCACCGTCGCTCGCGCCACCCTTTGGATACGTCGACTCAATCCTGTGTATGCTGCCATTATCACTCATGTTTTCTTTGTATAAATTATATATAAACTTAGTCGAGTTTTGTATACAAATTTTCTCTGAGTACGATTTTGAAATAATAACGGCTTGGCAAATCTCAATAGCCTTTTCAAAGCTTAAATCGGCTTCTCTTAATAATCTTTCTGTATTCCGTCGTCTGTTATACCACACACTAGCCTATCTTTTATTAAAGATTCACATAAAGTATTGAATTCGCAGCTTTGTGCTAGTTTTCGGAGTTCAAATACGTATTGCTCGATGGATTCATTTTCGCTTTGACTGCGCATAAAAAATTTGTGACGTTCCACCGTCACATTTTTCTTCTGCTTGAAATAGTTTTTAAATTTGCCCAAAATTTCGTCCACTGTTGTGCAACGCACATTAAATTCTTCGTATAGCTCCCGACATTGTACTCCAATTACGTGTAAAAGTATATTAACTTGTATTTGTGGGCTCTTTTTGGACAATTCACACGCCTCGAAGTAAATTTTAAATCCTTTACTCCATTTGTTCCAGTTTAAACACAATGTACCACTGGTAATATTTACAGTGTTTTGGACATAATAGAACGGTTCTGGTGTAGTTAACACTGTTTCCATTATGATGGAGTCACAAAATATATTTTAAATTGCAGTTACTAAAAACTATTTTTACAAGATGGGCGTTATCGACTGCGCCATGTCAGGTGGTACGTTAATCAAACACGAGCGATCGAGTCGAACTGAACTTTATTATTTCATAAATCACATTCATTCATTCTCATTCACTCACAGTGACTACTATCTACTGACTTGTGAATATAGTGGCGTTGTGCATCTCTACATGCTCTATTGCAGTGATTGCGTGCTTGTATAAAAGCTTTGTTAATGTCTAATGGACGACGTTTATATTTAGACTTAGCTTTACATTTCTGGGACATAAGGCATTTAATCTCATCAGTGAGCCAAGGTGCTGGAAGATGTTTGAGCTTTATTTGGCGTGTGGGCGCATGTAAATCGTACAATTGCAATATGTTCGCATTAAATACATGCACCTTATCATCGACAGCAGTCGTATTGACAATTCCAGACCAGTCCAACTCGTTTGCATCCTTACGTAACTCTTCCAGGTTCATGCCACCAAAATTACGCTGCATAATCAACTTAGATTTTGGTTTCGGAGGACGCACATTGTAAGACAAATAGATCATGTCATGGTAGGAGAAAGCGTTTGCCGTATATTGACAGTGTTCAATTACATGAGAGGGGGAGGATACTAACATTAAGTCTAAAAGAGAAGGGGTCGTATTAGGTAGCTTGTGAGTGGCACTAAGGGGAAGAATTGACATATTAATAGATTGAATTTCAAAAATTGCACATTTATGGTCGCGTTTGAGTAAACGTGTATTAAAATCCCCCATAATAATAGAATAACTATATAAAGGTATGAATGTTTCCATTAGTTTTTCAAAAGATGAAAAATAGTTGACTCTCAAGGACGGGCTGTAATACACGCCAAGCAATAGTTTGGTATACCCCAGAGAGATATCTATTAGAATATGTTCACCCGCATAAGGGTCTCGTGGCTGCGAAGACATACTTACAATAGTGAACGGTATATGGGATCTAAGGTAAATAGCCACTCCTCCACCAGTGGCACCAGTACGATCATTTCGAATAAGTGTAAAGCCTGGTAGTGTATGTGATACGGTTGGGAGGGATGGCTTCAACCAGGTCTCAGAAATTAATAAAACATGTATATTTCCTTGACTAAATGATGCCAGCAAATTGGGGAAATGGGCTGGAATGCTCTGCGCATTAATATGTACAACATTGAAATTTGAATGAAGATTGGAAAACTCAGAAACAATAAGGTCAGAAAGGTTATAATTGCTGTTTTAAGAATCATGACTGTCTGACGAGCATGAAAAATATTCTGTATCACTATCGGTGTTTAAATTGTATGCCATATGTTAGCGACGCAATATAATATTTATTTAACGTCAAATTATATTGTAAATAAATGGCGAAAAAGGGCAGCAGAGGGCGCGCGTATGGCAACAGAGGGGGTTGAGCAGGATGCGGGGTTGGGTGGCGTCGGTTGTCGCCCGCGCACGCGAAATTAGTCTTCGGTCCGCGTCGCACCGCGATATATGTGTTTCTTTTTGTGCCTACGTTCGTCCGCGTGCCGCTTGCTTTCAATTTTAAAAATCTCCTTGTTTTATTTATGGCGGCCTCTGTGGTTGAGCGGGCTAAGCCGTTGCCGGCCTACCTCACTGCTACACAGAGGCTCCGGGTTCGATTCCTGGTATAGTAAATTTCGGAAACGTATTTTCTCCGTTATTTACTATGGTCTGGGTGTCTGGGATCGGCCCCAGAGTGGTACGTTGTATATTACCCACAACACAAGCGTAACTTGCTTAATTTGGGTATATACAATATGTGTATTTGTCTGCCGATTATTATTATTATTTGCTGGAGTTACAAAAGTGGTCTTCGAGCCAGACCATTATGTTTAAAACGCCCCCAGCGAAGAAAATGGTCCAAACAAGGAGAAACGCGAGTGTAATAGATCAAATAAATTTACCAAAAGTACCGTCAGTTAGTGCGAATGCTGTAACGGTCGATGTGCACACCAGGCCCAAGACAGTGCCGTTGGATACTGGGAGCATAAAGTCGGAGATACCTATGGGAAAAACAATGAATGTCTCACGACAATGTGCTTCACTGTCAAGAAAATCGTCATCTTCCATTGAGGCACGTAGAAAAAGGCTTGAGTTGCAAGCCGCAGAGGCAAAAGCACGTATAAATATGGAATTGATTGAAAAACGGTTAGCCGCGGACATTGCAGATTTAGAAGACGAAAACTACAGTTCACATTCGGAGGGAGGAAACCACTCTCAACATGGAAATGAAGAAGAATGGCTAGAACGGAGCCAGCACGAACTGGAGGCCCAAGCTGACCCACGAGATGGTACAAAATCAGGACAGCTGGACCAGCCGCTGCCACCGCCTGTGCCCCAAGCTACAGGCACCAACAGCAACAATGGGACAGTTCATATGTTGGCTTGCGCGCTGAAGGATCTTGCCGCCGCTTCCAGCAGTAATTCGAACGCCCAGATGCTCAGCCGCTTATATACACCAAGGGACCTGCCGGCGTATTCCGGTGATCCACTTGAATGGCTGCAGTTCAAGCAAGCGTTCGAAGAATCAACGAGAGTATGTAACTTCAGCGATCATGAAAATTTATGGAAGTTAAGAAAGTGCTTGCATGGTCCAGCAAAAGACGCCGCGACGGCTTTGCTGATAAGTGCAACATCACCCGCGATTGTGATGTCTACTCTGGAGCTGCAATTTGGAAATCCGGACATAATTATTTCGAAAATGATGAACGACATAAAAAAGCTTCAACCTATGTCTCAAGAATATCACAAAGATATAATTGTATTCTCGATAAAGGTCAAGAATTACGTTGCTGCTGTTCTTGCAATTGGCCAAGAAGAGTACATGAAAGGAACAAGTGTAACATCAATTATTCTGTCTAAATTGCCAACGTTATTAATTTCAAAATGGGCAGATTATAGTTTTAAATTAATACAAGAAGTTAGTAAGCCAAAATTGATTTTGTTGTCTGAGTTTTTGAACGAAGAGGCAATTAAAATATCAAAAACGTCAGTAAATATTTCATATTACAATCCCAGTGACTATAAACGTAAACAAAGTGACTATAATATCTCGAATCGTACGCACACAGTGTTGGTACAAAACAGTGGTGACAGTGAGAAGTGTCGTTATTGTCGCGCGTCTTATCATAACTTCCCGGACTGCAAGAAGTTTAAAAAAGCGTTACAGAAGGACAAGTGGCAATTTGTAAAACGCGCAGGTTTGTGTTATAGGTGTTTAGTGTCACGTCATAATCAAGAATTGTGTTCAGCACCCGTGTGCGACAGGGATAATTGTGGACAGTCGCATCATAGATTGCTGCATTATGTTTACGTGCCCAAACAACAAACCGGTTTGCAAGTTAGTGATAACACTCCTGTGCCTTTTAACGACCGTTCGGACGAATCGCGAAATGAAACTGTTATGCACGTACAAATGAAAAATCGGAAAGTGTTGTTAAAAACAGTGCCAATACGTGTTCACGGACCTAATGGTGTTATAAATACTGTGGCATTATTGGATGACGGATCTACGGTGTCAATAGTAAGTGAGAATCTTGTAAAGCGTCTAGGTGTGCACGGTTACATCCGTGCACTCCTAGACGCTTTAGACAAACATTACGTGTACGAGGCGCCTGGGATTGCAGCGATCTGGTATGTAATAGTGAATTAGTCAATTTAAATATATCTAATATAGAAGGGACAATGTTTAACTTGAAATTACGTAGTACAAATGGATTTAACTTACCTTCTAGTATGTTTAGATGAACTTTTGTGCAGTGAAAATTTTGAAAATATAAGACATTTATTGTGTAACGGACTATGTAAACCTGAAATACTAATTGGTCAGGACAATTATAATTTATTAGTGCCATTACAAATAACACAGGGCATACCAAATGTACCATACCTGACGCGTACTCCGTTGGAATGGTGTGTGCATAGTTATGTATCCACATTGCAGGAAGGGCCTCACTCTATGCTCTTCTTGTCAGGCTCAGATGTCGACGGGGATTCACGAGAATCTGAAAAAGAGTCATTACATAATTTACATGAAACCATACGGCAATCCTTCTCCATTGAAGCCATGAGCGTCTCCGGGAAGCCGCGGCAAAACTCTGAGCATGTGAAAGCCATTGAACATCTCGAGCGTACGTCCATGTTGAAGGATGGCAGGTGGCACGTAGGCTTACCATGAAAAGACAGCACCTGTAAAATGCCAGTCATTTAAAAAAGCTTGCAATAGGCTGAAGGGCGTGGATAAGAAGTACAAAGCAAACCCGAATTATGCAGTGAGATACGCAGAGAGAATAAACCATCTCCTAGAAAATGATTACGCATACGAGCTTAAAGATGATAAGGTCACTTCAAAGACATGGTATCTCCCACATTTTGGCGTTGATAACCCAAATAAAAATAAGCTACGTCTGGTCTTTGATGCAGCCGCTAAGAGCAATGGGTACTCCCTTAACGATTACTTAATGACGGGACCTGACCTACTTACATCACTATACGGAATTATGTTGAGATTTCGAGAAAATAAAATAGCCGTAACGGGGGACATCCGCGATATGTTTTTACGTATAAAAATTATACCCGAGGACCAACATGCTTTACGTTTCCTATGGAAACGTCCCGGGAGCTCACAGGGTGACGTTAAAACATATGCAATGTCATCATTAATATTTGGCGCGAATTGTTCATCATTCATTGCACAATTCATAAAAAACAAAAACGCTAAACTGTATGAGTCATCGAAACCCCGATCGATCGACAGGATTTGATGTTTCTTTTAAACGTATCCCGGAAAATATAATTAATGGACAGAAATGCCCTACCAAGCGATAAATGTTAAGCTTAATTATGTCTATATTTGATGTCTACGGATTTTTATCTCCATTTACGGTGAAAGCAAAAATAATGCTTCAAGAAATATGGAAAGCGAACCTAGATTGGGACGATGAAATACCGGACACCTTGCATGCAAAATTGATAAATTAGTTGCAACAATTAAAGTATGTAAACAATATTGGCCTGCCGCGCTGTTACCATGCGAGTGTTAGACTGAGTGAGATGGCAGTAGTTGCACCGAATACACCGAATAGTGAACGGCCGAACGGGAACCGATCATGCACGACTGTGACCGAAAATCGACACAACGTAAGCGCATACGCTTCAAGTCATAACTTGGTATATACAAACCTACAACTGCATATATTTTGCGATGCATCAACTCAGGCGATGTGCACCGTTGCATATTGGCGTTGAATAAATAAAGCGGGAAAAATACAAATTGCGTTTATTTCAAGCAAATGCAGAGTAGCACCTATAAAACACACTTCAGTGCCCCGCTTGGAACTACAGGCTGCAGTTTTAGGCGCAAGATTGGCTGAGACTATTGTGAAGGAACTCAAAATAGGTCCTCATGAAAAATATTATTGGAGTGACTCATCTACAGTGTTGCATTGGATAAGAAATCATGCACGCGATTATAAACCTTATGTTGCGCATAGACTAGGCGAAATAGATGAGTTGTCGTCTGCTACGGATTGGCATTACATACCTACCAGTATGAACGTCGCCGACATCGCCACCAGAGACAGCTGCGACGTGAATATCCTGCAAAATGAATGGTTATACGGCCCCGAGTTTTTATATCGAGAAAGCCATACCTGGCCTGAGGATATTCCTGGGGAAGTTTGCAGTGAGGTTCTGGAACGGGTGACTCTTCTGTGCGACGCTTCGCCATCTATACCCGATGCTGAAAGATTTTCATCGTGGCTACGTTTACTGAAAACCACCCGTGTGGTACTGTCATTCATGGATAAGGGTAAGAAACTTTCAGGTGATATTGATGGCGACATGATGAGGAGGGCAGAGCGCCTATTGATTGTGTACTCGCAGAGTCAGTCATTGGCTAAAGACTTGGAGCACCCGAAAAAGAAGAAAACATTAGACCGTAAAAGTAAGCTACTTACCTTATCTCCATATGTTGATGAGTATGGAATTCTTCGAGTTGGTGGCCGCATTGACTCCGCCTTGGGTATATCATCTGAAACAAAAAATCCAGTTATATTAGATGGTCGGGACTATATTACTAAATTAATAGTACGATACTACCATGTGAAGGTTGCTCATGGGAACCGCGAAACTGTTGTAAATAACCTAAAACAAAAATACTGGGTTATACAGATGAGGCCAACAATAAAGCATATCACTTCACAATGTATGTATTGTAGAATAAAAAAAGACTCGACCACAACCCCCAAGGATGGGTGACTTACCTGGTGCAAGGATGGCGCATCATCAGAGGCCATTCACGTACTGTGGAGTGGACCTATTTGGACCTATGGAGGTCGCTGTGGGCCGTCGACGAGAAAGGAGATATGGGGTGTTATTTACCTGTATGACCATAAGAGCGATACACATAGAACTTGTGTCAGATTTAAGTACGGACGCTTTTATAATGGCATTACGACGGATGGCTGCCAGGCGAGGCTGGCCGCAGTACTTGTACTCCGACAATGGCACAAATCTAAGGGGTGCTGACAACGAGTTGAAAAGATCAGTCAAGGAGTTAGATGAGGCCGTGCTGAAACAAGAGGCTGCTAATTACCGCACTACGTGGATCTTCTCTCCGCCCGCAAGCCCGCATTGGGGTGGGGCGTGGGAACGACTGATTCGCAGCGTCAAGGAATCGTTGAAAGTCGTACTGAAAGAAAGAGCACCGCGTAATGAAGTCCTAAGTACCCTGATGGCGGAAGTGGAACAGGTAGTCAACAGCCGGCCCTTAACTCATGTGAGTGTTGAACCACACACTGACGAGTCGCTCACGCTGAATCATTTTCTTCTCTACTCTTCTTCAAACTCACCTTGCTTGTATCGGCGTGTTTGATGAATCAGATACATACTTACGCAAGCAGTGGAGAATAACCCAGAGGTTAGCAGACTTATTCTGGAAACGGTGTGTTCGAGAGGTGCTGCCAGATATGCGTCCACGTACCAAATGGCACCAAGATCAAAGGCCTTTACAAGTAGGAGGCCTTGTATGTATCGTGGATCCAAGCTCCCCACGTAACGTCTGGCCACGGGGAAAGATAGAGAAAGTAATGCCTGGACAAGACGGACGTGTAAGAGTTGTGGACGTCAGAACGAAATCTGGATTGTGGTGGCGGTCAGCAACACACGTCGCTTTGATACCAACGGAAAATGAGTGCGTTCGCACTAGGGTGGGGTGTGTTAGCGACGCAATATAATATTTATTTAATGTCGAATTATATTGTAAATAAATGGCGAAGAAGGGCGGCAGAGGGCGCGCGTGTGGCAACAGAGGGGGTTGAGCAGGATGCGGGGGTGGGTGGCGTCGGTTGTCGCCCGCGTACGCAAAAATAGTCTTCGGTCCGCGTCGCACCGCGATATATGTGTTACTTTGTGCCTACGTACGTCCGCGTGCCGCTTGCTTTCGATTTTAAAAATCTCCTTGTTTTATTTGCTGGAGTTACACCATATAAAAAAAATATAATAATAATATAAGTATATAAAACCTAAAAATACAAACAATATTTCTCAATGAGTAAACAAAATCGTTTACAGTCACCTGCCAATTAAATAGTGCGTACTAAACGTGAATAGGTAATACAATAAATTTTAAACAAATAAAATTAATTTAAATAATCGAATTTTTGAATTTGTTATTATAATAACTTTCTACAATAAACATAAAGTTACTTGTTTTGTTTCTCTCCACTTTATATATTTCCGTTTATTAATTGTTCTGTCCTCCATTTATCTTTGTGAAATTTATAAACTATGAAAAAACTTACTATTTTTATAACTTTCGTTCTTTTAAACTTTTCGCACATTGTTTTTATGTTAATTTAATGATGTTGTTTTGTTTACCTTTTCTTTCTTGTGTTTTTTTTTAATTCTTTTTATTATTTATTTAAGTTTGTCATAATTGTCAATGTCATTCATTTTTTTTCCTCAAATGTGACATTTTGCTGCGTTTTGTTTTTGCTATAATTTTGTTGTTATATTATCTTTATCCGCGCACCTGGTAGATACATTCTGATTGATTTTTATGTTTTATTTTTATAAACATAGTATTTGTGTATTATTAGAAAGAAAGAAAGAAAAAACGTTTATTTGGACATCACACAACGAGACACATAATGAATAGTACGGTGATATATAAAAAAAATCTCGCAATGGTACCAAATAGGTGCAGTTCAGCGTCTGCCAGGCAGCAGGTGCCTGACGCTGGTTTTCAACTGCACCTTAGGACGGACGGATGTTGCACTGTTACATATATGTGTGTTGCGTGTGTGTGTGTGTGTGTGTGTGTGTGTGTGTGTGTGTGTGTGTGTGTGTGTGTGTGTGTGTGTGTGTGTGTGTGTGTGTGTGTGTGTGTGTGTGTGTGTGTGTGTGTGTGTGTGAGTGTGTGTGTAGTGTGAATAATAATAAATTACATACATACGATTAATATAAACATAGTAATAATTAATACTTAGCAAATTAGAAACAAATATTGTGGGGATACCGATAAAATAAATATTAATTATACATGATATATATAAAATGCATAATACATATTTATAAACAGAATAGTATTGTAGAGGCGGAAGGCAAAATTATAATATATAAGATAGATTGACATTGACGTTTTCTAGTTTCCGTTGCTCATCTAACAGGTAGTTTTTTAAGTTCTTGCGAAAAGTGATAGTCGAGTGATTTAATTGTCTTAAAGGTGGTGGTATATTGTTCCATATCTTAGATGCAGCATAACGGAAGCTACCTCTAAAGCATGTCAATTTATGTAACTGACACGCTAATTGACGAGAGCATTGTCTACCTTTGACTCGGTTTGACCCCTCGGGCTACCCACCTGAGCTTATTATACAAGTACTGCGGCTCTTTGTACTTAAGGACACCAAAGAGAAGGCAAGCCAAATGCAGTTTGCGTCTTAGTTTCATTTTCAGCACATGATGCTTATTTAGAAACGGCGATACGTGGCTTCTACGAGGTACTGAAAAACAGAAACGTGCACAAGCATTTTGAACGCGCTGGATTAATCGATCAGTTTTGTTTAAAAGCCGAGGTCCATAAACTGTATCAGCATAATTCAACTTCGACAGGACTAGTGATTCAGTCAGCTGTACACGTAAATCCACTGCCAGATATGGCCTTATTTTGTATAGGACCTTAAGGCGATAAAAGCAATTTCTTATAGACTCAGCTATGTGTTTTTCAAATCTTAGGTGTGCATCTAATTGTAGTCCAAGATTACGCCCGTTGTCTACTCTATCAATAGGTTTATCCAATAATGTAACATTTATGGCTGAAGGCAATTTCTTTAATTGATTTTTTGTACCAAAGACTAAATATTTCGTTTTATTAGGATTTAATAATAAACAATTATTATTAGACCATTTAGATAACCGCTGTAAGTCCTCGTTTAGATCGTTAATAGCTTGTTGGCATTCGTGTGGCTTAAATGAGATATAAATCTGGACATCGTCAGCATAAATATGATATTTGCAATTATGTATTGAATTAATGATATCCGCACTATAAAGGATAAACAGAATAGGCCCCAAAATAGATCCCTGTGGGACACCTCTATTTATCGCAGTGAGTGGGTATGATACACAATTCCCATTCCTTGTCTTTAACTCTACGAACTGTTGTCGATTTGTCAAATAACTATGAAACCAAAGAATTGTTCTTTGGTCAAAACCATGATAAGCAAGTTTACACAACAGAAGGTTTGTGTTAATTGCATCGAAAGCACTAGAAAAATCCAACAGCACTAACAGAGTACACATTCCTTTATCTTGGGCTGAGATAATATTATCAGTAACATCTAGAAGTGAAGTTTAAGTGCTACGTTTCTGCCTGAACCCCGACTGTAATGCAGGTAATAAGCTATATTTTTCCAAATAAACAGTTAATTGGTTGCAGATTACCTTTTCCAAAATTTTAGAAAGACAGGGAAGAATACTGATAGGTCGAAGATCTTTAATATCAACCGGATTGGACTTTTTAGGTATCGGCCTGATAGTAGCAATTTTCCATAAACTCAGGAAATTTTGAGGATATTATTGACTTATTTACTATATCGGTAACATATTGCAATGTATGAGGTAAAGTCATAACTAGCATTTCCAAGGATATACCGTCATAACCAATAGCATTTGATTTAAGATTTAATATAATACGAGAAATAGTATCTTTATCTACAGGGACGATATTGAATGACGCTTCACTATATCTGTGAAATACGTAGTAAGTCATGTGTGAAATGCTAGTTGTAGCATTACCGGGAACGTTAATAAAACAGTAATTAATAAGAGTAGGATCGTTAAAATGTGATGGTAGATCTAATTCTTATTTTGGTGGTCATAAGGTTCTTTTCATATTCTTCCACAATAGCTTCTTTAATTTTACAGTTAATATTATGTCGAAAGCATGCTACTTTTCCGAAATGCAAGATTGTCTGAACTGAAGATTTTAATTGCTGATAGTATTCTTTTTTGGAATCTAATTTCAATTTCCGGTAACTATCTAATGCTTTATCTCTCATTTTCATCATTAACTTTACTGTGTCGGTTATCCATGGATATGTTGGGTCTCTAATAAAACATATTTTAGTTGGAGCATGAAAATCAAACACAGATAAAATGTTATGATTAAAGATATCAACCATTTTGTCAATGGATTCAATCGAAGAGAAGCCTTTCCAATTTAAATTAATAATATAATTATTTAAATTAATATGATTTATGTTTTTTATAGGTCTGAAACTTACAATGAATGGCTGAAATTTATCGCATTTTATTTTAAATTCACAGTGAATTACTGAATGGCTGTTTATTAATTTAAATGCCTGAACGAGTATATTTCTGGCTGGAAGATCAAATCAAATCAAATCAAATTTATTTGTACAAAACATGGTTAAGCAGACGGAATATACGTTAGTGTACACATGTTTTGCTCACATAGGAGCATACAAATATTTATAATATTTTTTATTAAATTAAATAATGTTAAATTAATAATATGAAGAAAAAAATTACATTTTACAATTGAGGAATTCGTCCACCGAGTAAAACATTAAGAGCCATTCCTTTAACTGAATTTTAAATTTATTAATCCTTAACTCTTTTATGTGGATCGGAATTTTATTATAGATCTGAATGCACATGTTATAGCAGTTTCTGGTAAAGAGGGTTGTTTTTGGAGCCACAGTTAATACTAGTCGTTGACTATTTCTAGTATTGTTTGGATAGAAGTCTTTAGCCATCGTGAAAATCGTAAAATTGTTTTTGACAAATAAGCATATTTCATAAATATACATGGCAGTAGTAAAATTTGTAGATCTTTAAAATGAGGCTTACAAGTATCACAAAATCGGATACCTACAATAGCTCGGATGCATTTTTTTTGAGCTATAAATGCTCTGTTTATGCCTGTAGAGTTACCCCAAATAATTATCCCATATCGTAGTACCGAAGCCACATATCCATGATATGCCATTAGTACTGTACTTAATGATGAAATTTTTCTTAACTTTGCTAGGACATACACAAAACTATTAACTTTTTTACAAATTTGGTCAACATGCGTTTTCCAATTACAGTACTTATCTATAGTTATACCAACAAATCTTGTACTATTTGTCTCATTAATTTTAGTTCCTTTATATATTATATTTCTTTCATCTACTTTAGAACCATAAGTTTGAAATTGTACTTAGTTAGTTTTAGTCAGATTTACGTGCAAATTATTCACGTCAAACCAGTTGATTACATTGTCAATAGTATTATTAATTTCATCGTCAAAATTATTGTTTTTGTTCTCAGTCAATATAATAGATATGTCATCCGCAAACAATGTGCATTTAAAACTAGTTATGTCAGGAAAATCGTTAATATATATCAGGAAAAGTAATGGCCCCAAAACACTTCCTTGAGGAACACCATATGCGTTTTCCATGTATGGAGAAACTTTACTACCAATCAGTTGTTTACTGTCAACACAGGCTATTTCTACACATTGATTACGGTTGCTAAGGTAACTTTTAATCCATTCGTGTGCAGGTCCTCTTATGCCATAGTTTTCCAACTTTTCCAGTAATAACTCATG
Source organism: Dendrolimus houi (assembly GCA_039645545.1). Classification (NCBI taxonomy): domain Eukaryota; kingdom Metazoa; phylum Arthropoda; class Insecta; order Lepidoptera; family Lasiocampidae; genus Dendrolimus; species Dendrolimus houi. The sequence goes on from JBBJBW010000056.1 coordinate 244,622, forward strand.
AGAAACGAAGTCAAAAGCCTTGGACATATCAAAAAATAAAGCAATCGTAGATATTTTTTTGTCCAAATTACACAAAATGTTATAGACAAGGTGAAAAGCTGCGGTTGTAGTAGATTTGCCTTTTTTGAATCCATTCTGTTCCTGTTTAATAACCCTAAACTTATTAAAAAACTGATTCAACTGTCCATGCATGGACTTCTCAAAGATTTTCGAAAATATAGAAATTAAAGTAATAGGTCTATAATTACTTAGTTCTGATTTATCACCCGTCTTATATAACGGTTTAACTGTTGATGTTTTTAATTGTTCTGGAAATATACAATGTTCAAATGACAGGTTTATTAAGTATTGTAATATAGGCGCTAGTATATTGACGCAGATTTTAATTAACTTTGTAGTAATTCCGTCAAACCCAACCGAATTTGTATTTTTTAAAGACAGTATAATTAATTTTGTGTTTACAATTGATACGGGCTTCAGAAATATACTACTGGAGACACGTGATTTATTTGTATTATATATATTTTCGTTACTGTTATTGGTAATTTCAAGTAAATATTTCTTAAAGATTGATGCTATTTCTTGCGGATCATTCACTACTTTATCGTTTACATTAATTTCCTTGATGAAGTCACGGTTATTATTAGGAATAGTATCGTCGTTGATTACCTTCCATGATGCTTTACATATATTCTTTGAGTATTTAATAAAATTGATGTTATATAGTTTTTGTGACCTGTTTATACATTGCCGCAAGATTTTAGAGTATTTTTGATACAAAAATTTTGTTTCCTTAGTTTTACGTTGATAAAATTTAAAACGAAGATTACACTTTACATAACAACTGCGTCTAAGTCCCTTAGTTATCCATTTAATATTTTGTGTTTTAGTATTAATCTTCTTCTTTACAAAAGGAAAACATAATTCATAAAATAGACAAAATTCAGCATAAAATAAATTGAAGGAAGTATTCAGATCAATCGAGTTGTAAACATCGTTAAAAGTCAAACTAGAAATTGCTGATATAAATTTTGAAATATTCTCTGTGCTATAATCTCGCTTAATTATAAAATATGAAATTGGAATATATGTACTCTTAATTTTCGTGTGTTACAATTGAGCCGTATTATGATCAGACAGATCCAAGTGCAATAATTCACCATAAGCGTCACTTAGATTGCTTATTATGTGATCAATGCAGGAATTTAGTCTAGTTGGTGAGTTAATATGTAAATTCAAGTTTTAGTTTTGTATGAAGTCTTTGAAATGGTTAACTGTATTTGTGTCTCTCAGGATATCTATATTTAAATCACCAGCCAGTATAATATTGATTTTTTTACTATTATCATGAACAATTTTAATCATTAGTGTATTTAAATAATTAAAGAATGACTCTATTCTTGATTGTGGTGTACGGTTGTTCGCGCTACTTAAATAAATCATTGACAAAACATAATATTACCTTTAATTTCATAAGAACACGTCCACGCCATGTAGGATTTTCTCATTTTTGAACAGCGCCATCTAGTTTAATCTTGCGCAACCAAATAACAATACTTCGATACTTTAACTCTGTATTAGAAGACGATGTTAGCATTATTTAATCTGTTTTGACGTGAACATTTCCGCCTACCAACAACTTGTTTCTTAAACTCCACTAGTATTCTTAATTATTTAACACAACTTAAATTGACAATGACGGTAGAAAATAATAAAATTGAAAACCAAAGAAATGACCGCCTACCGTGATTGCTTTGTAATAAAAAAACTAACAAATATAAACCTTTTAACCCGAAATAGCCTTAATACTAAACATTAGTACGACTTAAAAATAAACTTGATTAAAATTCTAAGACAAAAAACTAAACTTAAACAGAAGTATTACAATCCTTTCTGGGAAGGAAACACAACTTACTTACTGGACGTTTACAAAATCCATTCTGTGTTTTGATTGTAACTACACGGACAACATTATCCCTTCCCGGATGGATATCTATTATTCTACCCATGAACCACTTAGCAGGAGGCAAATTTGGCTCTTTTACAATAACTATATCATTAATCTTTGGCTGATCCTGCTGAGTAGTCCATTTGTATCTTTTATTTAATGTAACTAAATATTCTACACTCCAACGATTCCAAAAATCTTTAACCATTTTGGTTGTTAATTTCCACCTATCTAGTTGGTCAACCATTGCACATTCACTATCCGCGACATTTAATAACGGTTCTCCAACCAAAAAATGGCCAGGTGTCAGAGGTAGTGGATCGTTCGGATCATCACTAATTATAGTTAATGGACGCGAGTTTACACATGCCTCCACTTGTGCTAATACTGTTGATAGCTCTTCATATGTGAGTGTACTTTCGCCAACAACTTTCCGAAGATGAGTCTTTACGGAACGCACCCCTGCTTCCCATAAGCCCCCAAAATTCGGAGCTGCCGGTGGTATAAAATGCCAATTTGTATGCTCTAATGTCAACACTTGTGCAATTTCGTCAGGCAAAGTGGAAGCTTTATCGAACATTTCACGTAGTTCTCTACTTGCACCAGTGAAATTCGTCCCATTGTCACTGTACAAATCTTGACAATGACCTCGTCTCGCTGTCATGCGTTTAAATGCTGCTATGAATCCTTTAGATGTCAAATCAGAAACGACTTCTAAATGTATAGCATGTGTCACCATACACACAAATAGTGCTATATAGCCACGATAAGCCTTGGATCCTCGTCCTGGTGAGAATCGGACGTTAATCGGCCCTGCAAAATCGACTCCGCAGGATTTAAAAGGTTTGCTAGGTTTTAATCTAGCTGCGGGAATCTGTCCCATAAACGGTGTTTTATTAGCTCGTGACATTCTGATACATGTAACACATTCACGATAATGCTTTTTCACTAATTCGCGAGCTCGAATGATCCAATAGTTGCCTCGGAGGTGATTCAACATGAGCTGTGGTCCACCGTGCATTGTTTTACTGTGCGCATCGGCTATTATTAACTTGGTAAAGTGATGTTTACCAGGCATAATAATGGGATGTCGTGTATCATAATTAGCACCTGATAAATCAATACGTCCACCGACTCTTAGTATTCCATCTTGATCAAAGATAGGACAAAGAGGATGAAGCACACTCTTTTTTGGAACACTTCCTCGTGTCTTCAAGTGTCTGATATCTTCTTCAAACTCAAGCTCTTGAATATGTTTGACACATTTTTTCAAGGTTTGATTAATTTCTTCCAATGTAACATAATCTTTCATATTCTTTCTTTGTGTCTTTGGTAATTTCCAATTTAAAATTCTTCGACAGTATGATAAAACTTTTAACATTCATGTAAATGATGCAAATCTTTCCTATGGTTTGTCTATCTTATCCGGTTGCTGAAGTGTAAATAAAGTCTTTATTTTCTCTTCTTCATGTGTGTCGGTAACTTCGACATTTTCCTTCTGCACAAGAGTTTCATTCAACCATGTAGGGCCATGCCACCACAAGGAATGCTCGGCTAAACCACTAGGTTTTAAACCTCGTGAGGCACAGTCACTTGGGTTTATATGTGTCGCCACATGTCCCCACTGTTCATAATCTGTCATGGTTAAAATAACTGATACTCTATTGCTGACAAATGTAGTCCATTTACAAGCTGGTCCCTTGAGCCAAGCCAAAACTACAGTCGAGTCGGTCCAAGCATATTGATTCTCTTATGGAATATTCATTACTTCTGCTACCTCCGATAATAGTTTAGTTGCTATAACTGCACCAGACAATTCCAATCGAGGAACTGACATTTCCTTTTCAATTGGAGCAACTTTTGTTTTCGCGGTCAACAGGTTGACAAAAACTACACTGTTTTTATCAATCACACGAAGATATACACATCCGGCATAAGCCGACATTGATGCATCTGCAAATGCATGTAACTCCGTTCTATATCCTGGTGAGAAATTGAGCCATCTTGGAATGCAGATGTTCTTGACATGCTCTAATTCTTTTCTATATTTGATCCATTCTGTTGACAAATCTTCGTCCAAATCATCGTCCCAATCCAATCCTGATTTCCATAGTTTCTGGATAAACAATTTTGCAACTATAACAACAGGTGCAATCCATCCCATAGGGTCGTACAATCTCGCAATGTCAGACAGTACCTGTCGTTTTGTAAATTTACCCTTGACCTCAGGTAAATTTATTGAATAATCAAAATTGTCGGTTTCTTTGTTCCAGCATAAACCCAGAACCTTCTCTTTCTTATCTTGTTGTATCGCTACGGAATTAGTTGAAAGATGTTTGTCTTTGTCAATATACTCTAACAAGTTATAATTGTTACTGCTCCATTTCTGAAGCTCAAAACCTCCAGATTTCATTATTTTGTTCATCTCTTCGTAGATTTGAATAGCTTCCATATCTGAATCGCACCCAGTCATCAAGTCGTCCATATAATAATCGTTCTTGGTAATCTCTGCAGCAATTGGATAATTGTTCTGTTCATCATCAGCTAACCTTTGTAATGATTTAACAGCTAGGTAAGGTGCACACGCCGTCCCAAAGGTTAACGTCAGAAGATTGTAATGGTGCATGTCTTGATTCGGATTGGTTCTCCATAAGATCCTTTGATAATCTATGTCTTCGTTAGCCACTCGTACTTGGCGGTACATTTTAACCACATCTGCGATAATACATATTTTGTGTTTTCGCCACCTCATGAGTAAATGGCTCAGATCTTGTTGGAGTTTGGGACCTACTAGAAAGTTGTCATTCAACGCTATATTGTTGACACCCTTGCAAGAAGCGTCAAATACTACTCTCACTTTTGTTGTGATCTTATCCTCTCGGACAACCGCATGATGAGGAAGATAAAACGCTTTCAAATTTTCAAGATCTTCCTTGTCTACCGATTTCATGTGGCCTAAGTTTAAGTACTCTTCTATTACATTACGATAATCTTTGTACAACTTTGGCCTCTTTTCAAGCTTCCTTTCTAAATACTTGAGCCTCTTTTCTGCTATAATTTTATGATCCCCATATTGACATTCAGGATTATCGCTATTAAACGGCAATCTTACAATGTATCTTCCATCTCTTGCCCTTACTATTGTCGATTCGTAAAGCTCTTCACATCTTTTCTCATCGATGGTCATTTTCTTCTTAATTGATGGAGGTTCATTCTCGACTTCCCAAAATTGCTTCAATAGGTCGTCGACTCTGGTTTGCACATACAAACTGATAACATTTGGTGTTGTAACTTCTTGTGATACTCTCCCTGATATGATCCAGCCAAGGATTGAATTTTGAGCCAATAAATGTCCTTGAGGATGCTTCATTACTCCATTGAGTAGAATATCACAGTATACTTCTGCTCCTAGCAAAACATCTATTTTGCCAGGATTCATGTATGTGGGGTCTGCTAATTTAATCTCTTCTAATGGAACCCACATTGGAGAGGGTATTTCTATTCGGTATTGCAGTCGGTAGTACACTCAACACGTATGCATTTACTTTGATTATATTATTAGGGTGGTGAATTGATTCCAACACAAGTGAAACCATGTACTTAATTCTTACTTGGCGGTCTCTAAACCTGACACCAAACCACTGATTGGTGTGCGTTTGAGACCTAACAGTTGTACCGTCGATTCGGTTACAAACGAGGCTTGCGAGCCTTGATCCAATAATGCCCTAATAGTAAAACCGATGCCATTCCTTGATCTTGCCTTCACCATTGCTGTTGCCAGCAAAACATTGTATTTTTGATCATTTCTTGAAAAGTTCGCTACAATGTGTGTATCCAAGGTGGTTGGTACACCTCTTTCTTCAGCTTTAAACTGTTGAGTTGTTATTGTTGTGTTTGGTGTTGTATTCGAAGTAGCGCCTCCTTGTTCCTTGGTAGCATGTAACAGTGAGTGATGGCGTCTGCCACATTTTCTACAGTTAGTATTTTGTTTGCAATTCTTGACTGAATGAGCGAATCCGAGACAATTGAAGCAAAGTCGCTTGCTTTGTACTAAATCATATCTATCTTGGACTGATTTGGATCCAAATTGTTTGCAATGACATAAATGATGAGAGCCATTACAACAGGGGCATGCATTATTGTTCTTCTTTTCTTCCTGTACAACTACATTAAAGGCCTTAGTCTTCATAATTTGTTTTGAGTTTTGTGATGCATTCTTGTTGTATGTCTTACTGCCTTCTATCATTTCTAAACTTCTAAATCTCATCTCCAAAAACTCTGCAAGCTGTGTCCAAGTGGGCAGTTCTTCGGACATCACACTTATTTGGTATTCCCATTGTTTATGAGTTTCTTGGTCTAATTTAGAAACGATCATATACACAATGATTGCATCCCACGTGTCCGTCTTAACTCCAATATTATTCAGACTTTTTAAGCACGATGAAGTAGTATCCAGCAATGTCTTTAATGCTGTTGCAGATTCAACCTGTATTGGCTTCAACGAAAATAATGTTTGCATAATACTGTTGCAGTTGTACTTCTTGTTATTGTACCTCTTTAACAATTGTTCCCATGCTTCATTGTAGTTTGCATCTGTTGTCGAAAAATTACGAATCAGCTGCTCCGGCTCTCCAGATAGACAACTTTTCAAATAATGAAGCTTTTGTACTGATGGTAGGCTTGCATTTTGATGTATTACTGATGAAAACATATCATAGAAAGTTTGCCACTCATTGTACCTTCCGCTAAATGAAGGCAACTCAATTCTTGGTAACCTAATAATTTCATTGCATTCAGATTTGGATGAAACTGTTGGCTTTGATTGTGAATCTGTAGTAGTATAAATTTGATAAACATCCTTTAATAATGCTTTATATGACAAATATTGTTCTTGAAACTGCTCATAAATATCACTTCGAAAATATTCTTCTTTATTCCTTTGTTCTCTCGATGTATTCGCAATGATTTCCTTGTGATTTGTTTTAAAATCTATCCATAAATCTTCTGCAGCTTCTAACCGTGTTTATATCAATGACTTTTTAATCCTATCTTTTCCTAATTTTCGAAAATTACGTTCTGCTTTAGTTAATCTTTCAAGTAAATCCATTTGCGGCTCAATAATTTTCGGTAACGATTCCATTTTTGTCGGTACTTCACAAAATATTAATTTTAAAATTTGTTAACAATTAATAAAAGTCGATATATTAAAAAATTACAAAGTTCTAGTTTAATATTACACCACTAGAAATATAAGTTCGACCTTGTGTAAATAATCAAAGTTCACAGTACATTCACTTGATTTTTTTTCTTAGTCCAGTACCATACAAAATTAACAATGTTCATATCAAGTTCACTTAAAATTTTCTAAGTCCTGTAATAAGTAAAATAAGCTAAGTCACTGATAACAAATTTTTCTAAGTGTCAAAAGTTCGTTAAAATTTTACAAGTCCACAATCACTGATTTTTCTAAGTCTTTTTACTTCACTGAATTTACTAAGTGTTTGAAAAAAAAACATAAAATTTTACAAGTCCAAAATACAAGAATTTTTCTAAGTCCTTTTTATCGCGAATTTTTCAGTCTTTTTTACTTTAAATTTTACTAAGTGTTTTTAAAGCAAAAATATTCTAAGTGCTCACTCTACTTACAATTTTACCAAGTCCTTACACCAAACACTGATAATCCAATTTCACTGTAATCCAAAAACTACTCACTTTTCACTCCCGAGGTTTCGGCACCAATGTTCGCGCTACTTAAATAAATCATTGACAAAACATAATATTACCTTTAATTTCATAAGAACACGTCCACGCCATGTAGGATTTTCTCGTTTTTGAACAGCGCCATCTAGTTTAATCTTGCGCAACCAAATAACAATACTTCGATACTTTACCTCCGTATTAGAAGACGATGTTAGCATTATTTAATCTGTTTTGACGTGAACAACGGTATATACACAATATTAATAGTTTTAGGTCGATTAATTGAATACCACAACATTCAAATGTACTATCGCATGTATATTTCTTAATATAACTTAATTCCTTGTATTTAATTCCCTTCTTAACATATATACAAACGCCCCCTCTAGATTTTTGCCTACAGTATTGTGATGTTAATACATAACCGTTAAGACAAATTTTCCTCATATCATCTTTTTTAATAAATGTTTCAGAAAAACATAGCACTTCAGGTATTATGTTTTTTAATTTTAAATCTTGTAAAGTTATTTGAATAATATCTCTTTTTGATGCTAGTCCAGCAATATTTTGGTGGAATAGTTTAAACTTTTGATTTTTTATTGGCTGAGGTACGAAAAAATGTGTTACTGCAGCGCCCTATTTCACTATTAGTATTTTTGTTAAAGTAGTATGGGATAGTTCCTTTTTTTGGTTTGACGTTTGTATTATTGTTTACGTTTAATTTAGACATGGTCAGAATATTATTATTTAACTTATGAAAGTAGTATGGAATAGTGCCCTTTTTTGGCTGACTTGTGTGAGATAATTTATTATTAGAGTGTGTTATTCGGTAGCTATTATTATTATTATTTACATTAAATGTCAAGATTTTTTTTTTATAGTCATATAAGTCTATACAGTAATTAATATCATTGCACATGTTTCTCAAGACTAGTTTCTTATCAATATAGTTGAGATTATAAGAGTCATAAAGCACATCGACAAATTGACAATGTTCAAATTGAGAGCAGGTGAGTTTTAAGATATTATTAAGCATTTTCCTATTCAAATATTTGTTATTAAATACGCTCAATATGAAGACTTAGGAATTAGTCAATACTTTCAAAGCTGCAGAAACTTCTATTATCATTTTGGTTGGGTTGGAGTCGTGTTCTCCAACACAAAGTACGACCCGGTCATCTTGTGCAGGTTGGAATTCTTTGCTAAGTATAACCTTTAATATTTCAGAAGTATTTGCTCCCGGTTTGATAAAACTTGTGATAAAATAGTCTTCATAATTGGTGTTGGATCTACTTTCGTATAAAAAATTTGTCAAACCTCGGCATTGAGCTCCTCCAAAAATAAATATTTTGTTTTTAGTTTTTAATGCGGTTTTCTGGATTTCCGGTTTTGTACTACTCCGTAGTTTCGGCATTTTTTCAAGATATTGATTTAACAAAGTGACCTTACCCGTTGATGGAGATATTTTAGGTAAGTGATCAAGTTCTTTATTTGTAGTGGAATTACTCGCCAGTGGAACCTCATTGTCTAAGCAATTGAATCTCAGGCTATGGCTTAAATTTCGCCTTTGCTTTTCCAGTTTGAAAGTGTTTGGGCTCTAAAGCTTTGGGATGGACTTTTACAGATACTTTTTAGTGATATTATGTGTTGTTTCTGTTGTGAGATTGTATTTTTCAGCTGGTTAATTTCCAGGTGTAAATTATCGATTTCATTTGTGGCACTTAGTAAGCGACTTGTCAAGCTAGATATTTCTTCTTTCAGTTTTCCCACCCAAGTAATTTCAGGTCCAGAAGATAGGTCAAAACTCCGTGGGCAAGGATCTGAGTTACTGGAATCTAGAGACCAGTTAACGATGGATTCATCAGATTTTGTTCTGAACAATTGTCTTTTCCTGGTTGTGACATTTTCTGTTTCATCATTTTCCGATACAGATTTATTCCTTATCATTTTTTCCCTAATAATGTATGCTAATTAATTAAATTTTACAACAAAATTAGCAATCAAGCCTCAACACTACATAACAGCGCCCTCTGTTATTGGATTATTATAATACTATAATGGTTCATAGATATTTCCGTGGTAAGTTCAGTCGATGTGGATAATAACAATAGATGGCGTTAGTAATATTAGTGGTCGCTTGTATGCTTTTATGTTTACTAATAGATGGCCTTGCGGCGCCGTTTGATCCGATATTTTTAAATCTGTTAACGTTCACTTGTAAAATGATTTTCCATTTATTTCTTCAGAAACGTAATTTTACATAAAACTTTTATTGTTTTAACATATGCTGTCGTCAGCACAATCCAAGTTTGATTATAAAAGTTCTTTTAATGACTTATTTACACCATTCCAAACAAGAAATATGAGTCGGATAACTATTTTGAATTAAGTCACTAATACTGTTTTATTCCTTGAGATAACACTTTCACTGGTAATTTACATCAACCCAATGATTTGTACACGTTTTTAACACGAAAAGAATATAAACTTATTTTTACTTAATTTTTGTTCGAGCACAGTTTTAACAGATGTGTTTACGTTGTAGCGCCACCTAGCGTTTTTTTGATTGTTAAAGATTGGTACAAACGAGATCAATCAGAGTTGCTGTGATTGATCTCGTTTGTACCAGCTGTGTCTCCTGGCGTCCCTCGCGGGGACATGGAGGGATCGTGATTGGCGGCGTCGACGCCGCCGTCTGTGTCTGTCTGTCGGTGCCTGCCAGCTTGCCGTCCTAACCACGGACGGGCTGATCCGGGCCAGCCGTTTTGTGATACCGTCGACCTTGTTCGTGAGAATGTTACGCGGTCGTCGCACGAGAGCCTTTCGTCGAGGCTTATAATCGGACGCGGACACGACGAGAGGATTTCGATAGTGCGGCGCTAGATCGAAATACTTACGCGAGAGCGACGTAATGTAGTTTTTGATAGAGGGAAGCTCCAGATCGCAGTGGATGTCGACGTTACGCATATAGAGGGGAGCACCGACGGCTCTGCGCATGAATTTATTCTGAACGATTTGCAGTTTCTTTAAAAGGGCAGGCTTGGCATGGCCGAATACCACACTCGCGTATGTCATGATCGGGCGAATGCATGTTTTATATAGAGTAAGCTTGTGTCTGAGGGACATTTTGCTTCGTTTATCTATCATGGGTGCTAGACGACCCATCACAAATCGCGCTCTATCCCGGACTATAGTGATATGCTCGTTGAAGCGCAAGTTCTGATCTAGGGTGACACCCAGGTATTTGGTGTACTTTGCCCAGGGGATCTCTTGGTCGTAGAGCGAGATGGCTTTTAAGCGAAGGCAAGCGCGTTTGGGAGAGCAAAGCGTGCCCGGGGAAAAGAACATTGCTGCGCTTTTCTCCGGGTTCACCTCTATCCTCCATTTGCGAAACCATTCGCCTAGCTCTGTTACAGCTGCCTGTAGCCGGACGCAAGCGATTTGTCGGTTGTGATCTGATGTATAGAGTGCGGTGTCATCCGCGAAGAGGGCCAACTCTACATCTGGAGTTTTTGGGATGTCGCTGGTGTACAGCGTGAAGAGTAGTGGAGACAGGGCCGAGCCCTGTGGTACACCGGCTGTGAGTGGGTGAGGGGACGAGCGTGTTCCCTCCACTCGAAAACGGAAGCTACGGCCTAGGAGGAAGTCTCGCAAGATGAGCACGAGTCTGTCTGGCACACCGAACTGGTACAGCTTGTAAATCAAACCGTTATGCCAGACCTTGTCGAAGGCCTTAGCTACGTCTAGGAACAGTGCGGCTGTTCCTATAGGGCGGGGCGATGCGCAAAGTGGGATAGTATGTGCTCCGTGATGCGGTGCACCTGTTGGACGCATGAGTGTCTGGCACAGAATCCAAACTGCTCATCGGGTAGTAGATGTTTGCTGATGGCAAAATCTCTAAGTCTAGAGAGGATGACCCTCTCGTAAAGCTTCCTGAGTGTGCTCAGTAGGCTGATTGGACGGTAGCTGGACGGTTTATTAGCCGGTTTTCCAGGCTTGTGAATACCGATGACATCTGCTTCCTTCCAGATCGCGGGGAAAGAGCAGTTTGTTATGGCGGCATTGAAGATGCTCACTAAGATTATAATCAAGTGGCCGGGGAGGAGTTTTAAGACGCGATTGTTAATGCCATCGATCCCTGGGGCCTTTCGCGGTTTGAGGGACTTGATCAGATCTTGCACTTCTTCGACCGTGACTGGGTCGAGTGTGGTTTCCGCTGGTAAGGAGGATCTACGTTCGACCTCGGAGTCCACCTCCGTCAAGTGTGACTGGTCGACGTTTTGTGTAGTGGGGGAGCATTGAAGCTCTAGACTCCGAGCAAGGCATTCGGCTTTCTCCTCATCATCGAACGCCTCGGTGTTGTCGGCTCTTTCTAGCGCGGGTATGATAGTGAGGGTATCTGATTTGAGAGCTCTAGCCAACTTCCAGTACGCCTGGTGAGTTGGTTCGATATCTCTCAACGTTCTGTCCCAACGTTGTTCTCTGACTTCCCGGATACGTAGTTTGACCTCGCGCTCTAGTTGGCGGAGTCGGACTCTGTTGTCTTCGGTGGGATATCTGTCGTGAGCTCTGGAGGCGGCTCTCTTTTCCCTCAGCAGTACCCTCACCTCGTCCGGCAGGCATAAGTGGCGGTCATCCTCCACTGGCACCTGTCTGGACGAGTTCCGCACTGCGGATTGAAGGTGGCTGGTGAGGGCCTCGATCGTCGTCTCCGTGTTTTGGGGGGATTCGATGTGGTCCTGGATGCGGTCCAGGTCTTGTGATTTGGTTGCCTTGATGAGGTCCCCAAGTCTCAACCAGTCTACAGAGGTCCTAGTTTCAGATGTCTGGTCCGTCTGTGGTCCTAATTTGAGGATAACCGGGCGATGGTCCGAGTCTATATCGTCCATCGTTTCGATCGAATGGAACTGAAAAGTTACGCCCCTCAGTAAAGCTAGGTCGAGAGTGTTTGGGGTCCGCCAGTCGCGGTTGGGGGGATATCTTGTGGGGGTCATGGGAGTTATTATATCAAACAAAAGATTGTCTGATATATTTATTAGGGCTCTGCCATTGGGGTTAGTGGTATTGCAATTCCACTGTTCGTGTTTGCAATTCAGATCTCCGGTTATTATAACAGCTGGGCCTAAGTTGAATAGGGCTTCTAGGTCTTTCTTAATAAGGGTTTTCTGGCACGCGAGGTATGCTGAGACTATGACTAGAGGTTGGTGGCCAGTCATTGCTAGTCTGCAGGCGGATACCTCCATACCTACTAGTGGTGGGGTGACTAGAGGCATGCAGTGTAGAGATCTTCTGAAATAGATCAGGGTGCCGCCACCACGGCCTATCCTGTCATGTCTAGTGACCCGATAGTTAGAGATCTTTGGATCTCTTTCACTCGGTTTCAGGAAGGTCTCCTGCACTAGTAGTATATCTACTTGATTGGTAAACAGGAAGTCATGGACCAAGTCGCGCTGGTTTCGAAGACCGTTGGCGTTATAAGTCGCCAGAGTCAATGAGCGTGGTTTATTTCTACCTACATGCGCCATTTGTTACCGGTAACAATAATTTAACTAGGTTGTTTAGTTATAACAACCTAAGTACCTGGAGGAGGTACGCGTGATCCATTTCGATCACGAGTTGATCCCGGAGGGAGGGTTGATCAGACTCTGCAACTTGTCTCAGTTTTCGAGCCAAGAGTTGGACTTCTGCTAGGTCGAAAGGCAAGTTCTTGGCGAATTTAGTCGCCAAGGCTAAGTCCTCCGCTAAAAAGTGGTGGGGTGACGGCCCAGAAGGTGCTTTTGAAATGGGGGCGGGGGCAGGGATTGCTGGGGGTAGGCCGGCCATAATTGGGGCGCGCGTCCTTAGTGGAGGGAACGCTTCCGTCGTGGGAAGACCCGTCCAGTGATTTACCACTGGAGGGGGGGCCGCCACGAATGCGGGTTTGCTCGGCACTTTTCTAGTGCCTTTTTGGGCGTTGCCCTTTCCGACCTTACGTTTGGGTCGGGGGGCGGCAGGACAGCCTCTGTAGTTAGCGGGGTGACCCGCTTGGCCGCAGAGAATGCAGCTCGGTGGCTCCGGGGAGTCCCGGGTGCGTGTGCACTCCGAGGTCCCGTGGTCGCCCAGGCACTTGACGCACCTGGGACGGGATTGACAATATAGGGCAGAGTGCCTATAAAGTTGGCAACGATGACACTGCCGCAGTGTATGTTTTTCGTATGGACGTTCCACACGAAGGCCAGAGAGGCCACAGACCTTCTCAAGTTCGAAGATCTTTTTCCCCTCTGGGGAGAGGTCGAGGACAACCAATACTAGGTTTAGAGGAGACTTTGTTGCGTCGCCTCTGTGCATACGGTGCACGAAGTGCACCGGTAAAGCTTGGGACTTTAGGTCCTCGAGAATGTAGGAACACTCGATTTCCTGTGGGAGTCCGCGGATTACAGCCCGAAGGCGTTTTTCTTCCGGGAGGGCATAAGTGTAGTAACCGATTTTACGGTCACATAACAAGGATGTTAGGGAGCGGTGGTCACTTGAAGACGTGACCATAAGTTTGATGCCGCGTTGGGTATCACGGGCTTCTTTTACAGAGATTGCCTTACCTGGCAGTTCCTTAGCGAGTTGAAGCCAATGGGCTTTCTCGCGGATGGTCAGGGGTGGCGGCGGGCGCTGTGAAGGTGGCCCAGGGCGGCTGGAAGGTGCCGCTGTTGGTTTTGTGCCCGCAGTGGGGGCGGGGTTGGGGGGGACCTCCCTCTGGGTCTTCCGTTTTTTGGTACGATTGACGGTTATGAAACCGTCATTGTCTTCGTGGTTTAAGCGGATGTTCGCGGGAGGCGCGACATCCATGGGGGTAATTTCATCGGCCGGTGGAAGAGGGGCATCCCTGAGGTATTGCAGACCGTCAGGGGATAATTCGATTTCTCGACGAGAATCGATTACGCGGTGTATGGGCGATCGCGAACGCGATGTCGTCGAACTCGCGGAGCTCGAACGCGGTTGTCCCGACGCGGAACCGCGAGAAAACGAGGCGCGTGATTTTGGTGCCACACGGTGGGCATCGTTGAACGGGGGTGCGGGCGGCGGGCGCGCCGGTAACACGGCGGGTACGGATGCGGGGGGCGCGGGGGGCGCGGGGGGCACGGGCGCTAAGGCAGAGCGCAGGTGGTCAGCGATGAGCGCGGTGGCGGGGGTCACGGGGGGTGCGGTGGTCGCGGCAGATGCGGGTGCGGGGGCCCCTTGCACGTGTAACTTGCGGGACACGGGTTTCTCGGAATTAAGTTCCGAGATAACGGACGCCATTGATTGGGACTCCGGAATCCTCTAAAATTGGTCGAGTGCTTGAGGGAATTGCTGTCGTAAAAACGACAGCAAACCCTCCGACAGCAATGGAGAGAGCTCCACGCCGTCCATTGTCCCTGAGGGGGACGAACGATTTGGTGGAAAAACCACCTGATGACGCACTTTTCACTGCACTGTCACAGAAAAAACACAGATCGACCGGGTGAACGAACGAACACGAATAACGGACAGCCGAGGCGGAACGGGAGACGTGCGCGCGCGGCGAACGACAACGGGTTCTTTTCCCCGGGCACGCTTCGCTCTCCCAAACGCGCTTGCCTTCGCTTAAAAGCCATCTCGCTCTACGACCAAGAGATCCCCTGGGAAAAGTACAACAAATACCTGGGTGTCACTCTAGATCAGAACTTGCGCTTCAACGAGCATATCACTATAGTCCGGAATAGAGCGCGATTTGTGATGGGTCGTCTAGCACCCATGATAGACAAACGAAGCAAAATGTCCCTCAGACACAAGCTTACTCTATATAAAACATGCATTCGCCCGATCATGACATACGCGAGTGTGGTATTCGGCCATGCCAAGCCTGTCCTCTTAAAGAAACTGCAAATCGTTCAGAATAAATTCACAGCCCCCCCATAGGATAGACTAGGTATGTTGCTGGAAAGTTTATTTCGCCGTTTCTTCTCTCCCAGCCATAACACGTTGCGAAACGGCAGTAAGATAGCATAGGCCACCGCGAACCGCCGATCCCGGTCCGCCGGGATCCTTTCTCTCGGGCTTTATATTACCCGTCGCCCGCTCTAAATTAGTGCATTGTGTCGCCCTATGGTGGGCATCATTAGATTCATCCCCCTCTCATGGCAACAGTCCAGCCGAGGTGAAACTCCCTAGGGAGCCCCCTCGAGCAAGTTGCCCCCCGGGCTCGAGCGCCTTCGCTTCGCAAAGGCACTCGCCCCGAAAACCCCGGTAAAGTTGTGAGGTCTTCGGACCAACAACATAAAGTCAAGTCCAATAAAAAAAATGTTTATTTACCGTATTGTAAACCCATGCGCCGCCGTGCGCGGACCTCTGCCTGCACTATCATTATGGCCTACTCGCTTGTGGAGTAGGCAGTAGTGCAGGCATACCTCACGTATTCCGGGCTTCAGGTTGCGTTCTGCACCCCTGTAGCCCGGTTGCCGCTACCCTTTGGGTCCCGGGTTCCAGGCTGCGTTCTGCACGCCTGTAACCTGGTCCCATTTTCATCGAGTCCCGAGCTCCAGGCTGCGTTCTGCACGCCCGTAGCCCGGTCTCACTTACCGGGATTTATTTTTCTAGCAACTTAAGGCTATTACAAATTATTACATTTTTAACACAATTAAAACAAATTTAAATAATACGTAACTTCATACACAAGCTATACTCGTCTCAGCCCGACCCGTCTCTTTCATGCGCCTAACGGGTCGCTTCCACATTATCTACGAGACTTAGCAAATTATATTAATGTTCCTATCGCCTATCTAGACGGGTCGGTGAGTTTCGCCCATCGATGTCGTCGTCAACAGATGTCGTCGTCAACAACATGATTTTTCTCTCATATAACTTACATCCGCCGAAAGCCAAACCCAAAATCATCGTGCAGCGTAATTTTGGTGGCACGAGACTAGATGCCTTATTTAAGGAAGCTCAGGAAGTTGACTGGTGTGGGGTGGTCAGTGCAACCACTATTGATGAGAAGGTTCATATAATGTTTCATGCTGCTTTGATGAAGCTGTATGATATTCATGCACCTTTACGCCGTATCAAGGTCAAACATTTGCCTGCACCGTGTCTTACCGATGATATTGTTACGGCCAACTGGTGACGTCGAGGAGGGAGGGGAGTGCCGTGAGCGGCGCAGTCCGCCGCACATCTTCCGGCGACGCATACATTATTGACACATACCTACATGTAATATCTTTAATAAAGCTCATAGAATCATATCATAACAGTCCACTGATTACTACAAGAACCCCCAAAACATCTAGCAGGAGCCTAGACATGGTCCATCTCACCTCTTAAGAACCAAGAAGACCTATAAAGCATTATAATAGGTTGGGAAAAAAGTCTTTTCGCATATAGTGTGTATGAACTTGTAATAAGATATTTGGCTATACCATTTGTATCTGGCTGGTTTTGATATCATTAAAAAGTATTAATTTTAAACAAGACAATTCCAAATTCAGATTACGAAAATGTGTAATTTTCATTTGTTTTTCTTATTGTTAAAATGAGTGAATCTGATGAAGAAATTCGATACATTTTAAAATTTTACTACAAAAAAGGTAAAAATGCAACACAAGCCGCGAAAAAAATTTGTGATGTTTATGGACCTAATTCAGTATCTGTGAGAGTAGCGCAAATTTGGTTTAAACGTTTTTAATCCGGAAATTTTGATATCAAAAATGCACGTCGCTCTGGTAGCACTGTTACGGACAAAATTGATGTCATTTTTGAAACAGTGGAGCAAGATTGGCATATTAGTAGTTACGATGTAGCTGGAGAACTGGGAATTGAACACAAAACGATTTTGGCGCATTTGAAAAAAGCTGGGTACACAAAACAGCTCGATATTTGGGTGCGTCATGAGCTCACAGAAAGAAACCTAATGAACCGTGTACTCATTTGTGATTCTTTATTACGACGTAATGAAACCGCACCATTTATGAAGATACTGATAACTGGTGATGAAAAGTGGATCACGTACGACAAGAACGTGCGAAACAGATCGTGGTCAAAGGCCGGTCAGGCTTCACAGACTGTGGCTAAACCCGGGTTAACTCGCAACAAGGTGATGCTGTGTGTATGGTGGGATTGGAAAGGCATTATTCATTATGAGCTGTTACTGCCAGGCAGGACCATCGATTCTGAACTGTACTGCAAACAACTGATGAGATTAAATCAAAAAGTTGAGAGAAAGCGGCCGGAATTAATCAATAGAAGGGGTGTGGTTTTTCACCATGATAACACTAGACCTCACACATTTTTAGCCATTCAGCAAAAATTACGAGGGTTTGGCAGGGAGGTGTTAACGCATCCGCCGTATAGTCTTGATCTTGCACCTTCAGATTTTCACCTGTTTCGGTCTCTGCAGAATTCCTTAGGCAGTGTCAGGTTAACATCACGAGAGGGCTACCAAAACCACTTGTCGCAGTTTTTTGATCAGAAGCCCCAAAATTTTTATAGCAATGGGATCACGTCCCTACCTACAAGATGGCAAAAAGTTATCCAAGAAAATGGCACCTACATACTTTAGTCAAATGTAAATAAACTTTATAAAAAAACCTTTTGAATTTTTATATAAAATGCGAAGAAACTTTTTCCTCAACCTAATAAGTATTGTGACGTGAAAACAAAGTGAATATCGCTTAAACTTTGGACCTATTGCGTACGTGACCGGAGGTGGACGGCAAATCTTAAAAGATAAGTGAGATCTTCTAAACCTTATTCCTCACATTATCATTCCTTATTATTCATTATTATCCAATTTATTCATATAATCAATTCATTAATTATTATTTTTATCGTAATTGAATCATTTAATAGTTATCTTATTGTAAATTAAAAATAATTCGTTACCTTCATTATTGCTAATGCATTTGCGTTACACATATACTCACCAATACGCATAGCTGCGTTTCTATTATCTATTTAGGTGACTCATGGCCTGATACATTGTTGCATTTTTTACATTTTAAGTTAATCTTTCCTTTTAGCTGCATAAAGACATCGCCGAGATTTTTTGTGAACAACGCGTAAAGGTATTTTATACGTATATCTATGTAGTTAGATTATCAATACGTGCATTCATTGAACTCATTAATAGCGTAGCTTACTATATCACTTAAAAAACTTTTATTTAGTTTCGAATTTACCGTCACTGTACATATTTCAAGTTATTCTTTCTTACTTCTCTTACATCATTTCTTTCTTTTCACGTTATTTCTTTTATTTGCTAAGCCTATTTTCTCTTTTAAAATGGCTAATGAAGCTAAGATAAAGGAACTTGTTAAAAAACGGGCTTCCATTAAAGCAAAGCTTACGCAATTCATTTATTTTCTCGCAAACGCTAAATCATACGAACATCTTAGCGACACTCAGCTGTTAGAGCTTGAATTGAGAATTAGAAAATTAGAATCCTCATATTCTGCTTATGATGAATTCCAGAGTGAGTTGGAGATCATCTTGGATACACCTGAAGAGCTGTATGCAGACCGAGGGCAGTTTGAAAGTCAGTACTACAGTCAAATCGCTGCAGCGCGCAATTTGATTGCTGTTAATCGCAAGCTGTCACAGCAGCGTTCTGATTCTGCATCAGAGGTAGGCTCAGGTGATAACCCTACTTTAGTTGTTCAGAATAGTAGACAAAATAATGTTAGACTACCTAAAATTAATTTACCCCACTTTAGCGGCGGCTATCAGGATTGGTTAGAATTTAAAAGGATATTTATGTTTCTCTCATACATAATGAGAAAGGCATTGACGAAATAAATAAGTTTCATTATTTACGGACTTCTCTTCATGGAAGTGCCGCCTTAATTATTCGAAACTTAAACTTTACGACTGAAAATTATAAGAATGCCTGGAGTTTATTATGTGAACGTTATGACAACAAACAACTGCTTGTAAATAACCATGTTAAGTCTTTATTTAGAGTTAATGAAATTCATAGAGAATCAAGTCATGGTATTCGTAACATTGTTGACGTCACAAATAAAAACTTAAGAACATTACAAACGTTAAAACAACCCGTTGAGCACTGGGATACGTTGATAATTTTCATTATGGCTTCAAAACTAGATTCTGTTACCAGTAGGCATTGGGAAGAACATCGGAATACTCTAGCTGATACTCCAAGGTTAGATGCATTTATCCAGTTTCTTAGGAACCGCGCTAATCTTTTGGAAACTCTGGAAGAATCTAGAAGTAAAAGGGAGGTAAATAATTCAGATAATAAACAAAATAGCTTCGTAGTCTTACCTAATAATAATAATTCTAATTTAAATAAAATGCAGTCTTATGTTTGTCCTTTATGTAATAATAATCATTTTATATTTAATTGTGATAAATTAAAATCCTTGCCAGTTCAATCACGTATATCAAAGGCGAAAGAATGCAAGGTATGTCTTAATTGCCTTCGTCCAAGGCACTCTTATACAAAATGTAAACTTAGTCATTGAAAGTATTGCAAAACAAAACATAATACGTTGTTGCATTCCCACGACGATGCTCCTACGCTTGAGCACGTCGCCTTATCCGCCAATAACGACTCGTACTCATCTCGTCATGTGTTACTGTCCACAGCTTTGGTCAAAGTGCTGGGTGCAGATGGTAGAGAACAACACGCCAGGGTCTTATTGGACTATGTTAGCACTGCAAACTTTGTTACGCAAAGTTTGATCGGTAAGCTTAAATTACCAATGCGTATTATTAATTCAAACATAACTGGCATAAACAATCAAATGTGTAAAACAACCAGATCTTGTGTTCTTCGTATAGCATCTTATACTGGTGACTTTAATATGGGCATTGATTGTTTAGTCTTGCCTAAAATATCTTCTTTAGTGCCTACTACAAACATAAAGGCACAGGATATACCGTTGCCATCAGGTATTCGTTTGGCCGATCCGTCTTTTCACGTACCTTCTTCCATCGACATACTTGTTGGAGCAGACGTCTTTTGGAGCGTGATTGGCACTTCACGTATTGATTTAGGGTAACATAACCCTATTCTTTTTGAAACGAAGTCAGGCTGGCTCTTATCTGGCGGCGTCTTATATCAGCCTGACAATCAAACACACATATGTACGTTTACGCAAAACTTTGAAATAAATTTCAGCTTTACACAGTTTCACAGTGTCAGCTGACATTGAATTTTTTCGTCACATTCTTATTGCTGACGACCAGATATCGCTTCAGCTACTTTTTTGGAGATCGAATTCACCACAAGTTCTTCAACATCTACACCTTAATTACTGTAATTTATGGCACGGCATCCACGCCTATATGCACACGTGTCTTATGTCTTTCCCCAAAGAAGCACTAGATGACTACACGCGACGCGCCATGACTGATAACTTTACGTAGAAGACTTCTTACCTGGTGGTGATTCTGAGTCTAAACCTTAAATTTACAAAATGGTAATCATACAACGCAAACATACTTGAATCTTATAGCATGATCATTCATCCCTTTAGAGAACCAGCCACTGATCAGCTTACATTCTCTATCAGTCACATTCAAGAACAAATTATAGCTAGTAAGCGAAGCGAAGCATATTCTTTCTACTGTTGCACAGGTCTTCGACCTTTTAGGTCTCTTTCCCCGTGTATAGTAGAAGTTAAATTAAGCATAAGTTTTGGGTTGGATGAATTCTTCCCCCACTTGTTTAAAACAGTTCGTTAGGAATGATGTTTCGGAGATACGGGAAGGTTTGCTGATAATACCTGGCGAAACGTGCCTTCTTAATAGAATCCTGCCGAACTTATATCCTGCGGAATTAGTGCTTACATCATAGGTTAATCATCTTTGTGGTGGTCAGGGCCTTCATTTCTACACTCTGACTCTCTTCACTTTAGCCTTCAATGCCTAATTTAGAGAAGATAGATTCCTTACCAGAAACTGTAATATAATTACTTATTATTAATGACTGTAATTCAGACATTCTTCTATTTCAAATTTTAAATTGCATCATATTTCACAAAACTTAAAGGAGCTTATATATCATGATTCATTAATAATTATAGACTACGAAAACTAAAATATAATTAAATAATATGACCAATTCTTATAGCCGACCGCAAAGGAAGGGAATGTAGGTTATTTAAATCTTATATTTGCAACTTTTTTTTGATTAGAAACAAGGGCAGTTTACCTAGAGCTTGTCTCTGATTTGTTGAAAGAGGCCTTCACTACTGCTCACGGGTGCTTTATTGCTCGTCGAGTTAAACCGAATACCATCTTTTTAATAGCAATCTAACCTTTGTCGGCGTTTCTAATGCCTTTAAAACATTTGTTACTTTTCCTTTATACCGTTTACAAGCCATACATCGTAGTACGTATTTTAGATTTGACTCAACTTCCCTTTAAAGAGAATGCTACATGCTTAGCGCAAATCGAAGCAACATTGAACTCTCAACCTTAACTCCTCTTTCCAATGACCCTTCTGATCTTCAACCTCTTCTACTCTGCTTTACTCCCGCTCATTTCCTTGTTGGAAGACCACTTACTTCTGTGCCACATCCAGAAATCTCCACGCAGAACATAAACAGTATGCAGAGATTTCAACGAGTGGAGAGTCTGCTACAATACTTTTGGAGACGCTTTTCCAACGAGTATATCTTCTGGCTTCAAAATAAGACGAAATGGAATAGCTCTAAGGGAAAACTTATAGAAGGAGCTCTTGTTGTCATTAAAGAGAAAAACACTCCACCTCCAATATGGCTTCTTGGGAGGATAGAGCGCGTCGTACCAGGAAATGATGGCATTGCTAGGGTTGCTGACATAAGGACGAAGAAGGGAGTCATCCGTCGCACCTTCAATTCCATTTGCTGCTTACCCATCATCAATTCTCTTGAAGACAAATCTTCAACGCCGGGAGTGTGTTAAGGCCAACCGGTTACGTCGAGGAGGGAGGGGAGCGCCGCGAGCGGCGCAGTTCACCACACATCGTCCGGCGACGAATACATTATTGACACATACCTACATGTAATATTTTTAATAAAGGTCATAGAATCATATCATAATAGTCCACTGATTACTACAAGAACCCCCAAAACATCCAGGAGGAGCCTAGACAAATGGCAGATGCACAAGAAATCTAAAGTAAAAACTCGATATAAAATGAAGCCAACCGAAGCAAACAAAGCGGCTTATGTGAAAGTTCGTAATCGCTGTAATAGAGTAGGTAGGGACGCTCAACGTCGTTATATTCACGAATCAGTTAAAAATGATAATCCAGCTAAAGTATGGAAGTTTCTACGCTCTTTAGGGATTGGCAAACAAACGGAAAACTCAGTCAGACAAAAATTCAATATCGATGATTTAAATCAGCATTTCTCAACCACTTCTGACTTTGATGTATTAACAAAGTCTGAAACTTTGAAAAGAATCTCGTCCAAGCCAACAGCCAAGCATTCTCCTTTTATTTTTAGTCGATTCACTGACAGTGATAGCATTAGTCGCAACATGGTCCTACCCATACTGGATGTCATTAATCCTACCCTTACCCATATCCTTAATACATTCATAAACTCTTGTGTATTCCCAGCTGCCTGGAAGGAAGCCCAGGCTACTTCTATTCCAAAAAAACCCAATCCCGCTTCCTTTTCTCAATTTCGTCCTATTTCCATACTACCTTTCCTTTCCAAAGTCCTGGAACGCTTAGTTCATCAGTAGCTAAGTGTTTTCCTGAACCGTAATTCTCTTTTGAATCCTTACCAGTCTTGTTTTCGTCCTGGACACAGCACCGCCACAGCCCTCATTAAAATTACAGATGACATCCGGCATGGCATGGACAATGACTAACTGTGCTATCGCTGCTCGATTTCAGCAGTGCTTTTAATAATGTTGATTTTAAGAATAAGAATAAGAATTTATTCAGGAAAAACATGTAAAAGTAACAGAATATAAAAGACAACGAAGTTTGCACTTAAACTAATGTCTGAGGGCTTCAACACCTAAAACTAGGTAAAAACCTGTATTATATTAGGTGTCGGTGCTCTTCCAATGCACAATTTTTTAATATTAATACAAGACATTATATTTACCTTGCATGCATATGTGTGCGCGTATCTGTACGTATGGGCGTGTGTGTGTGTGTGTGCAAGTGTGTGTGTGTATTTGTGTTTATATAATTATTAGTTATATCACCATTTTGAGTAGGTTCTCGGTTTCATTGTAGTCTTGTGTTTGCAGCCAATTATAAACATTAAATTTAAATTCATGATTATTTAAAGAATCAAAAGCTAGTATTTTGTTTATTTTATTATATAAATATTTGCCCAAGTAACAAGGAAATCTATTTATAAAAACAGTTTTGAAATTTTCTAGTTTAAAAATAATATATTTGTTGCGTTTATCTCTTATATCAAGTTTGTTATAAATATTATTTAACTTATGTTGTTTTAATAATAATGACTGAATAAATAGTTGTCGCACTGTGAGTAATTTATTTTCATGGAATAGCTTTTTAGTTGAGTACAAAAACGATTTGAACTGACTAACTTTTAGTAACGCCCTTTGAATGCGTTCTAGTATAAGCAGATGGGACTTTGCTGCGCCACCCCAGGAATTTATACAATACGTTAACAAGGACTGGCACAGAGCGAGGTACAAAATCCTTAAGAGTTTTGAGTAAGCAACATGTCTTATATTTCTGAAGATTGCCATTAGACTACGAACACGATTTGAGACTGCTGTAATGTGGGAGTCATAACGTAGAAAAGGATCAATGACTGTTCCTAAGTACTTTACTTTTGGTTGATTTATAAGACATGGACATTGGCAATTAATAATAGGATCATTGACTTGACACAATACGGAGTGTTACTTGGCATCCTACGCTCTATTAACATATCTCCTGAAGTAATCGACTGGTTTCATAGTTACCTGTATGGACGCCGGCAGCGCATTCGAGTTGATGACGACTATTCGTCGTGGTGTGATCTCTCTGCCGGTGTTTCACAGGGCGGCGTACTATCTCCTTTTTATTATTCGCTGTTTTTATAAACTCTATCTCCAATGAACTCACTTCATCCTATCACTTCTATGCAGATGATTTGCAGATTTACACGCAGGCATCTGTTACCACACTAAATCAAGCAGTCGTAGCAATAAACGCTAACTATGACCGCATACTACAATGGAGTAAGTCGAATGGACTTCTTGTGAATACTGAGAAAACTCAAGTAATTATCATGGGTAGCTCGCGGATGCTGTGTAAAGTTGACTGGACCTGTATACCAAATTTTCTTTTTGATGGGAAGCTTATCCCTATCAGTGATAAGGTCAAAAATCTTGGAGTTATATTTGATAGTGAACTGTCCTGGAGACCCCATATAAAGGAGTTGAGTCGGCGGTTGTTTCTCTCCTCCAAATCACTTTGGAGGCTGAAAAACTTCCTGCCCATCGCCACCAAAATTAAGCTTGCAGAGTCGCTACTTTTACCCATACTTGATTATGCCGACGCCAGCTATCTAGATTTAACTCGAGAACAACTTAATAAACTTGAGCGCCTCTAAAATTTTTCTATAAGGTTCTTATTTGGGTTACACAAGTATGACCACGTTTCAGAATTTCGTAAAAAACTCAAGTGGTTACCAATTCGTTTTCGCCGGGATACTCACATTCTTTCATTGCTTTATAGTATTTTATTTATCTCTACTACTCCACAGTACCTTAAAGAACGCTTCGAATTTATTTCTTGCTCTCACAATTTATGCCCTTCCAGTCAACATAGACTTATTACTCCTATTCATAATACAACGTTTTTCAATAACTCACGGTCAAGGCTATCCAACTTTGGAATACATTGCCTGTTGCTGTCAGACAAGCAAAATCTTTAATAACATTTAAGAACATGGTCAGGAAATTCTATCTGCAATATAATGATATGTAATTTTATATAGTATTATATTGCATATAACTATATATTTATTATATTTAAATAGTTGCATTTTATCACTATATCTTGAATATGTATATAACTTATGTGTATATTTGTATATAACATAACATAACATAATCGGCAGACAAACACACATATTGTATATCCCCAAATTAAGCAAGTTACGCTTGTGTTATGGGTAATATACAACGGACTCCTCTGGGGCCGTTCCCAGACACCCAGACCATAGTAAATAACAGAGAAAACACGTTTCCGAAATTTACTATACCAGGAATCGAACCGGGAGCCTCTGTGTTGCAGTTATGTAGGCCGGCAAAGGCTTAGCCCGCTCAACCACAAAGGCCGCCGTATATAGTATAGTTATATATTTATTATTAAAATGTAAGTAATCGTACGATAATTAGGTATACCACCATCGCCATTCCTAATCAGCAATATTCCTGCCACGGGTTGTCTGGAACAAATCGCTTTTTAGCGATAAGACCGCCCTTTGTACACAATTAGAATAATACCAGTTCGTAAGTTTTCTGTAATGGTGTACAATAAAGTGTTATCTATCTATCTATAAAGTTGAAAGCTTTTAAAGCCTTTCTAAAAAAGACATACAGAGACACACAATTGTTGATAACAAGATAGTTAAGTGTAATGGACAAATAGTAAATTATATATTAAGTACAAACGTTCTTTGTTTACAAAGAAAAAAAGGGGCAGTAATCTACTGTTTTAATTGAACAATAAATCATAGCATAACATTGATATAAAAGAATAATTAAAATATAATTCGTAAACAAAAAATGTCGCCTTAATCAAAAACACAGGAAAAAGACGGTGGATTGAAAAAACCAAGATGATTGTAAGTCAGTGAGTGATAACAGCGCATTGACGAATGTTTATTATTAAATGTGTATAATATTTTTTCGGTGCAATGCGACGTGTTTTTGGTATTGTGGTGGCTGGTTCTTTCTCAACAGTTGTCACAGCCCCCTGGTGGTATACGGGTACGTGCATAGTTATATTAGTCAAGTCCTCTTGACAGTCGAGGCGGTGTTTGGAATCGTCAGGGGAAATAACGTAAATAGCGCCGGCACGCGTACAGCATTTAAACACTCTCAGCTTTTTGTCTAGCTTGAATGAAGAGCTCGTGTCGAGTTTTAGTCAGAAACTCAGAGATTGTGACACCAGTAGCTTTGAGATTAGTCTTTGCAAACCAGATGTCATTACGCTCATCCATGTCATGAAGCTTTACCAATATAGGCCTGGGTTTCCCACCAGAGGATGGTGGTTTACCCATTCTGTGGCAGATTTAATTCGATAGTGGAGTATGTGTGTGTGTGTGTTTGTGTATTTATGTGTGGGAGTGTGAGCGCGTGTTAGCGTGTGTATGTGTGTATGTATATATACACATAAGTGTTTTTTTAATTTTTTTAACAACTGCGGACTCGAGTTCCGCACCCTTTTTTACAACTTAATTTCTATGAAAGTTTATAGACTTCATACACGCTTATTGTTTATTTTTGTTACCGTGTGTGACATTAATTTAGTGATTTTTATGTTGTAGTGTACCTTAAGAATAACTTATAATATTATTTTTTTCTATTTTTAATACTGAACTTATACTAATGTAGAGTGTATTTGTTACATGCTGGTGTTGTGCGGAAGTGCATGTGCAGTGTGTGACTTATATCTACACCTATATATATCTTAACTAGTGCCATATAAGTGATTACACCTGTTCAGTTATATGATTTTTTCTGTATGCACCTGTTTTGGACTGCAATTCAGATTTGTTTAGTTACTAATTTAATCTTTTAATTTCTATGGTTGTAATTTGTTTTGTGCATTAATAAATAATATATATATATATATATATATATATATATATATATATATATATATATATATTACAACAAATTATTTAAGTGTGTGCGCACGTTCACTCTCAGTCGCAGTCCAGGGGGAAGGGGATTAAACCAGAACATTAATAACGGTATTCGACATAATTTTCCCACGGCTCAGGATAATAAACAATAAATATTCATACATTATTTCTTTCTGTTTAGAGGTCATCCATAAATACGTCACACGTTAAGAGTTGGATAAGTACAGTAATATAGATGAGTTGATGGGTAAACGAAATGTAGAAGACTCCATAAACTATTGTCTGGAGGTAATTAAGTTAGTTTAATTAATTTATTAATTAATAAAACATAAATAGGATAATAAAACTACGTTTTAACGGTTTAGCGCGGTAATTTATTTGATTTTTGTTATTCCGACGTATTCCGTGTTCACGGCCACTGAAAAGTAGTCGAAACGTCGGAATAATAAAAATCAAATAAATTATCGCGCTTAAAACCGTTAACACGTAGTTTTATTATGTACACAAGTCGCGAAAACTTAAGAAAATATTATAAATAGGATAGATAAATATATATGTCGATATATATGGTTATATATAAGATTATGTATAAGATAAAATAGCAAGTAACACAATAGTTTAAACACATAAATAGTAATAATTAAAGAGATATATCTAAAAGTAGAAATAGTTTTAAGGACAGAAGTTGTTTAAGTTGAAGATTTAAGCAAGAATACGGTAGACATAAACAAAAAACTCTGGGAGACATAGCAGTTTGTAATAGTAATATATAAGTTTGTTAGAAAAGAAAAATAAAGAAATAAAAAGGAAAAAGAATAAAAGGAAAAGAAAATTTAAAAAATATTGCAAACCCTAAAAGATATATAAAGGCTGAACAACCCTGTACGTCCGGTGAAAGGGAATAATAAATCCTGACGAAGTGTGGCACAAGGGGTAGATGCGGTCCTAAATTTTGTGAAGTCACATTTCAAAATGTAATATACTTAAACTAATTATGGAACTGTTGTTTTAATTTCATAATTTCTTGATATAAATTGCAAAATATGTGATGTCACACACACTTGGGGGGGAGGAGTCTCACGAATGTTACCAACTGTGACAAGGATGGGGGAGAGGTTCAAAAATCATGAAATTCGTGTGATGTAAAGTGTGGATGGCCCCCTTATTTCTTAAAAAAAATTGGTAAATTACTAAATTACACTTTCGTTGCGAACGTCGTATTTTATTTTAATTTCAGCTATCAGAAGAACTATTGAAGAAATAAACGCTCAACTTCAAGGATGTAGAAGCGATTCTTGGACCGCCTCCGTTTCCAAAGAAGTTCATCGATCCCGTAGAATTTGAACAGAAACTGAAAAACATGGAGAAAGCTGCCATGAAGAAGAAAAGCCAGCACTCGGAGCACCTTCAGCCGAAATGGACACACAGTCTGCAGTATAGAGAAATATATTAATAGTAATATCATAGAATAGAATTACAATCGCCTCGGTGAAGAATGTAAGTCATAACGTTCACGATACCAGGGCAACAACTCTGCTATTGCTACCTCGTCACAATCGTCGGACACTATCGTCTCAAACGTAATTTTGCCTCATTTCGATATTCTGTCAACTCCAATGGCGTGGCCACGTGGTATTCCACTCTATAAAATTTATAAGCCAGAAATTTGCGAATTGACTGTTTAAAATTTTTGGTAACTTTTAAATATACATTTCGGCCAACGCCGTTTTTGCTAATGGTAATATCAATTTTTATCTAAGACTGTTATTCTGCCGCAACGATGTCGAGAAGATATTGTGGACTTCGTAGAATACGAATTTATGACACTCGCAATTTCACTGTAACGTGTCTATTTTGCCAAGCTTGTAAAGAATTTATGGAGATATGTTGTAGCATAAAATTTTAGTATACGTCATGTCATTATTATAAATATAATAATAT
Source organism: Dendrolimus houi (assembly GCA_039645545.1). Taxonomy (NCBI): domain Eukaryota; kingdom Metazoa; phylum Arthropoda; class Insecta; order Lepidoptera; family Lasiocampidae; genus Dendrolimus; species Dendrolimus houi. The sequence continues at coordinate 274,007 of JBBJBW010000056.1, forward strand.
TTTCTTTCCTTTTATTGTGTCTTTGTCTTATTGAGTATGCACTGTTTGCTACGACTCCATTAATTCTTCGAAAAGTAATTCTGTAACATACTTCTGTATAAAACTTATAAAAAAAGAACTTGAGATATAAATAAAATAAGAAATATAAAGAAAAACAATTTTTAGCTAGACGTGTTGCTGGGGAGTTTTTTTTGCCGCTTCTTCTCCTTAACTGCAATAACACGTTGCGAAGCGGTGTACATAGAATAGGAAGTAAAATTAAATTTTAAGTTATATGTATGACCTTCAAAAAGTGTTCTCCAGTGGAACTTATTTTGAATAAAAGCTTTTGAATTTCAATTTGATTCTTATACTTTTAATATCTTCGCAAAGCCAAGATATTGAAATAGCAGAATTGAGCCCCAGTATGTTCTTGTTTTATAGGAAACTCATTTAAAACTCGCAAACAACTTCTTACTATTTGAACTATATTTTTTATGAAACTTAATCCTCATCCTTTTCGATTTTATAATATTTTTTTTAAATAGAAATGTTCATATGTGACATAAAGAATTTTCTGTGAAACACTCGTAACATTATTGTCGAGATACGTAGAATACAGATTTTAGTAAGTTAGTTCTGTCAAATTATATTGTCCAAAATTTTGGTAGTTCCATTAAACACTACATGATCACTTTCCTAAATTATAACTTATAGCAGCGCTCTCTGGAAATGTACGATATAGAAAGATTTTTAGGGCTAAACTTTTTACTGCGCGTTTGTCATTTTTAATACTATTTTATATAGTTAACATGAAAGCTGGTTTGTTTCGATGTTTTTTTAATGGCCGCTTTCTATATCTTACCCACCATTCATCTGTCTTACGATCGGTTAAGATTTGACATGACCATAGAAGTAATGTCAAAATTCAGACGATGGTAGCGCAAGTGGACGAGTAGTAAGGACATGTGAACTAGGCAGTCTTTCCCTGTGGTGGTCACCTGTATCTCACAACGTCCAAAATGCTCCGTCTGCCGTTCCACATGGCGACCACGGTCATTATGGTCGTGGCGAAAACGTCACTAATGATGTCATGATTTTCGCTCACGCAGCGCTCACAACGACCCATCTCAAGAGGTGGGTCGAATAACCGTTCCACTTGAGTTTGCGTTTGTGGCACCGGAAAGCATGTGGAACGCGAAAAATTGCGGTCGTGAACGTGGTCATTGTGAGTCTTTTGTGGAACGTAGCCATAGAGTGCATGCCCGTTTTCATATTGCTTGTTTGGAACATTTGAAGACCCCAGGGAAAAAGACGAACTTTTCAAGCAACATTGATTTTGAGATATCACATTTTTAAGTTTGGAACCTTGTGCTTCGGAGACCCATAAGTTTCACAAGAAAACAAAAAAAAACAATTTGCTCTTCGACAACAAGTCAGCTGGGTTGTCTGCACTTCTAATATATAACCATTTTTTTTTTTTTGGCCGGGGAAATCCGTTTGAGGACTAAGCCGCGACAGGCACAGAAGCCTGGGGGGATGTTCGCGACCGGTGTGAGTGTGTGGGATTCGCCAGATCGGGGGTGGCACTAGCGTGCCCAGTCAGTGCTGGTGCCACGCTACTGCCACTCCCCAGTTAGGGATACCCACTAAAACCCCTGGGTGTTCCGTCCTTCGCCTTATGCCAGGGCTACGGGACTGCGGGATTCCCAAATCCGCGTGCCCTGGCCGGCGTGGGCCCCCCTCACTGGGCCTCTTCCAATGCCAGGGGACTACGCCCCTGGCCACCACTAGGTCTATTCCGAGCGTGGGGCGGTCTGTAACGCGCCCCACGGGAAGAGAGATGAGCGCGCGCGGAACACTCGCACTCTCATCTCGACGGCATGTGCGGGTGAATGAGAACCCCTATACCCCAAGGGGCCCCACCCGCGCTGCCCGCTTACGGCGGCCGAAGGTCACCATCCGACCTTCGGCGTCGGCGCGTCCTCCTTTGACGGAAGCGGAGCAGGGAAGTACGCTCACGCTCCCGTGCCGCCTCCTCCTTCGCAAACATGACTTGCTCGCAGAAGGAGGAGACGGCGTCCCATCCGGTGGAGCTCCCGACCATGGTGCGTACCACGGCCGGGAGCGAGGTGTCAAATCCGGTATGGGCGACGAGCTCCCGGCGCTGCTCTATCCAGGCTGGACACTCCTGGAGTGTGTGCAGCGCCGTGTTCTCGTCGCCCGTGTCACAATGGTGACACCCTGATGTGGCCTCACGGCCGAGGTGACGCAGGTACCTTCTGAAGCAACCATGCCCCGTTAGGACCTGTGTCAGCCTGAACGTCAGGGTGCCGTGACTTCGTCCTAGCCATTCGTGCAGGACGGGCCTCACCGCCTCAATGGTGGCGGGGCACGCGCTGGGGCGTCTTAGGCGATCTTCCCAGACCCCCACGGCAACCTGGCAGAGCTCTGACCGGCACGCCTCGATTTCGCGAGGCACGGGTCTGGTGCCCCTGGCCAGGGCCTCTTTGCGCCACGTGTACAGTGACGCTAGGACCCTGGCTTCCAGGTCCCATCGGGGGGATCCGGCAAGTAGCGAGGTCACTTCGAAGGACACCGTACGGTATCCTCTTATTGCCCTGACGGCCAGTATGTATTGCGCTTGACGCAACAGCGCCGCATTTTTGGCCGCCAGGCGGTCCGAAAAGACTGGGGCCCCATAAAGGGCCATCGAACGTACGATGCCTATCGAAGAGTTTTCGGCACGTGTTGTTGGGCCCCCCCGACGTTGGGGAGCAGGCGCGAGAGTGCACCGGCTGCCCCCTTAAGTCTGGGGAGCAGCAGCCGAAAGTGTGCCGAAAAATCCCATCGGCTATCGAGGACCAATTCCAGATATTTCATGGTTCCACCGATGCCGATGCGGATGCCTCCTACTGTGATATTGCTGTCCGGAGGTGGACGATTACGAGGGCCGTGAAACATCACGGCCTCGGTCTTGTGTAGCGCCACCTCCAGACCGAGACGCCGGATCCTGCCTACGATTGTCGACACCCCAGCCGTGCCTAGAAGGCACGCCTGCCGATGGGTCCTCCCGCGTGCGGTAATCAGTTGTCATCGGCGTAGCAGATGACACTGATGCCCGGGAGGACCCGGCACCTCAGGGTCCAGTCGTATGCGATGTTCCACAGGAGGGGACCTAGAACCGACCCCTGTGGAACACCGCACACCATGGCTCACCGACTCCAACCCTCGTGGACCGGACAGATGACGGCTCTACTACTCAAATATGCCCCTACTATACGGCGGAGGTAGGTCGGCACCCCGAAGTATCAGAGTGCCTCGAGAATGCATGCCCAGGGCAAGGAATTGAACGCGTTGGCGATGTCTAAGGACAACGCCAACAGGACCTCGCCCTGGGAGACTGCATCCTCCACTAGGCTTCTCAAGCGCATGCTCGCGTCGATCGTGGAGCGTCCCGTGCGGAAACCAAACTGGTTGTCCGCCAGGTCCAACCCCGTCGTCGATAGGTGCTGGACGAGGCGGTCTACGATGATACGCTCAAAGAACTTGCCGACCTCGTCCAGGAGCACAATGGGCCGGTAGGTGGACGGTGAGTCCGCAGGGCGCCCCTCCTTACGCAGCAGGACCAGTTTTCCGGTCTTCCACCGTTGCGGGAACTGGCCCTGATCCAGACATGCGCCGAAAAGCCTCATCAGTCGGGACTCCAGGGCGTCGTAGGATAGAACCCACACACGCCCTGGTATGCCGTCGAGGCCGGGGGCAGCGTTCTTGGCCTTTAGCCGTAGCATAGCTGCCCTCAGCTCTACCCGGTCCACGGTGGGCACAGAGTCTCTATCCGCGCTGGGCTCCGCTTCTGGTGGTGCCATAGCAAGAAGCAAGTGCTCAGCCCGTGAAGGGAACAAAGCGCCAACTACGTCTAGTGTGACGTCCCTGGGGAGAGACTCTGTTAGTGGGGGTGCCCAAGCACGGAGCTTGTTCCGTGCCATTTTGAATGGGCGCCCCCAAGGGTCTTGATTTAAGCTATCCAAGAGCTCCCCCCAGGCCACGTTTTTCGCGTTGCGGATCGCTATCCGCAATGTCTTTCTGGCGTTTCTGTACCCCTCGTAAAGCTGAGCCTCTACGGTCGCTGCGTCCGCTGCGCGGCGACGCCGTCTTCTGTGACTGGTGTACTGGCGGCGCGCGCTATTGCACGCGCGCCTTAGTCCCTCAAGTTCGGGGCTCCACCAGTGCACCTTTCGAAAGGGCCGGAATCGGCCCCTCCTCGGCATCGCCGCATCTCAGACGCCAGTGACGAGCGACCGTAGGTTTTCTGCCTCCTGCTCAACATTTACATCGGGAGGGTCCACTTCCGGCCCTGATGCTCAGGTAGCAACAACCAGGGCCTCCCTAAACGCCTCCCGATCCAACTTTTTCAATGCCCAGCGCGGGCAGTCTCCTACCGGGGGCTCTCGGGACGGCGGGTTCGAAACCCGGGCGGAGACGCTAAACCGGATATATCGGTGATCTAAGAGCGCCTCCACCCCCGTGACGACCCTCCAGTCTCGCACACGGTGCGCCAGTTCAGGGCTGGCAAACGTGACTGACGTCTACTATTGAGCCGCCCTGCTGACGCACACACGTGTGTACGGAGCCCCGGTTGAGAATTACGAGACCCTTTTCGATGGTCCATTCCTCCAATGCCTCGCCACGCGCGCACGTACCCGGGGATCCCCAAGTCACGGATTTTGCCTTAAAATCCCCGAGCACGAGCACGGCGCGAGGCCTGCTGCGGGCCACCACTGTGCCCACTTCCTCAATCCATCCTTCGAATTCGGCGAGCCTTCTGTTCGGGGAGAAGTAGCCACCGACCGCCACAATCTCCCCGATCGTAGTCGCCACATAACCTCGTCCCGTTACTAAATTAGCCAGGGGAGGGCGGGCATGCGGTGGCAGTCCGAATTATGATGGCCACAGAGCCATCCAGGTCCCCCGCTCAGTCATCCAGGTTCAAGTTGCCCAGGACCACTAGGATAGCCATTGGGACGACTTTTTATTCTTCCATCCTAGTGGTCCCGGGCTCCTGCGACGGCGGAGGCGGTGGCAGCGAACGCGGTTTGGGCTGCGGCCGCGGTGCCAGAGAAGTGCTGGCAGCCGCAGCCTGCCTAGGACCTTTTTTCTTTCGGCGTTTTTTACTTTTAGGCGCCTCTTTTTGACCTTTTTTTGGTTGGTCCACCTTATTGTTGGTGGACCTCACAGTGTTGGTGGTGGTGGGGGGGCCCGCGCTTTTGCGCCCGGCCGGCACTCCTCTGCACATCCAGTGTCCTGCCGCTCGCCCTGCCGCACTACGGTTATATAACTATCTTTATTTATTACAAATTCGCAAAAATATTTTTCATTTTCAGGAATATCCTGAAGAATTTGGTTTACATTTGAGCACCATTTATGCAAATTAAAACTTCCTTTCTTTAATAACTCTATTAATTCCGTTTTTAGATGTTGAGATGCTGGATATTATCACCCCAGAAATAACATCATCAACATATGTATTTCTTATTAAAGCTTGTGAAGCCAGAGGATATTGATCCTTATATCTAAATGCAAGCTCTAAAAGACATCTAGTAGTTAAAAAGGTGGACGCTTTTAAACCATATGTCACTGTTTGTAACTGCAAACAGAGAATTGGCTTCGTGGGATCATCCCTCCATAATATATTTATTAAGCCTAATTGACTTTTATTTAAATGAACTTGTCGAAACATTTTTCCAATGTCACACATTAGTGTGCAGCGATAGGTTCTGAACAAAATTAGTTTATCCAATAATTGAAAGAGATCCATTTAAGATTTTAAGATTTAAAGCTGTTCCGTTTCTTGAAGGCATACTGCCATTGAACACAACTCTCAATTTGGTTGTTTTGCTGGCTACAATTAAGACGATGGTACAGAAAATAGACTGGGTCATTATTTATATCGTAAGTACTAATTAATATTAAATAATTTTGCATGCCCTAGTCTTATATATTCCTCAATAAAAATTTTATATAGTAAAAAATAGTCAGTGTGATATTTAAATTTATTTTCCAAAGAATATAATCTTTGAAGGGCAATAGAAAAGGAATTGCCTATTTGTAACTGTTCTATGGGCACCTTCAATGGCATGTCAACGTAGAAGCGGTTGTCAATAAGCCTAACAGTGTTTTGAAAATTATTTTCAGCCTGCTGACATTCCGAATTAATCTCAGGTTCCAAGGGAACCTTCTCCACTAACTAAAAGTTTTACATAATATTTAGTAAGTCACATTTGGTCTCATCCATCACAAAATTTGATACTAAATTAACAGTTTGTTTTTTACTCATGCTTTAGGTAGGAGGAGTTACTATACTGCCCCCCACTATATATCCAAACATGGTATTTTGCAAAGTTACGCCATTATTTAAATTTATTTGACCTTCCTGTATTATTTTGAAATAAAAATCTGCCCCTAATAATAGCTGAATTTCAGAGGGAACATTAAAATCTTCATCTGCAAGTTTAATATTCTGTGGCAGGACAATATTAGAAATATCAACATATTGTTGTGGTAATTTACTTGTAATTGTGTCCACAAGGTGGCACTTTACCTTAAATGCAATATTTTGGACGTTCGAATGCAACACTAGTTCAATAGTTCCATCCGTGCAGGAACGGAGAAAGAATACAATTTCCTGCGGCCGGGCGGCCTGTCGTAAGAGGCGACTAAACAAGCCACAGCCAGGTGGTAGGGCATTTGCTCGACTGGATGGCTACCACCCCTGGTTTAAAGTATGTCGCAATAACAACCTTGAGTTGTGTTCCGGCATTAGTGACCAGGTTCCAGTCTCCCTTCAGAGAGCAGCAGCGCATTTGTAGCACCTTTGGTGTTGCAAATGTCCATAGGCGATGGTAACCCCTTCCATCAAGTGGACCGTCTGCCTGTCTGCTGAACTCCTGTGATAAAAAAAAACATATATTTGTGTATTTTAGTAGGATTATTGCCTATCCCCACAATATTACAAGATGCATTCATAGCATGCACATTCAATAACCTAACAAGCTTATCCTGAACTAATGAGGCCTGACTACCACTGTCAAGTAACGCTTTTACATATATTTGCTCTCCAAATTTATTAATGAACTTCACTTTAATCGTTGGTAACAAAACATTAACATGTGAATTATTTTTACAATGCAAACGAACTGGGGTGACTTCTGAGGTTTCACATAAACCTATGCCTGACGTCTCCTCATGCAAGAGACTATTATGTCTTTGCTTACAATGTTTACATTTAAAATTGAATTTACATTTATTTTTATGTGGTTTGAGACACCTATTGCACAAATTTTTATTTTTCACAAATTATAAACGGTCCCCTATCATTGGTGTTTGAAACTTAGGACATAAATGTAAGGAATGATAATTCTTATCGTAATAGCTCCATGAGGGTAATTTCGATATATTTTGACTAGCAATGTTTGATACCTTATATTGAAAAGATTTCATTTTGGTACTCTCATTAGATATACCTGTTTGAATCGGACTGTCTTCTAAAGCTATGGCACGCCTTTCTGAAAATGTTAAGAATTCATCCATAGTGGGTAAAACACCAGGGTTCACTCTATCTATATGATAAGCTCGGTACGTGTACGTGTCTAACTTACGAGTAAGTATTAATATTAATAACATATCCCATTGTAAAATGGGTTGATTTAAATTTTTAAGTGCATATAAATGCTGCTGCACATACGATATAAAAGCTCTGATGGCGCTGGTAGTGCCCTTTTGCGTTTGAAGAATATCTAAAATAAAACTGATATGATTTGAAATCAATCGAGTCCGATTTTCGTACCGCCTTTTAAGTAGCTTTAAGACCTCTGGATAGGATTCATTAACTAATGGTAAATTAATTATTACTGCTAAAGCATCACCACTGAGGTATTTTTGTAAGTAGAACAGGTTTTGTATGCTGGATAAAGAGCCATTGTTGTCAATTAAGGCACAAAACAGGTCGAAGAATGGTTTAAACTGGGTAAAATTGCTCCCAACAAATGTTGGTATATCTATATTAGGTAATTTGGAATTAACAATATTGTATTTCTCCTGTTCAGCATATCTACGAAGTACTTGGTTCAATTTCGCTATCGTTTGGAAGTATTGACTTTCAACTTCCTCTACCTCCTCTTTGTCCGTGGCATCCAAAGTGATAATCTCGATATTTAGCTCCTCGTATTCCTTATAGGTGGCTGCCAATCTGTCCCAGCGCGCCTTTAGTATATCAGTGCTGGCTTCAACCAAGGATATAGCGTCTTGTACAAACGATTGCATACGTGTTATTACGTCCTTCAGCGTGCCACGTTTGTTGCGCAATTTGGTAAATTTTTGCTCCGTATTTTATGATACGTACACAGACACCAAATAAACACTTATTTTTATGCACTTACTGCAAACACAGTGGTATTTCAACGGTGGAGGCGCGTGAAACCCAATGTTGACGCCCACGCCGCTGCCGTGACCTCGGTTTTGATACTCCAAGCCACGCCAAGCGCCGCCCGGTGATATTTATATCGAAAAACTATGATAATGGGCTGGTAATTACTTTTAATACTTGCTTGTAGGACCACAACTATTGTAGGCAAGTAGTATAAGGCTGAGATGATTCTATTTGACGTTGATGGAAAAAATATGAGCAAGTTTAAAATTTTGGAGGTCTTCAGGTAGAAATAATAATAATAATAATGAGAATAATAATAATAATCGGCAGACAAACACACATATTGTAATATCTCCAAATTAAGCAAGTTACGCTTGTGTCATGGGTAATATACAACGTACCACTCTGGGGCCGATCCCAGACACCCAGACCATAGTAAATAACGGAGAAAATACGTTTCCGAAATTTACTATACCAAGAATCGAACCCGGAGCCTCTGCGTTACAGTGAGGTAGGCCGGCAACGGCTTAGCCCGCTCAACCACAGAGGCCGTCAAATGAAATAATGTTGTGTGGTTGAATTGCAGTTCAGGAATGCACATATTTTTTTTCATTGGACTTGACTGTATGTTGTTGGTCCGAAGACCTCACAACTTTACCGGGGTTTTCGGGGCGAGCGCCTTCGCTTAGCGAGCCCGGGGAGCAACTTGCTCGAGGGAGCTCCCTAGGGACTTTAACCACGGCTGGACTGTTGCCATGAGAGGGGGGTGAATCTGATGATGCCCACCATAGGGCGACACAATTAACTAATTGAGAACGGGTGACGGGTAATATAAAGCCCGAGGGGGAGAAACCCTGCGGACCAGGATCGGTGGTTCAAGGCGGCCTACGCTGTCTTACTGCCGTTTCGCAACGTATTGTGACTGGTACAGAAGAAACGGCGAAAGAAACTTCCCAGCAATACGCCTAGTCTATCCTATGGGGGGGCTATATCTCCTGGCGTCCCTCGCGGGGATGTGGAGAGTTCGTGATTGGCGGCGTCTGAGACGCTGCCGTCTGCGTCTGTCTATCGGTGCCTATCAGCCTGCCGTCCTAACCGCGGGTGGGCTGATCCGGGCCAGCCGTTTTGTAATAACATCGATCCTGTCCATGAGGACGTTACGCGGTCGTCGCATGAGAGCCTTTGGTGTAGTATAAAGGTGTGCTCCCCCCACCCTACCACCGTGTAACCCCGCCCCTACTCGATGAAGTTGAGAGGGGTGCCAGCGCCCGATCTGGCAACCACCGCTACCGTGCCGTCCAGGTCCCCGACCCAGTTGTCCTGGGGGGGGACGTAGTACGGTTCCGCAACTACGGCTAGACTAATCCCCCACTCCGCCATTGACTGCAGGAGAAGATCCTGAGCGCCGGCGGAGTGGTTCACGTTAGCCTGGAGGAGTTTAGTATGTCGTACGGGCATCATTCCGACATATTATGCTCCTCCTGGTGACTATCAACGGCACTTTGGACCGGTGCAAACTTGCCCCTGACATGTGGAGGGAGGCAGCCTCTTGGCAGTGCCACGTGATTCGGGTCCATACCCGCCTCGGCACAGACCACACATCGCGGTTTGGGCGATTTGCATTGGGCAGCCCTGTGCCCGCTCAAACCACAGCGGAAACATAGGTCTGACCGATCCTTTTGCCCATCAGGGCACATCGGAGCAATGTGTCCCGTGTGTAGGCACCGTATGCACCGCAACGGTCGCCTTTCACGGGCCGATACCTCCGCCGAGCTGAAGCCAACTAGAATACGCTTCAGCTCGACGAGCTGCTTAGCAACGCGGACGGGACACGTTACATATGACGCGCCCATCCCCCCCGGTCCAACACTAATTCCTCCGGCTTTAATTTGCTCGCGTGGACAGTTACCGGCGCGAGCAATCGCCGCCTCCAACATGCTGGGCGTGACTGAGTCATCGAGCCCGGTGATGCGTAGATCCCCCCTTTTCACCGGGCGCACGAACTCAGCCATGCCCGATAGAGCGCCCCGCAGAGCCTCGGCCAGCTTGTCGGCCCCCTCCACACCTTCTGGGCCGGGCGGCAGTTCCAGAAGGCGTGAATCGTTGGCCGTCCTGGTGACCTTGAGGCCCTCCCGGAGCCCCATTGCAGCCAGATCCACTACCGTAGCAGCTTTTTCGAAAAGGTGACGGTAGGTGATGCCCTTCTTAACGGCCTCCGGGAGGACGGTCAGAATGACCGCTGCAGCCTTGGCCTCTACGAACTGCACCGGCTTACTTTTAACCGGCACAGGTTTAGCACGGGCAGAAGCAGGTCAGGCGGGGGGAGCTGGGGCAGGGGGTTGACTCCCCTTACCCTTCCCTTTACCCCCAACCCACAACCGTCCAGGCTCCCTGGCCCACCTGGAGGGAGGCTTGTGCTGCGGGTGTGTCGGTTGAAGTAACCCCTTGCGATCTTGGAGTCCTAAGCGGAGGGTACTCAGACCGCTGAGCTCCGGGTGGACCCGCTACAGGGGCTGCGCGCGCCGGGCGCGGTGTATTAACAGCTGGTGATGGGGGGGGGGGGGGGCATCACCGGGTCAAGCTGGATGTCCATCTCCAGGAACTCTGCGACCTCGCTAGAGGCCCTGGCGGGAGGAACAGCCGGGGTCTGGGGCGAAGGCCCCCCAGGAGGAGGGTTCGCCTTCTTTTTCTTGTCCGCCGCAAGCAGCGGACGTGCGATCTTGGGGTTAGTAGCCGGTCCTCGAACACGGCAAGGCGGGCGTCGACCAGGTCCCCCATTGACATGACAATAGAGTGTCTAAACTCTTCCATGTCAAACGGTGGACCAGAGACCGTCACAGCCCCCCTCCCTTCGGGTGGTTTCGGAGCACTCTCCTTGACCGAAGCCCTCATTTCGCTGAACTCCCTACGATAGGACCGAATCTCGGCGCGTAGGGAGTCCACTTCCCTCCTGAGCTTGAGGTTGTCAAGCGACAATTTCCTGGACTCGGAGTCCAGGGACCTCTTGGCAAGGCTATTCGTAACCTCCAAGAGGGACCCCGCAGCCTCCTTGAGCATCTTTACATACCCCCCTTGAGGTTACTCTAGCTCTGGGCAACCTTTAGGACTGCCGCTATCTGGACACCAGCCAGTTGGCGGAGTTCCTCCGCGTCCTGCCTGCCTATAGTAGCCTCGGGTCAACCTCAGAGGGGTCGCAACCTTCAGGCTCCGGAGCTTCCTCCGCAGCCTTCTTCTTCTCCTTCCTAAACTTCTTCCTCAGGTCGGAGACAAAGGCCTCCGCCTGAGCTTCTACCTCAGCCGTCAAATCTTTGGACAGCGTCATTCCGACGCTGTGTCCTCTCGCCCCCGACCCGCTGTGAGCTTTGCTACGGCGGGTCACAATTTTTCTGGATTCCTCCTCCTCCTGGGTGACCACCTTCCTGGTCCCCTCGTCGGAGTCGGAGCCCACTGGCTCCCCACGGGAGCGAGCGTTGAGTCGTTTCCGACCCTCGCTCGCCCCCGCGGCACAACTCTCGACGGAGTCAGCCATTAAGGGAGAACCCCCCTCCTCCGCCTTATCTGCGGAGACCCTGAGGCCCAGATCTTCCACCCTGCCAACGACCAATGAGATGGCTTCGTTGGCTAGCTCCACGGACTCTTCGTAGGTACCACCCCGGGCCGAGATGAGGGTGTCATCTGCATAGAAAATAATCCCCACCCCGGGCAGGACTGGCTCTCGAAGGAGCCAGTCGTATCCGATGTTCCACAGGATCGGACCCAGAACCGACCCCTGTGGAACACCCCATGCGACACGTCGACGCCCAGCAATCTGGCCAGAGCCGCCCTCCCAGAGGACGAAGAGGACGAACGTGTCCCGGAGATGCCTCGAACAACCTCATGAGGTACCGAGGCACTCCCTGGTACCGGAGTGCCTCGATGATCGTCTCAAACGGGAGGCTGTTGAAGGCGTTCGCGATGTGGATACCACCAGGACAGACTCCTCGATCCCCTCTGCCTCTCTCGTGAGGCACTTCAACGCACTCAGGGCATCCAATGTGGAACGCCCTGCACAGAACCCGAACTGTGCCTCAGAGAGACCAGGCCCTTCGTCATTTAGGTGCTTGACGAGGCGATATTTGCCTTTGCCTTGGAGAAGAGGCTCGCGTAGGTCACCCCTCTGTCCGCTGCGCCTGGCTGTAGGGTCAGCACGACAGCGGCGGACTTCGGGGGACGCAATCGCGAAGCCCTCTTCTCCTTGGCAGTTTCCTTCTTTTTGGCGGGAGGGGGAGGTGGGGGAGGCTGCGAGGTTTGCTCCTGCGCCTTCTAACCTCTTCCTCTTCCTCGGCCTCCTCTATGCGCCGGATAGGCAAGCGGTGGTGGGGTGGACATCACCACCGCTGTCCCTGTGCTCACCCTTTGAAAGGGCAGTGGGGGAAATTCCGCAGCCGGGATCCCCAGAGTAGAACTGGGGGAGCACGGCTGAGACCTGAATCTAGCTTGAGGAGCGGGGCTCGGGGGTAGTACCGGGCGCAACCGCTCCTCCATGGCCGCGAACCGACTCTCCATTAGGAGAGTCATTCTGTCAAGGTTCGCGGCCATCGTCGCCTCTATGTTTGGCGGTGGTGCTGGCGGCGCGGCTGTTCGCCGCACGGAGCAGGGCGACCTCCTGGGTGACAGTGCGGGCGAGGAGCTCCTCCGAGGCCTCCTGAATGGAGGCCACCGATTCCCCTTTATGCCCTTCGAGACCTTTGCAACGCCAGCTACCACCGCCAAGGATTCGGCGATCTGCCGCTGGAGGCCCTCCGCGTGGTTGGTGTGAGCATCGGGAGGGACCTGGCCCACAAGGGGAGTTACGGCTCTAGGCCTGGTCACCCTTGTGGTCGCCATCGATTGGGCCCTCTCCTCGATCTGGGCCTCCACTTGCGCCTATTTTGCGGCTGCTAGGCCCACGTACTGTCCCGTTGTGGGATGACGGCCTCTGCCCCGCTTGGCGTCCGGCACTTTAGCAGCTGCCGGAGCCTCAGGCGGGGGCTTAGGGGGAGGAATCAATATCCCCTCCTCGTCGGATGACGTTAGAGGGATAGGTCATCGTCCTCTATGTCCTCTAGAGCCAGGAACTGTCTCAACGGCGTGTTGCGGGAGGCAGCCTGGCTCTTGCTGTCCCCTCCGGCGCTTCGGGGGCCGGGGCCTTTGGTGGAGCCTGAACAGGGGCGGCAGTCCCGTGTTCGACCCTGAATGGGCCGGACAGGGGCAAATTCCTTACATCAAGCCGCTCTAACTGCACAGTGCAGGAGCTGGCTTGGCTGGAAGAGCTTGGCGCTTCCGCCGGCAGAGAGATCGCCGACAGGAAGCGCGAGTAAAAGCTCTTCTCTCCTCCGCCCTTCACGGGCCCTTTCGTGTTGGGTTGCTGGCCCTTCTCGGGCCTCTCCTTCACATCATCACCGCCCTTCGCAGGCACTTCGTCGGTTGTGTTTGTTTTATTAAAATCATGCATTCTGTTCCCACGAGTAGTCGACGTTTTATAAAAGAAAATGGGTGTGATCCGTAGTAGTGACCGGGTTTACCCCTCCGGCCTCAAAACAGATCGCCCTGCGCCGCAGCTTCAGTATTAGGGGATTTTTTATTGTGGTGCTTATCCACTGAAGGCAAGCCCTGCGGTCCCGTGTTGCCGCGAGACGTGACCACGACACCACACGGGATAACGCTCGGCGGTAGCGCCCATCTCTGGGCCCGCCGCCACTGTCCACGTCGTGCGGGCGCGCGGGGCAAAACCGCGCCGCCCTCTCCTCGACAGTCTGTGGAGCCAGAACTCGACGCAGACTGTCGCCGTCGGAAGGGAGGGGTGTTTGTGAAGGAGGTTTGGAAGGAAAGGGAAGGAATACAAGGATTTGGAGTGGATAGTTGGGACACCACTGTCACGGAGTGAAGGGGGGAATGTGGCAGTGGCGGCTAAGGGCCCCGAGGACGCATCCCCATGTACGGCTACCTGGACGGAGACGAGTCCAGGGCGGCACCCCCTGGGGGCCATCGTACCTTTTTTTTTTTTGATAACGCAGGGGGAATGTCTTTTCTTGCGACACCCCCTCGGTCCCGGGGGAGGTTAACCGAGGGGAGTGTGAGACTCCCAGCGACAGGGATCTCCACGCATGACTACCGCCGGCGGCGGTAGTAGTCGCTGGATCCCGTCCGCCAGACTACCCACTAAACCTAACCTGCGCCTCTTTCCCACGTTTTTACGGGGTGCCACGAGAACTAGACCTGAGCTACTGCATTCGTGACACCCCTACGTCTGGCAATCTTCAGGACACCTCGAAGGAAAGGTGCCCTGCTTCACCAACAGGGCAGGAAGTCCGCGGGTTACCCCCGGTCCCCGCGGCCCCCTGTGACGGCACTAAGGGAGGTGGTGTGCGTAGCGACACCTCCAACCGCCAGTCCGCCGTCGTCGGATGGGGCTGCGTACGCATCCACTTCCCTGGTCCTCTCCGCGGCCTCCTTCAGGGACATCCTACCGTCTCGCTGAAGGAGGAAACCGCTCTCCATCCGTCCTCGCTCGACAACATGGCTTCGACCAACTGTTTGAGCGAGGACACAGGACCCACTGAACTTTCTAGCTGATGACGCTGAGGTCCCCAGGCGGCGCACACCACCAGCGTATGGTATGCCGTGTCGTTGGGTGCGCCGCACTTCACACATTCTGGCGTTGGTTCCCGTTCCGCTGTCTGATGCAGATACTTACCGAAGCAACCGTGCCCGTTAAGTATCTGCGTCAGCCTGTACGTTAGGGTCCCGAATTTCCTCGAGACCCAACGAGACAGGTGGGGGCGGACCGCCTCCACCGTCTCTCTTCCTGCTACTGGGGACCTCAGATCATCAGCCCATTCTTGGACCAGGGCCTCGGTCGCCAAGACCCTGATACTACTTACTACTGCCGGACACGGCCTCTCTCCTCTGTCTCTAGTGTCCTGTCGGTAGCGGTGCACTGCCGCGAGCACCTCCGTCTGGAGCTCCCAGGGCGGATCACTCGCCAGCAGTGTCGCCGCCGTCCACGACACTGTTCG
This sequence comes from Dendrolimus houi, assembly GCA_039645545.1. Classification (NCBI taxonomy): domain Eukaryota; kingdom Metazoa; phylum Arthropoda; class Insecta; order Lepidoptera; family Lasiocampidae; genus Dendrolimus; species Dendrolimus houi. Next base: position 289,451 of record JBBJBW010000056.1, read on the forward strand.
GTAACCCCTTATGGCCCGCACCGCCAGGACCCTCTGAGAATGTCTCAGAAGGGTCCTGTTCTTGCGGTGAAGCGAATCGACCCATACGGGGGCACCGTACAGCGCCATGCTCTGCAGGACACCAGTGTACAACTTCCTACAGACCATGCCCGGCCCTCCCACATTGGGTAACAGTCTGGCCAGGGCGGCAGCGGCACCTAGCAGTCTCGGGGCGAGCTGGGTGAAATGGGCCCCGAAACTCCATTTTCCGTCTAGGACAAGGCCCAGGTACTTCATCTGGGCCTTTACCGCTGCCGCCACTCCCTGGACGGCGACGTGCGTGCCCCGAGGCGGTTATCTACGTCATCCGTGGAATATGAGGGCCTCCGTCTTCTCCGGGGAGACCCTCAAGCCTAATCGACGCACTCTTTCTACGACCAACGCCGTCGAGGCGTTGGCTAGTTCCACGGACTCCTCGTAGGTTCCGCCACGGGCCATGATGAGGGTGTCGTCGGTATAACAAATCACCCCCATCCCGGGCAAGACTGGCTCGTGGAGGAGCCAGTCGTTGTTGCGGAGACAGGAGTAAATAAAAAAGCCGAAATTTCAGAGACTGTTCTTCCTTGTAATCGATGTATAAAGCGAGAGAGATATGACGGTGGATACAAAAAAAAGCCGTTAATATTAAACGCCTGTAAAAACGCATGTAGTCACAATTGGTATGGTCAATTTAGCAGGCGCTTCTTAACATGCCCGCGGGCGTTGAAATCTCGATTTCAACTAGAATCATTGGACACTGGCAACGGACATATACAACTAAATGCTCTCCGGATAATTCCTCCGCTAGTCTTAATGTCTGCAACACGCACGATGCCATCGCGTCCGGGATGAATTGCTACAATTCTTCCTAGTTTCCATTTTAAAGGTGGAATATTATCCTCTTTGATGACGACCAGCGAATTTAACTGTAGTCCATCCGTGTTAGAACGCCATTTAGTCCTTTGCTGTAGTTCGGAGACATAATCTTTACTCCATCTTTCCCAAAAATGCTGACGCAGTTTTTCAATTCGTTCATATCTGGTCAATGAAGAAGTTGAGTTCTGCTGTTGTTCTGATTGGGGCAGTGAAGTAAGGGTACGACCAATTAAAAAATGACCTGGTGTCAAAGGCATGAGATCTGCCGGATCTGATGAAAGTGGAGTAAGTGGCCTGGAGTTCAAAATTGCCTCGATTTGTGTTAAAGTGGTCTATAGCTCTTCATAAGTTAAATGACAATTTCCCAACACTCTAAGCAAATGATATTTTGTCGACTTTACCCCAGCCTCCCAGGGACCACCAAAATGAGGAGTATAGGCCGGTATAAAATGAAAAATTAAATTATCATTAGCCAAACTTTCACTTATAGAATCGCAATTGTTTTTTTTTTAAATTTGGATAAGTCATTGTAACCACCGACAAATGAGGAACCGTTATCTGAGTAAATATTAAGTGGTCTACCTCTTCGAGAAATAAACCTGCGTAATGCCAGTAAATAGCACTTGCTTGTTAAGTCACCGACCAACTCTACATGAATGCTTTCGTGGTGAAACAAATAAAAATACATATATAAGCTTTAACTAAGCGGTACCCACGACCTTGGCGAGAAACAATCATTATATGGCCTGCATAATCGATTCCAACATTTTAAAAGGGAAACCCATCTGGAAGGAGACGTTGCTGTGGTAAGTTGCCCATCAAAGGAGCCACAGTCTTACCCTTCATACGATGACTATCGCACACACTTATGATAACAGGCTTTAGCCAAGTTTCGACCTCTATTGGCCAGTAAGTATCCCTTATACAAGCTAGCAATAACTGAGGGCTAGCATGCAATAATCTTTTATGCTCACGGTCAAATAATAATTTAGTAAAAGTATGAGTGGACTGTAATAATATAGGATGCTTTTTATTATACGAAAATAATGAATTATTAAGGCGACCGCCAACTCGCGTTATTTTATTATCATCTAAAAATATGTTGAATTTAATAAGTGAACTTATACGAGGTAAGCTTTGATTATTTAATAGTAAATTATATTCCAAGAAAGACTCACTTTGAGCCTTTATTATTATAATATTTCAGGCACTTTGTAATTCCTCATTAGATAAAAATGTTGATGTTAAAATATTTTTCCTACAAATTTCAATGAATCTTATAACGTAAGCCACGGACCGCACTAGGCGAGAGTAATTAGAAAACCTGCTAAAGTCAATGAAATACTCTTTAATGGGTTGACTAACGATAGCATTTAATGAAACATCGGATCGAGTTTCTGGCAATGTTTCAACCTGTTGTGGCTGAACAGGCCATGCTGATATGTCATAATTAAGAAATTCAGGTCCAGACCACCTCAAATCGAGATTGGATAAGGCATTGATGTTATATCTCGTGGTGTACACGAGATATAAGGTCCGCTGGATTACATTCAGTGGGAACGTGTCTCCATCTATGATCACCAGCCTTTTCCAAATTTTCACCAACGCGGTTACGCACGAAAGGCTGGAGTTTGCTAGGCAGCATACGTAACCAGCCTAAGACAATCGTGGAGTCAGTCCAAAAAAAAAACTTGATCAATTTTAGCTCGCAGCGAATCTCTAACCTTTTCGTAAAGTCGAACGCCCACAAGTGCGCCACAAAGCTCAAATCGTGGGATCGTGGTAGGTTTCATTGGTGCAACACGACTTTTTGCTGTTAATAAGTGAATCATTATTTTGCCTTCATTACTAATCCTACGAACGTAGACACAACTTCCATAAGCGCGTTCTGACGCATCGGTAAAAATTTGTAGCTGTAGTATTTTATACGAATCACAAACAATAATTCGTGGAACACGCATAACGTTTAAAAGATGCAAATGTTTCATTATTTCGTACCAGCGCTTTTGTACGTCTGGACATAGTGGTTCATCCCATGAAAGTTTATCTAACCACAACCTTTGCATTAAAATCTTCATAGTGATAATGTAGGGTGCTAAAAGACCTAACGGATCGAAGATTTGTGCAATCACTGAGAGTAAATCACGCTAAGTACGCCCTTCAGGAATAAGTGAATTTAAGGGAAAACATAGTTCACCCAATTGCGAATGCCAACCAAGACCCAAAAGCTTTTTTGGCTCTAACGAGCCTATATTTAAATCAAGTGAAGAATGATTTACTTCAGATAGCAATTTGGGTTCATTTGATCTCCATTTTCGCAATGACATACCAGCAGAACCTAGTACAGTGGTGATTTGCTCACGCATATTAATTACGTCACTTAAAACATCACCACCCGACAGTAAATCGTCAACATAAAAGTCATGCTTGATAACATCAGAAATATTCTTATCAGAACATTCGAGAGCAAGCTGTTTAAGGCAACATAATGCCCCATATCTGGCAACACGTTGTTGCCAGATATGGGGCACTCGCTGTACCATAAGTTACGGTATTTAATTCAAATATTTTTATAGAATCACTAGGACTATCACGACAGAGAATTCGCTGAAGGTGCCTGTCGCCCGGATGTACCTGTACATATTCTCTACGTCAGCAGATAAAATATACTTGTGCTGTCTAAAACGCAACAAAATGGATAATAAATCATCCTGAATGACGGGGCCTGCCATCTGTATATCGTTTAAAGAAACGCCAGATGTCGTGGAACAGCTTGCGTTAAACACCACTCTAAGTTTAGTTGTTGTGCTGCTTTCACGAAGTACTCCATGATGCGGTATAAAGTACGCGACATTAGTCTTAGGCTGTTTACAAACAGAAATATGACCTAGTGATTTATATTCAGCCACGAAATCATAGTACAATTGCCTATTATTAGAATTGTATTCTAATCTTCTTTCTAAAGATAAAAGGCAATGCACTGCTCTCTTGTGAGATTCCCCTAATACCTTAAAATCTTGTTTGAGTGGTAAACGCACACAAAAATGTCCGTCCCCAAGACGGTAAGTATTTTTAACAAAATGCTCTTCACACCATTTTTCTTCAGCTGAGTAATGAGGAGATGAACTTGTAATTTCCTCTAATTGCCAAAAACGAATTAATTGTTTATTAATATCATTCATACTATTTTCCTGACAATGAGACTGAACGTTAGTAAAGTTACATTTTATGTCAGACGACGACAGTGCAGTATTGACAACTTCAACAAAGCCAGATACTAGCCAACCTAATCTGGTCTCATGCAAGACGGTCTTACTATTGCCTAAACGTACTTTCTGTGACCCTAACAAATCCCAAAAGAGATCAGCGCCGATTAGCATATCTATCTCGGCAGGCTTATAAAAAGTAGGATCAGCTAAGCAAATGTTTGTAGGAAGTTGAAGTTGAGATAAATTCACCTCTCGACTAGGAACATTAGTTGTAACAGATGGCAAAATAAAGCAACAAACGTTAGTTGAATAACTGACATCTAAAGACCTTAAATAAACGTGACACCGTTTTCCTACATAAGAAGTTGCATTATTAATTCCTATGATTGACTTATTTATCTGTACTGAGCTTAAATTTAATTTATGAAACATTTTTTCGGTTACAAAGCTTGAAGTACTGCCACTGTCTAACACGACGCGAGCCACATATTCGACATTATTGCAATCGAACAATTTAATCAATGCAGTTGATAATAATACGTCGCTAGAGTGTACAAGGTTCACAGATAATGTTATGTTAGCTGTGTTAAGATTATCAACCTCAACAGAAGTCGATGCATTACCGTTTGAGGGTGAATTAGATATGAACGAAGAGTTACCCCTTTCAGTAACATGTATGAGAGTGTTGTGTCGACGCTTGCATACTTTACAGCCTGGCTTTTTGCAATGATTAGCGTAATGTCCTGGTTTAAAACAGTTATAGCAAACTTTATAAATGGCAGTAACTTTAATCTTGCTTCGTTACTTAGTGCAAGAAACTGAGGACAAGTAAACAGACTGTGGTCTCCATTACACTTTTGACAAGACTTTCTATGTATATTTGATTCGATTTTAGAATTACTTGAGCTTTGCATGGAAACCATAGCTTTCAATTTAGGGCTGGATTTAATTTGTGTGGAATGACTATGACATGACATCTCTAAGGTTTCAATAAGATCAGCTCGGCTACGTAAGAATTGCAGAAACAATTCGAAAGTGATTGTTATATCTTTGTTAATGCGACCTTTATATTCTTCCTACTCACGGTATGTCTTATGGTCTAGCTTATGTGTAATCAGATAAATTAAAAGTGTCCCCCAATGTGCTACGGGCTCACCTAAGGATTCAAGTGAACGTAAGTTCTTATTTAAGGTGTCAACTAACCGCTTTAAAGAAACAGAGGACTCCTTTGTAGAACATTCAATATTAAATAAGGCGGAGACGTGATTCTGTATTAAGAGCCGTTTATTATCAAATCTGTCACACAAAATGTACCATGCAACTGAATAATTATTAGCAGAAAACTCTAATGACTGGATGACGACAGCCGCGGAACCTTCCAGAGAAGCCCTTAAATAATGGAATTTATTTATTTCATCGATCTCATCATTAGAATGGATGAGACTATTAAACGAGTCTCGGAACTCCAACCAATTCTCATAGGAACCACTGAATTTAGTCAGTTGTATGGTCGGCAACTTAACAAATTTATGTTTGTTGGATTGAGAATATTTCTCACTACCAGCATTGGAACACCTATCGCATGCTGAGCCAAAGTTATCTTTTCGTTGTTGTTCACCTAACAAACCTTGAGCTTTAACTATGACTTTATAGTACTGCGATTCAAAGGATGAACGCTCAGCTAATTGTATGTCGGGTTTGTCAGCAACGCATTCCAGACGTAACTAAACCTCATCGTACTGGTTATATAACATATCCATTTTATTAATACGCAATAGCAATTCCGTTACCTGTCGTAATCCTGTAAAGGCATTGAAAGTGAATCTACATAACTGATAAATGTAGTCAAACGCCCTTTAAAACTGGCTCGCTTTTTAATCAAGTCTCTTTCCTCGGCCATTCTGGAAGACAGGGGTAGTCAAACTGGAATTGTACAATTTAAAAGCTTAATGTATGAAAAGTAAACTCTTATATAAGTTTCTTAACACCAATACTATAATAAAAGTAATTAATTTAGGTGAATAATTAATTTGATAACATAAATAAGTAATTTATAAGTACACATACAACTAGAATTTTCAACCAAACAGCTAATAATTTTATCTCAATTAAAAGGAAAGTGTTTCTATTAATACATATTTAATAATTAATTACAACAAAAGAACAATCATACAGTATAATAATTAAGTAATAACAGTGGTGAATAATGCAATTATTTTAAATATTGAATGTGAACAAAAATGGAATTGACATAGAAGCTGAAATTTGACCTCTAATACATTACTTATGTGTATTAAGAAATATCCGTTACACAGATTTATAATGTAGTTAACAATGTGTAATTATGCATAAATAATGTACAAATCCTGTACTATACACAAAGGTACAATTTATTACTCTAATTACTGACTGCAAAATTCAATAAAATTTGCAAAGGTTACCTACAATGAAACAGATATTTATTAACGTTTTAAATGTTAAAAATACAATAAAGTAATAATACTAACCTTTTGTTTCACTAATTTATACCTATACTTACACCATAAATAGAGTGTTGGCTAAAAATTAAAGATTTAAAAGTAGATTTTATCACCACGTATCCACTGTGAAATTTTCTTCGACTCAGTTCGCAGTTTCCTTATTTCCACTCACTCTCCAAAATATATCCGGCTCGAAAGACCAAAATGTGCGAATTGGCACGTAAATATTTATAATAAAATAGGCTTGCAATATACCATAAACCGCTCACCGGAACGTATCAGTGTCGCGTGTGACATATGACATTAGTGACATTGGCGCCACCAACCTAACTATAAAAAACCTTCAAATTCGAGTACGGAGCGAGCGGTGAGTTTTCAAATAATTTTATTGCAAGCCTATTTTATTATAAATATTTACGTGCCAATTCGCACATTTTGATCTATTCGAGCCAGGATAACCCAGTTATATAATCAATTCTTAAAGTTAAAACCAAAATAAAGTGTTTTGTGAACAATTAAAATAGCTTCATCTTATCGACCTATTATGTGGGTAGGTAATTTTCTTAAATTGTAAATTATATTGAAATTAATTGTCTAATATATTAAATATCATTCTAAATAGTGAGTTTTTTGCGTATTTCATCGATATTTGTAGTAATTGCATTTATAAATAGTTGTTTTCTTTGTTAAATTACGACCGTCATTTTGTGTTCATTGTTCAAACAAGTGTTGTATTGCAACATTGTACTAAGGAATTTCGTGTCATTTATGCATTTGAAATATTGTATATCGAAGTAACTATATTTGGTGTTTATGAGCTTCACACGAATATCATCATCTGCTAATCCCGGTTGTGTCTTACAGTTACTTAGTCCCATTTTAGTACTTAATCAAAATGATGGATGACATACAATATGAGGACCTATTACAGCCATTTATAACGATGAAAGAAATGTGTTTTGTTCGCACTCAACGTTTATATGAAATGTCTAAAGCGGTTCAAAATAATTCATCTTTAGAAGTCGAATTTTCTGCTAGGGTTCAAGACTTGGGTAGTCTTCGTACAGAATTCGATAGATGTGCTACAGAGATAAATTCTATATCGCGCGAAAATATAAAAGAAATTTGTGCCATCTTACAAAGACGTCGAGTCTTTTGATGAGTTATATTATTCGATAAAAAGTCTTGTGAATACGTTGAAACTTAACGAAAGTTTAAATAAAACGGGAAACGAACATAGTGAACAAAATGGTGGAAATAAACGGCGAGTTAAATTACCGGAAATTCAATTATTTAAATTCGACGGTAAATTAGAAAACTGGACTACTTCTCGTGATACATTTAAAAGTCTTATACATGATAACTCTAGCATTAGCGATATCGAGAAATATTACTACTTACTGTCATGTGTTAGCGGGCCAGCGCTATCCATAGTGAGGTCGATGCCACTGAACGCGGATAATTACGTGATAGTGTGGAGCGCGCTTATGAAGCGTTACGAGAATAAGTGCGCGCTAGCTACTGCTTATTTAGATAAGTTGTTTAACTTCAAACCGATTGTTTGTGCGTCGGCTTCCAATTTATTTATATTTTAAAATACTTTTCAAGAAAATATCAAGGCTCTAGAAATTCTTGACATACCCGACATGTCAAGTTTTATATTATTTTATATTTCATTGCGTAATCTCGACCCGGTCACTAGGCGAGCATTTGAATAATCCGTGTCTCCGGGAAACTTACCAACAATAACAGAATTATTAGCATTTGTTGAGAGACAGGCGCGCGTAATTGAGATGGCGGAGTGTAAGACACTATCAGGTAAAACATTAGGACCTGTCAAGCAAGCCCCATACAAATCGCCCCCTCTCGCGATGTCAAGATATTCCGAAAATAACAAAACTCACCCTCACAAGCTCACGTTCACCTCGGCTGTGGCCAATATAAAAAAGAGTGATTCAAAACTGTCATGTTTATATTGTCAAAAGCCACATTCGATATATAGATGCACCGACTACAACGATCTTACACCTGAGTTACGCACTGCTAAAGTCAAAGAGCTCAGTCTGTGTGAGAATTGTTTGCGTGGCAATCGCACCACAGAAAATTGTACGTCCAAATTCAGTTGTACGGTCTGCAAAAAAGGCATCATATTACTCTCCACACAGATTCGACTAAGTCCAAGGTGAGTGTAGTAGCACTCACATGCTCCACTGAGCAAATAGTTTTGCTGGGCACCGCGGTCGTCCACGTCGCAGATGTTTGGGGTCAATACCACACCGTACGTGCACTTATCGACAGCGGCGCTATGTCCAGTTATGTAACTAAAAAATGTGCAGCAAAGCTAGGTTTATCACGTCGCAATTGTGAATTCGAACCCATTGGCCTAGGTGGTAATCGAGTTCAACATTTTGGTATAGCCACCTGTACGTTAAAATCACGTAACAGCAATTCACCAGTATTGACAACTGATGCTGTGATCGTATCTGATATTGCTGGCGATTTACCAACAATGTCTTTACCACACAAGATATTCCAGGAATATCAAAATCTTGTGTTGGCTGATCCTTTGTTTCATACACCGGCATCCATTGAATTACTTATAGCTGGAGATCTGTTTCCATTCATTTACAGCGGCAAGAAAGTAATGCCTGTTCAAATGGGGATGCCGGTCGCTATTGAATCTATATTTGGCTACGTTATAACAGGCCCAGTAGGTTTAGGCCAGCTAGTACAAAGGAATGCTGCAATGGCGACCGCTAGCAGCAGTACGACAGATCAAGCCTTTTGTGGTTTGAGCAGTAACGTAAGTCTTGATCGAGTTATGGAGACTTTCTGGGATATTGAGAACATACCGTCAGAAAAGTCTTTAAAACCGGACGATATATTGGCAGAAGAGCAGTTTGCGACTGATCATAGCCGGGATGAAAGTGGAAGGTATATTGTCAAGTACCCGTTTAGGGCAGACCACGCTCTCGGTGATTCTCGACAGATAGCCATACGTAGGTTGATCAATTTAGAGAAGAGACTTGTTGATAAAGACCCTCTGCTCAAAGGTGAATACAAAAAGTTTATGTCGGAGTATGAAGCACTGGGTCACATGACCCGCTTAGAAAATATACAAAATGTCGAATCAAAATATTTGATTCCACGTTTTTGTATTTTGAAACCAGCAAGTACCACCACAAAATTGCGGACTGTATTTGATGCATCGTGCAAAACAACAAATCAAAAATCTTTAAATGATGTTGTTTTACCCGGTCCAAAACTTCAGGCAGATATTAATAAAATATTAATTAATTTTCATTTCTAATCTAAATCATTGCGCAACATTAGTATTCCTACTATTTTAAAGCTAACTAAAGCACATAACATTCTTGTCAAAAGCATTCAACTTGCACATTTTTCTGATGAAATTGAATTAATATCAAAAGGAAACAATGTGAAGTCTTTAAAAAACTTAAGCCCCTTTATTGACCCTCTGGGATTCCTCAGGGTGGGGGGTAGACTTGCCGAGTATCTACCCTATGAAAAAAAACATCCACTACTTTACCGAAGAAATGTCATTTTACTTATTTATTGATAGAACATTATCATAAAATTTACTTACACGCAGGTCCGCGTACTCTGCAAAGTTTGATAAGTCAAAAATACTGGATAATTTCAGCACGCAGTGTCATTCGTTCACGCATATCTAAGTGTATTCCATGCTTCAAGGCTAACCCAACTACGTTACAGCCAATCGTGGGCAACCTAACAAAATATCGTTGCCAAGACATACATGCCTTTCACACGGTGGGTCTTAACATAGGTGGGCCATTTTATACAAAAGAGAGTCACCGGCGTAACGCAAAGGTCCATAAGAGCTACTATGTCTTTTTGTTTGTTACGCGACGCGTGCAGTTCACCTAGAAGCTCTTTCAGCGCTCACCGCGGAGTGTTTTCTGGCTACGTTCGATCGGTTTACGGCTAGGCGTGGGCTTTGTTACACATTAGTATCGGACAACGGTAGAAATTTTATTGCTGCAGGAAAGCAGCTTGCAGAAGTAGTACAATTTTACAATGAAAACTATAATCAAATGTTACACGGCTTCAATTTGCGTCAAATCAACTGGAAATACAATCCACCAGCTGGCAGCCATTTTGGGGGGCTCTACGGAAGTGCTATTAAATCGGCGAAGCAACATTTAAAACGCGTTGTTGGCGATCGGTCGTTAACTTGTGAAGAGTTGAGTACTCTTTTCGCACGAGTCGAGGCCGTACTTAACTCTCGCCCGTTAACTGGTTTGTCCAGCGATCCTAACGAATTTCAAGTACTGACACCGGGTCATTTTTTAGTAGGTCGCGAGCTTCTCACAGTTCCAGAATACGTACTGACTGATGAACCTACTAACAAACTGTCACGTTGGCAGTTAGTCCAGCAGGCTTCCCAACGATTTTGGAGTCTATGGCGGAAAGAATATTTACACACGCTTCAACAGCGTTACAAATGGCAAAAAAGTTGTCGAAATATTAATATCGGCGACATGGTTCTCATCCACTCCGATGCACCACCTTTAAACTGGCCACTTGGGCGAGTCGCTCAGCTCTTTCCCGGTCCAGATGGTGTTATTCGTGTGGTGAAAGTTCGTACACCAACTAGCGAATTTATAAGACCTGTTGTTCAACTTAGTCCTCTCCCCTCCCTCTGGAGCAGGAATCATGTTAATTATATGTATCTAATTTTGTTTTAATAAACTCACGCAGCCACAGAATTGTGTGAGTTTATCTAGTTTAAGATAGATAACTTTTATTATTATTATACAGTCCATTACTCTAATGTATTTAGCTATTGTTATTTGAAGCTAATTATTTTCAACTTTTGTTATTCAAACACATATCATTGTCCTTGGTTTTATAACCGGGAAATCCTGGCGGATTTCGGTGGGGGGAATAAAGGGTTTAATGCTTGCAATATACCATAAACCGCTCACCGGAACGTATCAGTGTCGCGTGTGACATATGACATTAGTGACATTGGCGCCACCAACCTAACTATAAAAAAACCTTCAAATTCGAGTACGGAGCGAGCGGTGAGTTTTCAAATCATTTTATTGCAAGCCTATTTTATTATAAATATTTACGTGCCAATTCGCACATATACCTTTATGTAATCGCTGATTCCTCTTAATTTGACATCCGGTGATGATCCAGGACCATGTTGCGAAGACAAGAGTAAATAAAAAAGCCGAAATTTCAGAGACTGTTCTTCCTTGTAATCGATGTATATAGCGAGAGAGATATGACGGTGGATACAAAAAAAGGCCGTTAATATTAAACGCCTGTAAAAACGCATGTAGTCACAATTAGTATGGTCAATTTAGCAGGCGCTTCTTAACAGTCGTAACCAACGTTCCACAGGATCGGACCCAGCACCGAACCCTGTGGAACACCGCACACGACACGTCGCCTACCAGAAATCTGGCCAAAGCCCTCCCAGAGGATAAACCTGTCTTGGAGGTACGCCTTCAACAGTCTTTCAAGGTACAGAGGCACTCCATGAGACCGGAGTGCCTCTATGATGGTTTCGAAAGGTAGGCGTCACAGGATATAGACAGTAGGTACACGACTGTGACGCGCTTACGCGTGGCTACTCCCTAGAGTGGCCTTCGGGGAAGGCCACCCTCTTCACCGATAGGGGGGGAAGTCCCACGGGTTTCCCCGGTCCCGGTGGGCCCCTATGATGGCATCCTAGGGTGGGAGGAGGTGGGCATACCAACGCCTTCGGCGGCCTACGCGTTGCCGGCGGATCGTGTCCGCGTCCGCTTCCTCCTCCCTCTCCCTCTCTTCGACCTCCTTCTGGAGCAGGACAGACTCACAGAAGGAGGCCACCGCCTTCCAACCGTCCTCACTCCGCAGCATGGCAACGACCATGCTTTGGAGTGAATCGATACGCCCAACCAAATTCTCCATTACATGACGCTGAGGTCCCCAGGCGGCGCACTCCGTCAGCGTGTGGATCGCCGTATCCTCCTGTGCGCCGCAATGCTGGCACTGCAGTTTCGGTTCCCGTCCCGCTGTACGATGCAGATACATACCGAAGTAGCCATCCCCAGTAAGTATCTGCTCCATCCTGTACGTTAGGGTCCCCCGGTTACGTTGGACCCAACGCGACAGGTGGGGGCGGACCGCCTCCACCGTCACCATTCCTGCCACTGGGGACCTCAGGGCCTCCTCCCATTTTTCCATCAGGGCCGCGGTCGCTTCGGCCCTGATTATCTTCACCTCTGCCAGGCACGGCCTCAACCCTCTTTCTCGGGCATCTTGACGGAAGCGGAACACTTCGGCGAGCGTCTCCGCCTGGAGCTCCCAGGGCGGATCACCCGCCAATAGTGTTGCCGCCGTCTAAGACACGGTACGATACCCCCGAATGGCCCTCACCGCAAGGACGCGCTGATAACGCCTCAGCAGCGTCCTGTTCTTGCGGTGAAAGGCATAACTCCAAACGGGGGCACCGTACAGTGCCATACTCCGTAAGATGCCCGAATACAAACTCTTGCAGGCCGCGCCTGGCCCTCTCACATTTGGTAGGAGCCTGGCCAGGGCAGCGGCGGTCCTTATGAGTTTCGGGGTCATCTGAGCGAAGTAGGCCCCGAAACTCCATTTCCCATCCAGGACGAGGCCCATATACTTCATTTGGGCCTCTACCGCCACTGCCACTCCCTGGACGACGACGCGCGTATCCCGGGGCGGTGGCCTACGATGCCCGTGGAACATCAAGGCCTCCGACTTATCTGCGGAGACCCTGAAACAGCGTCGTTAGCCAGCTCCAAGGACTCCTCGTAAGTACCACCCCGGGCCGTGATGAGGGTATCGTCTGCATATCAGATTACCCCCATCCCGGGCAGGACCGGCTCTCGGTGGAGCCAGTCGTATCCGATGTTCCACAGGATCGGGCCCAAAACCGACCCCTGTGGAACACCGCACACCACACGCCGACGCCCAGTGATCTGACCATAGCCACCTCTCCCAAAGGACGAGTCTGTCCCGGAGGTATGCCTCCAACAACCTCATGAAGTACAGAGGCACTCCCTGATACCGGAGTGCCTCCAGAATAGTCTCAAACGGGAGGCTGTTGAAGGCGTTCGCTATATCTAGCGAAACCGCCAGGACAGACTCCTCTATCCCCTCTGCCTCTCTCGTGAGGCACCTTAACGGACACAGGGCGTCCAACGTGGCGCGCCCTGCTCTAAACCCGTACTGTGCCTCCGAGAGACCAGGCCCGTCGGTGTTGATGTGCTTGACGAGGCAACTGGCCAATATCTTTTCGAAGATCTTAGCCACCTCGTCAAGCATGACGATGGGTCTGTATGCAGAGGGGTCGTCCGGGGGGCGGCACTTCTTGGGGATTACGCACAGCCGGCCTTCCTTCCACTGCTTCGGGAACTCACCTGAACTGATGCAGGCATCATACAGTCCCCGAAGCTGGCCGCTAAGATGTTTGGCGGCCAGGAAGAGGGCCCGGCCTGGAACCCCATCCGGACCTGATGCCGTCCTACGGCCTCGGAGGCAATCCAGGGCCGTTTCCAACTCCTCTTCCGAGACGGGGGGAGGTGCCGTCTCAGAAGGAACAATACCGGGAGGAGGATTCATCACGGGGGGAGTATGGGCTCCCGGGTCCGGGAAGAGTCCGACGATGATCCTTTCAAGGACCGGGGCGGCGAAGGCACGCATCTTTTTCCTTGCCGCCCGGTACGGTCGTCCCCAGGGGTCCCTGTCAAACGACTTACTTCCCGGGCTCGGGCCTTCGCCTGGCATATTGCCACTTGAAGGGCCTTTTTGGCAGCACGATACTCTTCCTCCAACCTGATCTCCTCCTCCAACTCCGGAGGAAGCCGACGCCGGCAGTGCTTGAGAGATCGGTGCAACCTTTGAGCTGCCTCTCGCAGGGCACCGATCTCTGCAGTCCACCAATGGACGCCCGGGCGCTGCCAGTGCCGACGCGACCGTAGGCATGGAGGCATCGCAGACCCTAGTCAGGGTTCTGCGCATGCGCTCCGCCAATTCCTCCGGAGTTCCACCATCCACCGGATTGGTCCAACCCTCAACGACCGCCGTCTCCTCAGCCAGCTCGGGGTCGAACCAGCTGACGGCCCAACGCGGGAATTGCCCGTGGCCACGTGGGGGGTCTGTCCTGCTACTGGGAGGAGGGGAGACCTCGAACCTGATGTACAGGTGGTCCGAGAGCGTCTCCACCTCCTCCTCAACCATCCAATTCACCACGCTGCGTGCGATCGTATGGGAAGCGAATGATAAGTCCATGATGGTTCCACCCCGCGATCGCACACAGGTGTGGACCGATCCTCGATTGAGGATCGACAGACCACTTTGTAACGCCCACACCTCCACGAGGCTTCCCCGCGCGTCGGTGACGGTGTTCCCCCAGGAACGAGATTTGGCGTTGAAATTGCCGAGGACAAACGTTGCCCTCGACGACTGCCTCGCCACAGCGGCCCTGACGGAGTCCAAGAAGGTCTCAAACTCCGCCAGAGATCGGTTAGGGGAGAAGTATACACCAATAATGGTGTACTCTCCCCAACCTGCCGCCCCGTAACCCCGTCCCCTCTCGATGGAAATGAGAGGGGGGCTAGTGCCTGACCTAGCTACCATCACCACCAGGCCGTCGAGATCCCCAACCCAGTTATCGTGGGCGGGGATGTAGTACGGCTCGCTTACTACCGCTGGACCAATCCTCTACTCCGCCATCGACTGCAGGAACAAGTCCTGAGCCCCGGCGGAGTGGTTCATGTTCCCCTGGAGGAATCTCGTATGCTGTACAGGCATTAGTCAGACATACGATACCCCCCCCCTACTCGATTCTCCCTAATTCCGAGCCTGTTGGCCGGGGCGACACACCTGGCGATGACGGTGTCAGGCCGGCAGCGCCTGGACATCGTTGTGTGGTTTGTCCGACGCCCTGCTTCAGCGCAAACCACACAATGCGCCTTCTCCAACCTGCACTCGTACATCTTGTGCCCGCCATTCCCGCAGCGGTAGCACATTTCCGATTTCTCCCCTCAGCCCTCTGGGCACGTCGCTCTCATGTGCCCGGCGGCAAGGCACGTGTAGCACCGCAGCTGGCGGTTTTGATAGGCCTCCACTGCGGCCGAGGTGAAGCCGATCAAAAGATGACCGACTTCAGCCAGGCGCTTCGCCGCCGGGATGGGGCATGTTACCCACCACGAGCCCAGTCCCCCCTGTCCGATACCAATCCCCGCTGCCCTGACCTGGGAGCGGGGACAATCACCCGCGCGAGCCACCACCTCTTCAATTAGGTCCGAGGTGACAGAGTCATCCAGACCCGTTAGGCGGATTTCTCCCAGCTTCACGGGCCTGGAGATCTCCGCCACTCCGGCAAGCGCTCCCCGGAGGAGCTCGGCCACCCGGTCCGCCATCTGCACATTTTCGGGGCCGTTCGACGGTAGCTGAAGCAGCCTTGCGTCGTTGGCGGCCCGGAGAACCTTGAGCCCCCTCTTCAGCCCAAGGGCGACGATATCGACGTCGCCTCTCGCCTTGGCGAAGACGTCGTGGTACGTCAGCCACTTTGCCACCGCCTCCGGTAGCAATTTTACCATAACTGCCGGGGCTCTCTCCTCCGTGAACCGCTCCGGGTTCATCCTACCCGGGGGCCTGCGTCGCGCTTCCCTCCCTCCCAGCGCGAGGAAAGTAGGGAGACCCCTACTTTCCTCGCGCTGGGAGGTTCGATGGGGTGGACTGGAGGGGGGCCGGCTCTTTGACACCTTGAAAAGTAATCCCAAAAACAACGTAACCTTTTTTTTTTTTTTTTTGATAACGCAGGGGGAATGTCTTTTCTTGCGACACCCCCTCGGTCCCGGGGGAGGTTAACCGAAGGGAGTGTGAGACTCCCAGCGACAGGGATCTCCACGCATGACTACCGCCGGCGGCGGTAGTAGTCGCTGGATCCCGTCCGCCAGACTACCCACTAAACCTAACCTGCGCCTCTTTCCCACGTTTTTACGGGGTGCCACGAGAACTAGACCTGAGCTACTGCATTCGTGACACCCCTACGTCTGGCAATCTTCAGGACACCCCGAAGGCAAGGTGCCCTGCTTCATCAACAGGGCAGGAAGTCCGCGGGTTACCCCCGGTCCCCGCGGCCCCCTGTGACGGCACTAAGGGAGGTGGTGTGCGTAGCGAGCCCGAGACGCGAAGACACTTAGTCTTCTCGGGCCTGGAGACACGCACGTCCTCGGGGTAGAGGACGGTCCTCAACTGTTCGGAGAGGGCGTTCGCCTGGGGGGTGCTGTCGGCACCAGGTACCAGCAGCATGCGCGCCCCTATGCGCGCCTTCTTTAGCCGAAGACCTCCCTTTATCCCGAGGTCGGCCAGCCGGGTGTTTGCCTTTGCCTTGGAGAAGAGGCTCGCGTAGGTCACCCCTCTGTCCGTCGCGCCTGGCTGTAGGGTCAGCACGACAGCGGTGGACTTCGGGGGACGCAATCGCGGAGCCCTCTTCTCCTTGGCAATTTCCTTCTTTTTGGCGGGAGGTGGAGGTGGGGGAGGCTGCGAGGATTGCTCCTGCGCCTTCTAACCCCTTCCTCTTCCTCGCCCTCTGCTAGTCCCCCGCGGCTTCGCGCTTGGAGCAGCGTCAGCGGTGGGGGGCGTGATCGGTGCGGCACTGGCCGACGGTGTTTTGCCCTTCCGGGTCCTCCTCCTGTTCACCGTTGTCCAGCCCTCTCCGGTCGCAGCCGGGGGAGGGGGGGGAGGGGAGCACCGGACAGGCGAGCGGTGGTGAGGTGGACATCACCACCGCTGTCTCCGTGCTTGCCCTTTGAGAGGGCAGCGCGACAGCGCGCCCGCTGCCCCCTTGAGTCTGGGGAGCCGCTGCCGAAAATGTGCCGAAAAATCCCACCGACTATCGAGGACCAATCCAAGGTATTTCATGGTCTCCCCGATGCCAATGCGGATGCCTCCTACTATAATAGCGATGTCTGGAGGTGGACGGTTCTGAGGGCCGTGAAAGAACACGGCTGCGATCAATGTGTCATCTGCGTAGCATATGATGCTGACGCCGGGGAGGACCCTACTGCGTAACGTCCAGTCGTATGCAATGTTCCACAGGAGGGGACCGCGGGGCGATGTCTAGGGACACCGCCAACAGGACCTCGGCCTGGGAGACTGCTTCCTCCGCCAGGCCTCTCAGGCGCATGACGGCGTCGATTGTGGAGCGCCCTGTGCGGAAACTGAACTGGTTGTTCGCCAGGTCCGGCGCCGTCGTCGATAGGTGCTGGACGAGGCGGTCGACGATGACACGCTAGAAGAGCTTGCCAACCTCGTCCACCAACACAATGGGCTGGTAGGCGGACGGTGAGTCCGCAGGGCGCCCCTCCTTACGCAGCAGGACCATTTTTCCGGTCTTCCACCGTTGCGGGAACTGGCCCTGCTCCAAACATGCGCCGAAAAGCCTCATCAGTCGGGGCTCCAGGGCGTCGTAGGACAGTACCCACGCACGCCCTGGTATACCGTCAAGGCCGGGGGCAGCGTTCTTGGCCTTTAGCCGTAGCATAGCTGCCCCCAGTTCTAACCGGTCCACGGTGGGCACAGGGTCTCTATCCGCGCTGAGCTCCACCTCTGGCGGTGCCATTACAGGAGGCACGTGCTCAGCCCGTGACGGGAACAGAGCGCCAACCACGTCGTGTACAGCGTCCCTGGGGAGAGACTCGGTGAGTGGGGGCGCCCAGGCGCGGAGCTTGTTCCGCGCCATTTGAAATGGACGCTCCCAAGGGTCTTGATTTAAACTCTCCAAGAGCTCCCCCCAGGCCGCGTTCTTCGCGTCGCGAATCGCGAAGCGTAATGTCTCTCTGGCGCTCCTGTACCCCTCGTACAGTTGAGCCTCTACGGCCGCTGCGTCCACTGCGCGGCGAAGCCGTCTTCTGTGTCGGGTGTACTGGCGGTGCGCGCTATTGCACGCGCGCCTTAGCCCCTTTAGTAGGGGGCTCCACTAGTACACAGCACGGGGCGAGGTCGATTGCGGGCCACCACAGTACCCACTTCCTCTATCCAACCTTCGAAATCGGCGAACCTTCAATTCGGGGAGAAGTAGCCCCCATGGACCACCATCTCCCCGATTGTTGCCGCCACATAACCCCGTCCCCTTACCACATCGGCTAGGGGAGGGCATGCGGCGGCGGTCCGGACAATAATGGCCACTGAGCCATCGAGGTCCCCCGCCCAATCAGAACGGGGGGGGACGTAGTATGGCTCGGCGACCACGGCGAACTGTATGCTCCACTGCGCCAAACTCTGCACCAACAAGTCCTGGGCAGCGGCGCAGTGGTTCAGATTTCCCTGGACCACTAGGAGAGCCATTAGGACGACTTTTTACTCCTCTATCCTAGTGGTCCCGAGTGCTGGCGACGGCAACGGCTGCAGCGAGCGGGGTAGGGGCTGCGGCGGCCGAGGCGGCCGCGGCGGCATCGGCTGTGACTTGTTGTTGGCCGCGACCTGCCTGGGACCTTTCCTGTTGCGTTTCCTTTTCCGTTTTGCCGTCTTGTTTTGGTCGCCGGTCTGTTTTTGTGGTTGGTCCACCTTCTTACCGGTGGACCTCGTGTTGGTGGGGGGGCCCGCGTTTTTTCGCGCGGCCGGCACTCCCCTGCACATCCAACGACCCGCCGTTCGGCCGGCTGCATTGCAGATGCTGCAGTGCGGCGGATTCTGGCACGTGGCGGCGGGATGACCTGGTTGACCGCAGCGATAGCAATCTTTGCTGCGGTCGACAAGGGAGGAGCAGGCGTAGGTGACGTGACCTGCCACAAGGCAGCGCCAGCGCCGCTCGGACCGGCTCGGCAGGACTTTGATATCCGCCGAAGCCCACCCCACCATTAGCCTCTTCTTTTCTTTCAACTTTATGGTCGCCGCCACAGGACAGGCCAGGATCACATATCCCAACCTGTCTGGGTCCAGATGTATGTCGCCGGGAAGCAAAACGGCCAGCAGCAACGTCTGTGACCCGGCGACGACGGCCACAACCTCCTCCACTTTTGTAAAATCATCCAGACCCGAGACGCGCACGTTAAAGCATCTTTCGGGCCTGGACACCTTCACTTCTTCCTCGGGCAAGACCTCCTTTAACCGCGCGACGAGGGCATCGGCCTTCTCCCCAGTATCTTTTCCGGGGAGAAGGAGCATACGGGCCCCCGTCCGCGCGATTTTCAGTTTGACCTCGGGGATGCCGAGGTCGCCAAGCTTGATATTGGCTTTGGCCGTCTGCATAAGGTCCGCGTAGCTGGTGCCCTTTTCCACCGCCGCAGGTATCAGTGTGAGAATCACTGCGGTGGTGTTAGGCACCCGCATACGCGGGCCTCGGGTCGTCGGAGGCGTTGGTGGTTTCGGCTTCGCCCGAGGCTGAGCAGCCCTACCAGCTCCACTCTGTTTGGTCGGGGGCTTCTTTTTAGCCTTACGGGCTACCACCGACCATCCTTCATTCAGTCCTGGGGGCGGCTCGGATGCCGGCGTATCAGCCCCGGTTGGCCCCTCCCCTAAGGGGCCAACCGGGGCTGGTACGCTCGTCGTGCTTTTTGCCTCAACGCCGCCTCGTCTTCGTTTGGCGGGCAGGGGAGGAAAATCAGCAGAGGATTCCACGGGAGGGCGGTTAGCCTGCCCTCTGCCGGATGCAGGAGTCTGTTGCATACCTGCCCGCCGGGTGTCTACAGCCAGCGGCGGGCGGACTCGGCTCTCCGGGAGTAGGCGGTCATCCAGGGCGGCCAGCTTTGCATCCATCATGGTCCCAAGCGATAGGGTCAGATGGCGCAACAGCTCGTCCTGGTCCTTAAACCGCCCTCCCACGACGGACGACGACGACGTTTGTGGTGGGGGTGGCGGAGGCGGAGGCTTCGGCATCGGCGATTTGGGGGCCGGTGCAAGCCGGGGTCGGGCGAACTCGGCACGAAGACTAGCCATTTCCTTCTTCATTTCCGTCATCTGTGCCTCAAGGCGTCTATTGGCCGCGTCAAGTCACCTGATTTCGTCAGACTCGGTGCGGCCTCTTAACACCTCGAAGGCGTCACTGATGATAGAGACCGAGTCGTTAAGGGACTTCATAAAAGTCCCCTTTAACCCCCTGGGGACCTTAGCCACATGGCGGATGACTCCCAGGGCGTTTCGAACATCGGTCTCTATGGCCTGGGCGGTTCTAGCTCCGGCCTCGTCCGTTACCGAGACTGACCCTGAGCGACTCAAGAGTTCTGGGGCCCGTCGAGCGATCGCGCCTGTTCGGCGGCTCTAATCAGCTCGACGGTGCTCTCCTCATGGTCCAGCTCAAGATCGGTTACCCGACCCGCTTGGGCAACGGCCTCTTTGGCTCGTGCCATACTAGCGGCCTCTACTGTAGCTCCCGTGGAGGGCGGAGACACCCTACGGGAGGTTTTCGACGCGACTGTTTCATTGTCGCTCGAAACCAACGACATCTTAAAGGGGCCACGATATGGAGCTGGCCTCCTCCGCTTTTTCTGGACGCGCCACTGGCTCGACGGATTCGAGGGCTCGGTTTCCGGTTCGGTGCGTATGCCGGGTCCCGATCCGGAGCGTGAGCGCGTCGGGGAGCGTGTTCGCGGTGAGCGCGACCGTGAACGAGAGTCTGTTCTGGAGCGGTACCGAATGGAGAACATCGAGAGATTGGAGTCCGACTCATCGCCAGCTCCACTCAAGGACCCGCTCTTGTTGCCGCTAATGGCGCCACTTGCAGCAGAAGTGCGGCCGCTCATTCTGCTGCTACTGCGCGAGAAAATTACTTCACCGTCCATCTCGGGCTTCATCTGTTTAGACAAAGTCCAGGTATTCCAGCGCAAGGACGTCCCCCCAGAATACGATGGGGAACAGCTGGCCTTACCACAGGTATTGGCATCGGCGTGGGATTTGCCCTCCTTTTTTTTTGAGAGGAAGATCGACCCACTTGGGGTAGTTGCTCTTATTCTTGTGCTTCCACAATAATTCGAACTCAAAGAGTTATTAAACCTAATTTTGCCTCCTCGATGGAGGCCATCTGAATGACTTAAAACTAAGAGACTGTAAGCGGCATGCAAGATGACTATATGTAAGGCACCCCCACACGCCGCCCACAGGGCGCTAGCAGCCGGGATAACCCGCCCGGCATGCAGCCTCTGGCACGCCGACCAAGCTTCGGGTGGGTGGGGGAATCAATCTGCCCTAAGGGCGAGCAAGTCGGGACCTCCACCCAAGACCATCTGAGTGATATTTTTTTTTCTTCCTCCGCGGTGCGGGTGCGGTCGGGTAGAACCGCCGCCACCACACCCTGCATCGCGCGACGGTGGCGAAGTTTGAGGAGGGGCGGACTGCCCTTAGATCCGCTCCGTCGTTGTCCCGGGGATTGGCAGAACGCCTGGCCGCCGGACCCGTCGCCGCCACATCGCCAGGGAGCTCTCCGCGGAACAGAGAGGTGCGAGTGGCCCGTCGAACATGGAAAGGATGGGTAGTTGTGAAGGAAGGACGCACGGGAACCTTTTAAGGATAGGAACGTAGGTGGGACACCACTGTCACGGAGAGAATGGGGGAATGTGACAGTGGCCGCTGGGGCCCCGGGGACGCTTCCCCGTGTGCTAACCGTGGTCGGAGGGCGTGAGGACCGCGGGGGGCACCCCCTAGGGTGTACCCGTAATTACCTAACCCAACAAACCTGGTAGTAGTTTTTGTATGAAATATAGAAGTAGCTAAAAGATAGGAAAAAAACTGAAACCTATAAATAGCAATAAATAAAGAAAAGATAATTTATATCTTGAACAATGACGGAGAATCCCGGGTCTACACAGAAAAAAAAAACCCATTCTGTTTTGGTAGTCGTGACAGAATCTCAAAATCTCTCATGAATTCAAATTCTAACTCATGTCGGTATTTGCACTATGTTCCTTTTTATTTCCCAGAATTTGATATTATACTTATTAGTAACCTGACCTATGGTGCAAAAGTATAGAACTTATTTTTTATACTCTTTCAGTTCAACTAGATAGTGCCTACAAAATCTAATTGTTTTTTGATGTACTTAGGTTACAATTTTTTACAAGCGGCCATGACACTTCTAACCTTATTTTTCGCTATTTCCTAAAGTTTTAGGTCTGGCCTTGCTTAAATTTGTAGTTAACATAAAAATGGTAATAGTTAACAGAGAACGCTCTTAAGGAACTTGTTAACAAATTTTATTTTTTAATAGAAAATATACAATATTAGGTATGTAATAAAACAAGAATATGTAAAAAAAAAGAAAATTAAAACTAGTCACAATACAATAAAAAAAACCGTAAACTTTTCCTATAATTACTTTATCCTATTTTCAGGAGCTATTGTAAAAACTTAATCAATCAGACAGACCTATTTGGAGCTTTGTGACAAGTTAAATTGACAGGTTTTAATTTAGGATGGTACAATGCCACTTTACTAATAAAGGGCTTGAAATAGCAAAAACCCTAAAGAGCACTAGTTACCTGAGCTAGATTTCGTAATTTTGATAGTATCCATAGGTGGCTGGTTCATATCCGGTTCGAAAGACCACAACTTTTGTTAGATAATTTAACAAAGTGAAGAATTATGGGGGACGTTTCATAAGGAAGCCATTTTGAGTCGAAGAGAAATTTATTATTATTATGATGTTCCATATGAAAAAATATTTTTTAGTGTTGGCATGCTTAAACGTAAAATTAACATATTTTATGTCTTGAACATAAATGATTGCATGCGCTGTTTAATTTTATAAATGTACTCTTTAAGCACATTGATTACTATCGTACGAGAAATTGATAGTTCAAGCAGTAGTAATAATAGTCTTGACACATGCGCGCCCACATTCGAATAATTATCTGGCTGCTTAAATACTAGCTTACGCATATTCAGTCGCGTGTGACCCAGCTTGTTACTTCAGCAAGTTACTTCTTTTAGGAATAGCTTCAGAAACAAGTTTTGAAGTAAAAGTGATAAGTACTAGAAAACTTTCTTATTCTACTGTTTGGTTGTTTAAAATTATGATTTTGAGTTATTATTGCTCAAGCGATAGTTACTAAAATGGGGCCATTCTAAGAATCATTAAATATTTATTGGATATCACTGTAAAATTAATATAATAAATAAATATTTTAATGAACAATTTTTTTTATTGTGGATAGAATTATTTACAGAAAATATTAATTTAATATTAAGACAAGGTTGACAAGAGTATACCAAACAGGAAAGTTGCTAAGCAACGATATTCTACCGGAGACATTTAGAAATAAAACTTATATGGTGGTATGTCGTCACATTCACAATGTGTGGTTAATTAATATATATATATATATATATATATATATATATATATATATATATATATATATATAGATAGATTGTTCGGTCCTTGCCTATAATAAGTGGGTAAAACATCGCTCCGCTGATTTTGTTGACTACCCTCTTTCTGTGTGAGGCGACGGCCAATGCACAGCAGCATACACATAGATGTATGTATATATATATATATATATATATATATATATATTATACTTTTCCGCTATGTTCAAACTGCGGCCTATTATTCGAACGGATACACGGTGAAGTCCATATTATAGCGCGCAACGTTGTCCCATCGGAGCCTCACGGTGCCCCGGCGCCTGGCACGGGTGGTACGGTTACCCCCTCCTCTATCCCGCGTCCCCGTAGGAACCGCTGGCCGCCCCGTCGTTTAGTGGATTAAGAATGTCCGTGAGCAATGCCTGTGCGCGTTGCCGCGTTTCCTATGTAAAGTATGACGAAAGTAAATGGTTTCAGTTATATTCTCTTTTCTTCATTTATGCACACCAAAATACCTCTCTACAAAGTGGACGCCCAACGTTCGGCTAATACCCGTGAAGAACTGTTGTGTTTTAAAGAAATAATGAACGTTTTTTCGTAATAACTATAATATTTAAAAGTTTGGTGTGCAATGCTATTTTAGTTATAAACTGTAAATGTTGTGTACGTAATAGTGATTAGTATTCTGGAATATTCGAGTGGCTTTCATTATGTCCCGACGGATGATGAGATCTCGTGCTGCGAGTCCGGCGAAAGCCGGTGTCATCGTTGATGAGGGGATTATGGTACCGCCCCCGGTGCCTGGTATGGCACTTGCTTCGGGGTCTGGTTCGGTACATGCCACAGCGTCTGTTTCGGTGCCGATGCGGGAATCTTCCCCGCAGGGCGCTGCCGCTGCGGCCGCGGACGCGTCGCGACCTGTCGCGCCGCAGTTCGTTCTGACGAATGATCAGCTGATGCTTCTGATAAGTAGTATGCATAACAACAGCTCAGGTACGCAATCTTACTTTACTAATCAGCAGAACACAGGCAATTTTGCTAAATGTACGGCACAATTCGACGGCAGTCAATCGAACGAGTTAGAGCCTTTGTTGACGCAGTTGAGACGTATAAAACCTGCGTAGGTATAGACAACAATGTTGCGCTGCGTGGATCGCGTATGTTACTGACAGGACTTGCTGCTACGTAGTGGCTGGGAGTTAAGGATACCACAGTAACGTGACAAGCAGCGGTCGACTCTGTGATACAAACATTTGGACCCAGGTTACCGCCACACAAAATTTATGCGATATTTGAGAGAGAGCAAAAGAATAACGAAGCCACGGATTTATTCATATGTCATATCCGTGCATTGATCGCGCAGCTTCCACCTTTTACACTCACCGAAGTAGTGCAATTGGACATGACCTACGGGTTATTGCACCGTCGTATCCGGGAAAAGGTGTCGCATTCCTCTTTTGATACGTTTGGAGAATTGTTGGCGCAGGCGCGCCGTGTCGAGAATATTCTAGAGGAATGTCAGCCGCAAGTGGTTTTGGAAACCAAGCCTTCCACCTCTTCTACCGTGTTAGCGCACTGAGGGACGGAGCGCTCAGAGTCTAATACAGTTTTGAAACCCCGTTCACGGCCACAGTGTAATTACTGTGAACAGTATGGTCACGTGAGGGATGCCTGTCAGAGACTTACCAAACAGAAGAGAGTAAAAGATGATGTTTTGGAGGCTGAACCGCGAGCGAGTATGATTACGTGTTTTGGGTGCGGGACACCGGGGTATATTCGTACAAATTGTCCGACATGTAAACAAAAAAAATCAGTGGTATCTGAAAGTTCGTTTAAATCAGTGTCTGTGAGTTCCATTAATATTAATTCGCGTATGCGCCCTGTGCTCGATGTTAAAATTTATGGCGCAAGTGGTAAAGTGTTAGTGGACACTGGCGCGAAGCATAGTATCGGTAGTGTTAGTTTAAGGACTCTTTTATTTAAGAATAATCATAAGTTTCATTATGTTTTCACAGAATTAAAATTTGCCGATGGCCGCGTTTGTGCGCAAAATGTAAAAGTAGCTAATGTCAATGTTACCGTGCGAGGGGTAACATGCATGGTAGATTTTATTATGTTACCCAACGCTACGGATACTTTATTAGGTATGAATTTTATTAATGGTATAGGTATGGTATTGGACTTTGATTGTAATATATGGTTTGTGAGACACGATCGGACGCCGCAACCCATTGAGTTTGAGTCATGTTCTTTGCCGCTGATCAGCTGTTCGTCTGTGGGTCTTCGTGAGGATGAAGGTTCCCATCTTGGGTCGGATGAACGTGAGCAGCTCGGTACACTCCTGAATGCCCATGAGGGCATTTTTGCTCCAGGGGGAGAACCAACTACTTTTGCTCTGCATCGCATTGATACCGGCGATGCTATCCCGATTGCTAGCCCACCATATCGAGTCACGCCTGCGAAAAAGGAAGTTATGAGAAGAGAAATAGAGATGATGCTGGAAGGTGACATTATTGAGGATGCCGAGTCAGAGTGGGCTTCGCCTGTGGTTTTGATACCAAAGAAGAACGGGGAAGTCAAATTCTGTGTGGACTACCGAAAACTTAACAGTGTCACTCGTACTGATAAGTACCCGCTTCCAGTCATCGATGATTTGTTAAAAAGTACAAAGCCTGATTGTTTGATGTCTACTATAGACTTGAAGGCTGGTTATTGGCAGACGATGGTAGGTCCGGAGGATCGGCCTAAGACGGCTTTCACTACGCCTTTTGGAACTTTCCAGTTCCGTCGTATGCCCTTCGGTTTAAAGAACGCTCCAGCGACCTTCCAGCGGCTGATAGACCGGATGAGGGCTGGCCTTAAGGATGTTTGTGTTCTGGCCTACCTTGATGATATCCTGGTGATATCGATCACTCTGGAACGTCACCTGAAGGATCTGCATCAGGTCTTCGAGCGTCTTCGCTTATTTAAATTAAAGGCCAATAGAGATAAATGCGTTTTTTGCTAAGGATAGGATTAATTATCTAGGACATGTTGTGTCTTCGCGTGGAATCGAGCCAGATCCCACGAAAGTCGAAGCTGTAACCAGCATGAAGCCTCCGACGAATTTGAAGGAGTTAAAGACGTTTCTGCAGACTTGTTCCTAGTTCAGGAAATTCATTCCGCAATTTTCCGACGTAGCACGTAGTTTGACGGATCTGATCAAGAAGGACAGATGCTGGCAATGGCGGGAGAGTGAGCAACGAGCATTTGAGGAGCTTAAGTACCGGCTCACCACCAGCCCCATTCTTCGTCAGCCAGATTTTGACCTGCCTTTTGTTTTAGGGACAGATGCCAGTGCGTACGCCATTGGAGCAGTGCTCATGCAAAGTGAGACTGTCAATGAAGAGCGACCCATTGAATACGCAAGTAGATTGTTAACGTCTGCTGAACGTAATTTCCATACTACGGAGCGGGAAGCCCTCGGTCTGGTCTGGGCTCTGGATAAATTTCGAGGGTACGTCGAAGGAAGTAAGGTTCATGTAGCGACTGATCATCAGCCTCTGAAATGGTTGTTGTCTATAAAGACTCCGAGCGGTCGTTTAGCCAGATGGGCTATGAAGATCCAATCTTATGATTTGGATATTGATTATACTCCTGGAAAGGTTAACGTGGTGGCGGATACGCTTAGCCGCCCGGTGAGCCACGAAGCAGAAATATTGAGTTCCAGTTCGTGTGATATTTGTCCTGTAATTGTAGATCTGCCACGTCGGAAGCCTGAGGATCTTAGAGAGGCTCAGTTGAAGGATCCTGACGTTAGTAAAATTATTGCAGATTTTGAAGCACAATTTGATAATCCAGAAGCATCTTTACGCTAGACGGACATAGGATATTATCTTTCACATGGTATATTGTATCGCTGTGATCCGGATGGAGAATCCGAAGAGCCTCAATTAGTGGTACCAGAGTCATTAAGGGCGGAGCTAATGAAGGAGCTCCATGATTCGCCCACTGCTGGACACTGGGGTTTGGAGCGTACCTTGCAGAAGATCAAACAAAATTATTACTTTAAGAATATGCGTTCTTATGTAGCTCAGTATTTAAAGTCATGTGACCTTTGTCAAAAATACAAATCGTCAAATTTGAAGCCTGCGGGGTTGCTTCAAACTCCAGTGCCCTAGCAGAGATTAGAGGTTTTAGCTATGGACCTTTTTGGGCCCTTGCCTGAAGGAGATTGTGGCGAGAAGTGGATCCTTCTTATAGAAGAAGTCGCCAGTCGATGGGTAGAACTATTCGCTTTATGTGACGCGACTGCTGAATCGTGTGCGAGAGTTCTTTTGGAGGAGGTGTTTCTACGTTATGGTTTTCCTCATCGGATTATTTCCGACAATGGGATGCAATTTGTTTCGGCTGTTATGCAAAAGGCTTTGTTTGTATTAGGGGTGCAGCAGTCTCCGATTCCAGTTTACCACCCTGAAGCTAATCCAGCCGAGCGTAAGAATCGTGAGTTGAAAACGCGACTTGCTATACTCGTAGGTCCTGAACACCGTAAATGGCCAGCTGTTCTACCGATGGTGCGTTTTTCACTTAACAGTGCGTACAATCAGGGGACCGGATATTCAGTTGCATACCTGACCTACGCGCGAGAGATGCGTTCTCCGCTCTCAGTGGGTACTGATCTACGTGCAATCGTCTCGAAGCAGAACTTCGTGCCGCAGATCACACCCTACCTGAAGGACTTTGTTCGTGCCTTGCAAGATGTACAGCTACGTATGGAGGAACAACAAGATAAGCGCAAGTCCGAAGGTGATAAGCATCGACGAGAATCTTCACCTTTTACGGAGGGAGATTTAGTGCTCGTTAAGACTCTTATGGCGAGCAGCACATCTAAGGGTTTTACAAGCAAATTTGCTACTAGACGGGAAGGCCCGTATCGTGTCTCACAAGTCATCAGTCCAACTTCTTATATGATTGTTGATAGTGCCGGTGTTCCTAAGGGAAAGTGTCTTTCTAGTGCTTTAACGCGTTATACTGGTTCATCCCATGCCGTCGTCCACCCACGTCGTCGTGGACGACCGCCTAATCCCAAGTCACAAACGGGTCGTACTTGTGACTTGGAGGGGGAGGTTATAGCGCGCAACGTTGTCCCATCGGAGCCTCACGGTGCTCCGGCGCCTGGCACGGGTAGTACGGTCACCCCTTCCCGCGTCCCCGTAGGAACCGCCGGCCACCCCGTCGTTTAGTCGATTAAGAACGTCCGTGAGCAATGCCTGTGCGCGCTGCCGCATTTCCTATGTAAAGTATTACGAAAGTAAATGATTTCAGTTATATTCTCTTTTTTCAATTATGCACACCAAAATACCTCTCTACAATATACTATCTCAATCTCTACAAATAGAAGCTGTGATAAAATCTGACATATATTATGAACTATTTATTTTAAATTTTACGTCTGGGAGCGGTGATAACCAAAAAACATAAATTATTTAATGAAACCCTTTCTACTGAATCATTTTCAAGAAATGAGATATGAAATTGACTTTTACTCAAAATAAGGTGAGAAGTGCCCAAATTCTATTAACATTATTTGGATCGACATAAAATGTTTCGTATTTCTTTCGCAAAAACTATAATTTGTTTTTGCGAAAGAAATACGAAAAGAAAGTGGTATACACTTGGGAACTTTAACCTGGATACTGTAATGGGTCAATTTGCTGCAATAAAAACACCTTGACAAAATTTTGAGTGTCTATAATTTTAGAAATATTAAAATTGAAATACTGGATTGCGTAAAAATATTTTTTTTTCTTTAAATGTAAGTGACGCTTTGGTAAATGGTATCTATAAAAATAGGTTTTTAAAAATATCTATAATGATTCGCTGTACAGCGAGTAATTAACATGATGAAGAGTTGATCGTCAATAAATTTCTCTTATTCCGAGGCGGAGACCGCACATTTCGTACAGGGCTTCCTTTAGGAGATAGGACACGCTTTGTCAAAAGCACACGAGGACAGTACCCTAGGAGATTTCATTTCAAGAGGTTAGAAGATTTAACCTCTAGTAGAGCGGGCAATTCATAAAGTTCACTCGGCGTAGACTCTGTCACTTTTTTGTCTCGGAAATGCCGCGGAATTTTTTTCAGGAGCTGCTTAAAGTTGTTCGGGTGCATAAAAAATAGTATTTTTCCGATACATTTTTCACTAAAACGATAGCTTACATTATTTTTTAAATTCTGTGATACTTTGTGTCCCGGGAATCCCGCAGGAATTTCAAGTCAAGCGTGGACGAAGTCGCGTGCATATCCTTATAATTTATATAAAAGTAGTATGTTTTTCCTATTACAATATAGTAGCGCAGAGTTTATGTCTATTATTTTGCTGTCGATTAGCAAAAACCGCATCGAAATCGGCCCAGTAGTTTTTACGTGAATGCTGAACAAACAGACAAGAAATTTTAAAACGGTGAGAAAATAAATTCATCATTTGATTAGGGGTGGTTATGGACTGTATAATAGGTTGGTTCAATATTGGGAGTAGAAGGAACTCACCGTACTCTGCTGCTCTTGGTTCTCTTCTTCAGCCCCAGCAACAGGTCCGGCGAGTTTTTAATTTATTTATATTTATATTGTCACTTCGCGAGACGTGCGCACAGTCTTGATTGTAGCGGCGGTTTTTTATAACGGCGGAGCGATGAAATTTAAGTGTGTGGTGCGAACGACGCACTGAGACGGACAGGGCCTTACGGCTCTTGTCGTAGCATTTTTATTATAAGTTTTCAAAATGGTGACATCTTCACTTTTGATGTGGCTAGAATAAGGACGGGCGGGTAGGCTTAAAGAACTAAGCTCTAGTCGAGCTAAAGTTACAATCCTTGACGAAGACGACACGCGAGATTTGGAACTAACTAAAGAAACTATAGGTCTTTCGTTATCATTCTGGACATATAAATAAATGACACACCCATATATGCCTTTTCGCTGGCATCGGAGAACGCAAGCAACGAAACCGTAGAGCTCCTTCTGATGCCAAGGTGGTGAGGAAACTTTAATGTGGAAATTAGTGGCAACTCCGAAATGTATAACAATAATAATTTAATAATGTTACATAGCGACAAAGATAAACACACAGCTGCCTGACGTAAGCGCAGTTTATTTTGTCTTCCCGGATTTAGGAATTCTTTTGTGTTTTGAATTGTAATTAAGTAAAACATGTTATTGTTTTTCTACTTGTTTTATAACCATCATTAGCGTCGAACTAATCCTTATTGTTATTATTTTCGACTTTGTTGGCCGTTCGCAGGTGTGCAAATTACTATTTTCTCGGAAACTCAGTGCACGCGGCCAATTTCTTTGTACTGTGTAGTGAGTATAAGACAATGCCCGAATGGAGGGGTGGGCAGTCAAGCGACGACTACGAGACGAGTAAGATGTTTGTAGTACTCTCGATTATAGACGGCGATATAGACGACGGACTTTACGCGTGTCGAATTGCATTGAATCGCGTAGTGCGAACTGGTTGCATCCAGTTTTATTTGCATTTGTTTTATACGTGTTTTTACAGTTCTAATAAATTCTATAGTACTTCCAACGGCATTTTTAATTCGAGTTCTGTAGCTCGTAACAACTGGAGTCAGAAGTGGGATGCCGTTGGAAGAAGAATGTACTCCACGAACGAGGAGGCAAGGAGAACCGGACCGAGTTTGTCAGCTACAGCGCCCGAAATGGACCTATCAGCCATATTGGCTTCAATAGACAACT
The DNA here is from genome assembly GCA_039645545.1 of Dendrolimus houi. Taxonomy (NCBI): domain Eukaryota; kingdom Metazoa; phylum Arthropoda; class Insecta; order Lepidoptera; family Lasiocampidae; genus Dendrolimus; species Dendrolimus houi. The sequence continues at coordinate 321,090 of JBBJBW010000056.1, forward strand.
TGCAAGCCAGCATGCAAGCCAGCCAGAAAGAGGATAGAAAGGAAAGGGAAGCCAGCCAAGCTAAACTCGAAGCCAGCCTGTAGACCAGCCTGCAAGCCAGCCGGGAAGAGATAGTCAACAAGGTCGATGATGTTAGTCTTAAAGTGAAGAAATTGGAAACAGATATCGAGACAGTAACAGAACAAACCACACAGCTTCAAAACAAGGTTGACACGCTCGAGCAACGCATTTGCAACCTTGAAGCTCGTGGGCCAGCCAATACTGCCATGACCGTGACGGCTTCAGGGAGATTCGACTTACCACATTTCGATGGCTCATCGTCATGGGGAGCATTCCGACATCAATTTTAGACATTGATCGAGGGCGACGGTTGGAGCGGTAAGCATGCATTAACGGCGCTTACTCTGGCCCTACGAGCGAATGCGTTGAATGTATTACAAAACCTGCCAGCTGAAGGACGAACATTGGATATACTTATAGATGCCCTAGAAACTCGGTATGGAGAAAAACATTTGGAACATGTTTATCGGTCCCAACTACGAGAGAGATCACAAAGGCCCGGTGAAAACCTTCAACAATGGGCGAGTGAGATAGGACTAGTGCGCCGTGCTTACACGTCAACGCCAGAAATTATACCCACGACGCTCCTTCAAGCTTTCGTCGATGGCATACGCGATGCTGAAGTCCGGGCTACTGTACGATTGGCGCATCATACATCATTAAAAAATGCACTCGCCCACGCTCTTGAAGTGGAAGCCGTTAGACAAGATACACGAGCATTTAAAATTAGGAATGTATCTACTATTAGAAAAGACAACGCTCCTAGAAGGCCCCGGTTTGGACCTATGTGCTACGGCTGCGGCGAAAGAGGGCATATAAGGACAGACTGTCCAAAGTTCAAGAAACCGAGAGTCTCAAGCTGTGCGACTCAAGTAGATGAAGACCTGTCGTTAAATAAGGCCCCCAATGTCACTATTACACAAGTGTATAATGTGATGGGAATAGTTTAATTATCGAAAGTAGTGTAAATAATAAATTGTGCAAATTGACAATAGATACCGGAGCATCACGAACAATAATAAAACCAGAACTAGTGAAGCGAACTATCCCCGGAAGGAAACAGCTGCCAATATATCATCTACAAATGGCAACCTTCCAACCAGTTACCGTCCTAGGTGACACCGAAGTGGAGTTTAATATTGGAGACAAAATTTACAATCAACATGTGTTAATAGCGAATATTACCGATGGTTGCATTCTAGGTTTGGACTTTTTGAAAGCACATCTCTGCGTAGTGAATGTTGCGAAAGGAGTACTAATATTTCCTGACCAAGAAGTATGTCTAGAATGATCGCAAGCCTGCAATTTGTATTGCCTAAAAGATACGCTGTTGGCCCCTAGATCAGAAAACTTGGTGCAAGTTAAGTTTCCATCGCAAGTAAAACGAGGTTGCTGCGTTATCCTGAAAGATAGTGGTTATCATCCGAGTTGGATTACCGCAAGAACATTGTTAATTATGAAAGACACTACAAAAGTGAGAATTGTTAATACAAGTGACCGTGAAATAAACCTTAAGAGAAATAGTGTTATCGAAAGTGTGCACAAGTGAGCTATTTACGACGTGTAAACAGTACAAATGACATAACCCAGAACGGTGATGACTGTATTGAGGGGCTCTCTGAGTCTTTTCGAGACAACTTAAGTGAATGGGAATATGTGCAAGCGAAAGAACTTTTATTAAAGAATAAGAGCATCTTCGCTACCGGCAGTGACTGCGGAAGGACTAGACTTGTGAAACACAAGATCGACACGGGCGACGCTAGGCCTATTAAACAGAGACCTCGTCGCGTACCATGGGCCAAAGAATCCGAAGTTACATCACTGATAAAAAAAAGGCTTACAACAAGGTAATAGAACCATCTAAGAGTCCGTGGTCATCGCCTGTGGTCTTGGTAGAAAAGAAGGATGTTAGCACGCGATTTTGCGTCGATTACCGGATGCTAAATAACGTGACTAAAAAGGACAGTTATCCACTACCTAGAATAGACGATACTGTGGACATGCTCAGCGGTATGAACTGGTTTTCTACGGTGGACCTAAAAAGCGGTTACTGGCAAGTAGAAATATGCCCCGAGGACAAAGAAAAGACAGCCTTCAGTACCGGGATCGGAAGCGGCTTATGGCAATTTAATTCAAATTCAAATTCAAATTCAAAGTTTTTTATTCAAAATAAGTTCCACTGGAGAACACTTTTTGAAGGTCATATAAATATATAAGTTAAAATTTAATTTTTCTTCCTATTCTATGTATACCGCTTCACAACGTGTTATTGCTGTTAAGGAGAAGAATTGATTACCGCTTCTATGTTGACATGCCATTGAAGTTGCCCATAGAACAGTTACAGTTACAAATAGGCAATTCCTTTTCTATTGCCCTTCAAAGATTATATTCTTTGGAAAATAAATTTAAATATCACACTGAATATTTTTTACAATATAATTTTTTTATTGAGGAATATACCCGGGCCTATAAATACAGGCCTAAGGGTTAAGAGATGTATTACATAAAATGAGAGAAGTCAATCTTACAGTAAATAGAAATAAATGCAAGTTTTTTCAAGCAACCATCAAATATTTAATACATATAATATAATATATAATTACACCAGAAGGATTGAAAACAAACCCAGAAAAAACAGCAGCTATCATGAAATTATCTAAACCCAAAAATTTGAAACATCTTGTTACATTTCTGCAGATGCGTTCTTGGTATCGACGCTTTATAGAAAATTTTTCAGCAATTGCTGAACCATTAACAAGACTTACTAAGAAGAAAGCTATATGGACTTGGAATTTACAACAAGAAGAAGCCTACAATGAACTAAAGTATCGTTTGTGCAGTGCTCCTATATTATCACAAGCAAATGAAAAGTTACCATATATAATAAAAACAGATGCAAGCAACTACGCTTTAGGCGCTGTTCTAGTTCAAGACGAAGGAAAGAACGAACATCCAGTAGAATATGCCAGTCGACTATTATTACCTGCTGAACCTCAGACAAAACATTTGATATAATAGCTAAATGATATTATTGGAAAGGTATGAGAAAATATATTACAAGCTATGTGAAGAATTGCTTGGCTTGTCAAAGATACAAGCCTACTAATAAAAAACCTGCTGGTTTACTTCAAACAATTCCCATGGATCAAAGATTTGAAGTAATCTCTTTTGATCTGTTTGGTCCTTTACCTCAAACAGACTATGACGAAACCTGGATACTAATAATAGAAGATGTAGTATCACGTTGGGTAGAGCTATTTTCTTTAAAAAAAGCAACCGCTGAAAATTGCGCTTTTAGATTAATAAACGAAGTTTTCTTGAGATATGGAGTACCAGGACGCTTAATAAGTGATAATGAAACTCAATTTGTGAGTGCTATAATGCAACAAGTAACCTATTGCTTAGGTATTAAACACAGCTTTACACCACTTTATCACCCAGAAAGCAACCCAGTAGAACGTCGCAATCGAGATTTAAAAACACAACTAGCTATAATGATAAATGAATCCAAATCAAGAAATTGGTCTGAGCTCTTACCTGCTATACGATTCGCAATGAATACAAGCAAGTGCATTTCAACTAACTATACCTCTGCTTTTTTAGCATTTGGAAGAGAATTAAGAGCGCCTTACGATAATGAAATCGACTTTCGACAAATTCTAATTTCAGAAAATATAATTCCTGAAATTACACCCAAATTACTAAAACTTGCTAATCACTTAATAAAAGCAAAAGAAATTCAAGAAGAAAATAGAAAGATTATCACTGATAAACGCCGACAGATGGCACACCAATATAAAATTGGCGACTTAGTACTAGTATCCTTACATCCTATTAGTAAGGCATCAAAAGGAATTACAGCTAAGTTCGCACCTCGAAGAGGTGGACCTTATCAGATAATAAAACAACATGGTCCTGCTTCCTACCAAATAGCCACAACTTCAACATCTGATAAGCCAATTGGAATATACCATGGATCAGCGTTGACACCCTTCCATAATCAAGAGGAAGAAGATGTAACACCAATTCCAGAGCCTGTCAGACCCTTTAGAAAAGGAGGTAGATCTCGTAAGGATGAGTCTATGAATGTGCGTCTCTTACCCAAACAACAATCATCAAGAGGTCGCAAATACAAATAAAATTTACTCTCCAGGCCTTTTCGTCAGGACGACTTCGAGGCCTGAGGGGGAGAAGATGTAACAACACCACTTAATATAACGAACATAAAAAGAAACCACATCGATTGTAATTCATAGTTTTACCAACGCATCACTAGATGGCGCTGTACAATATAGACGAATTACTACATCGCACTGACGAGTTTTTAATGCAAAACATCCACCCGCTCCGCTACGCTTCTGGGTAGCTTCTTCCTTGGATCTACTCTGGAACTCGGCACTCCCTTCCCCTCTCACACTTCTTCGTAGCTTCCCTTCGGGAACTATTCGGAACGTGTAGACTTCCTTCTCACGTCTTATCTCGCACCTTCACCTGTCGCGTAGCCGCAACGCATAGCATCGCATCGCATCGCATCGGATTGCATCGCAACACACCGCACCGCACCACACCACATCGCACCGCATTGCGGTGTGCGGGGTTCGAGGGATTAAATGAGAATGCACGTCTGTGTTGCACTACAGTTTAATCCAGACTAAAGTAACTTAAATACTATAACATACACTACTACACCACCGGGGTTGTTTAAAAAAAAATAATTAAGTAATACATTTTTTTTTTCTTATCCTAACACATTAAACATATAAAAATAACAATTTAATGTTACTACTATATTAAAATTAAAGTTTTAAGTTATATCGTTAAAAGGTTTTGTTCTATTTTTATGTATAATGTCACATTTTCCATTTACATAAATTTTTACATTAGCTCCTAAATCTTCTATCACTGAATATGGTCCATTATATATTTCCGTTAATTTATTTCCTGTTTCATTCTTAACTAAAATCAAATCATTCTTACTATAACTAACACTGTTAACATTCTTATCGTGATTATATTTCCTATTTAACTTATTACTTAATAACTGTTGTTTCGCATCTCTCTGCGACATCTGTAATCTATATCTTAATTCTAACATATAATTATCGGGATTATATAATGGATCTACTTTATCTCTTAAATTACTAGGGATGTTACATTGCTTTCCGTATACTAATTCGAAAGGTGTATACTTTGTAGATGTGTGAACAGATGTATTATAGGCAAAACACCAGTACTGGAGCCAGTGACTCCATGTCTCTGGGTGTCCATCACACTGTATTCTTAAGTAGGCGGCAAGGTGTTTATGCATATTTTGCAAACTACCTATAGATTGGTGATGATAAGCAGTCGAGTGTAACTTTGTTATATGTAATAATTTACATACCTCTTCCATAGTTGTTGAAGTGAACTCCGTTCCTCGATCGGTAGCTATGACCTTAGGTATACCATATCGAAGTATGAAATTATCTACAAAAGCCTTTGCCATACTTATCGTGTCTTTACGTCGTAACGGAACGCTTCGATGTATTTAGTAAGTTCACATTGAACTGTGAGAATGTAATTGTAGCCTTCGACGTCGGTGTCCATGGGTCCAACGATATCGAGATAAATCTTTTCGAATGCTGTATTTGCCGATGTTGTAATAACCATTGGTTCCTTAATATTTCTAGAATATTTCATTTTCTCACATTTAGTACATTTCCTAACATATTCTCTAACGCTATTTTCTAGACCTGGCCAGTAATATTTTCGCTTTATATTATTAACTATACGACGAACACTCGCGTGTCCACTCGTTGGCAGCAAATGAAAATCATTTAATATGATGGTCTTTTCATCATTGTCGACAATTCTTCTAACATTCCTTAAAACGTTTATTCGTGGTCCGGACCACACTTGTCTACTTTGTATTTCATTCAATAATTTCTTTATAAATAACGCGTTATTGTCTGTTTTTATTAAACATATTTTTCTACGTTTATTTCATTACAAAAATCACTTAACATATCTGCAAATTCGTCTCGCGAGATCTGCTGTATATAATTAAGGTTTATGTATATTATATAATTACTTTGTACGTACGCAAAACATTCTTTTTCTTTCGTTATTTGTTTCCTCATTCTAAGTTTATCTAATTCTTTTCCTTCAATAAATTTCATTTCAACGAAATCGCCAGGAATCCTAAATATTTCTCTTATCCTTGGTTGATCAGGCCTTGGAATTTGAGATGAAATATTTGGAGAACTAGTTCTTTCACTAACACTATCTGAACTACTAACTCCCTTTTCCAGTTCTTCTAACTTTTTCTTTTGTGCTCTTGTAAGAACTAAAATTGTTTCGTTCAAATTTTTAAATTCATCCGATGTTATGGTCACCCTACTCAGTGCGTCTGCAACGCAGTTATCTTTTCCACGAATATAAACAACTTTATAATCATATTCTTCTAACTGTAATCTAAATTTTATTAAACGACTTGACGGATCCTTCATGCCAAATAAATATATTAATGGCTTATGATCGGACATGACAGTAAAACTTTTTCCAAATAGATAAGGTCTAAAATATTTAACGCTCCATACGATAGCTAATAATTCTTTTTGAATAGTAGGATAATTTAATTCGGCTTTATTTAGAAGTCGGCTGGCATATGCAACTGGACGCATATCTTTATTACATAAAACTGAACCTATGGCAATACCGGAAGCGTCTGTTTGTAGTATAAAATCGGGATATTGTAAAATAGGTGGGGAAATCAAAGCTTGTTTTAAATGTTCGAAGGCTTGCTTGCATTCTAAAGTCCAATTAAAAGTTTAATGTTTTCTACATAATTTATTCAAAGGTATTGTTATGTGGGCAAAAGAAGGTATGAATTTCCTGTAATAATTGCAAAAAGCGACAAAGCGTCGTACTTCATCGCAATTCTGTGGTTCCGGATAATTTTTTAGTATTCTAATTTTTTCAGGATCGGGACTAACGCCCTCTGCTGAAACTACATGTCCTAAATATAATAATTATTTCTTTAAGAAATAACATTTTCGAGGATTAACCTTTAAATTCACTTTTCTTAATCTGTCAAAAACGTCTATTAAATTTTTATTATGAGATTCTATTGAACGTCCAAATACAATAATATCGTCCATATATATGAAAGCCTTTTCGTAAGTTAAACCGGATAAAGCTATAGACATTACACGAGAAAAAGCACTGGGTGATATTTTTAAACCCATCGGTAGTCTGTTCATTTGATATTATTGAGTTTGTTGTAAACGCCGTTATTTTTCTGCTATTAGTCTAAATTAGTTTGATAATACGATTGTTGTAAATCTAAATGCGTAAAGTATATGGCACCTGATAAAGAATCTAATATTTCCGTTGTTTGGCAATGGAAATTTGTCTTCCTGAATAACATCGTTAATTTTTCGGTAATCTACGACCAATTTCCATTTTTTTTCGTTTCCATTACATTTTTTGGGAACTAAAAGAATTGGGCCATTCCATTCACTATTTGTTCTTTCAATTATGTCTTCATCTAACATTTTGTTTATTTCTTTGTCAATCACTGGTTTCGACGAATGCGGTAATCGATAAGGTTTTACATAAATCGGTTTTGTATTCGGTTTTAATTCGATTGACTGTGTCATTCATTATATTTGAAGTACTTAATTTGTCACCTTCTAAATAAAATATATCCGAGTATTTTACACAAATACATTCGATTTGTTTACGTGTTTCCGCGTCTAAATGATTTATTTTTAAAGTTTGTAATAATTTTTTAGTTCTACTAACAGAATTATCTGGTTTGGCAAAATTACATATATTATAGTCAAATATAGATTGTAATGGCGGTGTAAATATTGGCAACTTTACGTCGTTATCGTTTACATTTAATATCCGTACCGGTATCGTACCGTTTTGTGGTTTAACTAAAATGCTTGCTAAGTATATATTATTGGCTAACTCCTTTTGAACAACTAAATATTCAATGTTTGATTTTAAAGATGAATCAATTTTTAGAAAATGAATCGATTCACTCCTGGCCGGTAAAGTTAAGTAAATACTACTATTAGTACTTATGTGTAATTTTGTAATGTTACTTTGTAAATTCTTTTGTAAGGTTATTTGTCTCAAATGAAAGTCTATAATTGCATTATAATTTCTCAAGAAATCTGATCCGATTATACCGTCAGCATTGCACGGCATATCGTTCAGTACGTGGAATGTCTGGCGAAATAAGATGCCATCGTGTGACTCTAAGTTTATCGTAGTGACGAAGTTTGAATTAATACTTCCTGATATACCTCTTATTGTTGTGTCATTAGAGTCTAATTTTGTATTATGGGGGACTTTATCTTTATGTATTACGGATAAACTTGCACCTGTGTCTAGTAGAAATGAACATATTTGACCGTCAATTTGGAACTGTAAAATTATTAATCCATCACATGTTAATATTTTATGCACGAAAAAACTCAGTCGAATCCAGTTGTTGTTTATTGTTATTGTCCAAAGGTATCAAAGCCAGGGTTTGTAAATAAAACACCCGAAAGATCGTAGACAATTTAGTAAATTAACATTACAAGTATGCTCATGCAAAAAATGCGAACCATGCTGCGATGCAATTCGACGGTGGCGACATCTAGTCTCATGAATATAAAACTGGCACTAAAGAAATGTAATTAGAAACTGAACATACCACCGGCCAAGGACTAATATAGTCCTTCAAATTACATAAACTTCTAAGCCAACGATAAAGCTCATACAATTTAGAAATAGTGGACTGTAAACCGATAACTGAACCGAATTGTGCATAGAATTACATATTAAGCTTTTGACGTAGTAGCATTTATAACAAAGACAAGATTAAAAAAAATAGAATAATTTAATATAATCTCTAATAACTAGTTGACCAGACTACAAGCACATAAATAAAAGTACAAAACATTGAATAGTAATTAAAAAATATAAATTCGTACACATGTTTAATAACCCCAAAAAAACATAACCTTCAAACGGTAGTAAACAAATCACAAAGCTTTCATAGTGACTAATTTTTTAAATTTACTAAAATGATAAGCAAAAAATAATATGAAATTATAAAAATGAATATTAATAAAAATACCATAACATATTCATAATCAAAGTAAAATAAAACATAGCCTTCAATAGACTACCGGGTAAGTACGATTTTTAACACAGGGCACTGCATTAAACAGTTTTTATAGCACAAAAAGAATTACTTTATATCTATTTCTTTTTCTAACTTTATGGTTCCAACCAAGTTTTGACATTAAAAAAATTGTCATAAGGAGTCGTGAAGCTATCCCCCCTAAGATATTATAAAGACAGCGAATTATCGAAACTGTTTTGGGTTTTATATTTTGTACGGAAGAATTGGATGAGAACTTGACAATACGATCAAATTCCTCCGTCCGCAGATTCCAGGTCAGGTCTTGAATTCTAACAATGTGATCTGTTCGAGTTTCCTTATACACGTTAGTTAGACCCGTCGTTAAATTGTTAATAAAAACATTCTCGTGTTTGTTCTTAGCACTTATATCCCCAAGATCTTTCAGCTCTACAGCTTGTGTTTGTGTACGCAACAAAACATTATCATGTACCTGAGCGTGCAGGTTTAAAATTATATTATGAGTCGTTTGATCCTTATCATGGTAATCATTTACTTGACCTGACAATACCCATCCGAGGTGAGTATCCTGCGCAATAGTCATACCTGTAAGACTTTTAACGCGCCCCACCTTTAGAATACTACAATATACCTCGGCTCCTAATAACATATCAACCTTGTTGGGTGCATTGTATTGTGGATCGGCAAGATTAAGGTGTTGCAGTTCTGTCTACGAAGGAAGTATAAATTTCCTCTCTGGAAGAACGAAGGTGACTGTATTCAACACGTGAGCAGTTACTTGCAATTTAAAGGTTGGATCACATAGTGACTGCATATTAACCTTAACCACATTATTTGTGGTTAAGCCACTTTGAATTCCACCTAAGCCTGAAATAGTACTACTAGCGACAATCTTGTTCAATTTCAACAATTGAACTGCCGCCTCAGATATAAAGAATGCTTGAGACCCTTGATCATACAAAGCTCTTAATATCTGGGAATCTCCATTCTGTGACTGTACTCGAATTAAAGCAGTAGGTAACAAAGTTTGTGAGTTACCAGTCACAAAATGGTTTGTAATGTATGTGGTCTCATCCGTAAGTAAAGATGGTTCCGGGTATTGTTCGTTATCCGTAGAGTTGGTAGCAACAGCTACGGTTAACGCGCTGGCTGGTCCACGGAGAAGAGTATGGTGTTTGGCTTTACATATGCGGCATCTCGTTGGTACTCTACAAGAAACATTGGTATGATTATTACCAAGACAGTTAAAACAAAGTTGTAGAGATTTGACTATCGCTCTACGACTTAGTACATTTTCTTTAGCGAAATCGTGACATGAAAATAATCTATGGTTTTCAGTGCAGTGAGGACATATTACTTCCAATTCAGTGTTGTGTAATACATAAAGATTATTACTTGGGTAAGAATTTGGAACATCAAATTTAATTTTACTCGGCTCTAGAAACTCTAACGCGCGATATCGAGACTCTAAAAACTCTTTAAATTTTGTAAACGATGTTAATTCTTCAAACAATGTATTTACGTGTAGTTCCCATTGTTTACGCGTGTGGGTATCCAATTTTAAACTAACAATGTAAACAATAATCAAATCGCCATAATCCTTGACACCCAATTTAGACAATTCTTGAATACAATCGGATGTGGTATCTAAGAGCTCTTTGAGAGAGTGAAAAGATTCACAATTCATGGCACGTTGACTAAAAAAACGTTTGAGGGTACAATTGAACACATAACGTTTGTTGTCATATCGCTTTTGCAACAATTCCCAACATTTATTATAATTAGCCTGAGTAGTTGGAATATGTCGAAGTAATTGTTCAGCTTCTCCCTTTAGCTGTGTCGTCAGGTAGTGCAAGCGTTGAACGTCATCCAGAGAAGCGTTATTGTGTACTAAGGAGACGAACAAATCCTTGAAAGTCGACCATTCTGTGTATCCTCCCGAAAAGATGGGTATAGATATCCTAGGTAATCTCGCGACTGATTCCGTATGGCCTTTTAAACAACTAGAATCTGTACTAGATGATGTAGCAGGTTTCATAGACTGTACCATAGCTTTCAATTCTCCTTTATAAAGCAAATAATTTTCCTAGCCATTTTCGGAATGTTTCCCTTTTTGTATAATTCTCTAAAAATTCGGTTTTGTATGTACTGGTAAATATTTTCGTTATGTAATATGTGAGGGTAAGAAAGGAAAAGGGACTTACCCGGCCTTTGATCCTCGCACCTGGACCCCGCACAGTTGATAATTTTAAATATTTTTCGGTATTTGTTTGCACGTAAGTGTCGGTTGAGAGCGAGAGAATTTTTGTTGACAGTCTTGACGTTTTTCAATCGACCGCGTATACAGATGGCGCCATCTCTTGACATCTTCAGGGTTTTCCTTTTTTTTTTTTTTTTTTGCCGAGTTTATGGAAAGGGAAGGGTTTAAAAGGACAAAAGGAGTTAGGTTTATTTAGGTCGACACATGTCCCCCCTCTAGAAATTCCTTAAGGGATTTCTAATAATAATATGAAATTGGCATTACGACAGATGTGATACCATTTAAATGGATATCACTGAAAATTCTACCAAAAAATAATAATGACAGACACAAAATTAAAATATATTAATTAGAACTGGGAATATCTATCTATCTATCTAGTGCTTAAAGAAAAATTGGTAATGTTTATACTATACTTTTGAACTAAACTTATTAAGTAAACAAAATTTTTTTTTTTTTTAATCGGATAGAGGCAGGGGACATACTTTTACAACCGGTCGTTTGAAAACGCCCTTTTCAGTGCGTAGTGTAACAAGACGTACTATACCGTCCGAACCAGGATGAATAGCAACTATTTTTCCTAGTCGCCATTCAAGCGGAGAAATATTTTAATCTACAATCGCTACTACATCTCCAATTTTTAAATTTGCCTGATCATGGAACCATTTTAATCTTTGCTGGAGGGTATGAAGGTAATCCCGTTGCCAAATACGCCAAAAACATTGAGTAATTTTTTGTACCATTTGCCATCGTTCACGAGCAGATATATGTCTATTTTCCAATCGAGGTTCAGGTAGAGCCACTAACGGACCTCCAGTCAGAAAATGACCAGGTGTCAGAACATCAACTTCATTAGGATCCGAAGATATCACACAAAGTGGACGCGAATTTAGGACAGCTTCAATTTTTGTAACTACTGTACTCAATTCTTCGAAGGTAAGTATCTGTAAACCTACTACACGTTTTAAGTGATATTTCATTGATTTTACACCGCTTTCAAATATTCCACCAAAGTGACTCCCCGTGGGAGGATTAAAATTCCAAGTTATTTGACGTTTTGCCAAATTTTCACGGATTTCTTCTTGCGAATTTACAAAAAAATGATTAACTTCACTCAAGTACCGTCGAGCTCCTACAAAGTTCGTACCACAATGTGACACGATCTGATTGCAGAGGCCACGACGGGACACGAATCGATCTAGAGCTGCGATGAAGGCAGGTGTCGACAAATCCGAAACGACCTCTATGTGGATGGCCTTAACTGCCAAACATACTATCACACAGAGATATGCCTTGTTAATACGAGCGTTTCGTCTACGACTTTCCTTAATACGAAATGGTCCTGCAAAATCGATTCCGACATTTTGAAAGCATCTTGAAGGTTGAACTCTAGAAGGTGGTAAGTCACCCATCAAAGGATGATTAATTTTTGGGTTCACCTTGAAACATGTTATACATTTCGACAAACGCGAGCGAATCCAATCCAAAATTTCCTCAATATTAAGGATTGTAATGTACGCGGTCCACAATGTAAATAAAGTCGATGGAAATAGTCAATCAACAATAAAGACAGACGAGACGATTTAGGTAATAGCAAAGGATTAATTGCAGTTTGTGGTAAAAAAGAGTTTTTAAGTCGCCCACCTACTTGTAGAAGACCCATTTCATCAATATAGGGATTAAGTTTCTGTATAGCACGACTACAGTTTTCCTGCCTCTTGATGTAATTAATTTCTTCAGAAAATCCTTTGGTTTGTTCTGTTTTTACTAGTATTCGAAGTGCCACTTCTAATTCATCAGTAGTCAATCCAGAAGTAAGGCGTGCTAACTTATTGCCTTTTGCGTTGTTAATAAAGCGTAAACGGCAAGCTACAACACGTTGTGTACGTGAAAAAGATGAACGTCTGTCTAGCATATTGGAAATTAAGTTAGTTTCTTCAGAATTGACAAGGAGAAGCGATGAATTAGATGATTTCTTGTGTTCTGGTATGTTATACATTGATATATATTGTTTTTGAACTGGCCAACATTCAACATCATCAATTAGCGATTTCGGCCCATTCCACCAGGTTGAAGACGATATGGTTTCTGAGCAGCTCAAACCTCGGCTACACAAATCCGCAGAATTGTCATGCGAAGAAACATGTTGCCAGTTTTCTATTCCTATATCGTCAGTAATCTTAATGACACGATGCGAAACAAACGTCTTCAGCTTATATGGAGGAATATGTAGCCAACTTAACACAGTACTGCTGTCTGTGAACGCGGTTACTTTAGAAATTGCAATTAGTGGGTGAAGCAACTGAAACATATGTTTCAAGACACGAGCTAACAATACTGCGCCAAGAAGTTCCAAGCGGTTAACGGTTAATAACTTCAAAGGTGCGACTCTGGACTTGGCGATAAGCAAGTGAGAGCACGCTCGCATGTAATCTGATGATCGCAAATAAATACAACACCCATAAGCCTTCATGGAGCCATCGCTAAAGCCAACAAGTTCAAAGCTGGCTGTAGTAGAAATAATAATTCTACGAGGGATCTGTACTTTATGCAGATTTTGTAATTCAGAACAAAAGTTTAGCCATTGTAGTTCAATTTCATTAGGAACAGGCTCATCCCAGTTCAACTGAAGTCGCCAAAGTTGTTGCATTAACAGCTTTGCTATAAGTACCACTGGTGTCAACCAACCAAGAGGGTCATAAATACGAGCATTGTTGGACAACATTATGCGCTTCGTACAATTTTGGTCGAATTCTGACATTGTATAAGTAAACCTATCTTGGGAGGGATCCCACTGGATGCCGAGTATTTTAAGAGTATGCTGATTGCTTTCATCACAAAAGGGTTTCGGTATTTGGTAGTGGTCTATTGGTAATTCAGATAAAAATTCTAGTGAATTACTACTCCATTTTCTCAGTTCAAACTTTCCACAATCTAGTAAGTCAACCAGTTCTGTTTTTAATTTAACAGCTTCTTCCAAAGAAGGCGCTCCAGCAGTAATATCATCCATGAATGTATCGTGTTTAAGAATGGCAGCCGCCTGAGGCCATTGCGCTCCATGGTCATTCGCTAGTTGATGTAAAGTGCGAATGGCTAAATAAGGCGAACTACTCACGCCATATGTAACCGTGGCAAGTTCGAATTCACTAACAGGATCAATTGAGGAATCACGCCATAGGATATGCTGATAAATTCGATCTTCAGGTCTTAGTTGAATGTTTCGGTACATTTTTGAAATATCTGCTGTAAACACAATCTTTGGAATTCTAAATTTTGTGACTATATCCACTATGTCATTTTGGAGTTTTGGGCCAATATAAACAAGATCATTTAGTGCCTTTCCATTGGAAGTCTTCGCGCTACCATCAAATACAACTCTGAGCTTTGTAGTAGAACTGTCTGGTCTCACGACACAATGATGAGGTATGATGTTTGAGGTACGCATGGATCGCGCGACGAGTTTCATGTGGTCTAAATTAGAATATTCCCGCATAAAGTTAATATAATTTTCTTTTAACTCACTATTATGAACGAACCGTCTCTCAAGATTGAAGAGACGTTTTAAGGCTGAACTATACGAGTTTCCTAAGACGTCAGTAGGCTCCTTAAGCAATATAGGAACTATGTATCTACCATCTGGATTCCGAGTCACTAACTTAGAATACAACTGTTCACATTTTTCATCGTCCGGGTTTTTAATTTTTACCACCGGTGGTTCTTCAATTTCCCAAAATCGCTTTATTGTCTGGTCCAGGGCAAGTGTGGTTAAAAGCGAAGAGGTTGTATTATGTGGAGGTCGATGATTTGACTCCAATTTACCAGTAATCACCCAACCAAACACACTATGCAATGCAACTGGGAGACCAGGACCCAATTCCAGACGACGCCCATCGTAGAATTCGTGAAATAATTCCGCACCCAGAAGCAGATCGATATCGTTCGGTTTATCAAACTCTTCGTCAGCAAATACTAAATGCCCACACGATTTTCGAACATCAGGAGTTATTTCTATAGACGGCATCTTATTAGTTATTGTATCCATAATTATTGGGTTAATATCAAAACTTGGATTATCAACATCTTGTGGCTGTACTGAACATGATGCTATACCCTGGATTTTATGCACGGCGTTTTGACCTAAGCCTGCCACGGTAATATTACATCGTCGAATGGGTAAACCGAGACGCCTTGCGCAAGCGGTTGCCATAAAGCAGTCTTGCGCCCCGCTATCAATAAGGGCACGAATTTTTATAGTACCCCCCGGACCACGCACGCGTACTTTACATGTACCGAGAATTACCATTGCCAGACTATCGCCGACGTATGCGCTAGTGCTCATGGAGTTAATAGTAACCGCAGAGTTTAATGACAGCGTAGAGGGTTCTAATTCACTACTGGACTTATTAGTTGCGCCTATCACTGGATGAGACTCATGCAACAAAGAATGGTGGCGTGCATTACACTTAGTACAATTAGATTTTGACTGGCACTTATCAACACTATGGTTTGGACGTAGACAGTTAGTGCAAAGTTGTTTTGCGTCAACAAGTTTTTTCCGACCCATCAAATTGTAAGCATAAAATAACGGACATTTATAAATACCATGATGAGAAAAACCACAACAAACACAGTCAGGAAATTTATTGATATTGTATGAAACTGCAGCTGAGTACGTCCCCGTGGGTGGGTGTCACATGTCAAATTATAATTTGGGTTTGCTTCTTGGTATAGTTCGAAATCAGAGTGCGGCCCTGCATTGTTACATAACATAGAGTCGAAGTACGGCCCTGTATTAGAATATGACATGGAATCCAAGTATGGCCCTGTGTTTTCAGGTGTCATACAATCCAAATACGGCCCTGCGTATGTATGCGATTCCACATTAATTGTGTTCGAATCTGAATACGTATCTGCATTAACTGGCAAAGACACAGAACGTTTTTCTTGATTGTAAGTCCTGGTACGAGTGTCTGCATTTCTATAGTTAGGTGTTCGCTGCTGAATCCTTTGCGGATTGATCATGTGATGTGTTCGTGTAACACTAGGTTCACTTGCCTCCAATATCTTGACATAGCTTTGTAAAAAATTTAGTAAACTCTCAAAAGTGGGAAGTTGTTCATTGCTTTGAGATTCAAAACGTTTACGGGTATCATTATCCAGGTTGCATGAAGCTAAATAAAATAAAATAAATTCACCCAAGTCTGGGATACCAATAGCCTTGAGAGCATTAGCTGATTCATATAGTACACTAGTCATGTTTCTCAAATCATTTAAGTTACAAAATTTCATTGTTGGATAATTACAAATTTTATTTAAATAATTAGTTGCCAATATACGTTTATTTTGAAAACGGTTGACAAGAGCATCAAAAACTATGCTATAATTGTTTGCTGTTACTGGCACCCCCTTACCCCTTAGCCATCGACAAGGCTGATCGAGAAAGGCTAGACAATAGGTAATGGAATTTTTCAATAGCAGACAAGTTTAGGTTTTCATGTATAAGTGATAAGAATGTATCATAAAAGGTTTGCCATAATTCTATGTTTCCATCAAATTTGGGCAATTCAATTTTAGGTAGCCTTGCTTGAGCGCTAGGTTTTAACGTTGCGTCTGTTACCGCGCTGGCGGAGGTTGGCGCGCCGGTGCCGCCACCTCGATCCACGGGCGACGCAGACGGCAATAATTCCTGCGCTGCGGCATGAACGGCATAGTACAATGTATCGAAAGATTCTACACATTTGTAGTCAATTGTTTGTTCTGGATCCATTTTTAGGATTAATTTATTAATTTCGTTCACTACTTCTATGTATTCTAAACGAATAGATTCAATACGTTTGTATCTACTTTGAAATGTTCCTATACCAGTTTTATTTTTTATTAAAATATCATTCGGCAAATCGTATAATATTTGTATTTCGCGAAATATGTATTCTTTTCGCGTAGTATGAAGTAATAATTGCGAGTTCTCGTTTAGAGCCATTGTATTATAATATAAAACGATTAGTACTAAAGTTTAAGTAGGTAGATATGAAATTTTTCTTTAAGTATAGATTGATGAAATGCAAGTAATTTACACCTGGAAAACATTAAACTATGATTGAATATTGATTTTAGAGAATGTTTGCAATGAAATGAAGCTGTATATTGGAGTTTTCTTATGAAATTGAACCCAATAAACCCACAAGACATTCGCGCTCGAAGTAACCACAAAATATGGTAAATATTTTCGTTATGTAATATGTGAGGGCAAGGAAGGAAAAGGGACTTACCCGGCCTTTGATCCTCGCACCTGGACCCCGCACAGTTGATAATTTTAAATATTTTTCGGTTTTTGTTTGCACGTAAGTGTCGGTTGAGAGCGAGAGAATTTTTGTTGACAGTCTTGACGTTTTTCAATCGACCGCGTATACAGATGGCGCCATCTCTTGACATCTTCAGGGTTTTCCTTTTTGTTTTTTTTTTTTGCCGAGTTTATGGAAAGGGAAGGGTTTAAAGGTCAAAAGGAGTTAGGTTTATTTAGGTCGACACGTGTACTAATAATACTTTCATGTCTTTTAGAAAATCTGGCTATTAATTCTTCTAAACCTTCTAATCTCGCAATGACGTATGATTCCGTAAGTCTATGTTTTGGTGATTTTTTAAAATTATATCTCCCTTTTTCTATTTGATTTTTCAAGTCATCTATTAATCTTAACTCTGCTTCCATTTTTGCCATTTAATATCCAGTAATAGCTTCTCTAAGTTCCAATTAATTCAAATTTTCAAAGTCACAATCAATCCAAAATTTTCTAAGTCCAAATCAATCAAAATTTGTAAGGTCTAGTTCACGCAATTGTTTTTTGTAAGTATAAATCAATTTAAAATTTTCAAAGTTCAAAATTATTTGAAATTTTGTAAGTCCCAAGTGATGCCAATTTTTCTAAGTCCAATTGAGGGTGAAATTTTTCTAAGTGTTTTAGAACATGTATACAGTTCTAAAATTTGGCATAGGTTCCTCGTCTCGTCGCTTTTTCACGAATTATTCTAAGTCCTAATCCACACTTTAAAATTTCACAAGTCTGTTTTTTCACTAAAAATCAAAAGAGTACTCACAGTTTTAGTCCAGTATACTACCGTTTAGGTTGCTTAATTGTCCGCCAGACGGTGCTGCTATCACATCACTTAGAACACATCACTGCACAACACTTATTATTTCAATACAATAGGTACCAACAATTTGCTTCAAAAACGATCCGACTGAGGGACCCTGTCCAAAGGTATCAAAGCCAGGGTTTGTAAATAAAACACCCGAAAGATCGTAGACAATTTATTAAATTAACATTACAAGTATGGTCATGCAAAAAATGCGAACCATACCGCGATGCAATTCGACGGTGGCGACATCTAGTCTCATGAATATAAAACTGGCACTAAAGAAATGTAATTAGAAACTGAACAGTTATCCTCTATTTGATTCGAATGATTTTTATTTGAAAACATATACATATTTTGACGATTTCGTGGTGGCCCACGAAAATTGCGATAATGTAATGTACAGTGGCCGCCCTCCCCCCTCGAGCCAGTAATAAAGTTGTTCTCTTCGCAAACGGTCGTATCATTTATCCGCTTAATACACATCACTGGCGACGAGTACTTGCCCTCGCGCGCGTGGCAAGATGGCTACCATAATCGGTAATTTAAATATTTTTGACCATAAGAGTCAAGAATGGCAGATTTTTTTCGGTAAATTGGTCAATTTTATAAAATTGAATGTGATACCACCGAATAACTGGTGTGCAGTACTATTAACGCATTTCTCAGACGAATCTTACCGTCTTGCTAAAAATTTAGTGCATCCACGGAGTTTAGACGATGTCACCTGGTCGGAACTAATTGACGTTTTAAATAACCATTTTGAACCAAAACGCTCGACTTTTGCCGACAGAGCAAAATTCTATGATGCTGTGAGAATTGACAGCGAGAGCATAGAAGATTGGGCGGCACGACTTAGAGGATTGGCGATATATTGCAACTTTAGTGCTGCTGAATTAGATACAGTGCTCAGAGACAGATTTGTGTTGGGGCTCAGGGCAGGTCCAGAAAGAGATCGCTTATTTGAACAAGAATTAGCGTCTCTCACCCTGCCTAAAGCCATAGAAATAGCACAACAAGTTGCATGCGCTCGCGCGGCACGTTCTTTCGTCGACGCCGCCGGGGAGAATCGAGTCAAACAGGAGGAAGCAATGTACCACGTCCGCGGGCGCCGGGCGCTGGGCGCCGTGGTGCGAGCGGCCGTGGCTACAGCGGCGGCGGACGGGCGCTGTTTTGTGTGTGGTTTACGCAATCACGTGGCAGAAAAGTGTCGTTTCCGTAATTACAAGTGTTTGGTGTGCGGTGATAAAGGTCACCTTAAAAAAAAGTGCGGGAAGATGTCGATAAATAATATTGAACCAACTGATCATGTTTGCAACGAATGCGACCTCAACAATTTAAGGTACGTGAACTTTGAACCCATTAAAGTAGATGTTATGATAGATGGTGTACCTATGACCATGGAACTTGATTGTGGTGCAGGTCGCAGTGTTATATCCGAGAATTTTTATTTTAAGTATTTTAAACAATACGAATTATTGAAATCCAATCTTGTATTTTGCTTGTACACAAAACATAAAGTCACTCCTATTGGTCATTTCAATTGTTATGTTTCTTATAATAATATTCAACGTCAAATACAATTTCATGTAATTAAAGGAGGAGGGCCACCTCTCCTTGGACGTGACTTTATGGCCCAATTTAATATTAAGCTAGTTTCTGATAACAATAATTTGATAGAATTGTCTGGAAATAGGGAGGTGCAACAGATTTTAAACGAATTTCCTGAGCTTTGGAAAGAAGAACTTGGGTGTTTTAATAAATTCGAAGTAGAATTATATATTAAGGAAAATTCTGTACCAAAATTTTTTAAACCGCGACCCATACCGTTTGCCCCGAAAGAAAGAGTAGAAGAAGAATTAGACAGACTAGTCAAGTTGAGTATTTTACAGCCTGTACAATTTTCTGAGTATGCAACCCCCATAGTCCCAGTTTTAAAAGACAACGGAGTAGTAAAAATAGCTGGAGATTTTTCTTGCACTTTAAATAAGGTCTTAAAGATTGACAGATACCCATTGCCTCATATAGAAGAAGTTTTTGCTAAAATTGGAGGCGGACAGCATTACACAAAGCTTGATTTAAGTAACGCTTATAATCAATTTAAAATCAAAGATTCGTCCCAAAGTTTAACTACTATTAATACGCCAAAAGGCCTTTTTAAATATACCCGTTTAGTATACGGACTTGCCAATGCTCCAGCTATTTTTCAGCGTTCAATTGAAACACTAATAGCCGGAATTGAAGGCGTGGTCTGCTGGTACGATGATATTTGTTTAACGGCTCCCACCCGAGAGCTCCATCTCGCCCGACTTAGAATACTATTGAGTAGGTTACAGAATGTTGGATTAAGGTTGCAAAAAGACAAATGTTCATTTTTTCAAGAAAACGTTACATATTTAGGTTATTTGATAGATAAGGAAGGCTTGCGAACGTGCCCAAAAAAGGTAGAGGCTATATTAAATGCCCCGACTCCTACCAATACAACAGAGTTAAAGAGATTTTTGGGCATTGTTAATTATTATAGGAATTTCATTCCGAATGCATCTTCGATGCTAAGTCCATTGCATGAACTGTTAAAAGAAGGGGTTCCGTGGCGATGGGAAGAACGTCACGATCTGGCGCTCCATGATGTCCAGCGTGAACTATGCTCAGAGAACGTGTTGGCGCACTTTGATCCGCGACTGCCGCTTATCCTAACGGTGGACGCAGGGCCAACCGGCCTCGGCGCGGTCCTTGCTCATATAGATGACAGAGGTATTGAGAAACCAATTGCATTTGATTCAAGATCCTTAACTCAAAGTGAAAGAAATTATAGTCAAATTCAAAAGGAAGCGACGGCTATAATTTTTGGTGTCAAGAGATTCCATCAGTACCTATATGGACGGAGTGAACCCTTCATTCTACGAACAGATCATAGACCGTTATTATCCATTTTTGGAAAGAAAAATGGTATTGTAGTAACGGCCGCCCTACGTTTACAACGTTATGCTGTTATGTTATCGGCTTATAATTATACCGTACAGTACATAAGCAACAAAAATAATATCGTAGCAGACTATGTTTCCCGCGCTTCTATTCCATACAGCGTTACTGAAGCCCTTGGGGAAGAAGAGGAATCACTGCCAATACTACTATTATTTATGAACTCCACCCTTGAACCGGTTTCATTCAAACAAATGGAGCAAGCTACTGCGAAGGATAAGACGTTACAAACAGTTATTAAATATATGAATCACGGATGGCCGCGTAAAATAAAATGTAAGCTTATAAATCCCTATTTTAAATGTAAAAACGATTTAGAGGTCGTAGGTAAGTGTTTATTCCGCGGTCACAAGATTGTCGTTCCGGTAATATTTCGGAAAAGGTTGTTGGACGAATTACATTCGGCTCACTTCGGGATAGTGAAAACGAAAACAAAAATAATACTTCGTCACAACGCCAAATCCAAGACAAATTATTAGGATTTTTATTTGAATACCGTAATACTACACATAGTTCAACCGGTTCCACTCCAGCTAAGTTGCTGTTCGGACGTAATTTAAGGTCCAGAGTGGACTTGATTCTTCCGGATGAAACTGAGACGGTACAGAACAAGAATTCTAATAATTACAAAATAAGTAAATATAGAAAATTTCAGATTGGTGAAAAAGTTTGGGCGCGGTGGTTTTCTGCTAGAAAGGCTAAATGGATGCTGGGAGAAATCATAAACAAAATAGGCACAAGATTGTTTAAAATATATTTTCATGATTTGCACACTACTTGTATAAGGCATTTAAATCAAATCAGAAGATATGTTGGAACTAATTCAGAATATACCTTTAATGAAAGTGTTAGAAGTGGAACCGATAATACAACTACTTCAGTACTGAGGCAACCCATGACGGCACCGTGTCCCACTTCTCCTTCAATATCCGTCTCCTCGTCGCGGCCGCCAAGTCCGCAGATTCTGTCGCATTCCAATTCAGGTGAATCGTATGCCGACGCAGAGATCATTGATGATCGAAATATTGAAACCACCTCTTCCGGTCCCGAAATTGTAGAGGGAGGAAACGGAGCGACTGAGCAGTCGGAAAACGTTGCCGGCATAGCCTGCAGTCCTTCCAATGTAGCTTCTGACACTAATTTGTCAACAGCAACCACTGGTGAGAGACAAGGGTATTTCCTAAGACCGAGAAAGGTCATTAATTATAAGAAGTTTTTATATTTAAGTTGATATTTGTATTTTATAGGTCTTCAGAATAACAAGGGAGGAGTGTAGTGTACAGTGGCCGCCCTCCCCCCTCGAGCCAGTAATAAAGTTGTTCTCTTCGCAAACGGTCGTATCATTTATCCGCTTAATACACATCAGATAACCATTAAAATGGCCTCTGCGACCTCGTCCACGTTGAAAATTCGTTGACTGACCACGAAAGTTGTGAAAATAATTATTATTATTTCCTGTCATGTAGTTTTGATGACTATTTTGACATCCATAATTTCCTCGATGTCCTTGACCTCGTTGGGAAAACTGGTTTCCTCTACCTCTAAACTTACCTCTCATGTTCAGGAGTGTACCTGAAGACGTAGACTGATCCGGCTCCTCGTCCTTGGCGGCCTCGACTGCCTCCTTCAGCTCGGTATAGTTACGGGCAGCAATTATAGTGCTTAAGCGTTTATTTTTCAAACCATCTGAAAACTTTTTAATAGCTAAGCTTTCGTTAATCGGTCTCAAAATTTCAGATGCTTTTGGGTTCCCGTCAGCTTGTGAAATTGTGAGCTCAGTGAACAATTCCTCGATCTTATTACCATAATCAGATATAGACATTTCATTTTGGCGTATATTGTTCAATTGCAATAACAAGGAATTAGCTGATTTCTTTGTGAACAAAAACTTTTTTATATCATTTACTAAATCCGAAATAGTATTGTAATGCGATTTCATTTTCAATTTAGCTGTTTTATTTAATCGAGTTTGCAAAATAAAAGAAATCAACAAATTCTTGTTCTTTTCGTCTTTAAATATTTTATCTAACATCTCGACACCTTCTATCATTCTTTCCACCTTTTCTTCCTTTCCATCTAAAATTGGAATTAGACTCCCTACTTCTTTTATATCGAATCTTTCAGCCATTGTTTGCGATGTTTGTTCTAAACTTTTAATACTGAAATCTAATATTTTATTAAAACATGTATTTATTTTGTCATCTAATATTTCTATAAAATAGATATATTGCATGTCAGGTCATCCGATAATTCAGGATTACATAAAGATATTATTTGTTTATACTTTGTATACAAAGCTTTTGCTTCTTCTAATTTATCTAACCCTAATTTTTCTTGTCTTCTTTTAGGACCTAATTTCCTTAAACTAATTCTTATAAATTCTAATTGTTCTAATATTTTGTTTATTTCGAGTTCCATATACTTATTTCATCATTTATTTTTATTTTTCCCGACACTTTTTTTTTGTACACTACACTCACTCGTTTACATGCCGTACTTAGATGCCAGTTTCCTCATCTCCGGACACCTTGTGCTGCTCACGCCTTGTCCATCTCGCTTGTACTCTCTGGAACATCTCGTCACGCAACTCCTTGCGCATCCACCCTTGGATACACTTCTTGTAGTATTTATATAGTATAATTAGAATTACTAATCCGACGATGGCAATAAGAGTGCTTAAAAGAATGTTGTTCGTATGAATATGGTCCTCTCGTATTGCTGTGACGCTGTTATCTCCAACAGCGTTTTGGGTGATTATAACTTCCTTCTCTTCTTGCTTAGAGTATGTCTTTCCCATTTTAGTTTGTTAATTACAATATAACCTTGTACACAATTGTAAATTTCGCACTGTGTCACACCATTCTCATAATGTTGTCCGTTTAAAAAAAATTGATGAGTGCGCGGCTAGACTGGTCACTATCGCCCGAAGCGAACGCGCTTGGTACTCGCGCGACTGGCAGGGTCGCCATGCGGTGTGCGGGGTTCGAGGGATTAAATGAGAATGCACGTCTGTGTTGCACTACAGTTTAATCTAGACTAAAGTAACTTAAATACTATAACATACACTACCACAGCATCACCTCGCCTGATCGCCGTGTGCCTTCGGTTCCGTGCCGTCATCTACATCGCCGTACTCGTACCCCGATCTCTGGGGTAGGGGGAGACCCTGTAGCGTGTAACTTTCTAGTTTGTGCTAAATACACGTCATCTATTATCTGCCATTCCTGTATTATTGCCTTCCGGGCGTGCCACCGAACCCCCGCAAACAAATACACGTTTCAATTCTAAATTAACAGTTTCATTTTTACTCATGCTTTAGGTAGGAGGAGTTACTATACTGCCCCCCACTATATATCCAAACATGGTATTTTGCAAAATTATGCCATTATTTAAATTTATTTGACCTTCCTTTATTGTTTTGAATTAAAAATCTGCCCCTAATAATAGCTGAATTTCAGAGGGAACATTAAAATCTTCATCTGCAAGTTTAATATTCTGTGGCAGGACAATATTAGAAATATCAACATATTGTTGTGGTAATTTACTTGTAATTGTGTCCACAAGGTGGCACTTTACCTTAAATGCAATATTTTGAACGTTTGAATGCAACACTAGTTCAATAGTCTCATCCGTGCAGGAACGGAGAAAGAATACAATTTCTTGCGGCCGGGCGGCCTGTCGTAAGAGGTGACTAAACAAGCCACAGCCAGGTGGTAGGGCATTTGCCCGACTGGATGGCTACCACCCTGTAACGTAATATTACATATATTATTCTAAAAATAATTATCAAAATTTAAAATAAATATTAATATCACATTAAAAATAATAAACGCGAGCATCGCCGAGTGATTAACTAACTTTTAGTGGGCTAAGAAACCGGTCGGCGGCCCGCAGGCCGCGCGTTTTGACATGACATCGATGCTCGGTGAGAGTATTGCGTTGTATATGAAACAACCAACACGTCGTTCATATAAAGTTTTGCTCGTATCTTAACATCGATAAAGATTATTGTTTAAATTATACTTTAGTGTTATAACCCACGTTTTGGGTTTTTATAATTATTCTTCTGCAGTTTTGTGGGAAGGAGATCCAGGGGACTCGTTAAAAAGTTCGCCTGTGAGGTCATTCCCGCCTGCCGGATATACCGAACTCAGCACCGTCGCCACCACCCCTGGATCTGCGGACACTTCAGGGCAGTACCGCCATAAATAAGTAAAACGTCTGCCAAGGCAATATAATTCACCCCGCTCTCTCATAATTATTATTTTTGTAATTTAATACATGTATGCAGTGGTAGTCTTATCTTTTATTATACTACCCGCTACATTGGCGCCCAATACGTGGTAGTTTATTGGCTGATTGTTTTGCTTTTTTTTTGGTTTAGTTGTGTGTTGGTGTGCTATTTTTCTCTTCTTTTTATTTTTGTAAACGTTTTTTACTTTATTTTGGTTGCAAGCAGATAAGGTGTATTCTCCATTGAACCATTTATTTGTTAACATTTAGATTACTTATAATTTTAATTTACTTATTTAAATTATGCTTTTTTTTTTCATTTTCATTTTGTTTTAATTTAACATTTAATTATAATTTAGAGATACACAATAGTTACCATTTATTTTCTCGCTGTTTATTTTCTTCATTTTACTTTATTTTGCTTTCCTTTTTTAGTATTGTCTATTTGACGTATCAACCGAAAACGTCATTTCTTTTCCCTTGCTTTTGTAACAGACGGAGATTTAGTTTAGTTTTAAGTGGCTTTCAACATTTACCCCATTTTTTGTTTTCTTCAACAAATATGTCTTACCCAGTCAAATTTTTGTCTTTGCATAAACCGGAATTAGAATATGAAGTGGCCATTCGAGGGTCGACACCAGGTTCTACTGTTCACGAGTTACAAGACAAATTACCAAACTCGGACCACTATTTCCATCCGAGGATATTTTAGATAGTACTTTTGAAATATCGGAGGATCTTGAAGGAGTCAAAGAAACGCTTGACAAAGTACAAAGCTTGCATGAAACGAATGTTAATAAAAATGTATTTCTTCGTATTCAAAATTTACTCAATCACGTGTACGATGGTACACGTGATTGAGTAAATGGTTTAAACAGAACCGTTCCTGACGAATCAACTAAAGCCTTATATAGTGACTATGTTACTTTTTTCAAACAACTTTCTTCTACTTTGGAGTCTCTTCAAGACACAAACACAGACTTTTTATCTGTACCGTCTAAAAGTGAGACAGTTGATACAAATATTCCTTTAAACATTTCTGTTCATTATGACCGCGGTATTTCTAGTGAAATAAGTTTAAATATGATGGAAAGTATTGTGTACGAGCATATATACAGCGTGTTACTGAATTCTGTATATCTAAAAATATTACCGACACTTCCATTATGTCACATGCTACTGATATATTTGTTGGTGATGCACTTTGTTGGTTCAGAAGTATACGTGAGCAAGTTTCAAATTGGAATGAACGTTTAATTCTTTTAAAAAAGATTTTGATCGTCCAGATTAAGATTATAAATTACTTTCTGAGATTAGGTCAAGAACACAAGGGGAATTTGAGAATATTACAATTTACACATCGATTATGCTACAACTATGTTCTCATCTTTCAAAAATTATGTATGAGGAAGATAAATTAGAAATTATCTTACATAATATTCGTCCGGTTTATGCCAATATATTAGCTTCTTCACCCATAATTAAATCTATTACAGAACTCAAAACTATTTGTCGTAATTAGGAGGACGTTCAAGCTCGTGTTACTCACTTTCAAGAACCTCCTAAAATTACAACAGACACATTAGCATCTGAACTAGTCTACAAAGGTAAACAAAAATTAGAACAAAAAACTCAACAAAATTTTAATTACAACAAATATAATACTAACGCCAGTAACAGTTCATATAACAAACGTAATACTGACAATGAAAATAACAATTATAATAAGAACTTTAATTATTTACATGCAATGGAATTATCTGAACATAAGCCCCGTTATTGTCCTCGGTGTCGTATAAACACCCACAATCTTCGGCAATGCACAGCTGATAAAAGCAAGGTCTACTGTTTTAAATGTGGTCGTCCTAATGTTAAATTACCGGATTTTCCAGACTGTAACAACGGCCCTTCTACTTCAAAAAACTAGGTAATAAGGATTGTGTCACTAATTCTAAAAATAAATTTGATTTAAATGATTGGCAGTCTTGGCTGCAAACTATTAGTTTATATTTCAAAAGTTACAGTATAGATACAATCCTTCAACAGTCTCCAATAGGCGATGTTAGACCTTATGCTAAAGTTAAAATAAATAATATTTATATGTATGGTTTGCTAGATTCTGGCTCTGCTATTAGCATCATTGGAAATAATGCTCATTTACAATTAATTAGGTTAGGATTTACATTAATTAATGACCAGCCTTTGTCTGTATCTGCTGCTAGTGGTCATTTGCTTCAAAGTATTGGTTACATTAACTTACCAATCATTTTTGAAGATCAATTTCATTTAGTTAAAGCTTATGTTATTCCTACTTTCAATGATGATCTTATACCAGGTGTAGATTTTTGGCGTCTTTTTAATATATGTCCTAAGTATTTATATGCCATTAATACTACTGTTGAAAATAATAATTTAAATGATAAAATTAAAGAACCCGTAATTCATGGTTACGATACGCTTAGTGAGTCTGAAAAGTGTTTAGCTGACAACGTAATTGATCAGTTTAAGAATATTTCGTTTTCACACAATGGCTTAGGTAAAACATCTATTATTACCCATCGCATTGACACAGGTGATGCTCAACCAATTCGTCAACGTTACTACCGCATGTCACCGGAAAAGCAACGAATTTTAACAGAGCGAGTTGATGAAATGTTAGCTCTTGACGTTATTGAGCTCTGCGAAAGTGCGTGGTCCTCGCCTGTCTTACTTGTGCCAAAGAAAAACGGTCAACTTAGGTTTTGTCTGGATAGTCGTAAATTAAATTCAGTTACAAAATGCGATGCGTATAATTTACCTTACGTGTCAGAAATATTAGATAACCTTCGCGATGCTCGTTTTCTGTCTAGTCTAGACCTTTCAAAAGCATTTTGGCAACTTGAAATAGCACTTGAAGACCGCGATAAGACCGCATTTTATATTCCTGGTCGTGGTACTTTACGATTTAAAAGAACCGCCTTTGGTCTTACCAATGCTCCCGCGACTCAACAACGACTCGTCGATCTTTTGTTTCGTGAGTTTGATTTGCAAGTATTTGCATATATAGACGATGTGATAAATATTAGTAAAGAATTTTCTAGCCATGTTTCACTTTTACTTCGTGTTCTTGAAAAGTTGAAACATGCAAATTTGACAGTAAACCTTGACAAATGTCAGTGTTTTAGGAGTCAACTTAAGTACCTAGGTTATGTTATAGATAGTGAAGGTCTACGTACTGACCCAGAAAAGATTAAATCTATCCTAAATTATCCAACACCTTCTTGTCGTAAAGACGTGAAACGCTTTCTTGGCACAGCAACATGGTATCGTCATTTTGTGCCTAACTTCAGTACAATTGGAGGTCCTCTTAATAAGTTGACTTCCTGTAAAAAAAGTGGGCCACCATTTCAGTGGACATCAGAAGTTGATTCTGCTTTTCAAAAACTTAAGGAGTGCTTAGTTTCTGCCCCTGTTCTGTCCTGCCCTGATTACTCCAAACTGTTTGAGGTCCATACAGATGCAAGCAATTATGGAATCGGTGCCATGCTTACTCAAACTGTTCATGGCAAAGAGCACCCAATTGCTTATATGAGCAAATCCTTAACAGCGGCAGAGAAAAACTTCAGCATTACTGAGCGGGAAACATTAGCTGTTTTAACTGCTTTAGAGCACTGGAGATATTATCTCGACAATGGTAAACCATTCACTGTTTATACAGACGACAGTGCCTTAAAATGGTTTCTTTCTCTTACAAATGCTACAGGTAAGGTTAGCCCGTTGGGGAGTTCGTTTGTCTGAATTTAAATTTGATTTGAAGCATCGTCGTGGGGCTGATAATGTCATCCCAGATGCGGTTTCTCGAGCAGTTCTAGTTAACGCTATTAGTCCTTCAGACATACATTTAACGACTACGGACAAATGGTATAAAAATATTTATAACGGTTATTTAACAGATCCTCAATCTTTTCCAAATTTCACAATTAAAGACAATATTCTATACAGATATTGTAAAAATAAACAAAACCTTACATCTGACTTTGACTGGAAGGAGGTTGTGCCTATTGAGTTACGTCATGACATTATTCATGAAAATCATAGTGAACCTACTGCCAGTCACTTAGGTATACACAAAACGTATCGTAGTTTAATGCTACGTTTCTTTTGGCCTGGCATGTTTCAGGATGTTGTTAAATTTGTTAGCACATGTTCCAAATGTTTAGAATATAAATCTCAAAACCATCAAATCTGAGGTGAATTAGGTAGACCGAAACATTGTTCCCGCCCCTTTCAAGTTATTTCTATAGATATTATGGGTCCCTCACCCGTCACTAAGAAACAAAATAGCTTTATTTTAGTAGTCACATGTTGTTTTTCTAAATTTTGTCTCATATTTCCTATAAAACGTGCTACTTCTGATATAATAATTAAGTTAATTGAAGATTTTGTATTTATGGTTCATGGTATTCCACAAACCATATTTTTAGATAATGGTAGTCAATTTATTAGTAAAACTACAGACATTTTTTTTCAAAAAATATAAAATTCCAAATGTGTATTTTTCACCAAAGTATACACCACAAGTAAACACAGTGGAAAGGTATAATCGTACTATTATAACGTGTATTTCAACTTTTGTAGATGATGATCATAGATCATGGGACATATTTATTCCAAAAATACAGTTTGCAGTAAATAATTCCGTTAACGAAGCTACTGGTTTTACACCTTCATTTTTAGTTTTTGGCAGAGAGCGAGTATCTTGTGGTTCTTTTTACACAGACAATGATGTAGGAGAAAACTTATTATTTTTACCTCGTAAGGTTTATGCTGAAAACTTACGATGCTTGTCCTCCATATTTGACAAGGTTCAACTTAAATTATGGCAGGCACACGTCAAAAACACATCGCATTATAATTTGCGTAGAAAACTTACTGTATTTAATGTTGGTGATATAGTAATGAAAAAAACTTACTTTTTAAGTGATAAAGATAAGAGATTCAGTAAGAAATTAGCACCTAAATTGATTAAATGTCGTATTATTGATAAGAAATCACCTTTAGCTTACGTATTAAAAGACATGTTTGGTCGCGATATTTGGACATAGCACAAAAAAAGATCTGAAATTGATTGGATTAAATTCATAATTTATTACCCTAATAACCTAACTAAAATACATCTATAACTAAACACATTTTTATATTATATTTACAATTTGACTCTTTCTATACATAACTACACAAGCATGCACATTTATGGATTTAAAAAAAACTTTTATTTAACATTTAACTTGCATTTTCTTATCGCTTATTGCGGAAACTAAGTCTTTTATACTTTGCACGAGTTGCTGGTTACGTATTAACCAGAACTCTAAATAACGAAAGGATGCGTAATATTTTTAATTCATTATTATTTATTAACGCCGTTAATTGCATGTGAGGTGAGTGAACTTAATATATGGTAGAGAAAGTAAGATGAATGAATGTATAGAAGGCCAGTGAAAGCAAGTGCTAGAGGAAGAAAATTAGAAAAGATAATGAATGAGTAAGTATTATTGTATCATGGATTAAAATAATTTTTTTCTAAGGAATAAAATTCCTAGTAAGCGAGAGGGATATGTAACGTAATATTACATATATTCTAAAAATAATTATAAAATTTTTAAATAAATATTAATATCACATTAAAAATAATAAACACGAGCATCGCCGAGTGATGAACTAACTTTTAGTGGGCTAAGAAACCGGTCGGCGGCCCGCAGGTCGCGCGTTTTGACATGACATCGATGCTCGGTGAGAGTATTGCGTTGTATATGAAACAACCAACACGTCGTTCATATAAAGTTTTGCTCGTATCTTAACATCGATAAAGATTATTGGTTAAATTATACTTTAGTGTTATAACTCACGTTTTGGGTTTTTATAATTATTCTTCTGCAGTTTTGTGGGAAGGAGATCCAGAGGACTCGTTAAAAAGTTCGCCTGTGAGGTCATCCCCGCCTGCCGGACATACCGAGCTAAGCACCGTCGGCATCACCCCTGGACCTGCGGACACTTCAGGGCAGTACCCCCATAAATAAGTAAAACGACTGCCAAGGCAATATAATTCACCCCGCTCTCTCATAATTATTATTTTTGTAATTTAATACATGTATGCAGAGGTAGTCTTATCTTTTATTATACTACCCGCTACAACCCCTGGTCCAAAGTATGTCGCAATAACAACCTTGAGTTGTGTTCCGGCATTAGTGACCAGGTTCCAGTCTCCTTTCAGAGAGCAGCAGCGCATTTGTAGCACCTTTGGTGTTGCAAATGTTCATAGGCGATGGTAACCGCTTTTCATCAAGTGGGCCGTCTGCCTGTCTGCTGAACTCCTGTAATAAAAAAAATATATTTGTGTATTTTAGTAGGATTATTGCCTATCCCCACAATATTAGAAGATGCATTCATAGCATGCACATTCAACAACCTAACAAGCTTAGCCTGAACTAATGAGGCCTGACTACCACTGTCAAGTAACGCTTTTACATATATTTGCTCTCCAAATTTATTAATGAACTTCACTTTAATCGTTGGTAACAAAACATTAACATGTGAATTATTTTTACAATGCAAACGAACTGGGGTGACTTCTGAGGTTTGACATGAACCTATGCCTGACGTCTCCTCATGCAAGAGACTATTATGTCTTTGCTTACAATGTTTACATTTAAAATTGAATTTACATTTATTTTTATGTGGTTTGAGACACCTATTGCACAAATTTTTATTTTTCACAAATTATAAACGGTCCCCTATCATTGGTGTTTGAAACTTAGGACATAAATGTAAGGGATGATAATTCTTATCGCAATAGCTCCATGAGGGTAATTTTGGTATATTTTGACTAGGAATGTTTGATACCTTATAATGAAAAGATTTCATTTTGGTACCCTCATTAGACATACCTGTTTGAATGGGACTGTCTTCTAAAGCTATGGCACGCCTTTCTAAAAATGTCAAGAATTCATCCATAGTGGGTAAAACATCAGGGTTCACTCTATCTATATGATAAGCTCGGCACGTGTACGTGTCTAACTTACGAGTAAATATAAATATTAATAACATATCCCATTGTAGAATGGGTTGATTTAAGTTTTTAAGTGCATATAAATGCTGCTGCACATACGATATAAAAGCTCTGATGGAGCTGGTAGTGCCCTTTTGCGTTTGAGGAATATCTAAAATAAAACTGATATGATTTGAAATCAATCGAGTCCGATTTTCGTACCGCCTTTTGAGTAGCTTTAAGAACTCTGGATAGGATTCATTAACTAATGGTAAATTAATTATTACTGCTAAAGCATCACCACTGAGGTATTTTTGTAAGTAGAACAGGTTTTGTATGCTGGATAAAGAGCCATTGTTGTCAATTAAGGCACAAACAGGTCGAAGAATGGTTTAAACTGGGTAAAATTGCTCCCATCAAATGTTGGTATATCTATGTTAGGTAATTTGGAATTAACAATATTGTATTTCTCCTGTTCAGCACATCTACGAAGTACTTGGTTCAATTTCGCTATCGTTTGGAAGTATTGACTTTCAACTCCCTCTACTTCCTCTTTGTCCGTGGCATCCAAAGTGATAATCTCGATATTTAGCTCCTCGTATTCCTTATAGGTGGCTGCCAATCTGTCCCAGCGCGCCTTTAGTATATCAATGCTGGCTTCAACCAAGGATATAGCGTCTTGTACAAACGATTGCATACGTGTTATTACGTCCTTCAGCGTGCCACGTTTGTTGCGCAATTTGGTAAATTTTTGCTCCGTATTTTATGATACGTACACAGGCACCAAATAAACACTTATTTTTATGCACTTACTGCAAACACAGTGGTATTTCAACGGTGGAGGCGCATGAAACCCAATATTGACGCCCACGCCGCTTTTTTTTTTTTTTTTTTTTTTTTTAAGGCGGGGGAAATGCATTTCGCACATACCGGGTCCTTTGCTAGGGATTAGACCGTTGTTGATCATGGAGGCTTTCCACTGAGGCAATCCAAACAATAATAATAATAATCAACCGGCTTATGTGGAGACTCGACTAATCAATACCCCACTAAAACCACCCTCCTCCCATGTGCCCCGCGCTTATGGCAGGAAAGGCGTGAGATACAGAACGTAGTTACGCCCACACCGATCCTAGCGCACAAGTGCTTGAGAATGCCCCGGGAGAGGCAAACTCACTTCGTCAACAGGGGTGAAGACTCCTCTGCTCCCTAGATGCTAGAGGGCCCCTGCAGCGGTATTTCAGGGAGGGAGGTCATGCGCATACCTGCGCCTCCGGGCTCCCGACTGACGTCGG
The DNA here is from genome assembly GCA_039645545.1 of Dendrolimus houi. Lineage (NCBI taxonomy): Eukaryota > Metazoa > Arthropoda > Insecta > Lepidoptera > Lasiocampidae > Dendrolimus > Dendrolimus houi. The sequence goes on from JBBJBW010000056.1 coordinate 355,220, forward strand.
CGCCCGCGAGACGCATGCGCACTACCATCTCTCTCCCTATCTCGTTCCGCGGCCTCCTTATGAGACACTACCGCCTCGCAGAAATTGGCCGCACCCACCCACCAATCGTCGCTGTGCAGCATGGCTTGCACCAGATCGCCCAGCGATTCGATCGGTCCTACAAGCGTCTCGAGTTCAAACCTCTGAGGTGCCCATGCTGCGCACTCGACTAGCGTGTGTAACGCCGTGTCTAGCGCGCCACATTGGCGGCATTGGGGTGAAGGCAAGCAGCCCGCAATCTGACACAGATACTTATCGAAGCAGCCGTGCCCGGTAAGTATCTGTGTCATTCTGAAGGTCAGGGTCCCGCGTTTCCGCGAGAGCCATCGCAACAGCTGCGGTCGAACCGCCTCCACCGTGTCAATGCCAGCAACAGGGTTTTCCAACTCTACTGACCAAGATTGGATCATGGCCGCGGTTTCCCGCGTCCTGATCACCTGGAGTTCGGCCTGGCCATAGACCAGGCCACGGGCGAGGGCATCCTGTCGGGAGCGCCGAACTTTGGCTATCACGTCCGCCTGGAGAGGCCAGGGCGGATCGCCTGCCAAGAGTGTCGACGCCGTCCACGACACTGTATGGTATCCTCGGATGGTCCTCACCGCCAGGACCCGTTGTGCGCGGCACAACAAAGTCCTATTGTGGCGGTGAAGTGCAGTGGACCATACGGGTGCACCGTACAGGGCCATACTCCTAAGGATGCCCATGTAGAGTTTCCTAGTCGTCCCCCCCGGTCCCCCCACGTCGGGAAGAAGCCGAGAGAGGGCGCCTGCGGACCTCACGAGCTTGGGAACTAGCTGTTCAAAGTGCGCTTTGAACAGCTATTTCCTATCAAGAATTAGCCCCTGATATTTCATCTGGGGGCCTACACGAATGTCCACCCCTTGGACTGTAACGGACCAAGTCCGCGGGGGGGTTACGAAACCGCCTATGGAACATGATGGCCTCCGTTTTCGCGGGGGAGACCTTCAAGCCCAGCCTACCTATTCTTCGGACCACGATCGCCAGCCTGGCGTTGGCGAGGTCCACGGATTCCGCGAATGACGCAGCGCGTGCCGTGAGTAGGGTGTCATCCGCAAAGCAGATTAGCCCTATTCCGGGCAGGACCGGAACCCGAAGGATCCAGTCATAACCGACGTTCCAAAGAACCGGCCCGAGGACCGATCCCTGTGGGACGCCGCACGCGACGCGTCGCCGACCTATCGCGCGATTCTCGGACTCGCCGCCCTCCCAAAGGATGTATCTGTCCTGGAGGTACGCGCCCAACAGCCTCGTGAGGTACGGGGGGACTCCGTGTGCACGAAGCCCCTCCCTGATCGTCTCGTGAGGGAGGCTGTTAAAGGCGTTCGCTATGTCTAGCGAAACCGCCAGGACAGTATCCTTTGCTTGGACTGCGTCGTCCGTTACAGATCGCAGTGTCTCGAAGGCGTCCAACGTGGAGCGCCTCCGCCGAAACCCGAACTGCGTCTGTGCTAGCCCCGGCTCCACAGTATCGAGATGCTTAAAGAGGCGTTCCGCTAAGATCTTCTCGAAGACCTTGGCGACCTCGTTAAGCAACACTATGGGCCTGTAGGCGGACGGATCGTTGGGAGGACGGCCTCCCTTGGGAATCAGGCATAATCGGCCCTCCTTCCATTGCGACGGGAACTGACCTGCGCGAATACAGGCATCGAACAGTTCCCGCAGCTGGCCGCGTAGGTGTTTGGCGGCCAGGAAGAGGAGCCGACCCGGAACCCCGTCGGGTCCCGGAGCCGTCTTCCTGCCCCGGAGCCGGTCCAGGGCGACGTCTAACTCTTCCTCGGTGATGGAGTGAGGCTCCACCTCCGAGGTGTCGGGAATGATTGGACCCATATCGGGGGGAGTGAAGATCCCCGAATCCGGGAAGAGCCCATCGATAACCGACCGGAGGACCTCGGGTTCGAGCGTTTCCGTAGCCGTGGAGGTGCAGGGCCGCAACGTGTTGCGGACCGCACGGTACGGACGCCCCCAAGGGTCCCGGTCCAATGTCTCGAGGAGCTCCTCCCGAGCCCTGGCTTTCGCTCGCAGAATTGCGATCGAAAGGGCCTTTCTGGCCTCTCTGAACTCCCCACGAGTCCATTCTCCTCAACATAGTCTGGAGGACGACGCGCTCTGCTGCGTTTGAGCCTGTGGCTGATTCTGCGGACTGCCCTCCGCAGTTCAGCCAGCTCCTCAGTCCACCAGTGGACCGATGTACGCGGCGGCGGTCGTTTGGCTCGAGGCATAGCAGCGTCGCAAATCCTTTTGAGGGATTTGCGCATGTGCTCAGCCTGCGCCTCCAGATTCCCCAGGTCGGCTGGATAGGTCCAGCATTCGATGATGGCCCTCTCCTCGGCCTGCTCCGCGTCGAGCTTGGTAAGAGCCCAACGCGGGAGCCGGGAGGGGCCCTGAACAGGGTTAGCGCTAGGCGAGGGGGAGAGCTCGAATCTGATGTACAAGTGATCAGACAGAGTTTCCACCTCCTCCAGCACTCTCCATCCTACCACTCTGCGGGCGGCCGCATGTGTGGCGAATGACAAGTCGATGATCGATCCACCCCGCGCACGTACGCAGGTCTGGACCGACCCCTGGTTCAGGATGGACAGGTTGGATTGAAGCGCCCAGTCTTCAACCGCCCGTCCCCTAACATCGGTAATCGCGTTTCCCCAGGATTGGTGCTTGGCATTGAAGTCGCCTAGGACGAATATCGTCTTCGGCGCTAGTCTGCCGACGGCTGCCCTAATGGAGTTCAAGGCGAGCTCGTACTCCGCCAGGGGGCGGCTCCGCGTGAGGTACACGCCTATGATGACGTAACCTCCGCTTTCCGCCACCGCGTAGCCCTTTCCTCTTTCGAGACTGGTGAGCGGTGTGCCAGATCCGGCTCTGGCGACCACGGCTACCACATCATCGAGATCCCCCACCCAGTTCCTGGCTGGGGGTACGTAATAAGGTTCGCTTATTACGGCCAAGTTTGCTTGCCACTCCGCCATCGCCTGCAGGCACAAGTCCTGGGCGTCGGAGGAGTGGTTAACATTAGCTTGGAAGAGTGTTAAGGGTGTACTGGGCATTTAGGTGTCCATAGGTAACCCCCTTCCACTCGCCGGTCGTTTATTCGCCCTCGGGTGGACGAATTTACCCTTGACGTATGGGGGCTGGCAGTGCCTCGCCAACGTCGGGTGGGTAGCGCGTTTGCCCCCCGCCGCGCACACGGCGCAGTGGGGGTCGCGGGCTGTGCAGTCCGGCTGCTTGTGTCCGCTCTTACCGCAGCGGAGACACAAGCTGGTCCGGTCCGGGCACGAGTCCGGGCAAGTCTGGGTGCCGTGGCCGACGTTGAAACAACGGTAACAACGTATGGGCCGGGCTTCCAGAGCCTCCACCTTTGCCGAGGTGAAGCCCACCAGAAGGTAGCCCCGCTCGGCGATGGCTTTGGCTGCAGAGACGGGGCACATCACGTATGATGCGCCCATCCCCCCAGGTCCTATACCGATGTGCCTCACCTTAACATCGTCGGGCAGGCAGTTGCCCACGCTGGCGATGGCACTGCGAAGCCCATCTACGGTGGCCGACTCATCCAGCCCTGAGACGTAAAGCTCCCCACGCTTTACGGGGCGGATGACTTCGGCCATCCCTTGGAGTGCCCCACGAAGGGCCTCGGCGACGCGGTTCGCCCTAGTTGCGCTCTCGGGTCCTGGGGGGAAGTCCAGGAGACGAGCGTCCCGGGCGGTCCGCGTCACTTTCAGTCCCTCTCTGAGGCCTAACTCGGTGATATTGACCACCGAGGCGGCCTTTGCGAAGACCTCCCGGTATCCAATACCGTTTTTGGCCGATTCCGGCAGCAATTTGGTAATAATTGCTGCCGATCTCGGCTCCTGGAATACCACGGGCTTCGTAGCCCGTGGCTTGCGCGCCGGTTTCCGCCCCGATGGCAGAGCCGGTGCTTGCGCCGAGGGAGGGGGGCGGGGGGTTTCCGCTCCCGCTCCCCTGCCCTTCTTCCTCCGAACGACCGTGGACCACGCCCCTCCCTCCGGAACGGGGGTGGGGGCAGGGGCCACCGCAGCCGATGATGGCGCAACAGCAGGTGCCGTGACGGCGGGTGCCGCGACGGCCGGTGTCGCGGCCGCGGGTTTGGCCTTGAGCCTGGGGGCCAGCTTGGGGGCCGGTGGCCCGGGCTTAGGCGCCGGAGCAGAGGCGGCGGCGAGAGCTGCGGCTCGGCGCAGCTTCTTCGCCTTCTGCTTCACCCCCCCCTCTTCACCTTCTTCTTGGGGGGAGGGGGTGGCGGTGGGGAGTCCGCCACCCCGACGACGGGGGCTACCACCACCTCCATCGGTACCGGGGGAATTACTTCCCTCGGGGCCCGGTGGGCGGCTGCGGCAGCTCCCGCCGTTTTAGGCAGCGGTTGTGCCTCCGCAGCCTTTTTCCTGTCCGCCGCGAGTGGCGGGCGAAGAATTGCCGCGGGCGGCAGCCGCTCCTCAATCCCGGCAAGCCGGGCGTCCAACATAGCGCCCACGGTGCGGGCGATGATATGCGTGAGCATATCGTAGTCCACACCGGTGTGCGCAGCGGTTGGTGTAGGAACCGCCACGACGGCGGTAGCCGGAATCGTTTTTTGGACCGCGGCGGATATATGAAACGGCTCCGGGGCCGGGACTTTTTCCGTCGCGGCGGCCTTGGCCTTCCACTTGGCGGGTACGGGACCCGGCTCCGCCGTTACAGCCGGAACCGGGGCCGCATCCGCAGCGGGGGCCTTCATGGCCTTCCGCATCTGCTCGAACTCCTTGCGGTAGGAGAGGTTCTCCAACCGCAAGGCGCCGAGCTCGGCGCGCAGCCTGGAGTTCTCGTTGCCGAGTCTCCAGGCTTCCGACTCTGGATTCCGCGTCACCAGTGTGTCGACTATGTCAGACAGCCGGGTCGCAGCCTCCTTCAGTCGGCGCACGTATGCGCCCTTCAGGTTGCCCGACGTCTGGGCGACCTGTAGGATGTCGGCGACCTGGGCGCTCGCCGCTAGGCGGAGCTCCCCTGGGCCGAGCACACGCACGTCCCCTATAAGCGCGGTGCACTGGCTAGCCGCGGCCAGTTTGGCGGCCGTGGCCCTTCTGGCCCTACGGCCCCTTTCCCCCCCTTCGGTGCGGAGGTAGGCCTCCGCACCCGCGAGCACGCTCACCGTCGCGTCGCCCGCGCGACGCAGCGGCGATCGCGCCCGCGCCGGCGTGGAAGCACCCGATGTGCTTTCCGAGTCGGCGCTGCGGTCCCAGAACCGCAGCCTCGGCTCGGGAGTAGAGCTAGACGAAGCGGTGGCGGCGACGGTCCCAGTAGGGAAAGAAAACGAGTTGGCGCCGCCACCGCACCTACAACACCGTCCCTAACAACGACCCCGGCTGTTGGCGCGGGTGAGGCCTGCGCGGCAACCGGTGTCGCGGGGCGGTCGTCCCCCACGCTGCGCACCGGTGAAGCCGGCGCGCAAGCTGATGCCGAGGGCACGGGTGAAGCCCGCGCGCTGATCGACACCGTCGTGGGGCAGCCGCCCCCTGTTGCGGCCGAACCGGCCGCCGTGTACGCCGGCTCAACCGGGAGTGGCGTATACGCGACCTGTCCCGCGTCTGCCCCGCAAAAATGCCGGATCGCGTCGTCGAGCGTGCACTCCGGCGAGTCCGGGACACTGCCCGACGGCGCGATATCTAGATGGTCCACGTGCACGGGTGAGGCCCGGGCAGGCGGCGACGGCGCCACGTAGACATTTTCTACTATCGTGCTAGCCGCGCTTACGGCCAGCGACACGGCCGAGTTCGCGGCAAGCACGATTTCCCTATCTACGGCCGTGTGTGCCGCGCTCTTGCGCGCGGCACGCATGGCAGGAGCCCTAGGCGCGACGGGAGCCGAAGGCGGCCCCATCGTCGCGCTCTCCTTTTCGCGGGGCTCGGCGGCGGTGAGGTCGACCACCGCCGGTGCACCCCCTATCGAGGCGGACGGCCCGGTAGCCGTGACAACGGCTGGACCCGGGCGCCCGAGACGAGGTTCCGCGGCGCTGCGGCTGCGACGAACCAGGGAAGACTTTTTTTCCCGCGTCTCCCCTATCTCCTTCATGGCCCATCCATTATTGGAGCCGCTGTGATCCCGCTTACGCGGGACACTCGGCTCCCTGGGGGCCTTCGGGGTACTTGGGCCGTCCATTACTGGAGGCCCTGACCCGAGAGGAGACCAGAAAGGCGCGCGAAAACACTACACACACAAAAACCGTTACAAAAGCGCGCGCAACCGATTTTGCGCACGACACTAGCAAGCGGAAAGAGAAATGGGACTCACCGGCTAAAACTGCTTTCCGCACCGCAATCCAAACGAACAAACACTAGTTCACTATCACCTGTACACAGAACTAACAATTTATCGCTTTTCCAGGTAGAAAAGCGCGAAAAATTTTATTAGATAGATGTGAGGAGCGCATTCGTGACCGCTACGCAAGGAAGCTGATCACGAACTGGACGCCCACGCCGCTGCCGTGACCTCGGTTTTGATACTCCAAACCACGCCAAGCGCCGCCCGCTGATATTTATATCGAAAAAGTATGATAATGAAATACATATATATAAATAAGGCTTATCTTATACTACTTAAAATTACTTAGATTCTAGTTTAAAATTAAAATTGTGTAAGTTGTATATAAAATAAATAAATGTTATATCTATAATATGCATATTATATAAATACATAAAATATATCACCACGTCTACGAGTCTGTATTCCACCACATTTATATCGTGCTTGATGACGCTACATGGTGAATGAGAGATAAATCGACGTAATGAGAAACATTACGTAGATTTATTTCTCCTCACGGCGTCCTCCACCACCCTAACACAAAAAGCTTCCAGCCAAGACCTGGACTCTTTACCGGCCAACATCTTGCATATTGTTGACTCTGTCAACTCAATTTTTGTTGTAGCTTCCAGGTCTTGCCTGGAAGCACCATATTTCGGGCACTCAACAAGTAGATGTTGGATTGTCTCCGGTATGTCTCTATCACAGACATACGCTGAATTATCCTTACATTTAAAGCGGTGAAGGTACGCCGCGAAGCCGCCATGCCCCGTCATCGCCTGGGTAAGTACCGGACTGACCTTAATTTTTCTTATTAGACCATAGGTGGTCACCGCATCCGGCAGAAAAAGTTTTGTCACTACTCCGGTGGGACTCTCTGCGTACCGTTTAGCCCATTTACGGACGCTATCCCGTTGGATCTCTGCTTTTATGTACGACAGAGTACATCGGTCGTACGCCGCTGGTACCTGGGTTAGTTGTGCTGCTGACTTGGCCAATTCGTCAGCTCGCTCATTTCCTGGGACACCAACATGAGCCCTGACCAAGTACAGCCGAGTTGTACACCCTTTCCTCGTTAACTTTGCGATATTCTTGCGAATAGCGGTAGCAAGAGGGGGGGACGTGTCAGGATTAGAGACCACGTCCAAGGATGACCTCGAGTCACTGAGCACGGCTGCCTCTTCGTAATCCTGTTTTAATAAATGCTCAGTGGCTTGGAAGAGAGCATATAGTTCTGCCTGAAAGACCGTGCAAAATGACTCGAGTTTCATCCTCCTGGCCTCAACCTCAACCCCATCATTCCAGCAGCTATAGGCGGCCCCTGCCTGATCACCGGTTTTACTGCCATCTGTATACATCTGCAGCTTTGGTAGCCGGTGTGTTTCAGTAGTTTCGGGCTGCATGTCGTTGAGGCAGACATATGATATGTCTACCTCTTAGGCTGGATGAGGGGCCTGCAAAAAGCCCACACGGCCCTCGAGCTGTCTGTTTTCTTGGCCAGGTACAAGTCGTCCCCGTTTTGCCTCATATAGCTGAGCCGCTTCGGCGATTCGAAGATCAAGCGGAAGTAGCCCAGCCAATATGAGAGCCGCATTTAGCGAGACTGTCCGGTAATCTCTTATCATCTTTATTGCAAATCCTCTCTGTACTGTATTCAGCTGCTTCTGCACACATAATTTTTTTGCTGCTGGCGCCCACACGTTACACGCATACATTAAAATTGGTTCTATGAACGAAACATATGTCGTCCGAATAACCTCCGGAGTCAAACCCCAGGTGGTCTTCGCTGCACAGGCCAACATTTTATAGATATTTAGGGCCTTGCGACAGATCTGCATTACATGACTGTTGAATGTTAACTTCTTGTCTATCACAAGACCCAAAACCTTCACCTCATCAACCAGGTTTATACGTACGCCGTTCATGTATATGAATGGGATATCGATCTTTCTTTTCCTAATTACCATCATAGCCTTTGTTTTATGAGGTGCGAAGTTTAGTTTATGTTTGACTCCCCATCCATACACGTGAGCCAGAATAGGATTCGCTGTGGCCTGGATAGTATCAGCTGAGTGCCCGGAGAATACCAGAACGATATCGTCGGCAAATGCTTGGACGTACGCTCCCATTGCGCTCAGTTCGTCTAGTAGCGAATTTAAAAGAAGGTTCCAAAATATCGGTCCACCGACGGAGCCTTGTACACAACCCTTCTCGGTTGCCCTCCGACGGGTTTGCCCCATATAGCGGACCGACACCCCTATCCTATCCCTAAGGTAATCAGCAGCAAGCTTTCGTAAGTTAAATGGGCACTTCATATCGATAAGTCTACATTTAAGAGCTGGCCACCAAGCATTCTCCAAAGCCCCCTCAATATCGAGTGAGACCAAAACTGCAATTTGCTTCTGCTCTAGGATGTTTCTAATGTGGTGCACAAGATTGTACAGCGCATCTTCTGTACTCCGTTGCGGGACGAAGCCATACTGGTTAAGGTTTATTTTGGGCAATAGGTGCTATTTGATGCATCTGACTAGCATTTTCTCAAAGATCTTGCCCAAGATTGACAGCAACCCTATTGGACGGTATGACTTCGGCTGACTATAGTCTTCCCGTCCCGGTTTCCTTAACATCACTACCACAGCCTCTTTCCAAGGTGATGGGAAGCATGACAGATTGAAACATTTATTAGATATACCCAGAAAGATTTCAGGTGCCGCGAATATTGCCCAACGACATATATCAGCAGTAAACCCGTCTCCACCTGGGGCTTTTTTCGGTTTGAAACTATTCAGCGACCTTCGTAGTTCTGCCACCGTAAATGGTGGGTCATCTTGGTCATCTGGAAACCTGTAGGCTGCAGTTTCTGCTTTCCGTCTTATGTCAGCATGAAAAGAATTTTCTATGCCCACATCGTCTACTGGATAAAATGTAGCTGCCAACAGGTCAGTGGAGTCCTCAGGCCCTAGAACAGCTCCGTCTCTAACAAGAAGTTCATCCTCATCCCGACCTATTGCTCCTCTCATCACTCGGTATACTCCGTCCCACAGACTTTCTCTGTCTTGCCTGGTGCAGAATCCTTTCCAACTTCTAGTCTGTGCAGCCATGGCCTCCTTCTCATACTTCTTTTTGGCTTCCAAGTACTCGCTAATGACGTAGTCTCTACGTCGTGGCGTGGCACTGCGGATTCGTCTTCTATGTCTCACCATATCTCTCTTCAAGCTACTGAGTTCCTCGCTCCACCAAGGTAAGTATTTCTTTTTATTCGTATTTTTAATTTTAGATAGTATATTTTCACAGCATTCCTTAATTGCGTCTGTATATGTTTTAACTGTCTGCTCTATTTCATCATATTTTTCTATTTTATTAATTTCATCAACTGTTATTCTTTTTAATTGCAGATGGTTTTTTACTTCTTCAGTAAAGCGAGGCCTGTCGGCCTTCTTTGTATTATAGATACGTGTGGAAGTTTTAGGTTTCTCCCCAGAGGGCTTTTCCAGAAGCATATCGAACAATATCGCGTTGTGATCTGCAGTTATGATGTTTCCATCGACTCGCCAATTTCGGACAAAGGACGTGAGTCCACTAGTGCAGACTGTAATGTCGATACTACTCGTCAGCCTACGTCCGCCCCTGACTGTGTCGAACGTTGGTTCTTCCCCTAAGTTCAGGATCTCCATTCTTAGCTCATCTAAGAATCCCCTGACAATCTCACCTCTGGCGTGTTCTGACGTGCTGCTCCACCAAGTACTCCATCCGTTTACGTCGCCACCCACCAGAATAAGATCAGTTTGCATATGTACAAGAACCTGCCTTAGCCTTAATAAATAGGGTTCAAGTGGCTCACTGCTCTCAAAATACACTGATACCACTCCTATTCTCCATGTGTCTGTTTTTAAAATCGTAGCAGCTATATTCTCGTCTACCAGGAGGGGATTTGTATGAATTTCAATGTTATCATCGAATATTATTATAGCCGCCTTCACTGGTTTCCTTGTTAACCTACTCTGTACCACGCGTGTACCAGTATACCTCTTGAGTCTACCCACGGAGCCAACATATGGTTCTTGGACCAATGCATAACTAAATCTCATGTTTTGGGCCTCTTGTAGGAGTTCCTGTGTCGCCAACCTTTTCTTCTGTAGATTCGCCTGCACGATTTTGTACCGCCTCTTGTTCTCATTTGCTGTAGGAGAGACCACCATTGCAGTCGTGCCTTCATCTTTAGCAATAAGAAATACTTGCCCTAGCTAATTTGTCCCATTTTCTGCGTATAGGGCAGTCCATAATGAAGGCGTCATGTTCGCTGTTCTTTTTGCCTGTAAGCAGTTGGTACAGCTTGGTAACTCACCTGTGTTATATTTTGAACATTCAGATCTTAAATGTGATCCACCACAATAACTGCAGGTTACTGTCTCTACAGGTTCTTGGCACATTCTACGCCCATGTCCGAAGCCAAGACACCGAGTACATTGGACCAGCGTGGACTGATCTTCAACGTACGGGTGTTGTAAATCAATATGGATCTGCTTAGCTGCCGTCAGTCTCTGCCATACTTGAGGGGATACCTGAAGGATGACATGGGGCTCATGTGAGTTCCTTGCTCTTCTGCGATATCTCTCGGTGACCTTGAAATACTCGCTTGCCATACCATTCCATAGGTCCTTATTTTGGTTTTTAAGTGAAGCAATAATATCTTCCTCTGTATTGTAACTGAGGACATTTTTTATAATAATAAATGGGTCTTTGACTGTCGCCTCTTCAAATTTAAGCCTCTGATCCATTTTCAGTCTGCTCTCCATTTTAGAAAGTTCTTCTCTACTTCCACAGCTTAAGACTACTTTCTGATTTCATACCTTTCTAATCTTTTTGATTTGTAGTCCGGTATTCTTTGCGTTAAGAACAGTTCGAACTTTTCCTAGTATTTCTTCACTAGTGTCTTTTTCCTCTACAGATGATATGATGATAGAATGTTTTGGTTTTGGCATTACGGTTGATAAGTTTGGGCGGCTGGGCTTAGCTAAAATTTCTGCATAGGTGGGAGCCCCGCCTTCTTTAAATGCTGCCACTTGCCGACCCATTTCTTCAGTAACTTCCCGCAGTTCCCTTATTTCTGCTGTCATACTATCTAAGTCAGTATGCCCACCAGTGCACTTTGTCGTCTTATTTAAGACATCGTCTATCCTATCTACTACGTCATACGATATTATTTTCCTAATGTTCTTAATTTCAGACAGAGTCTCATTGATCGATGTCTTTACATCAATATTTCTTATTGTATTTGCCAGTTCCAATATCCGATTGGCATGGTCTTCATTTAAATGTTTCAGTTCACTTTCTTTCTGAGAAATGAAGTTCTCCATTTGGATTCTCAGTGTTTGTTCTGTTTCACTCTGACGAAGTACTATCTCATACAGTTCCGTTAGGCTGTTTAGCAAGGTTTTTTTGGCAATTCAAATGGCAATTTTAATGTTGCCTGCTAATTCCAGTTGCGTTTTAGCCGCCTGAAACAGGGTATTTGCAGCGGCCGCTGCGCTTTCCGCCCTTTCAGGAACTGGTTTCCCAGTTTCCTTTACTGACGTATGCCCAGCGACATCTAAGGATGTCGATGTTTTAGGACTTTTTGACTGCTTCTGATGTACTAGGCTCATTTGTTTTATGTTCTTTCCTGTTAGACTCATTATTTTGTTTAGATATGACAATTTTGTAATGTGTGGCTCCCCAACGAGGAAGTGACCGGGAGTGAGAACCTCAAACCCATCTAAATCACTCTCAATACGTGAAAGTGGTCTAGAATTTCGGCACGCTTCAATTTGAGTCAGAACTGTTGCTAGCTCCTCGTACGTCAGGGTTGTATCACCAATTACTCGACGCAAATGAAACTTAACCGACTTCACACCAGCTTCCCATAACCCTCCGAAATTTGGTGAATGTGGCGGGATAAAATGCCACGTAGTTCCGTTTGATGCTAAAGTTTCTGCTAACTCTTTATGCAACCTCGATTTTTCCGCGTAGAACAATTTATCTAGCTCCCGAGACGCTCCTACGAAATTTGTTCCGTTATCACTCCATAAATTGGAGCAATAACCACTACGAGACACAAATCATTTAAAGGCAGCTAAAAACCCTTGGGTCGTCAAATCGCTAACTACTCCAATATGTATGGCTTTCGTAGTCATGCACACAAACAAGGAAATGTAACCTTTGTAGGCATGTTGACCCCGTCCCTTTGAAATTCGCAACATTAATTGGACCCGCAAAATCCACGCCACTATTACTAAATGGGCGTGTTGGTGTTACCCTAGACGACGGTAACTGTCCCATCAATGGCGTTGTAGTTTTGGCTGAATATCTGATACATTTTACACAGGTACGCATATGACGTTTCACTAAATCTTTAGCCCCCAGTATACAATATCTGGACCTTAGGTACGCCAACATCAACTGTGGTCCGCCATGTAGAGTTTTTGAATGTGCATCAGCTATCACCAAATCTGTGAGATTAGATTTCTTCGGAAGTAGTAGAGGATGTTTCTGACCTTCACTGAGTGGTGCTTTGTCCAACATTCCTCTAACTCGTAAATTGTCATTTCCATCTATAAAAGAAGTCAACGATTTCATCTGCCCCTTCAATTTTCCCAATTTATTAATCATTAAAAAAATTATCTCTTCAGCGAAATTTTTCCTTTGACATTTCCTCACACATACATCCATTGCTTCTCGTAATTCTTCCGCTTTTAAAAATCCTTTCTTTATGCTCGTATTCTTTCTTCATGATTATACACGTCTCACATATACAACCACTCTGATAAGTTTATTTAAAGTCGAATATTTATTCCAAATTATGTCATCATTGCTAGCAACCAAATTAACTTTAATTTCTTCTAATTCTGTATCTAAATCTTTTACTTTACTGTACTTGATGTCCCTTTCATGCAAAAACTCTGGACCTTCAAACCATAATTTATTACCCATTAATTCTAAGGGTTTAAGACCTCTCGATGCGCAATCAGCAGGATTCGATTTCGATTGCACATGAGACCACTGATGGGCTTCTAATGTCAAAATTTCAGACACTCGATTTGCTATGAACGTCTGCCAACGACTTGAATGGCTGTTCAGCCATGCAAGCACCACCGTAGAATCGGTCCATGCCTGGATGCATCTTTTTGAGATATTAAGCGTTTCTGCCACTTCAATTAAAAGTTTCGTAACGAGAACCGCTCCACAAAGCTCCAGTCGCGGAATAGAAATTTGTTTAATTGGCACTACTTTCGTTTTGGCTGTTACAAGCGAAACATGAACATCTCCATTCTCACCAACAACTCTGATATAGACAGCCGCAGCGTATGCCAATTTGGAGGCATCACTGAATCCATGGAGTTCAACAAGGACATTATTTGCACTAGTGTTAAGCCAGCGAGGTATTTGCAACGTGGAAAGGTGAGTAAGTTCCCTGCGATAGGTAAGCCATTCATTTAAAATATTGTTTGGAACTGCTTCATCCCATGCTACACCTGATAACCACAGCTTTTGTATCATCGTTTTTGCGAGTATTACTGCAGGTGCAACACAACCAAGCGGATCAAATAAACGTGCTACGTCTGACAAAATTATTCTTTTTGTTACAGGTTCCTGACCCTGCGGTAGCAACACCGTATATTGAAAGGTATCCATCATCCTGTTCCAGGTAAGTCCTAACAACTTTATTATATCATCTACTTTGAGTTTTAGTTCTTCATTCATACTTATCCCATCTCTGCTTTCTTGAATTCTATCTAATAGCTGTTTACTGTTGCTCGACCATTTCTGTAGCTTAAATCCTCCTTTCTGTAGTAATTCATTCATCTCATTATAAATTATTATTTCTTGCTCAACTGTATCACAACCAGTCAGCAAGTCATCCATGTAAAAATCTTGAATGACTCTTCCCGCTGCCATCGGATACTTCGCCCCTTCATCGATAGCAACTTGCTGTAATGCTTTTACCGCCAGATATGGAGCCGACGCAGTACCGAATGTAACCCGCAACAATCGATAATCTGTTACTTTACTTTCAGCATTTTCCTTCCAAAGTATTCTTTGGAAATCTATGTCTTGCTGTGCTACTTTTATCTGCCGATACATTTTTATGATATCTGCCGATAAACAAATCCGGTATAACCTCCATTTCATTAAGAGATGTCGCAACTCTGGCTGCAATCTTGGACCGACCATCAGAAGATCATTAAGCGAAATTCCATCTTCACCTTTGCAGGAAGCATCGAAGACTATTCTGACCTGAGTTGTATCTTTGTCAAACCTTACTACTGCAAAGTGAGGTAAGTATACTGCTTTTGAATTATTTACTTCCTCTTTCGGTACCTTTTCCAAATGTCCCAGTGATAAATATTCTTCCATAACTTATGAATATTTTGCTCTCATATCCGAATTTTTTTCTAATTTATTTATTACAAATTTTAATATATTTCCCGCTATTTTCTTACTATTCTTTATTTTCAGATCCAGTTCTTCGTTCTTGAATGGCAACCTAACCACATATCGACCAGTCGTATCCCTGGTAGTCGTGTAACTGAAGAACTCCTCACATCGCTTCTCTTCATCGGTGAGTATACCACCTTTATTTAACTGAGGTTCAGCTTCCAGTTCCCAAAACTTTTTTAACATATCGTTAACCTCGACACAGGAATGCATAACTACTACATTCGCTGTTGGTTGATGTAAAGCTCTAACTCTACTTGATAATATCCAGCCCAACGAAGTATTTTGAGCCAACAAGTTGTTTTCAGGTCCTTTTCTAACACCGTCTTGAATAACTTTACTATATACTTCGGCACCTAGCAAAATATCAATTTTGTTAGGTGTGTTATACTGTGGATCAGCTAACGGTAAGTCCCATACCCACTCAGAAGTTACTATTCTCTTGCTAGGTAGAAGAGTAGTTATAGACTTTAGAATATAAACATCTACTGATAATTTTACCTTTGCGTCATAAATCGAGCTAAAGGTTAAAGTTGTCCTACCTTTAGCTGAAACACTCTGATTTCCTTCCAAACCTAATATATATCCTTTTACTGGGGACTTCTTAAGACCCAAGTACTGAGCTGTTGCTTCCGTAATAAATGATGCTTGTGCACCTTGATCAAGCAAAGCCCTGATAGTATATTGATCCCCTTTGTTATTTTCAGCTCGTACGAGTACTGTTGCGAGCAGCACCTGACTACGTGCTTCCATCCCGCCTGATGAAAAGCACACCACAGGAGCGGAAGTAGTTGCTCCACTCTTAACTACTGATATCGTGCCAACTTCACTCGTTGATGAACCTGCACCACCTAATGATGAACCTGCATTCCCGGAACCATTAGGATGAAGCAACGAATGCTGTTTGCGATTACACACCCTGCACGATATCTTTGACAAACAAAACTTGGCTGAATGTTTATCACCCAAACAATTAAAACATATTCTGTATTTCTCAACGAAACCACGACGTGCCTGTACCTCTGCGTTGGCAAACTCTTTACAGTTAGCTAAACGATGATTATCGCTACAAAACTTACACACCACATTTGCTACATGAAATGTCTTAGGTTTATGAGTATAAGACCGATTGTTAAATTTGGCTCCTGAGTCCAGGAATTCTAACGCGCGATATCTACTGGTTATAAATTCCTTAAATTGCGTCATAGTTGGTAAATCTTGTGAAGAGTTGCTAGCTATCTGTAATTCCCATTGTTTTCTGGACTCAGAATCCATCTTTAATGTAAGCATATAAATTACTATAACGTTCCAAGTAGATACATCAACTCCTAAATTAGCTAAAGAACCAAGACATTCTGTAGTTGTATCTATCATTTCTTTTAACAGTGTTGGTGATTCTGACGAAATTATTTTCTGATTAAACAATCTTTTTAAAACAGAATATGTAAGAAATCTTTTATTATTATACCTCTCCTCAAGCATTGACCAACATCTATCATAGTTATCGGAAGATATATTAATGTGCCTTACTAATTGCTCTGCCTCTCCTGACAGAAGCCCTTTCAAATATTGCATCTTTTGTGCTTTGTCAATCTCTGACTTATGCACAAGAAATACAAACAAATCCCGAAATGTAGACCATGGACTATAATCACCAGAAAACTGTGGAATAGTTATTTTAGGTAATTTCACATTATTATGGTTAGAGCAATTAGCATGTTGCGATGTTTGTGTTACATTTGTTGAAAAAGCAGATAACTTAGATTTCAATACACATTTATACTCTACATAACACTCCTCGGTAACATAAAACAAATCATCAGTTACATATTTTGTAGCTTGTAATAATTTAACATCACTACTACTAACAATGTTTGAATGATTACTCAAATATTGAGCCCACATTGCTTATAACGATTCCAATCTACTTTCCATATAATCTTTAGTTAATCTTTCTTTAGAAGACTTTTTGAAATTCAGAAAACTTTTCTCAATTCGTTTTTGGAAATCACATTGTAAATGTATCTTAGACTCCATCATAATTAAAGAAAAATAAGCTAACTCCAAATTTACAATAACAGTTCAATTTCAATTCAAAATAAAGTTTCAATAATACAAATTCTTAAAAAAAATGTAAGTCCCAAACTACAAGTAAATTTTCTTCAAAAATATTCTAAGTGTTTGAAATAAGCAATCAAAAAAAAAATTGGGCATAGGTTCCCCGTCTGAACCAAATTCTTAAAACTATTCTAAGTCCTAAAATTAACTCTAAAATTTCACAAGTGACAAATCGATAAAATTATTCAAATCCATTAACGAATGAATTTAGAGTTCAAAATTGACTAACTTTTACCACTAATAATATCAAAGTACTTACTGTTTATTCCATGGATGACACTCGCACTTCACTACTGGATGACGTCACGACGCACACGCACGTAGCCACTTAATGACGTCACAACTTACACGCACTTAGCCGCTCAATGATGTCACAACGACCACGCACTCGGCCGCTTGATGTTGACGTCACGCCTTTGCCGCACCCCCTGCTGCTACCTGATTGGTTGGACTTTTCCTGGTCACAACCCTGCTCCTCCCTCCGACCACTGCCCTCCTGCAGTTATCGGACGGTCTGCTGATCAGTACCCCGCCTGGTACTGAGCTTCCCTCTTGCTAGTAGGTTCCAAACGGCTCTTCACCGTACCCCCGGAACCAAGTCCTTATCCACCCAGGACTTATCAAAAACGCTCTTTGATTTAATCCGTATCCGACTCCAGCAAGGACCAAAAAATGTTTAATCAGTCCTGGGAGAGAGGGAATTTTCTATACAATATAATAAAATTATAAACATATAGATCTCGAAAAAATTTACTGCAGTGAGTGCCAATTACATTCTAAGTAAATGCATCCGTGTTATGCACGTATACAATGCAAACCATACCGCGATGTAACTTTCCAGTGGCGCCATCTAGTTTATACAACATTATCTACAAACAGATGCTGTTCTCAATTGAGTGAAGACCCCAACAGTTCGGGAATTCACAAGCCGACGTTAAATGTGTAGTCCACAACTATTTCTTGGTTTGTCTAGGAAATTGTATTGTATAAAACAGATATGCTATTTTATATGGATTTGAATGTTTTACGCTTGGAAATAATTAACTTAAAAAGTGTAATAAAATAAAAATAGTTTTGACCAAGGCATTAACGACAAAACTACGATATCGGAACAGGGCTAGTGCCTGGTAAGTCGTAAACCCCGCACTCGCTTATCACCGAGAGACTGAGATAAATAGATAAACCACAGTAAAATATGACTTGAGTCGGCGGTGTGTGGACGAGTGCGGCGATTACACTAGACTACAGTAATTAATGGAGTTTTACAATACATATAATAGGTTTTAATAGTTTACATTAATTTTAATAATCATATTATAATGTCTGTCTTATTTTAGAATTGTTAAGTCAATTGCACGTCGTTACAATTTCCGATGTTTGTAGCTAGTAGATAATATTGATATTGTTAACCAACACTTGTTATGAGGCTCGCGTGGATATTGACTTGGCGGCGGAGTGGGAGGGGTGCCACGGCCCGTTCAAGCACAGAGACCGGAGTTGCCGCGGTGCTGACGCTGACGCGCTGTGATGTCCCACACAATTTATTCAATTGTCCAAACAAGTTTTACCTAAGCCAATGGTCCAGAATGATTATAATATCTTAATAGATACGCGTTATGTAATTGTTGTAGTTTAAAAAAAAGAATTCAATTTTTCTTCATTAGTCAGTTGTCCCTGGTCCTGGGATCGTCAATTATCCAATCGGCTGCGCACTTTCTTATGGCGTTTTTATCAACTGCTGTTTACTATTTTCAAGCCGTAAACCTGTTGTTTTGCCCGTTTCACAGGTATCGTCTCCTATTTTTTAGGTACCGTCAAATCTAATAATTAATTTTGTTTATTTTTCTTCCGGATATCACTCTCCGATGTCCGATGTGTTTTCGTGTCTTCTCCACGGAAAACTAAATCTAATATTTGCAGGATTTGATTTTAAAAGTCCACGCAAATCGAACTGCAATTTAATAGTGTTACCTACCGACCGTTTTTAAGCCGTACGGAACTTAAAATCTGCACTTATGATGTACACGTTTAATCTTAACTTCCATGCAATTCGCTTATAAAATCACAAGATATTTTAATCACTTGTAAAATATTTTGTCGAAATTAATATGACTCGACCGACCATATAGGATTTATTTATGAACTATTACTTAGACGAGTGTATTTAATTCGCACAGATATTGTGATTATGTACGTGCTCAACAGACGTAGGCGCGTGACTCTCAATATAATAATATTAGGAGACTTCAATGTAAATTTGTTAGAAAAAGATAGCTTTGACTTTAAAAGACTTCAGGAATTTTTCAACCACTTTAATTTGCAAAAAATAGTTGATACATCTATCTACACACTATATTTAATAAACCTACACTACGTCTGGTAACATATAGGGCCTTCCAAAACATAATACCGGACCTATTTAATCATGATTTACCTTGGCAAGATATAGGTGACGAAGTCGATTTAGATGTTAAGGTATACACACTAACCTCCTATATTGTTACTTTATTTGACTTGCATGCCCCAATGAAGAGTAAAGTATTTAGAACACCTCCAACTCCATGGATTACAGATAAAATAAAATTAATGTTCAAACTTAGAGATAAAGCTAAGAATAGATATAATAAAACCAAAATAGAAAGTTATAAACAATATTATTTAGATCTTAAGCAATTTTCGGTAGAGGCACTACATAATGAAAATAAAGGGTATTTTACACTACACATAATAATATAAACAACGCTAAAGTACTTCTGAAAAAATTAAAATCAAATATACTTCAATCACATACAGAAAACATACTCCCGGTTCTTTTTAATGACCCAGGTGGTATGAATGAAGCTTTTCTGGAAGTACCTGGAGATAACACTGTGAGCAGGGAGCAGTTTATACACTTTGATAATCAGAAGTATATTCAAAAAAGTTTCTCTTTACAAACAGTTTCCGAGGATAAAATATTAAAAATTATTAATTCACTTAAGTCGAACCGAGGAGTATAATCAGCCGTTGTGTATGGCATTTGTGGACTACAAGAAAGCCTTCGACTCTATCGAAATTTGGGCTGTTCTGGAATCTCTGCAGAGATGCCGTATCGATTGGCGATACATCGAGGTGTTGAGATGTCTGTATGACGCCGCAACGATGGCCGTTCAGATCCAGAACCGGAGGGCGAAGCCTATACCTCTACGTCGCGGGGTGAGACAAGATGATGTCATATCCCGAAACTGTTCACCAACGCGATGGAGGATGTCTTCAAAACTCTGGGATGGAATGAACGGGGCATCAACATCAACGGCGAGTGCATCTCCCACCTCCGTTTCGCTGACGATATTGTCATCTTCGCAGAGACGTTGGAGGAACTTTCCGACATGCTGAATAGCCTGAATGAATCCTCCCGACGGATCGGTCTCGGCATGAATTTGGACAAGACAAAAGTCATGTTCAACGAACATATCAAGCCGAGGCCGGTAAACGTCGATGGTTCCCCTTTTGAGGTTGTGCAGGAATATGTCTACCTTGGACAAAAGATCCACGTAGGCAGATACGGCTTCGAAAGGGCAGCCAATAGGAGGATCCAGTTAGGCTGGGCAGCATTCGGTAAGTTTCGACAGGTCTTCTCGTCGACCATTCCGCAATGCTTGAAGACGAAAGTCTTCGAGCAGTGCGTCCTACCTATCATGACATACGGTGCTGAGACGTGGACACTAATCGTGGGACTGGTCCACAAATTCAAAGTCGCTCAACGGGCTATGGAGCGAGCTATGATAGGTGTTTCTCTTATGGATAAAATCAGAAATGAGGACATCCGTAAGAGAACGAAGGTAACCGACATAGCTCGCAAAATTAGCAAGTTGAAGTGGCAGTGGGCCGGTCATGTCTGTCGCAGGACCGACGGCCGATGGAGCAAACGAGTCCTGGAGTGGAGATCACGTCTCGGTAAACGTAGTGTAGGACGCCCGCCAGCCCGGTGGACTGACGATCTACGTAAGATCGCCGGTAGGGGCTGGATGAGGAAGACGGGAGACCGGGATATGTGGCGCGTACTTGGGGAGGCCTACGTCCAGCAGTGGACTGAGATTGGCTGAAGAAGAAGTCGAACGCAATTGGAATAGATGGAATAAGTCTCGAAATGATTAAATGAACACTGCCAACTTCCCTTAAATTAATATTACAAACAAATCTATTACAGAAAACAAATTTCCTTATCTATGGCGACAGGCTGTTGTAAATCTAATCCTCAAAAATAATAATCTGGTCAGTTACAAGGATCTGCGTCCTGTTAGCATATTACCATGTCTTTCCAAAGTCCTGGAATAGGTGGTCTACTTACAGGTTGTTGAATACTTAGAATTAATAATTTATTACCTGATCTTCAATCTGGATTCAGGAAGGGATGTGGCACAGCAACTGCTTTATGTGATGTGGTAGGCAACATTACTGAAGCTCGTGATCAAGGGCAGGGTACGGTACTTGTTCTGCTAGACTACTCACGGGCTTTTGATGCAATCAATACAAATTTAGTTCTGTCCAAGCTATCATATTATGGATTTACAAATGAAACTGTTCTTTGGTTCCGTAGCTATCTAACAGAAAGGAAACAAAAAGTTGAAATTAAAAAAGCAGATGGAACTTTTGCTGCATAAGATCCCTTACATCGAACTAGAGGAGTTCCTCGAGGATCTATTTTAGGTCCACTATTATTTATAATTTACACAGCGGATGTTGTCAATTGCATTCAGCATTGTAGGTTTCATATGTATGCCGACTATATTCAACTTTATAAACATTTTATCCCGAGTGAAACACAAAAACCTGTTTGTGATATTAATAGTGACCTAGAAAGACTTGTACAGTAATCTGAAGCCAACTCACTGGTATTAAATCCAACAAAATTTAAATTTATGATACTAGGTAGTCGCCAACAAGTTAGTACAATAAAAAATGGTAGTCCCATAATCAAAATTCAAAATGAACAGATTGAAATGGTTGATACTGCTTGTAGCCTAGGTCTCACTATTAAATCAGAACTGCGTTTTGAAAAACATATCAATAATATTATGAAGAATTGTTCTTATAGATTGAAAATATTATATACAATTAGAGCTTACATCAAAGTAGAAGTAAGAAAAAGATTAATAGAGAGTCTGGTGCTGTCTAAATTAAATTATTGTGACACAGTATATGGATCCGGCCTATTATCACGAATAGAGCGTCTAATACAGCGCATACAAAATGCTTGTGCCCGTTACTGTTATGACATACCAAGAAGAAACCATGTTACCCCATATTTAAATAAAAATAATGTGTTAAAGATGGCAGGTAGGAGGATGTTACACTTAGCTTGTATGCCGTTTGGTGTAATTTCCTCGCAGTACCCTAAATATCTGTAGAATAAGATGGACTGGAGACGGGATAGGTCACACCATTGTACTATGCGGTCTGTTACGAAACCTTTAATAACAGCGAAGCACAAGACAGCTGCTTTCAGAGGCTGTTTCAAATATGCTGCCACTCATTGCTGGAATGATATTCCTCCACCAATTAGAGACCTAAAACAATAATATATTCATTTAAATTCCACTATAAAAGACATCTCACTTTACAAAAAGAAGATCATACATATGGCATTGATAAGCCTTTAAATAATTACAATGTAGTTCAGTTACTATCTCACCTTGACATGAATCCAAATAGAATTACATACACAGACAGGTAAATTGAAGTGCAAATGTAGCGTGGATTAGTAGTTCTCACCGAAATCACTACAATTATTTATTTAATTTGTTTGGGATACATACAATAATTAACAGGTAAATTATTTAACCCAGAAGTATTAGCTGAAATGAAACTGAACGTTCCAGCAAATTTTATGATGAGACGTAGGCAGCCACCAATGTTCGCAGTACCGTACGGCAGGACCAACTTACTTAATAAGGCGCCGATGACACAGGCCTTGCGAACATTGAACAAGATATGTCAACAAATTGACATTTTTATCTGCACTGTGACTGAATTCACAAGAACTGCGTATCATATTATATGTTATGACAACTGAATATGTATATATATTTATCTATTATGTATTATGTGTACCACGCTATCGTATTGGTGACAACTGTAATGATAGCGATGTTTGGAAGTTAATAAATAAATAAATAAATAAATAAATAATATTCTTAAATATAAAACACAAAATTAATACACATATCAATCAAGTTTCCACTAAAAAATAATTTATATAAAAAAAAAATTTGGCTCAAATAGTTAATTACAAAAAAAAAATACAATTATACGAAAATTACATAAAATGTCTGTTTAATTTACATTATGTTAGGTTAGGTCAATATCCCCCCCTCCCCCACGGGGTGCCGCCCTGGCCTCGTCTCCGTCCAGGTAGCGGTACAAGGGGATGCGTCCCCGGGGCCCTTAGCCGCCACTGTCACATTCCCCCCTTCACTCCGTGACAGTGGTGTCCCACCTATCCACTCCGAATCCTTGTATTCCTTCCCTTCCTTCCAAACTTCTTCCCTCACAAACATCCCTCCCTTCCGATGTTAGGAGAACGCCGCTTCACCGGTTCTCAAGGAGGAGCGGCGGGCACCGGCCCAGCGTCGACGCACCTTGCTCCGCTGGCGCCGTTGCCAGGAGAGGGCCACACGGTTCTGCCCCGTGCGCCCCAACGACGTAGACAGTGACGGCGGGCCCAGAAATGGGCGCTACCGCCGAGCGTTATCCCGTGTGGTGTCGTGGTCACGTCTCGCGGCCACACGGGACCACGGGGCTTGCCTTCAGTGGCTGGCCCAAGTGGATGAGCACCACAATAAAAAATCCTCTAACACCAAAGCTGCGGCGCAGGGCGAGAGGTGAATGGCCGGGGGGGTAAACCCGGTCGTTACTGCGGACCACACCCATTTCAACCATACAACGTAGACTACTCGTGGGAACAAGATGCAAGTGAATCCAAACAACAAAACCGACGTTGTACCCGAGAAGGGCGGAGCTGACGTAGGTGAGGGGCCCGTGAAGGGCCCAACAAACCCAAATAACCCGAAAGGGCCCGTGAAGGGCGGAGGAGAGAAGAGCTTCTACTCGCGCTTCCTGTCGGCGATCTCTCTGTCGGCGGAAGCGCCAAGCTCTTCCAGCCAAGCCAGCTCCTGCACTGTGCAGTTAGAGCGGCTTGAGGTAACAGATTTGCCCCCGTCCGGCCCATTCAGGGTCGAGCACGGGACTACCGCCCCTGTTCAGGCCCCACCAAAGGTCCCGGCCCCCGAAGGGCCGGAGAGGACGAGCAAGAGCCAGGCTGCCTCCCGCAACACGCGGTTGAGACAGTTCCTGGCTCTAGATGACATAGAGGACGACGACCTATCCCCTCTTACGTCATCCGATGAGGAGATGATGGTGCCTCTTCCTCCTAAGCCCCCGCCTGAGGCTCCGGCAGCTGCTAAAGCACCGGACGCCAAGCGGGGCAGAGGCCGTCCTCCCACAACGGGAGAATAAGTGGGCCTAGCAGCCGCAAAACAGGCGCAAGTGGAGGCCCAAATCGAGGAGAAGGCCCAATCGATGGCGACCACAAGGGTGACCAGGCCTAGAGCCGTAACTCCCCTTGCGGGCCAGGCCTCTCCTGATGCTCACACCAACCACGCGGAGGGCCTCCAGCGGCAGATCGCCGAATCCTTGGCGGTGGTAGCTGGCGTTGCAAAGTTCTCGAAGAGTCTAAAGGGGACCCTTCAAAAGGCCTTAAGAGAGTCGGTAGCCTCCATCCAGGAGGCCTCGGAGGAGCTCCTCACTCGCACTGCCACCCAGAAGGTCGCCCTGCTCCGTGCGGCGAACAGCCGCATGGAAGCGGAGTTGGCTGACCTCCGGAGCAAGCTGAGGAGCCTCCGGGCGGAGCTGATGCGACCACGTGCAGAAGCCGCGCCGCCAGCACCACCGCCCAATATAGAGGCGACGATGGCCGCGAACCTCGACAGAATGACTCCTAATGGAGAGTCGGTTCGCGGCCATGGAAGAGCGGTTGCGCCCGGTACTACCTCCGAGCCCCGCTCCTCAAGCTAGGCTCAGGTCCGAGCCGAGCTCCACCGTTGTTCTGAGGATCCCGGCTGCGGAATTTCCCCCGCTGCCCTCTCAAAGGGCAAGCACGGAGACAGCGGTGGTGATGTCCACCCCACCACCGCTCGCCTGTCCACCGCCCCCCCTCCTTTAGAGGGCTGGACGACGATGAACAGGAGGAGGACCCGGAAGGGCAAAACACCGTCGGCCAGTGCCGCACCGGTCGCGCCCCCCGCCGCTGACGCTGCTCCAAGCGCGAAGCCGCGGGGGACTAGAGAAAGGCGAGGGAGAGGAAGGGATAAGAAGGCGCAGGAGCAATCCTCGCAGCCTCCCCACCTCCCCCTCCCGCCAAAAAGAAGGAAATTGCCAAGAAGAGGAGGGCTCCGCGATTGCGTCCCCCGAAGTCCGCCGCTGTCGTACTGACCTTACAGTCAGGCGCGGCGGACAGAGGGGTGACCTACGCGAGCCTCTTCTCCAAGGCAAAGGCAAATATCCGGCTGGCCGACTCCGGGATAGAAGGCGGTCTTCGGCTAAAGAAGGCGCGCACGGGGGCGCGTATGCTGCTGGTACCTGATGCCGACAGCGCACCCCAGGCCTTCGCCGAACAGTTGAGGACCGTCCTCTACCCCGAGGACGTGCGTGTCTCCAGGCCCGAGAAGACTATGTGTCTTCGCGTCTCGGGCCTGGGTGACCACGTGCACGAGGAGGACGTGGCCGCTGCCATCGCGCGGACCACGGAGTGCCCCCCCGGGGGCATTAAGGCATCAAAGATCCGTTCCGGCCCAGACGGGATGGGCTAGACGGTGGTGGCCTGCCCAGTGGTGGCAGCCAAAAAGCTCCTCCTCCCCGGGACGAAACTCCTGGTGGGTTGGTCTTTTGCGCAGGTGAAGGCCTTGCCCCACAGGGCCCAGCGGTGCTACCGCTGCCACGAGACTAGTCACGTGGCGGCGGTATGTGCCTCCGAGGTGGACCGCAGCGGTAATTACTACCGCTGTGGAAAAGCCGGTCACCTGGTGACCGCCCCCTGCACCACGAAGCCGCACTGTCCCATGTGCGCTGCCGCGGGCAGGCCGGTCGGTCATCACGTGGGCTCGAAGCCCTGCGGGGCCAAGAGGCCCACCAGGAGAAGAGTCCCGGCCAACCGGAAGGCGCCGGACAGTGCCGCGGGGAGTGGCAAGACGTAACGCCCGTGGCTACTTTTGCCACGGGCGGGCGGCAGCGGGCGTCGAGGCCACGGGGGACCCAGACAGGCCTCCGCCCGCACTAATGCCGCGAGAGGACGCGAGAGGTAGCCGCGCGACCCTCTCAGAGCCGGTTCAGCTTATCTCCCCGGCTCACACACAGAAGAGACCGCCTCTGGTTATAAGGCGGCCCACCGCCCGCTTGGGGTCGCGGATAAAGGCCACAGCTACATACCGTGACCCCGGCACTCAGGCGGAAGAAGGCTCCCATGGGGTATTAGTGGGTATATCCGGCGCCGGTCGTACTGATTAATCGGCATCGGGGGAGCCCCACACACCGGCCGTGACATCCCCCTCGCGGCTGACGGTGCGGCAACGCATTTCCCCATGTAAAAAAAAAAAAGGTTAGGTCAATATTGAACAAAACCGAAAAAAAGTCACAATAATTACTAATAAAATAGAGATATAAAAAAGGAAAGAATGAAAAGAAAAAAAAAGTTTGTCATTATTCAAAAAAGTCCAAGTAATTGGATCATTCTAAATTACAACATTTTCTAATTTGGGTTTTAAATTGATATAAGTTACCTATGAAAGGATCAATACTAGTAAATAGTGCATTATATTGCTGACAAGTGCGGTATAAAAACGTGTTTTTTGTATAGTTAGTTTTTATAAGTGGTACTGAAAATAGGGATTTATCACGTGAGCTCAAAGGGAGACACTTTAGGAGTAAATTATTGATGACAAAAGGGGAATCAACGCAATTATTTAGAATTTTGTAGAGATAAACTTGGTCTCTTTCAGTTCGACGCATTGATAGTGGAGTAATGTCAGGTGGTGGTTGCTTTAAACGTGTTCATTTGTAATTTAAGTGTTTTAAAAACTTATTTTGTATTGACTCGATACTTTTAATGTAAATGTGATACTGTGGATTCCAAATTGAGGACTTGTATTCTAATAAAGGTCTAACATACAAATTATAAAATAAAATTAAAGTAGAAGCTAACCTAAAGTCTCTTCCAACCCTTAGGATAAACCCAAGCATTTGATACGCCTTGGTCGTTGTCGAAATTACCATATATTTATAATTAAAACAAGAAAGTCTGATGTCATCATTTAAATCACATTTCTGATTGCTATGTACGTCACTAGATGGCGTTGTTCATTTTAAATACACATAATGGTTTAAAGATCGCCAGCTCTTTGGACTTCAGATATTTTCTACAAAACTGGTTCGCTTTTTGTAGCCACGGCGGTGGCAATATATGTGTGCGTTTTAATTGTGTTGTACGTAAGTGAAATCAACATCTGGTGCCGAAACCCGGGAACGGTAGTGGTGAGTTATAGTGTAAAATTGAACTTTAAAGACACTGGTAAATTAACTTTGACTTTTTTAATGAACTTAGAATAATTGTGAGAATATTGGACTCGTAAATTTTTTAGTTTAGCTTAGGGACTTAGAATATTTTGTAATAAATTTGGACTTGTAAAATTTACAAACTAGGGACTTAGAATAGTTTAGGTAAAAGTGTTCAGACGGGGAACCTACGCCCGTTGAAATTTTATAAGTGGTAAAATTTCAAACACTTAGAAAAATATTGAAAATTTTTCGTGGAACATAGAAACATTTTGTGAAGTTTCCAATCACTTCCATATATATTTTTTGATAACTTATCTCATCTTTTGGAACAATAATTCGATAAAATGGAAGGCTATTTAAATCTTCAAAATGATCGATTTACATCACTGCTTAAGGCAGAAACTAATTATAGAAAGAGTTCAAAGGAAAGAATCACTCAAGGATACATTGAAACTCGTTTGGAGACATTGGAAGAATTATGGAGAGAGTTCAAAGACACACACAAGAAACTAATTTCAGGCCTAAAGGCAGATCAGCAGGAATCAATCAACTATTTTAAAAACGATATGTACGAAAAGTTTGAGGAAAACTACACGGCATACAAATGCTTGTTGAAAGATGTTCTGCGAGGAAAAGGATCATCTACAAAAGTACATCATGGATCCGAATCTGAGACTTGCTCACCATCTTTATTCAAGTTACCACGAATACAGTTACCAAATTTTAGCGGTGATTACGCCGAATGGCAAACATATTATGACATGTTTCTGTCAATGATACACGAGAATGCATCTTTATCGGCAGTCCAAAAACTGCACTACCTCAAGAGCACCCTGTCGGATGAAGCGGAATCATTAATCCGAAATTTACCAACTACGGAACTAAATTACGAAGCTGCATGGGAGAAGCTCACTAAGAGATACAATAATAAGCGCTATAATTGTAACACAATATTGAAGACTTTGTTTTCTCAGAAACAAATCACACAAGAGTCTGCTAATGCCATAAAACAGTTATTGGACGTAACATCATCATGCTTAGTCAGTTTGGATAACTTAGGCGTACCAACGACATCGTGGGATGCTTTCATCAATTTCTATGTCACTTCAAAGCTAGATAAGGAATCGCACAGGCTGTGGGAGATGCACATTAATAATGTAAACGCAGACAGTCTGCCAACGTACAGTGAACTTTCACAGTTCCTTGAGTCACGATTCCGAACTTTGGAGATGATTGATGGCGGAAGTAACATACGACATACGCCATCAAAACAGAAGATTATCACTAAGCCTAAGGTGTATCATACAGCTATGCATGAAGTTAAAACTGACACAGGCACAGTATCTCAGGCTGCTAGTAAGCAATGTCCTATGTGTGGGTCCAGTCATTTATTATTTAACTGTACACAATTTAGTAAGCAAACCCAAAAGGAACGGAACGATTTTGTGCAGTCTAAACGACTGTGCTATAACTGTTTGGCTCCAACACATAGTGTGAATCAATGCAGGCAAAGTACAAGTTGTCGTAGATGTGGAAGACGACATCACTCACTACTACATTTTGATAAAGAGAAGAACCAAGGGACTACAATTGATTTAGAGAGCAAACACACACAATTAGGCGAACCCACATCATCAACAAAATTAACTTCCGAAATAGACGAAATTGATATCATGGCAAATTTTGCCAACAAGAAGGAGATCGGGAACGTACTACTTGCAACAGCTGCAGTTCAGTCTCACTCAATCACGAACCGGACAAAACTATTTCCTAAGAGCCTTAATCGACCAAGGCTCTCAAGCTTCTTTTGTAACCGAAGAAATAGTTCAATTGTTAGGCTTAAAGCGCAAGCCAATAAGTGGTTGTGTGTCAGGTTTGGGAGAGGGTCAGTTACAACTTAAGCATATGGTTTCATTGCAAGTAGAGTCGCGGAATAATCCGCAATCTTCAATCAACGTTACCGCGTTTGTATTAAAATCACTCACTTCACTTATTCCATCAAATCAAGTACAATCACCTGATTGGTTAGAAATTGAGAAGCTTCCACTAGCCGATTCAGGATATACATCACCAGGAAAAATAGACATTTTGCTTGGAGCTGAAGTGTATGCTGAGATTTTATTAAGTGACATCATTAAACACCCCCAAGGGTATCTTATAGCTCAGAATACAATCTTTGGTTGGGTCATTTCTGGGAAGGTGTCACGATCAGCTTCAGCAAGTGAGAGAATGTTAAGCTTACATATACAAGTAAGAGAAGACAATGTGCTAAAGAAGTTCTGGGAATTAGAGAACGAACCAAATATCATTCGGAAGAAGTTGACAAGAACGGAAGAGAAATGTGAAGAATTCTATGATTTAACCACTACTAGAAATAAGGAAGGTAGGTTCCTCGTGAAATTGCCTTTTAGTAATGAAGATCCAGAATGTCAATATGGAAGATCAAAAGATATAGCACAAAAGAGATTCTATTTATTAGAAAGAAAGTTTAAGAAAAATCCTAAGTTTCAGGAAGATTATGCAAGGGTCATGCAAGAATACATTGATTTAAATCATATGACTCGCATCACCAATGAGGTTCAGTACGAACTCATTGATCATCCCAAAGCAGTCTACATCCCCCATCATGCCGTGGTGAGGTAAGACAAGGAGACAAGTAAGCTACGTGTTGTTTATGACGCCTCTTGTAAAGGAGTGAATGGTGTATCACTCAACGACAACCTGCTTGTGGGACCGAAATTACAACAAGACCTGCGACACATCTTAATGAGATGGCGAAAACATCCCATCTGTATAGTGGCTGATATCGTTAAAATGTATCGCCAAGTGCGAGTTCGTAACGAAGACACTCGTTTCCAGAGAGTCTTGTGGAGAGATAATCTTGATGAGCCCGTGGGCCATTATGAATTGCAAACCGTAACGTTTGGTACAGCATGTGCCCCATATTTGGCTGTAAAATCACTACAAAGATTGGCAGAAGAAGAGCAGGCTATGTTTCCTATAGCAGCTGAGATTACGAAACAGGATTTTTATGTCGATGATATGATGACTACTTGTGAAACGGATAATGAAGCTATAGAAATCTACAAGCAAATGAACCAATTACTAAACTCAGACGGCTTTCAATTGCAAAAATGGAATAGCAATAGTGATAAATTTATGAATTTTATCAATCATAAATCCAAGAGTGATGAAAAAATTTTAGATATAAAATCCGACAACACTGTAAAGGTTCTGGGTATTTGCTGGAATCGGGATACAGATAATTTTGAATACACTGTAAATCTACCTGAGTTGTCTTTACCAATAACAAAAAGAAAGGTTCTATCTGACATAGCCAAGCAATATGATCCCATGGGGTGGATAGCGCCTGTCATAGTAACAGCAAAAATATTCATGCAAAAATTGTGGAGGTCAGGCTTGCCATGGGACAATGAGTTGACTGGAGATTTACTAAATGAATGGACAAAATATAGAGAGGATTTAGTTAATCTAAAGAATATCATGGTACCACGCTGGTTGCGGTATACTAAAGGCTCGCAAACAGAACTGCATGCCTTTGCTGACGCTTTTCAGTCCGCCTACGGAGCAGTTGTTTATTCAAGAGTTGTTGATGTCCAGGGCCAGGTTCATGTGTATTTAATCACATCTAAGACAAAAGTAGCTCCAATAGAAAAGGAGTTAACGATTCCCAGATTAGAACTTTGCGGAGCTGTGTTGGCTGCAAAGTTATTATTCGAAGTATCTCAAATTATGAATATACGGAAGGAGAATTTATTTGCTTGGTCAAACTCTACTGTGGTTTTGGCCTGGTTGCGTGGCTTGCCGTCTAGATGGACTACATCTGTAAGCAACCGTGTGTCTGAAATTCTTAATATTTTGGAGTGTGATCAATTCCGGCACGTTGCTACAAAAGACAATCCTACAGATTATGCATCTAGAGGTATGCAACCATCAAAACTTAAAGATTAGTTCCCGTGGTGGCATGGACCACACTGGTTACGTCATGACGTTATTACTTCGTCTAAAACCGAATTTATAACTCACGAGGAAGAGAAATCTAGCAAAGTTAAGGAAATCAAGTCTTTAGTTGCATTGAGAGAAGACAGAGATAAACGGATGTTAGAAGAAGAAAAAAAAATATTTGGGCTAAGTATTCATGTTTAAAAAAATGCTAAGAGTGATTTCATATATAAGAAGCTTTATAAACAAAAAGGACCTAGAAGTGGAAGAAAGAAACAAATCAAAATTTATCACAGTGAAAGAAACTAGGGAAGCTTTATTGTTATGTGTCAAACAAGTTCAGGAATTATGGTTTAAAACTGAAATAATGCAATTAAAGACACGAGGAAATCTACCGAAGGCAAGTGATCTTCACTCACTCAATCCGTTTATATGTGACAGCGGAATTTTGAGAGTCGGTGGACGTATTTATATGGCAAATTTAAGTTATGAAGAACGCCATCCGATTATATTGCTGCAAAGATGTCGTCTCACTCGAGTCATTATAACGGATGCGCATAATTCAACCATGCATAGTGGACCTCAAGGAATGCTTAATTATATTAGGAGCCGTTTTTGGATCATACGAGTCCGCAATCAAGTGAAGAAACACTATCGGCAGTGTATCACTTGTTTGCGATTTTCTCAAAGGAAGAAAACTCCGTTAATGGGTCAGTTACCAGAAGTCCGAGTAAAACCAGATAAGCCATTTAAGGCAACTGGTGTGGATTACGCTGGACCTATTAATATAAGATTTTCGCCAGGCAGGGGAGCTAAATCTTACAAAGGCTATATATGCTTGTTTGTATGCATGATCACTCGCGCAATACACTTGGAAGTTGTGTCAGATCTCACTTCGAAAGGATTTATCGCAGCATTCCGGAGATTTATAGGAAGAAGAGGACGTTGTCAGGATGTTTACTCTGACAATGGCACAAATTTTGTAGGAGCTGACAAAGACCTAAGGGAAATGTTTGATCGTGCTAAATCTAAATTTCCTGAAGAAATATCAGAGCTCCTAAGTTTAGAAGGTACTACCTGGCACTATATACCCCCTCATGCACCAAACTTCGGTGGCTTATGGGAAGCCGGAGTTCGGTCTGCGAAACTGCATCTCAGAAAAACAATCGGTGAGAGTACTTTGACTTTCGAAGAACTAACTACATTGCTAATTCAGGTCGAGGCATGTTTAAATTCACGTCCAATCAGTCAGATTAGTGACAACCCTGACGATCCTCTCCCTCTGACACCCGGCCACTTTTTGGTAGGTGAACCGCTTACGTCTGTGGCCGATGATACGCATTTACAGCAAGTAAGTAATGTAAATTGTTTAGATAGGTGGAGAGCAATCCAAAAAATGACAAATAAATTTTGGAAGAGGTGGTCAAATGAGTAACTATTAAATTTAAATAAACGTTCTAAATGGACTACTAGCTTTCGGGAGCCGAATATAGATGACATTGTAATAATTCGCGAAGATAATTTACCCCCTACTAAGTGGATTTTAGGGAGAATAGTAAAAAAACACACAGGCAAAGAGAATGTAACTCGTGTCGTTACTTTAAAATGTAAAGACAAGTGCATCAAACGGCCGGTAAATAAGTTTTGCATTTTGCCCAAAGGATAGTATTCTTTGTTTGTATTTTTTCGTTTTGCTCGTTTATTATTATTATTATTATTTTTTATCAAACCTTTCTGAAACTTTTTTTTGATAGTGGTTGGAGGTTCATATTTTGTTACAGTTATGTTATTAAATGTTGATGTAGTGTAAACAACTCCCCCATCAAATTCTTTTTTTTTTTAATGTATATTATTTAACTAAATATATGTATTTCAGTAAATGGTGTAATATGGTTGAAGGACATTGTGATTTGCTAAATAAATCCCAAGTCCTTAGTGGGCGGTATGTCGAAATTACCATATATTTATAATTAAAACAAGAAAGTCTGATGTCATTATTTAAATCACATTTCTGATTGCTATGTACGTCACTAGATGGCGTTGTTCATTTTAAATACACAAAATGGTTTAAAGATCGCCACCTCTTTGGACTTCGGATATTTTTCAAGGTAATTAGTTCGCTTTTTGTGGCCACGGCGGTGGCAATATAAGTTTCATAACGAGTGTGTGTGTGCGTTTTATTTGTGTTGTACGTAAGTGAAAACAACAGTCGTTATGTGATCAATGTGGGACGAAAATGTAAGTTTACAGTCTAAATACACACCCAAATCTCTCACTTCGGTCACTCGTTTGAGGGGAATACTATCCAAACTATAAACAAATGCTTGTGGCCTAGTCTTTCTTGTGAACGACACGATATTACATTTATTAATATTAAGTTTTAATCCATTCTTGCTACAATAGTTACAAAGACAATCCAAATCATTTTGGAGAAGAATACAATCATTATTTGATTGAATTTTCATATCATCTGCATAAAGTAAAATATGAGAATTGTTGAAACTGCTTAATATGTCATTAATAAAAATATTAAATAACAAAGGTCCGATAAGAGAGTCTTGTGGCACTCCAGAGGTCACTGGGGTAAATGAGGAACAGTGACCTTTAATGGTCACTGCTTGACTTCGTTCTCTCAAATATGATTCAATCCACCTTAGTAGATCACCATGAATCCCAATCAAACATATTTTTTGTACTAGAAGAGAATGCGGAATTTTATCAAACGCCTTAGAGTAATCAGTGTGAATAACATACATCTGACCGCCACTATCCATTGCTCGTGCAACTCGATATAAGAACTCACAAAGATTAGATTCGGTCCATCGTTTGTTAGCAAATCCGT
This sequence comes from Dendrolimus houi, assembly GCA_039645545.1. NCBI lineage: Eukaryota > Metazoa > Arthropoda > Insecta > Lepidoptera > Lasiocampidae > Dendrolimus > Dendrolimus houi. The sequence continues at coordinate 389,553 of JBBJBW010000056.1, forward strand.
GTTGTTGTTCAATTATTATAGGTCTAATAATAGGATATATGGCGTCATAAATTACTTTCTCAAATAACTTGGCTAAACTATTTAATTCGGATATAGGTCGGTAATTTTGAATTTTTGTTTATCTCCGGACTTAAAGACAGGAGTCACATAAGATTGCTTCCACACTTGGGGCATTTTATCCACTTTTAAAGATAATGTAAATAAGTGATGGACTGAGATAGCAAGATTTTTATAAAGGATTTATAAAAAAAATGGAGGGATACCATCAGGTCCACTACCCTTATCAGGATCCAAGGCCTTCAGATATTTCGAAATTTTTTCCACGGTGAAGTTAACAACGGATAGGTTAAGAGAAACTCCACTATAACTAAGACTTTCATCGTGAGAGGCTTGAATCTCAGTTTCAAAAGCAGACTGAAAGAAGCTATTAAATAGAGTGCATATTTCTTTGCCACTTGAAGAAGACTGAGTATCTAAGAACATTTTTTCAGGTAAGTCTGATGAAGCTTTTTTAGATTTCACAAACGTCCAAAAATATTTGCTTTGATACTTAATGTGGTTTTCAGCATTCAAAACAAATGATTCATAACATTTTCTTTTGGCGCGTTTTTCTTGATCTCTCAAAAGACAAAATGTGTGGTAGTCACTTACTCTGCCATAAATTTTCCATTTTTTATGAAATTTTAATTTTTCAGATATAATTTTCCTTAAAGCCAGAGAGTACCATAATGGATATTTAGTATTAAAACATAATTTAGAGGAGACACAATTTGAAATTACACAATTCAATATGTCATAAAAAATATTTAAAGCAACATCGATGTCAGCACAGTCAACTACAGCAGTCCAATTAGCTTCAGCTGGTTCTTGGTTCACAGTAATATAATTTGCTTTCCGGAAATCTCTTACAACATGAGGTGAGGGACGTAGAACGTGAAGGCGTTCCAAGGACAGAGAGACATGTAGAGCAGGATGATATGCATCCTCTACAACCAATGGACTACAAAAACGAGTAACAACACACTCGTTACTACATATAATTAAGTCTAACTGTCTGTTATTTTTATTAGGGACTAAATTAAATTGTGAAAAATTAGTAAAGTTCAAAAAGTAGTGCATGGACTTAATTAATTTATTACTGTGGTTAAATTTAATCAAAGGAGGATAGATATCAGGAGCGTTCCATTGTGCACAAGTTATATTAAAGTCTCCAACAATCAATATGCTATCATTTGGATTGCTAGTGTAAATATCAGAAACAGTTTCGAAAATGCATTCCATAGCATCTTGTTGTAACTGACAATGCGGGAAGTAACAGCAATATAAGCGTAACAACTTGGAAGAGACTGTCGTATCTACATTCAAAACTACTTCTACTACCTCTGCAGCCACCCCTAGGATACAAATATTATCAGAAGAATGAACCATAATTTCGGCTTTTACAGCAATGAGAACTCCTCCCCCCATTCTATCACCCCTTTGGTCATAATTACGATCACATCGATAAACATTATAACGATTATCAAACAATTCAGCACCGTATATACTAGGTAATAACCAAGTTTCACAAAGGCATATTATATCGAAATCAACAGACATTGAGTTTCTAAAAAATGCATTTGTTTTTGAATAAAGACCACGTATATTTTGAAAATATATAGAAGGTTTTAAATCCATTGGATAAATAAAATGAAATAACAATAGGTTGGGGAAAAAGTCTTTTCGCATATACTATGTATGATCTTATAATGAGAGATCTCTTTGGCTATACCATTTGTATCTGGCTTTGGTATCATTGAAAAGTTTTAATTTTAAAGAAGACAATTCCAAATTCAAATTAGGAAAATGTGTGATTTTCATTTGTTTTTCTTATTGTTAAAATGAGTGAATCTAATGAAGAAATTCGATACATTTTAAATTTTTACTACAAAAAAGGTAAAAATGCAACACAAGCCGCGGAAAAACATTGTAATGTTTGTGGACCTAATGTAGTATCTGTGAGAGTAGCGCAAATTTGGTTTAAGCGTTTTCAATCCGGAAATTTTGATAACAAAATTGCATGTCGCTCTGGTCGCCCTGTTATGGACAAAATTGATGCCATTTTTGAAAAAGTGGAGCAAGATCGGCATATTAGTAGTTACAATGTAGCTGGAGAACTGAGAATTGACCACAAAACGGTTTTGGTGCATTTGAAAAAAGCTGGGTACACAAAAAAGCTCGATATCTGGGTGCCTCATGAGCTCACTGAAAGAAACCTAATGAACCGTGTACTCATTTGTAATTCTTTATTACGACGTAATGAAACCGAACCATTTTTGACGAAGCTGATAACTGGAGTTCTAAAGTGGATCACGTACGATAAGAACGTGCAAAAAAGATCGTGGTCGAAGGCCGGTCAGGCTTCACAGACTGTGGTAAAACCCGGGTTAACTCGCAACAAGGTGATGCTGTGTGTATGGTGGGATTGGAAGGGCATTATTCATTATCAGCTGTTACCGCTAAGCAGGACCATCGATTCGGAACTGTACTGCGAACAACTGATGAGATTAAAGCAAAAACTTGAGAGAAAGCGGCCGGAATTAATCAACAGAAGGGGTGTGGTTTTTCACCATGACAACGCTAGACCTCACACATCTTTAGCCACTCAGCAAAAATTACGAGAGTTTGGTTGGGAGGTGTTAATGCATCCGCCGTATAGTCCTGACCTTGCACCTTCAGATTTTCACCTGTTTCGGTCTCTGCAGAATTCCTTAGGCAGTGTCAGGTTAACATCACGAGAGGACTGCTTTGGCAGTCCTCTCGTGATGTTAAAACTGCGACAAGTGGTTTTGACCACTTGTCGCAGTTTTTTGATCAGAAGCCCCAAATTTTTTATAGCAATGGTATCGCGTTCCTACCTACAAGATGGCAAAAAGTTGTCCAACAAAATGGCACCTACATACTTTAGTCAAATGTAAATAAACTTTATAAAAAAACCTTTTGAATTTTATATAAAATAAATAATAGAGTAATATTCTTATTTCATTTCGTTTAAATCTTTGAAGTCGGTAATATGTATTATAGGACTAGTATCTGATCGACGAACCATAATTGAGCAATTTTGAACCCATACGTACATATAATTCTTTTCCTTGGCTAACTCTTTTGTACGTTTTAGTAAAATTTTGTTAGAACTAGTCAAGTGATCATTGAAGTAAATAAGAGATGTACCTGAGAAACCCAAATCATTCACTTTTAACTTTAACTTTCTAACTAAGCTAAGAAAATCATCCTTCTTATAACGAGCCAAAAATCGTACAACAATAGGTTTGATTTGCTTATTGTCCTTATTTCTGGGTGCAATACGCGTTATAAAGTCTAGGTCAGTGCTAGGATTAAAGGGAAACTGACAACGATCAGCTAATCTTTTTATAATATCAATAAGATTTTAGTGTTTCTTCTCTGGAATTCCATATATTTCCACGTTCGAACGCCTTGACCATTGTTCTCTGTTATTGTTGTCATTTTCCATAATTTTCAGATGATTTTTGAGATCTTCTAATTCTGATGTCGTTGAAGTAACAGTTTTAATTTTTATTTCCAATGAGTCAATTCTCTTCCTAAAACTTTCATATTTATTATCCACAAAAGTAATTGATTCCTTTAGATTAGAAAGTTCTTCTCTCAATGGTTGTAAAATTGTTGATAATTTATTCATAATTGCCGATTCCAAGGATCGACCAAATTTTTCAATCTCCATAGCAACTACTTCTCGAATGTTATCAACAGAGATAACCTTAGTTTTATCATTGTCACCGTCATTGCTTGGGGAGGAGGTCACATAAGCACCACCTCTACGGATTGTTATATTTTGCTGAAGAGATAGTATGTTAGTTCTGACTGGAGTATTCTCGGTGTTATATTGTTTATCGTTCTGAAAATTGCAATTTATACTTTTACTTTCAACAAACAAGAAACTCGTATGCAGTATTCACATATCACTGTCTGACAACTTACTTGTAACGCGAGTCAGTCTTGTGCACGGCCTATATAGTATATAGAGTGGGAAAATAAAATATATTAAACATTTCATATCTTTAAAGTAAAATAACACATTCAATATTTTTTTTATAGGTTATGAAGTAAAATGTAATTTGTTGCCTCATGTCAGTGACGTGGCACACAATTTGGTAATACTCGGCAAGCACTCTAGCGAATTGTATTCGAATAAATTATTCGATACAAGTTTGTTACACGATTATTTATTTTAATGTTAATTTAGAAGTAACGTATTTATTGTTGGTTTTATTCAAATGTATTTATTTATTTTTACTAATTAAATATTATATGAGTAGAATTAGTTCTATAAGTTATTATTTACTATTTAATTAACAAATTTGGGTCGTTTTGGTCTTACGCTTAACAGCGTTACAACAGACAAAAAGCGTTTTTTGATCGATTTCTCAGCCCTTGTTACAGTAATTATACATACTTTGCTGTGGTGAAAAAAATATATGTCAATTTTGATCATATTTCTGAGGTAAACTATGTACTCAAAACGTATTTTCGATAAATTTTCTCGATAGAAAATAATTGCAAAGTAACCTCTAAACGTTTTCTTCAATCTTGTGTCATGTTATTACTGTTAATCGTACATCGCTAAAATAAATAACAGTAACATATCATATAAGAAATATACTTATTATAGTTTGTTTATTCGGTTACTTAGAGAATTTGTAAGTAATTAATTATTTTATTATAAATGACTTCAAAAATCACGCTTGCCGGTCCCAATGTATGGAATTTATCAATACGCCGGACGGCTCGGTGCTGTGTACACGCGTCGCTCTGCTCGAGCGTGCTATTCGAAATTAAATTTTAAATAAATGAAGGAGCAATAATAACCACAATTTCGAGCGGATCGAGCTATACTTATTTGGCGTATACGGTAGAGGACTGGTCTAAATCATAGACTGTGTGGGTTCGAATCCTACTAGCTTCACTTGATGTAGTAGAATTTTTTATTTTTATATCAAAGTTGATAAAATGGTCTTTTTCTCTTCTTAAATAATTTTATAAAATGCAATAAAAATACTTTTGTATTAGGTTGGGGAAAAAGTTTCTTCGTATTTTATGTAAAAATTCAAAAGATTTTTTTTATAAAGTTTATTTGTATTTGACTAAAGTATGTAGGTGCCATTTTGTTGGATAACTTTGTGCCATCTTATAGGTAGGGACGTGATCCCATTGCAATAAAAATTTTTGGGCTTCTGATAAAAAACTGCGACAAGTGGTTTTGGCAGTCCTCTCGTGATGTTAAAGTGACACTGCCTGAGGAATTCTGCAGAGACCGAAACAGGTGAAAATCTTAAGGTGCAAGTTCAGGACTATACGGCGGATGCATTAACACCTCCCAGCCAAACTCTCGTAATTTTTGCTGAGTGGCTAAAGATGTGTGAGGTCTAGCGTTATTATGGTGAAAAACCACACCCCTTCTGTTGATTAATTCCGGCCACTTTCTCTCAACTTTTTGCTTTAATCTCATCAGTTGTTCGCAGTACAGTTCAGAATCGATGGTTCTGCCTGGCGGTAACAGGTCATAATGAATAATGCCCTTCCAATCCCACCATACACACAGCATCATCTTGTCGCGAGTTAACCCGAGTTTCGCCACATTCTGTGAAACCTGACCGGCCTTTGACTATGATCTTTTTCGCACGTTCTTGTCGTATGTGATCCACTTTTCATCACCAGTTATCAGCTTCTTCAAAAATAGTTCGGTTTCATTACGTCGTAATAAAGAATCACAAATGAGTACACGGTTCATTAGGTTTCTTTCAGTGAGCTCATAAGGCACCCAAATATCGAGCTTTTTTTGTGTAGCCATCTTTTTTCAAATGCGCCAAAACCGTTTTGTGGTCAATTCCCAGTTCTCCAGCTACATCGTAACTACTAATATGCCGATCATGCTCCACTTTTTTTATCCTTTTATGGAAAGACTATTGAACCGATTTGGATGAAATTAGGTACATATGTAGTTTTAATATCGAGGGCGGCCAAGAGATATTTTTCTTCCCGAAAAATGAGATAGTTTCCGGGATGAAAATATATGGCTGAACGGGCCTAAATGATAAAATAAAATGACCGAAATGACTGAAAAAAAAACCTGTTCTACTTTCTGAGATAACCTTTACATACATCTATCCCATTACCCGGGATGAAAAGTATCTCTTATTCACCGTCATTATTAAATTACATATATACCGAATTTCAGCCAAATCGTAATATTTTTTCCGTAAAAGCAGAACAAACAGAAAGACAAATATATTTTTATCCCGGAAACTATCACATTTTCCGGGATAAAATGCATACTATATTCATTCTCGGCATCGAATATATATATATACTACACACACATATATACTGAGTTTCAGCCAAATCGGTCCAGTTGTCTTTCCGTGAAAAGGGAACAGACAGACAGACAGTTACTTTCGCAATTATATTAATATATATATACCTATATATGGATTCATTGTTGTTCCATAATACAATTACATCATTTTAATAAAGTTTACTCTTCTAAAAAATATTAAAAAATAAAAAGAAACACATAGCCCGAGGATTCGAACTCTGTACCTCTTAGTTACTATTGCGCTCGGTGAACCGTTGAGCTATAGACGCTTATGAAGTTGTGTCGAAATTTCAATACCTATTAAGCTTATAAACGATCTGTCTCACTTTAGGATATTTTGTCTCGCTCTCGTGCTCGGCAGCCTTAGAATGAAATAAATTGAATCAAGTTGGTATGGACACGGTGCGCGTAGGTATGTTCAGTTGCAATATTTCGCCACGCTCGAACTTTTATTACGCGCTGTTTCAACGAAGTAAATATCGGCCGTGCGGGGTTGATTTTCTGAAACACCGATTTGAATCAGGTCTACAAAGCCTCTTAAAGGAAGGTTTGCACTGAAAATCAGCGTTGTGTCGGATATAATTCCGGCACAGCAATATGCTAAATGCAAACCTTGTTCACACTCAAAATATGCTCTGGGTATAATAATGTATAACGAAAGTAATTACGTCGCTATTTCTTCGAATGAACTTTTTCTTTCTTTCTTTCTTTCATAAGATGATGCAATATTTAACAGTCTTAAATCATTTTACTTGGCAATTATTTATGTAATTTTATTTGTAATATTTGCCTTCCTATTTAATACATTTGATTTACAGAATTTAAGCTTTTAAAGACCCATAATTTGGCCCCACATTTTCCCGTGAAAAACAATTTAAATGCTTTTATTTTACCTTATATAACTATACTATTGATAATTTTTAGATTAAAATTTCACGATAATTCTTTACAAATTTTATCTATTAACCCTAAAATTTACGAATTTATTTAATCTAAAGATTTTATCAGACTCCCCTTTTAGTGTTTAAATTTTATTGAACTCCGACTGAATCGCCTAAACTAATCTGATATTGATTTTAATTTACTAATAATTTTTAGAATTTTAAAACCAAGAGACCTCTAACTCAATAAGAATGAATAATACGTTAACCACGCCGATTTTTAGCCAACGGAGGCTTCTGAAGACCGACACGCGAGAGCAGAAATTAATCGCTCTATATATTCTATTTAAATCTCGGTACTGACACGGGCAGCGCTTCGCCTTATTTTTGATTTTCCAGGACTCGGTGTCCAGGTGTGCAGAGTTTCCACCTCGCACTTCGCGTTAAGATAAACTGTCCATTTTCATGTTTGTACCTCCTTGTTATATCCTCTTCCTTGACCTTTTCCTTCCACTATTTCCCCATACCCCTCTACCCCTCTCTCTTAAATCACACCATTTCTCTCCGCCAATCAGAAGATAGTATTTTAATTTCTGCATTTTCAATCTTCCCTAACTATCCTAACATAAGATATATGTTTAGAATCCTTTTGAAACCCAAATAGAATCCCCTGACATATCCAAATAACCCTTAATCCTCTTAATTTCGAATATATTTACCAAAATCTGAACAACAACTCAAGCACCGCCCCCTAACTTTCGGTAATCGTATCTCACACGCTTTCTAATAATCTACTAATTTATGTTACCTTTGCACCTTTTCAGATGTTTTAACTATCGAAATTCTCTAACTTATTTATGATTTACAATTTGGCTCCAACATGTTGTTTAAATATCATTAATTATGTGATTAATCTAAACAAGGTAAATTATTTCCTACCCTCTTTTTATAAATTTAAATATATTAATTCTGTTATCAATTTATTCCTGTAATTTCGATATTTAATCTTCGAAAATGCTTATCTAAAATAATATCTTTAATTTTGACACTTATTTTTGCTTCATTGAAGGAGTTACATTACTATGTTCATTTTAAATACGAAGTCAACATGACTAGCTTACTTTTTATTTTCACTAATATTTTTAATTATACGACCCTATTCAGATTATTTCTATAAAATCTCATCCCTTCATTCATCTCGCCTTATTTATTTACATCAGGTTCAACTCCTAGTTTGATTATTTCTATATAATAGTGTTGGCGCCACTTATTTCCCAATTACCAATTGTGTCTTGGGTTTATAGCGTCTTGCAACCCCGCATGTTGCCGCCTCTCGCGCTGCGCGTGGGCCAGTACGTTGCCAAACGCCACGCTACCGCGACGCACGTAGTTGGTATCGCACCTGCCTTTACAAATGCAAAAGTTTGCTATCGAAGATTTCCGCGTCCAATAGTTAATACAAGGACACTCGCCGCAACCTTAAATAAATTTAAGTGGCCAGTGTATTTGCGTCCCTTGCGCCCCGGGGCTCGTGTTGAAGGACTTTGCCATCTGTATCGCCACGTGAGAAAGCAACGGCAGACCCCCTGAACCAGCGCTGTCGTGGGCTGGTGACTGACTGCGAGGTAAGTGTAAAGTTCTATATTCTCCGGCACCAGTTCTTAATTGAGGAATAAGGGATGGCCATACATTGAACGCATAACCCCCTACCCGCGGAGATTGCGTGATTGCGTCTCCAAATAGCCTTTTATGTTTCCACAGTTATCTTTTTTTACCCATATTCTGCTTTAGTCAATAATTCATTTGTCTCTTAGATACATCCCAATTTTTAATTAGAACTATAAACTTATAGCGCGCAACGTTGTCCCATCGGAGCCTCACGGTGCCCCGACGCCTGGCACGGATGGTACGGTCACCCCCTCCTCTATCCCGCGTCCCCGTAGGAAACGCCGGCCGCCCCGTCGTTTAGTCGATTAAGAATGTCCGTGAGCAATGCCTGTGTGCGTTGCCGCGTTTCCTATGTAAAGTATGACGAAAGTAAATGGTGTCAGTTATATTCTCTCTTTTTTCAATTATGCACACCAAAATACTTCTCTACAAAGTGAACGCCCAACGTTCGGCAAATACCCGTGAAGAACTGTGGTGTTTTAAAGAAATAATGAACGTTTTTTCGTAATAAAAATAATATTTAAAAGTTTGGTGTGCAATGCTATTTTAGTTATAAACTGTAAATGTTGTGTACGTAATAGTGATTCGTATTCTGGAATATTCGAGTGGCTTTCATTATGTCGCGACGGATGACGAGATCTCGTGCTGCGAGTCCGGCGGAAGCCGGTGTCATCGTTGATGAAGGGATTATGGTACCGCCCTCGGTGCCTGGTATGGCACTTGCTTCGGGGTCTGGTTCGGTACATGCCACAGCGTCTGTTTCGGTGCCGATGCGGGAATCTTCCCCGCAGGGCGCTGCCGCTGCGGCCGCGGGCGCGTCGCCACCTGTCGCGCCGCAGTTCGTTCTGACGAATGATCAGCTGATGCTTCTGATAAGTAGTATGCATAACAACAGCTCAGGTACGCAATCTTACTTTACTAACCAGCAGAACACAGGCAATTTTGCTAAATGTACGGCACGATTTGACGGCAGTAAATCGAACGATGTTAGAGCCTTTGTTGACGCAGTTGAGACGTATAAAACCTGCGTAGGTATAGACGACAATGTTGCACTGCGTGGATTGCCTATGTTACTGACAGGACTTGCTGCTACGTGGTGGCAGGGAGTTAAGGATACCACAGTAACGTGGCAAGCAGCGGTCGACTCTTTGATACAAACATTTGGACCCAGGTTACCGCCACACAAAATTTATCGTGCGATATTTGATAGAGAGCAAAAGAATAACGAAGCCACGGATTTATTCATATGTCATATCCGTGCATTGATCGCGCAGCTTCCACCTTTTACACTCATCGAAGTGGTGCAATTGGACATGAGCTACGGGTTATTGCACCGTCGTATCCGGGAAAAGGTGTCGTGTTCCTCTTTTGATACGTTTGGAGAATTGTTGGCGCAGACGCGCCGTGTCGAGGATATTCTAGAGGAATGTCAGCCGCAAGTGGTTTTGGAAACCAAGCCTTCCACCTCTTCTACCATGTTAGCGCACTCAGGGACAGAGCGCTCAGAATCTAATACAGTTTTGAAACTCCGTTCACGGCCACAGTGTAATTACTGTAAACAGTATGGTCACGTGAGGGATGCCTGTCAGAGACTTACCAAACAGAAGAGAGTAAAAGATGATGTTTTGGAGGCTGAACCGCGAGCGAGTACGATTACGTGTTTCGGGTGTGGGACACCGGGGTATATTCGTACAAATTGTCCGACATGTAAACAAAAATAATCAGTAGTATCTGAAAGTTCGTTTAAATCAGTGTCTGTGAGTTCCGTTAATATTAATTCGCGTATGCGCCCTGTGCTCGATATTAAAATTTATGGCGCAAGTGGTAAAGTGTTAGTGGACACTGGCGCGAAGTATAGTATCGGTAGTGTTAGTTTAAGGACTCTTTTATTTAAGAATAATCATAAGTTTCATTATGTTTTCACAGAATAAAAATTTACCGATCGCCGCGTTTGTGCGCAAAATGTAGAAGTAGCTAATGTCAGTGTTGCCGTGCGAGGGGTAACATGCCTGGTAGATTTTATTATGTTACCCAACGCTACGGATACTTTATTAGGTATGAATTTTATTAATGATATAGGTATAGTATTGGACTTTGATTGTAATATATGGTTGGTGAGACACGATCGGACGCCGCAACCCATTGAGTTTCAGTCATGTTCTTTGCCGCTGATCAGCTGTTCGTCTGTGGGTCTTCGTGAGGATGAAGGTTCCCATCTTGGGTCGGATGAACGTGAGCAGCTCGGTACACTCCTGAATGCCCATGAGGACATTTTTGCTCCAGGGGGAGAACCAACTACTTTTGCTCTGCATCGCATTGATACCGGCGATGCTATCCCGATCGCTAACCCACCATATCGAGTCACGCCTGCGAAAAAGGAAGTTATGAGAAGAGAAATAGAGATGATGCTGGAAGGTGACATTATTGAGGATGACGAATCAGAGTGAGCTTCGCCTGTGGTTTTGATACCAAAGAAGAACGGGGAAGTCAGATTCTGTGTGGACTACCGGAAACTTAACAGTTTCACTCGTACTGATAAGTACCCGCTTCCAGTCATCGATGATTTGTTAAAAAGTACAAAGCCTGATTGTTTGATGTCTACTATAGACTTGAAGGCTGGTTATTGGCAGACGATGGTAGCTCCGGAGGATCGGCCTAAGACGGCTTTCACTACGCCTTTTAGAACTTTCCAGTTCCGTCGTATGCCCTTCGGTTTAAAGAACGCTCCAGCGACCTTCCAGCGGCTGATAGACCAGATGAGGGCTGGCCTTAAGGATGTTTGTGTTCTGGCCTACCTTGATGATCTCCTGGTGATATCGATCACTCTGGAACGTCACCTGAAGGATCTGCATCAGGTCTTCGAGCGTCTTCGCTTATTTAAATTAAAGACCAATAGAGATAAATGCGTTTTTGCTAGGGATAGGATTAATTATCTAGGACATGTTGTGTCTTCGCGTGGAATCGAGCCAGATCCCACGAAAGTCGTAGCTGTAACCAACATGAAGCCTCCGACGAATTTGAAGCAGTTAAAGACGTTTCTGCAGACCTGTTCCTGGTTCAGGAAATTCATTCCGCAATTTTTCGACGTAGCGCGTAGTTTGACGGATCTGACCAAGAAGGACAGATGCTGGCAATAGGGGGAGAGTGAGCAACGAGCATTTGAGGAGCTTAAGTACCGGCTCACCACCAGCCCCATTCTTCGTCAGCCAGATTTTGACCTGCCTTTTGTTTTACGGACAGATGCCAGTGCGTACGCCATTGGAGCAGTGCTCATGCAAGGTGAGACTGTCAATGAAGAGCGACCCATTGAATACGCAAGTAGATTGCTAACGTCTGCTGAGCGTAATTTCCATACTACGGAGCGGGAAGCCCTCGGTCTGGTCTGGGCTCTGGATAAATTTCGAGGGTACGTCGAAGGAAGTAAGGTTCATGTAGCGACTGATCATCGGCCTCTGAAATGGTTGTTGTTCATAAAGATTCCGAGCGGTCGTTTAGCCAGATGGGCTATGAAGATCCAATCTTATGATTTGGATATTGATTATACTCCTGGAAAGGTTAACGTGGTGGCGGATACGCTTAGCCGCCCGGTGAGCCACGAAGCAGAAATATTGAGTTCCAGTTCGTGTGATATTTGTCCTGTAATTGTAGATCTGCCACGTCGGAAGCCTGAGGATCTTAGAGAGGCTCAGTTGAAGGATCCTGACGTTAGTAAAATTATTGCAGATTTTGAAGCACAATTTGATAATCCAGAAGCATCTTTACGCTAGACGGATAGAGGATATTATCTTTTACAAGGTATATTGTATCGCTGTGATCCGGATGGAGAATCTGAAGAGCCTCAATTAGTGGTACCAGAGTCATTAAGGGCGGAGCTAATGAAGGAGCTCCATGATTCGCCCACTGCTGGACACTGGGGTTTGGAGCGTACCTTGCAGAATATCAAACAAAATTATTACTTTAAGAATATGCGTTCTTATGTAGCTCAGTATTTAAAGTCATGTGACCTTTGTCAAAAATACAAATCGTCAAATTTGAAGCCTGCGGGGTTGCTTCAAACTCCAGTGCCCCAGCAGAGATTCGAGGTTTTAGCTATGGACCTTTTTGGACCCTTGCCTGAAGGCGATTGTGGCGAGAAGTGGATCCTTCTTATAGAAGATGTCGCCAGTCGATGGATAGAACTATTCGCTTTATGTGACGCGACTGCTGAATCGTGTGCGAGAGTTCTTTTGGAGGAGGTGTATGGTTTTCCTCGTCGGATTATTTCCGACAATGAGACGCAATTTGTTTCGGCTGTTATGCAAAAGGCTTTGTTTGTATTAGGGGTGCAGCAGTCTCTGATTCCAGTTTACCACCCTAAAGCTAATCCAACCGAGCGTAAGAATCGTGAGTTGAAAACGCAACTTGCTATACTCGTAGGTCCTGAACACCGTAAATGGCCAGCTGTTCTACCGATGGTGCGTTTTTCACTTAACAGTGCGTACAATCAGGGGATCGGATATTCAGCTGCCTACCTGATCTACGCGCGAGAGATGCGTTCTCTGCTCTCAGTGGGTACTGATCTACGTGCAATCGTCTGGAAGCAGAACTTCGTGCCGCAGATCACACCCTACCTGAAGGACCTTGTTCGTGCCTTGCAAGATGTACAGCTACGTATGGAGGAGCAACAAGATAAGCGCAAGTCCGAAGGTGATAAGCACCGACGAGAATCTTCACCTTTTACGGAGGGAGATTTAGTGCTCGTTAAGACTCATATGGCGAGCAGCACATCTAAGGGTTTTACAAGCAAATTGGCTCCTAGACGGGAAGGCCCGTATCGTGTCTCGCAAGTCATCAGTCCAACTTCTTATATGATTGTTGATAGTGCCGGTGTTCCTAAGGGGAAGTATCATTCTAGTGCTTTAACGCGTTATGCTGGTTCATCCTATGCCGTCGTTCACCCAAGTCACAAACGGATCGTACTTGTGACTTGGAGGGGGAGGTTATAGCGCGCAACGTTGTCCCATCGGAGCCTCACGGTGCCCCGGCACCTGGCACGGGTGGTACGGTCACCCCCTTCTCTATCCCGTGTTCCCGTAGGAACCGCCAGCCGCCCCGTCGTTTAGTCGATTAAGAATGTCCGTGAGCAATGCTTGTGCGCGCTACCGCGTTTCCTATGTAAAGTATGACGAAAGTAAATGGTTTCAGTTATATTCTCTATTTTTTCAATTATGCACACCAAAATACCTCTCTACAAACTACAAGTTATTTAGCAGATATAAATCACTATTTAACATTCTTTAACATAGTGTTTAGTTAATATTTGGTGTTCTAAATATGCCCATTAATTTCTTTCAGAACAAATTTTGAAGTGGCTGCCATGTGAATAACTCGCATGTATCCTTGATGGAGTGTTTGAATTAAGAACCTACACCACCAGCAGGTTCTGCATTATATAATCTGCTGTTCCAGAAGAGGTTAATTGGAATTTCATACAGCGTTCTTAAGATATCATTAGACGGATTTTAAATCTGTGGTTCCTGTTCCCTAACGTTATCCAGGTGATCCATTTTATAAATTTATTGTATATTAGATATCAGTAATTATTTCCAATGCATGTTTTACGCTTTAATCTTCGATTTACTGGAAGAATTTGAGATTTTCAAAATGAAAATAATTCACTCTTTAAATCTTTTGTTACAGCGCCATCTATTATCGCGAGTCGAAACTACATGAGAATGAAGCACGTCTTTCAACGATTTATTGGGGATTCTCGTCAATATAAGCTAGATGTCGTCTTTCTTGATTTATTTTTAATATTTATGTTTTCATTATATGTCAACATAAACCTATCTATTAAATAGTATTTGATTAATAACTAACGTGATTAAACTCTCATCGTAATTCAATTGAAATAAACATTTTATCTCACATATCAAGTTTATTGAATTTCTATATTGAAAAATGCCTTTTTGACTAGCTGAGTATCGTCACAGTCCAGATACCAGATTTTTATGGAGTTAACCGAAATAAAATATGAACAACCCAAAAGATAACTGTTGTCAAAACGGCATATGCTTATTAAAAATTCTACTTATACGGATTCAGATCTCGCAAAGTATTATTCAAATATCTAGCTTGCTAAGCAAAGATAGCTGGACATTAAATGTTTATTTACATACCTTGTTAATTTATAAAATATCTTAAACCTTAAAAAAATCTTGAACGTTAACATTTACGTCATTCCCCATCACTATTCCTTATGATATGGATTTTATATTATAAAGTATACATATATTACATATGTGGATTTAAATAAAGAAACCTTATAAATTTGAATTATTACCGAATATAGCTTAAAATTACAGGCTAGATTTTCAATAAATGCTTGTCTCTGTAGTCTACCTCGCAGTCAGTAATTCGACACAAACCTGGCGCTTTGTGAGAGCGTGCACCTGCGTAAAGCCACCGATCTTCCCCTTCCCAACAAGGAGAGCCTTAACCTAAATGAATGATGATGAGCAATGAGAGGAACCCCTCTCAACCTCATTGGGAATAGAGCGCCCGCTTGACCCCAGGAGTCTATATAACATTCCCGTAGGAATAACTTGTGTAATTAGTCTTACACATCCTGTGTCTAAATGTCTACTTCTTAGAAACACCCGAATCTTGTCCATAGTCACATAGCCAGGGTATACCCGATCTCTATCAGCGGTAATACACAAGGGCCTTAGTCCAAATATGTCTTTAGTGCTTCTAAGATATACGACAGACGTCTTATTTAATTTTTCTGGAACTTTGCTGTTTGAATCTTAAATTTGTTAATTTCAACAATCTAAGTATGAAATTGAACTTATAACACACAAAATACTAATAAAACACAGAATTTGAAAGAGCAATATAATTTTCGTAATGAGCCAAAGGTCCCTGTCCTAATACAACCAAGAATTTACCAATCAACAAAATATCCCACAGAGACAATCTGTCATTAAACGACAATATTTTAACTTAGCTGAACCAGCTAATACTTTTCCAGCTTGTAATCATATATAATTAATAACGAAAGATAAATACTTATGCGTACATAAATACTATTTATTACCGCCATACTTAGTGAATTAATATAAAATTATTTTGAAACAAACTCTTGCTTAAATTTATATAACGGCGAGAGCGAAGAGAATGAATGTACAAGGTAATATTTTAAGTACATTTAAACAACCCCTGACAGAAAGTGTGGACCCTCCTCTTACTAAGCTCATAGATATGTGTTATAATCAAGGAGTATTTCCTATCGCTTTTAAAAATCACTTATAACGCCTGTTCACAAAAGTGGTAATCGTCAACAAGTTACAAATTATCGTCCCATATCTGTCCTTACAGCATTATCGAAAGTCTTGGAAAAGACGCTGAATAGTAGGCTAATGAAATTTTTGGAAAGTAATGATATTTTATCCCAAAATCAATTTGGTTTTAGATCATCTAAAAGTTCGGAAGATGCCGTCAGTCAGCTTATTAATCATGTTGCTCTACAGATAGACTCTAAACGAAAATGTATTGGTGTTTTTCTTGACCTAGCCAAAGCTTTTGATACTGTTGCAGTACCAATACTATTAGATAAATTAAATAAACTTGGCATAAGAGGATATGCTCTTGATATCTTTAAAGATTTTTAACAGAAAGGACTCAACGGGTTAAAATTGGACAGTTCATAAGTGATGAAGTTGAAGTCACTTATGGAGCAATAGCTATTGTTTTTACAAATTTCTTAGTTTTAATTTTTGTAGGCTGTAACACTATTTGTAATAAATAGTGAAGTGCATGCAATACATATATATTATACAATTATATATTGTACAAGAGTACAAATAAAATGCTTGCTTGAATACAAAATGTTTATTTTATACCGAACCGAGAACAACCATACGGACCCAAGGTCCGCCAAACAACAACTAATATAAATAAAATGTTTGCACGATTCAATTTCATACAGCGCCATCTAGTTTGGTACAAAGAAACTTATACACACCGCCCACTAAGGACAAATGTAATTTGCCCTTAAAAAAACCATCACCGCCCACTATCAGGCTACCGAGTATAATGTGTACAAGCAATTGACCAAAAATGTTTGTCCTTGGTTGGGAGTTTACAACACAACACTGCAAATAATAAATCTCAATTTTGAAACCAGAGTAATATAATAATATCTTAAAACTTAAACATTTCTTTATTTAAGTTGCCACAGGTAAAATACATAACTTGGATGTCGGCCGTTTGATTTCACATTTATTTTTTGTACGTAAAGTAACAACCCGAGTGACGTTATCCGATCCCACATATTTCGCAACCACTCGTCCAAGAAGCCATTTACACGGTGGCACGTTCTCTTCTTTAATCAAAACTATATCTCCAATCCCAGGTTCAGGATGTTGGTATGCCCATTTATACCGATGCAGAAATTTTGTAAGATATTCTTGGGACCAACGCTTCCAAAAGTTCTGCATCATTCTTTGCGTCAGCTGCCACCGCCGAAGGCAAGATAAATTTGATGAATCAAAATTATAATCTGGGGCTGTGACAAGAGGCTCACCTACTAGAAAATGCCCCAGTGTTAGAGCTTCAATCGCATCCGATCTCGTATCGAGACGAGCCAAAGGTCTCGAGTTCAAACAGGCCTCTATTTGGGTTAGAACTGTGGATAATTCTTCATAAGTTAGCATAGCGTCACCAATGACTCTTTTCAGGTGAAATTTTATTGATTTAACTCTAGCTTCGTATAGTCCACCAAAGTTCGGCGAGTGTGGTGGGATAAAGTGCCACGATGTCCTATTAGTGGCTAAAGCCTTTGAAAGATCATCTTGAAGAGTGGAGTTTTCTGAAGTCAACAAAATCTTTAGTTCACGAGCTGCTCCGATAAAATTAGTCCCGTTATCGCTCCAAAGATCTATGCAAGGACCTCGGCGAGCAACAAAGCATTTGAACGCAATTAGAAACCCTGTGATGTTAAATCACTTACCAGTTCTGTGTGTACTGCCTTACTCACCATGCAGACAAATAAGCAAATATAGCCTTTATAGGCATGATGACCTCTTCCTTTTGTTGTTCTTATGTTTATGGGCCTTCGTAATCCACTTCACTGCTTTTGAAACGTCTGGCTGGTGTAACTCTTACCGCTGGCAATTGTCCCATCAACTGATTGGATGTTGTTGCGTTATACCTTATACATGTGACACACTTTCGAATAAATGCTTTAACGATTGACTTTGCCCCTAGTATAAAGAATTTAGTACCCAAATATGTCAACATGAGTTGAATACCGCCATGTAAAGTTTTAACATGTGTATCAGCGATAATCAACGCAGTAAGAGTAAACCCTTTTGGTAGTAATATTGGATGTCTAACATTCAAGCTAAGAGGCATATTGTCCAGTCGTCCTCCAATCCGTAATAAACCTTTTTCATCAACATAAGGGTTCAGAGATTTAAGACGGCCCCTAATTTTGCTAAACTTGCCATCCTTTCGTATAAGCTCCAGCTCTTCTTGGAAATGTTCGACTTGACATTGTTTTATACATGTTTCCAGCGCTTGTGTAAGTTCTGAAATCGTCAGATATTCTCCACGATTTCGTTCACTAGCTGGCCTTTTTAGATCCAGAAAACGTCGACAGTATGCTACAATTCAAATCAACCTTGTAAGTGAAGAATACCGATTCCAGATTGGTACCTCGGGTACCACTAAGTGCACCTTAATTTCTTCCAAATGAGTTTCAACATTTGTAGGCTTGCTGTATTTGACATTCTTATTGCGTAAGAACTCTGGACCATTGAACCACATTGGATTGTTGAGTAGCTCCAAAGAGGTGATGCCTCTGAAGCACAGTCTGCTGGATTATGGCTTGTCCTTACATGTGACCATTGGTCTGAATCCAGCGTAGTTAATATTTCCGAGACCCGATTTGCAACAAAGGTTTGCCATCGACCAGGATGACTATTGATCCAGGCTAGAACAATAGTCGAATCTATCCATGCTCGAAGTTTAGTCTTTTATATTTTCAGAGTTTCTGCAATCTCCATAAGCAGTCTAGTCACCAGCACTGCTCCACAAAGTTCCAATCTGGGGATGGACACTTGTTTAATTGGTGCAACTTTAGTTTTAGCCGTAACCAAAGCCACTTGAATATTTCCAGCTGCATCAATTCTCCGCAAATAAATTGCTGCCGCATATGCCACCTTGGACGTATCGCAAAATCCATGCAACTCTACTACAGAGTCATTGAAGCATGTTCCGAGCCATCGAGGTATGTTGATTTGTGTCAAAACACCCAATCCTTCCCGGTAAGTGTTCCATTCTCCTAACAGTTTTCCTGTAACTTCATCATCCCATCCCAGTCCAGATATCCACAGCGTTTGTATCAATATTTCAGCTACTATTACACAATGTGTTGCCCATCCTAACGGATCATACAACCGTGCGATCTGTGATATAATTTTTCTTTTTGTTATAGGTCCAGTTTCCTCAGGCAGAATCACCGAGTAACGGAATTCATCTGTTCTTCGATTCCAGGTTAGTCCCAAAAGCTTCACTATTTCATCCGTTTTTAGATTTAGTTCTTCAAAAATCTCATTCTTGCTTAATGATGTTTCTTTGATTGTTTGCTACAATTCCTTGCTATTACTTATCCATTTTTGTAATTCAAATCCTCCCTTTTTTAGTAACTCATTCATCTGTTGATATATCTCAACTCCTTCACTTACGGTGTTACATCCAGTTAACAGGTCATCCATATAATAATCATTTATTACCCTTACAGATGCTGCGGGGAAATTTGCACCTTCATCATGTGCTGTCTATTGCAAGCTCTTAACTGCCAAGTACGGAGCTGCTGCTGTTCCAAACGTTACACTTAGCAACCTATAATCTTCCACTTTAGAGTTTCCGTCATCTTGCCACAAAAGTCTCTGATAGTTAATATCCTCTTCCGCTACCTTTACTTGACAATACATTATAACTATATCAGCTGATACGCATATGGGCTGTTGTCGCCACCGCATCAACAAGTGTCTCAGCTCTGGTTGTAAGGTAGGTCCAACCATTAAGGTATCGTTTAAGGATACTCCATTTTTGTATTTGCAGAACGCATCACAAACGACCCTGACTTTCATGGTATCTTTATCGTTCCTAACAACGGCATGATGGGGTAAATAGACAGCAACAGAATTTTTCCTTTCTTTTTCAGGAATCTTCTCCATGAAACCCAAGTCTAAGTATTCATCTATTACCTTGAGTCACTATCAACACATTGAGCTCTCTCCGTTTTGAATGGAGTCTGACTACATATCCTCGGATTTATCAGTTTAAGTACCTACTTATGCACATATTTTTATTTTTTTACTGTTTCTTTGTTTAATTTCCTTTTTTTTATTTTTTATTTTACTGTTATCTGTGGAGGCTTATTAATAGCTTTTCTTAATTTAGTTTATTTCTAGTTATTATTAATGATAGCTGTTAGCCCCCCAAACAAAATAAAATATCTTCCCTCTGAATCCCGTCTTGTTGTCTCTGCGAAGAATTGTTCGGACCGAGCTTCTTCTTCAGTCATCATTCTTTTTTCAGACTTTGGCTCAGTTTCAATTTCCCAAAATTTTTTCAGCATTTGATTATCTTCAACGCAGACATGCATTGCCACTACCCTTGATGTAGAAGCGGAAGATTCGTTGCATGTGCCAGATAATATCCATCCTAGTGATGTCGCTTGAGCCAAAGGATATCCCTGTGGACCCTTCCGTATTCCGTCCTGTATAATTCTTCCGTAAATATCTGCTCCTAGCGAAATGTTAATTTTGCTGGGCATATGATATTGAGGATCTGCTAAACACATGTCCTCGTCTAACCAGTCCAGTTTGTCCACATTACAGTTTGGAAGCGATGTGGTGATTGATTTCAGTACGTAAGCTTATACCGTGATAACAATATTGCTATCTATCCTCGACTGAATGTTCAATTTCACTATGTTCCTCGATACCGTAGTGTTATTGCCTTATAATCCTGAAATCATTCCCCTTAACTGGACGTTTCTTAATCCCCAAGTATTGAACCGGCGCTTCTGTCACAAAAGAAGCCTGAGAGCCCTGATCTAGTAAAGCCCTAATATAATGTCTTTGACCTCTATGCACCCTTGCCCAGACGACAGCTGTTGCCAGAAATACCTGTTTCTTCATAGATACTTGGCTAAAACATGAGACCACTGGCACCTCTTCGACCAATTCCGAGGAAGCCGCTGTTGTTCCAGCGGATGCGCTGACCGTACCCGCCCCAGATTTCGAGGCACCAATGTATGTATAATGTGACTTACCATCCCCCGAACCTCTTGGATGGATCACCGAATGATGTTTCCCGTTGCACACCCTGCAAGATGTCTTACTTGGACAGAACTTAGCCGAGTGGTTTCTGCCCAAACAATTGAAACATAATCGTATTTCAATTATAAACTTACGCCTATTATCTATGTTTTTCTTCATAAATTCTTTACATGTGTATAATTTGTGTTCATTGCCACAAAAGTCACAAACTACCTTAGCAACGTGTAAAACCCTATGCCTCAGTGGTTTAGTAAATGTGACAGTTGAAGGTCGAGGTTCAATGAATTCCAGGGCTCGGAATCTGCTTTCCAAAAATACTAGAAACTGATTAAATGTAAGTAATTCATTCGCATTCCCATCTGCGACCTTCAACTCCCATTGCTTCCGCGTTTCCGCGTCTAATTTCTTTGACACAATATAAATTACAATTATGTCCCATGAACTTATATCTATTTCGATGTTCTTAAGCGCATGTAAACAATCCGATGTAGTATCGGCTAGTTCCTTGAGGAACACTGAAGATTTTTTACAAGCTGATTTTTCAGTCGTTTCAAAACCGAATTAGCGAGGTAATTTTTATTATCATATCTTGCCTTCAGCTGGTTCCAGCACTCCACATAATTGGCAGCAGTGATAGGTAACTGCCTTATCAACTGCTCAGCCGTCCGGTTAGGCGTCCTTTAAGATAGTGTAACCGCTGCGCATCATCTAGCGTTGCATTAGAATGGACCAACGAAACGAACATGTCCCGAAATGTGATCCATTCTTCATACCTTCCCAAAAAAATGGGTATAGTTATTTTGGGCAATTTCAAACCTTTTTTTTTTGGCCAGGGGAAATCCGTTTGAGGACTAAGCCGCGACAGGCACAGAAGCCTGGGGGGATGTTCGCGACCCGATGTGAGAGTGTGGGATTCGCCAGATCGGGGGTGGCACTAGCGTGCCCGGTCAGAACCGGTGCCACGCTATTGCCACTCCCCAGTTAGGGATACCCACTAAAACCCCTGGGTGTTCCGTCCTGCGCCTTATGCCAGGGCTACGGGACTGCGGGATTCCCAACTCCACGTGCCCTGGCAGGCATGGGCCTCGCTCACTAGGCCTCTTCCAATGCCAGGGGACTACGCCCCTGGCCACAGCTAGGTCTTTTCCGTGCGTGGGGCGGTCTGTAATGCGCCCCACGGGAAGAGAGATGAGCGCGCGCGGAACACTCGCGCTCTCATCTCGACGGCATGTGCGGGTGAGTGAGAACCCCTATACCCCAAGGGGCCCCACCCGCGCCGCCCGCTTACGGCGGCCGAAGGTCACCACCCGACCTCCGGCGTCGGTGCGTCCTCCTTTGGCGGGAGCGGAGCAGGGAAGTTCGCTCACGCTCCCGCTCCGCCTCCTTCTTCGCAAACATGACTTGCACGCAAAAGGAGGAGACGGCGTCCCATCCGGCGGAGCTCCCGACCATGGTACGTACCATGACCGGGAGCGAGGTGTCAAATCCGGTATGGGCGACGAGCTCCCGGCGCTGCTCTGTCCAGGCTGAACACTCCTGAAGTGTGTGCAGCGCCGTGTCCTCGTCACCCGTGTCACAGTGATGACACCCTGACGTGGCCTCGCAGCCGAGGCGACACAGGTACCTCCCGAAGCAGCCATGCCCCGTGAGGACTTGTGTCAGCCTGAACGTCAGGGTGCCGTGACTTCGTCCAATCCATTCTTGCAGAACGGGCCTCACCGCCTCGATGGTGGCGGGGCCCACGCTGGGGCGTCTTAGGCGTTCTTCCCAGACCCCCACGGCTACCTGACAGAGCTCCGACCGGCACGCCTCGGTCTCTCGAGGCGCGGGTCAGGAGCCTCTGGCCAGGGCCTCTTTGCGCCACGTGTACAGTGACGCTAGGACCCTGGCTTCCAGGTCCCATGGGGGGGATCCGGCGAATAGCGAGGCCACTTCGAAAG
Source organism: Dendrolimus houi (assembly GCA_039645545.1). NCBI lineage: Eukaryota > Metazoa > Arthropoda > Insecta > Lepidoptera > Lasiocampidae > Dendrolimus > Dendrolimus houi. The sequence goes on from JBBJBW010000056.1 coordinate 412,768, forward strand.
ACACCGTACGGTATCCTCTTATTGCCCTGACGGCCACTATGCGTTGCGCTTGACGCAGTAGCGCCGCATTTTTGGCCGTCAGGCGGTCTGACCAGACTGGGGCCCCATAAAGGGCCATCGAACGTACGATGCCTTCGAAGAGTTTCCGGCACGTGGCATTGGGCCCCCCGACGTTGAGGAGCATGCGTGACAGCGCACCAGTTGCCCCCTTGAGTCTGGGAAGCAACTGCCGAAAGTGTGCCGAAAAATCCCACCGGCCATGGAGGACCAATCCGAGGTACTTCATGGTCTCCCCGATGCCGATGCGGATGCCTCCTACTATGATGCTACTGTCCAGAGGTGGACGTTTGCGAGGGCCGTGAAACATCACGGCCTCGGTCTTCTGTAACGCCACCTTCAGACCAAGACGCCGGATCCTGCCTACTATTGTCGACACCCCAGCCGTGCCTAACAGGCACGCCTGCCGATGGTTCCCCCCGCGCGCGGTGACCAGTGTATCATCAGCGTAACAGATAACACTGACGCCCGGGGGGACCCGACACCTCAGAGTAAAGTCGTATGCGATTTTCCACAGGAGGGACCTAGAACCGACCCCTGTGGAACACCGCACACCATGGCTCGCCGATTCCAACCCTCGTAGACCGGGTAGATGACGGCTCTTCTATTTAAATATGCCCCGACTATACGGCGGAGGTAGGTCGGCACCCCGAAGTAACGGAGTGCCTCCATAATGCATGCCCAGGGCAGAGAATTGAAGACGTTGGCGATGTCTAAGGACATCGCCAACAGAACCTCGCCCCGGGAGACTGCGTCCTCCGCCAGGCTTCTCAGGCGCATGATGGCATCGATCGTGGAGCGCCCTGTGCGGAAATCAAACTGGTTGTCCGCCAGATCTGGCCCGGTCGTCGAAAGGTGCTGGACGAGGCGGTCGACGATGATTCGCTCGAAGAGCTTTCCGACCTTGTCCAGCAACACAATGGGCCGGTAGGCGGACGGCGACTCCGCAGGGCGCCCCTCCTTCCGCAGCAGGACCAGCTTTCCAGTCTTCCACCGTTGTGGAAACTGGCCCTGCTCTAGGCATGCGCCGAAAAGCCTCATCAGTCGGGGCTCCAGGGCGTCGTAGGACAGAACTCACGCACGCCCTGGTATGCCATCAAGGCCGGGGGCGGTGTTCTTGGCCTTTAGCCGTAGCATGGCCACCCCCAGCTCTACCCGGTCCACGGTGGGTACAGGGTCTCTATCCGCGCTGGGCTCTGCCTCTGGCGGTGCCATAGCAGGAGGCATATGCTCAGCCCGTGAAGGGAACAGAGCGCCAACTACGTTGTAGATGACGTCCTTGGGGAGAGACTCGGTTAGCGGAAGCGCCCAGGCACGGAGCTTGTTCCGTGCCATTTTGAAAGGGCGCCCCCAAGGGTCTTGGTTTAAACTATCCAAGAGCTCTCCCCAGGCAACGTTCTTTGCGTTGCGAATCTCTATTCGCAGTCTTCCTGGCGCTTCTGTACCCCTCGTACCGCTGAGCCTCTACGGTCGCTGCGTCGGCCACGTGGCGACGCCGCCTTCTATGGCGGGTGTACTGGCGGCGCGCGCTATTGCACGCGCGCCTTAGCCCCTCAAGTACGGGGTTCCACCAGTACACTTTTCGGAAGGGCTGGAATCGGCCCCTCCTCGGCATCGCCGCATCGCAGACGCTAGTAACGAGCGACCGTAGGTTTCCTGCCACCTGCTCTACATTTATATTTACATCGGGAGGGTTCACCTCGGGCCCTGATGCCCAGGTGGCGACGATCAGGGCCTCTCTGAACGCCTCCCGATTCAACTTTTGCAATGCCCAGTGCGGACAGTCACCTACCGGGGACTCTCGGGACGGCGGGTCCGGATTCCGGGCGGAGACGCTGAACCGTATATAACGGTGGTCGGAGAGCGTCTCCACCTCCGTGACGACCCTCCAGTCTCGCACATGGCGCGCCAGTTCAGGGCTGGCAAACGTGACGTCTATTATTGAGCCGCCCTGCTGGCGCACACACGTGTGTACTGAGCCCCGGTTGAGAACTACGAGACCCTTTTCGATGGCCCATTCTTCCAGTACCTCGCCACGCGGGCACGTACTCGGGGAACCCCAAGCGACGGATTTTGCGTTGAAGTCCCCGAGCACGAGCACGGGGCGAGGCCGGCTGCGGGCCACAACTGTGCCCACTTCCTCGATCCATCCCTCGAAATCGGCGAGCCTTCTGTTCGGGGAGAAGTAGCCACCAAGGGCCACCATCTCCCCGATTGTTGCCGCCACATAACCTCATCCCCTTACGAGATTGGCTAGGGGAGGGCATGCGGCGGCGGGCAATTTCAAACCTGCCCTAACGCTACTACCGTTCCCAGTGCCCTGGCCATTTGATTGCTGTGCTGGCTTAGGCTTGCATCGTAAGATATCCGTTCTATAATTAATGTATAAATCCTCAGTGTTCTCATAGATTTCATTTTTGACATAAGCACTTGACTGAAATTCCGACCAACTTTCTACACTATTGACTATCTCTTGATGAACCTTTGTAAATCGAGCCCACAAATTTTCTAAAATATCAAGTCTAGTTTGAATATACCCTTCTGAACCTAACCGCTCTTTAGAAGACTTTTTAAAGTTTACATGCGCCTTATTAATTTTCTCTTGAACAGCCCTTTGTAAATTAACGTATTTCTGCATTTTGAAATATTTTAAATCTAATCTATGACTAACAAACCACGTAACTATAAACAAAAAAAACCTTAGATTTAGCAACCGTTTTATCAATATCAATTTCGATATAAAATTTACCACGTACCAAAAAGAGACAAGAATTTTACATGTGTTTAAACCAATATAATTATTTATAAAGAAAAAAAAACTTAAGTACAAAAAATGCTTAAAATTTTACAAGTGTTTGAAAAATGTTGACTTAGAAAAAAATCGGGCATAGGTTTGAACCAAATTTACCTAATTATTCTAAGTCCCTCATTCACATGCAAGAAATATTCTAAGTCCCTAATTTACAAGTAAGAAATATTCTAAGTTAATATAATCTAATCATTAAAGTCCAAATTAGTACAAAATTAATCACAATTATTTAAATGTACTCACAGTTAAAAGTCCACTCACACTTGACCGTTTTGTGACGTCACTCCGGATGTTGCCTGCGGGCTGTCCCCCCTCTGTTATCTCAGGTGTTGCCTGCGGGGCTCTCCCCGCTATACCGCCGTCACGGACACCTAGCTGGCTCCCTGCGCCGTCTGCATACACATCTTCCTTTTCAGCACCAGCTGTTCCACTCCTGACGTGGAACCCGTCCCCCGACTCGCCCCGAACAGCGAACCACTGCCTATAGGTGCGAAGCGTAGACAAAAACCGTAATCTACTGTATAGCCGATCCGACTCGTATAGGACCAAAATTTGTACAAGAGCACAAACGAAATGCTTGCTTCAGTACAAAATGTTTATTTTATACCGAACCGCCAAACAACAACTAATAAAAGGTTTGCACGATTCAATTTCGTACAGCGCCATCTAGTTTGGTACAAAGAAACTTATATAATATATATATATATAATATATACTACCCTAAAGTTATGAACTTAAATTGCAACAAATATTTGTCAGGTCAATTATCTTCAAAACCCATTATCATTATTCATTTAAAAAATTTAATAGTCTACATTTATATTATTAAGCGAATTAATATGTTATTATTTGAGATTTCTTTTCACCGATAGTTTATAATTAACTAACTAGCCCAACTATTTTTGCATATTAGTCAAGCAACACAACCATAGTTTTTCAAACATATGTACGTGTTTCATCCTAGTTTAGCAATACAATTATTAGTCTCATCTCATGCATCATCAATCTCATGATATAGTATTCTCACATAGGTACGTTGACCTAATTCTACGCAACTATAACTCAAGTTTTGTTCATAATATCAATCTCTTAGATATCCAACTATACTAACTATCGCATTGTTGTGAATAGTCGAATGTCAATGAACTTGTTCATAGTGCAACTCACCTCTATATTTCTCGTCATCCAATTCAATGATTTTGCCCTCATTTCAGTATTGAATTCCTTTAGATGAATATACAAATCTTAATCCTATTGGTTCTTCCTCTCCTTCCTAATTTATGACAAGAACCTCCTGAATGGCTAAGTTTTGTTATAATCCACTCTTAGTTATCTCATATATCCCCTCAGAGCAGATCATAAAATTAGAATGTAACAACTGCTGGCATTTACCCAAAGAAAGTCCTTATCCATCTTAATTTCAACTGTTCATCCATTTCATACTTAATAGGTTCTCATTGTTCATAACTATTACTAGTAACTTAAACTAGGAATGACCGCCTTTCTCCCCACCAAACAAGTCTATTTCATTATTTACTATTTCATTTTACCAAATTAAATGACTTATGACTTTTTAATAATTAACGAAATCATCATATATTTTTTTTCATCATACAATATATTATATATGTATATTATATTTTTTCCTTATTTTATTTATTATATATTTTTTTCTTTTTTAATGGACGTGTTTGAGTCATTCCCCTTTCCCAAATACATTTTTTTATTTTTTTTTTATCTCTAAACATTATTATCCTATCGTTATTCTTATTCCTTTTTGCTGACATAGTATTTATTTAAATGTATCGTATTATAGTTTCCTTTAACTCTCCCATCTTTTGGATTTATTCAAGTATATGAAGTATCATTTGGAAAAGATACAGCTGCTATCTGATAAGGACCCTCATAAAGCAACTCAAACTTTTTTGTTACATTCTTCTGAGCGTTGGATCTATTAGCCCTTCTAATTTTTACTAAATCCCCAATTTGAAAGGTGATTATTTTATGAGTTCCATCAAACTTATTCTTTCTCCTTTGACTATTTAACCTTAAATTATTCTTAACTTGTTCCCTAACCATAGATATATCTTTTACATTTCTCCAAACAACTGTCAAAGGACATTTTACTACTAATCCCATAGAGAATTTCATTTGATGTAAAACCTGTGCTCTCATGATAAGTGTTGTTATATAATTCCTCCACCTTACTTAGAATAGTTGCCCAACCTTTGTGATTGGCATAACAATAAGTCCTAAAAGTCTCCTTAATTCCTTATTAACCCTCTCTGTTGCATTTGGCCTAGGATTTCGCACAGTGGTATAAATAGGCTTAATACCCATTTCCTTTAAAGTGTTTTTCCACCCCCTAAAACTAAACTGGCTACCGTTATTTGTCATTATTACCTTAGGTTTAATGATTTTAATAAAATGTTTAAGTTTAGCAATAACTGACCTAGAAGAAGCTTTAGATAAATCAAAAAGTTTTACAAATTTATTAAACGACTCTTGAATCACTAATATATAAGCAACACCAAATGTCCCTTTAGACAAAGGGCCATATAAATCTGCCATAACTAAATCCTCTAAATTCCTAGTTATTATAATAATATAATATATTATTATATAATAATAATAATAACACCGATGTGTCGGGCGATCCCAGTTTAACCACTTGTATAAATTATATCAATTCAATTAAAGTATCGGAAAATAATATTTTTAAGCTGCTAAAATCATTAGATCTATCAAAATCCGGTGGTCCTGATCATATACCGCCTATCTTCATAGTAAAATGTGCAAGCAGCTTAACTAAACCTGTCTGTACTCCACTTTCTATACAACAGATAATAATCTGTTGTACAGAAAGTGGAGTGAAAATACTTAGCGAACAGGTTGCTAATGTTCGTACCATTATCCGCAGACGTACCCTGGTAGTAAATAATATTAGGTAATGTAGAAGTATTTCTTTTACTTTTTATGTAAGACCAAAAGAACTTTGGGTTAGTTTTTATAGACTTGTAGGGAGTCCATTGATGTGATGGTGTGGCGTTGGCGGCGTAGCCTTTCAACACCAAACAACTCACAAAAATAGAAGGAGTTGATAAATTTATTAGCGAATGTTAAGCTAGCAAGCCAGTTTTACAAATTTATTATATAATATTAAATTATAACAAACGCACGACAATAATATGTTCCAGTTCGTAAGACGGTATTACGCGCGTGACACTCGACAAGGACATTCCTCTGCACTGGCGATCGAACGACTGAAGTGCGTGTTCACGGGCCGCGCAGGCGCAGCCGCGGCGGGCTGCTCTCGCGCATCTTCGTCGTTCGTGCTGAGATGACACACATGGTTACATTATTTAATGTGGCGGAAGGCCACATCACTACGGCCCAGAGACCGTCACTACGGGCGATAAAAATCGGGGAAACCGTATAGTTCGCCCCGAACGAGTGGTTTTTGTGTCATTTGTATTTTGGACAGGAATGAAAATAGACGGAGAAGGGATTATAGGAGTATTAGTGGTGGGTAAATTGAAGTTAGAAGAAGGTGATGGGTGAGATAGTATGTAGGCCGGTTTGATTCGATCTATAGATACTGTTTGGTATTAATTGAATCTGTAATAGTGTGCTGTCTGTTGTCATCATTATCAAACTTGTGTCAAGTCAGTAAGAAAATATACCTTCTACAAACAACACGTATTTCATTGAACAAACCCTTTAAAGTGCGCAAAGAATAATAGACTTAATTACATTCAACATATGGTACATCGAGCCGGACTATACCCATAACCAGTTTAAGTACGTGACTCAACGCGCCGAGCCCGAGCGAAGTGAGAACAAAAGAAAGCGGCTATTTCTAACAAGTGAAGATTACCGCCATTCATTGTGCGTTAAATAATAACATTTTAACATTTGTTTAGTTTGTGATAATATAATATTTTAACATGGCGACTACTAACGAACAACAACAACTTCTGTCGGTTTTGGAAGATACTGCTACTTTATTGCAAAAAACACAAGTTAATCTTAAAAAGTGCCCCAAATCAAGGCTTACAAAAGGCTACATAGAAGCCCGTATAAACATAATCGACGATTATTGGAAAACTTTCAAGGATACACATCAACAACTGGTCAAGATAACACCTAAAGAATTAAAGGGAACGTTGCCGTATTTTCTAAATGAAGAGTTTTTTATTTATGAAGATTTGTACAACGTCATGCAGGGAGATTTAAAAGATATGGTATCGTCGATGGTGGAAGCACAAATAGAAGCAAAATCTATGAATTCAATTCTTAATAGTAGCCAGCAAAGTGGAACAGTGCTACATTTACCGAGAATACAAATACCTACATTCCATGGTAATTATGAAGCTTGGCCGGCGTTTAAAGATTTATTTACATCTTTGGTACATGAAAACGCCGCACTTGGGGACGTACAAAAACTACATTATTTAAAGACAAATCTTGCAGGAGAAGCAGAGTCATTACTAAGAAATATCCAGGTCACTTCCAGTAACTATTTAATTGCTTATGATATTTTGAATAAAAGGTATGGCAATAAACGCCTACTTTTAAATTTTACAATGAAAAGATTATTTAACCAAAAGAAAATGACTATCCAATCACCCGTACACTTAAAAAATTTATTGGATACAACTACCGAGTGTTTAAATAATCTAGAAAATTTAGAAATATCTACCAGCTCTTGGGATCCGATAATTATTTTTCTTCTGGTTCAGAAGTTCGACCCAGAGACGCATAAATGCTGGGAGGAGTACGCCTATCGAGACGAATCTGAAAATTTGCCTACTTGGTTCGACTTCAAGAAATTTATCGAAACAAAGTTCCGCACTCTGGAACTTGTAACGGCAAACGTAAGGGAAGTTAAGCAAGTCAAAGAACGTTCTTTTCATGTGGCTGTTCCAGAAACAAAGAAGGTATGTTTTATGTGCAATGATAATCACACTTTATGTCATTGCCAGCAGTTTATCAGGATGGAACCGAAGGAGAGAAGCGAATATGTGAAAAATAAACACTTATGTTTCAACTGTCTATCGCCGGGACATTCAGTATATAGATGCAAACTACCAATATCATGTCAAATATGCAACAGACGTCATCATTCGCTACTACATGAGACCAAGAATACAGAACCTGTGGCTTCGACGAGCACCTCCGAGCCACTTGTTTCACAACATGTAGTAGAAGAAGAAGAAGAAGAAGAAGAAGTTCAAGTGAACACATTGATCGCGTCTCATCTAACGACTAGACAGGGCAAAGCACTACTAGCAACAGCAATGGTAGAAATATCAAATGAGCAAGGCTACACTATTATATTACGTGCACTAATAGACCAAGGTTCCCAAGCATCATTTATAAGTGAAAGAGCAACCCAATTATTGAAGCTCAAAAGATTACCGATCAAAGGAAGTGTTGCAGGCGTGGGATGTACAAAGGTAGATATTAAACACATGGTACAAATACAAGTACGATCACGATGGGACAACAGTTATAGTTTATCTGTGCAAGCCTATGTGATGTCAAAACAGCTGACCGCAAAGATTCCTGCTACAACAATTACTAGACAATCATGGCCATATCTCATCGATTTAGATTTAGCAGACCCCTCTTACTTAAATTCAGGGTCAATAGACTTGCTTTTGGGTGTCAAGGAGTACGTTCAAATATTAGAGCAGGGTCTTATCAAGGGTCCTCCTGGTACACCTTGTGCACAGAAAACTCGACTTGGCTGGATTCTCTTCGGAGAGATCTGTGGAAAATCAGAAGAAAACACTTATCTGGTCATGCATCATCAAATCGACGTTGATGAAATTTTAAGGTCGATCTGGGAAATAGAGACTGATTCTAGTAGACATTTAACCAAAGAAGAGAAGTTTTGCGAAGAACTTTATGACAAAACAACCGTGAGGAACAATGAAGGGAGATATATGGTAAAGTTACCATTCAAAACAGAGAGTCCATGGACACCAGAAGGGAACACGAAAGAAATAGCTATACAAAGATTTTTCCAACTGGAACGAAAATTCAGAAGATCATCAGATCTGAAAACGAATACAAAAGGGTTATTAAGGATTACATAGAAGAAAAACATTTAGAAAAATATCTGATAGAGAGAAAGAAACAAAACCATCAGCTTACTTACCGCACCATGCTGTAATTCGCAACGACAAGGAGACAACTAAAACACGTGTAGTGTTCGATGCTTCTTGCAAGGGAACGAACAATATATCTCTAAATGACGAATTATGTGTAGGCCCTATATTGTAGGAAGATTTAAGAAATTTGCTCATGAGATGGAGAATGAAATGCGTAGGTTTCATTGCCGATATACAGAAGATGTATCGTCAAATACTTGTTACAAAGAATGACTCAGAATACCAAAGAATTATTTGGAGGGAGAACGAAACTGACGAACTACAGGAATATCGCCTTCTTCGTGTAACCTTTGGTACAGCTCCTGCACCATACCTAGCCGTCAAAACACTTCATCAGGTAGCTACTGATGAGGGTACTGGTAAACCAGCAGCTGGTCAAGCCATTAAAAATAACTTTTTTATGGATGATTGGTTGGATGGTGCTGATTCACCAGAGGAAGCAATAGTACTAGCGCAAGATGTCACAAACATTCTCCAACGAGGTGGTTTCAACCTAACTAAATGGTCATCAAACAACATAGATTTCATGAAATCTGTAGAAGAAGATAAAAGATCAGCTAATGCGCATGTGGACATGAATCTCGAGGGGACTATTAAGGCTTTGGGAATCGTGTGGAATTTAAGTACTGATTCGTTTCAATATAATTTAAATTTATCAACAACACAAGAATTCATTACTAAAAGGCATATCTTATCTGACGTTCAGAAACTTTTTGATCCTTTGGGATGGATCGCTCCAAGTACTGTCATGGCTAAAATATTGATACAAAAGATATGGCTTGAAAAGGTTAATTGGGATCAGAGTATTAGTGATACGTTAAAACAAGAATGGAAAGAGATAAGAGAAGATTTTGATAACATACATGGCGTGTTAGTAAAAAGATGGCTTGGTACAACAGAGAAGAATAAAAATAAAATACAAATACACGGATTTAGTGATGCTTCTATGCGTGCATATGCAGCAGCAGTATATATAAGAATTGAAACATCGTATGGCATAGTAACCAGATTAATTGCCGCTAAAACAAGAGTAGCACCACTAAAAACAATATCTTTACCGCGTTTAGAGTTATGTGGCGCATTACTGTTATCAAAACTCATGAAACAAATTGGCCAGGCAATGCAAATACCCATATCAGAAATGTATGCTTGGACAGACTCTTCAATAGTACTTGCATGGTTATACGGCGAACCCAACAAATGGAAACCTTTCGTTGCTAACCGTGTGGTGGAAATATTGGAAAATCTGAACAATAAAAACTGGCATCATGTACAATCAAGTGAAAATTCTGCTGATTTAGCTTCACGAGGAATGTTTCTATCGGAATTGAAGACGTGTGACTTGTGGTGGAAAGGCCCACACTGGTTATCTGAAAGAGAAATAAAAATTAGTAAAGAAAAGATAACTACTACAGATATGGAAATGAAAACAACAAAATTAAATACTTACGCAAACACTGAAGATCAGGACAATAGTTTCACAAAAAGATTTGAAGAATTCAATAGCTTAACAGAATTACTCACAACAATCACCTACTGTCGGCGGTTTCTTAATTATAAGAAAGGTACGTGTCAGACAGATAGTGTTTTCACTACTAATGAATTAAAAGATTCGCTTACTATTTGCATAAGAAGGGTCCAAGAGGTAGATTTTATAGAAGAAATAGAAAATCTTAAGATTAATAAACAAATTAAAATGAAAAGTCCATTACGCTCTCTCAATCCTTTCTTAGACGAAAAACAAATTCTCAGGGTAGGCGGTCGATTAAGGTTTTCGAACTTACCTGAAGATAAAAAGCATCCAATAATTTTGGGTCACCTAAACGCGCTTATCCCTCTTCTTGTAGCGGACGCACACGCCAAGACACTTCACGGTGGAATACAATTAATGTTGTCCTATTTACGGTCCAAATATTGGATCTTTAAAGGCAAGGCATTAGTTAAAAAACATATTCACCGATGTCTCACTTGTGCAAAATTAAATGCGACTTCTAAACCTCAAATTATGGGAGATTTACCTGAACCACGGGTCACACCAACAAGACCATTTTTGCATAGTGGCCTTGATTTCACGGGGCCATTACAAATTTTGACAAACAGGGGCAGAGGCGCCAAAACAGTAAAGGCTTATGTAGCAATATTCATATGCATGTCCACAAAGGCCATCCACATCGAGCTTGTGGGAGATTTGACCTCAGAATCATTTATCGGCGCTTTTAGATGTTTCATCTCCAGACGAGGCAAATGCAATCACCTGTGGAGTGATCAAGGGCGCAACTTTATTGGGGCTAACAAAGATCTTCAGGAAGCATTCAAAGAAGCTAACTTGCAATTTAATGGAGAGATAGCACAAATGCTTGCTACAGATGGTACTCAATGGCATTTTATTCCTGCATACAGTCCAACGTTTGGAGGATTATGGGAAGCAGGTGTTAAATCCATCAAGTATCATCTCCGAAGGATCTTGACTACTAACTTAACATTCGAGGAAATGACAACAATACTTTGTCAAGTAGAGGCTTGTTTAAATTCAAGGCCATTGTACCCAATTGAAGACACTGATCCAAACACTGTAAATGTTCTTAGTCCAGGACATTTTCTTATTGGAGACGCACCAATCATTGTTCCGACATCTAATATGAAGGATATAAAAATATCTCATCTGTCACGTTGGCAGCACACCCAAAAATTACTTAACGATTTCTGGCGACGATGGCAAGATGAATATTGATCTAGACTTCAACAACGTCCTAAATGGCTGAGAAGAGAAAAGGAATTTAATATAGGGGATATTGTTTTAATTAAAAATGATAATTTGCCTCCAGGAAAATGGTCCTTAGGACGTATAACTGATAAACATCCTGGGCAAGATGATTTAACTAGAGTCTATAGTGTAAAAAGTGGCAATTCAGTTACAAAAAGAACTGTAACCAAGTTATGTGCACTACCTATAGATACTACATAAGTATCGAAATAATTCATATGGTTCGTTTGATATATTATTTGTAATTATTTTATATTGTTTAGTGATCATCAGTTATTTCATTAGCATGAGAGTAAAATATGTTTTTTTTTTAATGTAATACTTTGAAAAAGAGACTTACAGTCCTTTTGGTAGGCGGCATGTTTGGTATTAATTGAATCTGTAATAGTGTGCTGTCTGTTGTCATCATTATCAAACTTGTGTCAAGTCAGTAAGAAAATATACCTTCTACAAACAACACGCATTTCATTGAACAAACCCTTTAAAGTGCGCAAAGAATAATAGACTTAATTACATTCAACAGATACTGTGACTTTTTACACCTTTGTATAAAATATCAAAAGTCTTATCTCCACGAGCTAAAACTTCATATGGCCCAGAATAGGGAGGTTCTAAAGATCCTCTAACTCTGTCATCTCTTAAAAAGATATACTTAGATGTAGCTAAATCTTTAAAAATGAAATTTTTGTGCTTGCTGTGACGTGCAGCGGGGCGGGACAAATTTTGTTAGTAAAGTTGCGTAAACGTGTGGTGAAGTCGGTTAAGTCGGTGCTGCCAGGGGCAGGTGATGAAAAGAATTCCCCTGGAAGACAATTTCAACACCAGGCATTGTAATAGACTGATATTGCCATCTTTTAGATTACAAAAAGTACTGTCCTCTTTCTTGGGGGTTGGTATACGTTTCTTCAATAAGATTCCGAGTGAAATGTCAGATCTGCCTTTCACTGAGTTCAAAACCAAATTAAAAAGTATCTTGCTAAAAAAGGGATACTACACTATTGAAGAATACTTAAATGACAAAAATTCATTTACATAGCAGCTCGCTCTAACATCTTATACTATATTTTGTATACTGTTATCATGCCAAGCTTGTAAGGGATTTATGGAGATATATTTCAGCATAATATTTTAGTATGTCATGTCATTATTATAACTTTCATAATATTTTTCTTTCCTTTTATTGTGTCTTGGTCTTATTGAGTATGCACTGTTTGCTAGAACTCCATTAATTATTCAAAAAGTATTTCTGTAACATACTTCTGTATAAAACTTATTAAAAAAAGATAACTTGAGATATAAATAGAATAAGAAACTTAAAAAAAAACAATATTTAGCTAGACGTGTTGCTGGGGAGTTTCTTGCTGCTTCTTCTCTTTAACAGCAATAACACGTTGCGAAGCGATATACATAGAATAGGAAGAAAAATTGAATTTTAACTTGTATATATGACCTTCAAAAAGTGTTCCCCAGTGGAACTTATTTTGAATAAAAAACTTTGAATTTGAATTTGACGCAATGGCTCACCATAAACTAACTCTGCTGAGGATGATTGAAGGTCTTCCTTATATATCCAGTTCCTGATCAGCTTCCTTGCGTAGCGGTCACGAATGCGCTCCTCACATCCATCTAATACAATTTTCCGCGCTTTTCTACCTGGAAAAGCGATAAATTGTTAGTTCTGTGTACAGGTGATAATGTACTAGTGTTTGTTCGTTTGGATTGCGGTGCGGAAAGCAGTTTTGGCCGGTGAGTCCCATTTCTCTTTCCGCTTGCTAGTGTCGTGCGCAAAATCGGTTGCGCGCGCTTTTGTAACGGTTTTTTGTGTGTGTAGTGTTTTCGCACGCCTTTCTGGTCTCCTCTCGGGTCAGGGCTTCCAGTAATGGACGGCCCAAGTACCCCGAAGGCCCCCAGGGAGCCGAGTGTCCCGCGTAAGCGGGATCACAGCGGCTCCAATAATGGTTGGGCCATGAAGGAGATAGGTGAGACGCGCGAGAAGAAGTCCTCGTTGGTTCGTCGCAGCCGCAGCGCCGCGGAAACTCGTCTCGGGCGCCCGGGTCCAGCCGTTGTCACGGCTACCGGGCCGCCCGCCTCGATAGGAGGGGCAGCGACGGTGGTCGACCTCACCGCCGTCAAGCCCCACGAGAAGGAGAGCGCGACGATGGGGCCGCCTTCGGCTCCCGCCGCGCCTAGGGTTCCCGCCATGCGTGCCGCGCGCAAGAGCGCGGCACACACGGCCGTAGGTAGGGAGGTGGTGCTCGCCGCGAACTCGGCCGTTCTCATGGCCGTGAGCGCGGCGAACGCCATCGTAGAAAATGTCTACAGGGCGCAAACGCCACCCGCGCGGGCTTCACCTGCGCCGGGGCCAAGCGCCTTTGTAGACCACGTAGATATCGCGCCGTCGGGTAGCGTCCCAGACTCGCTGGAGTACGCGCTCGACGACGCGATTCGCGTCTTCTGCGGCCCGCACGCCGAGGCGGCTGCATGTGCGCCGACACCGGTTAGGTCGGTGTACACAGCGGCCGGCTCGGCGACAGCGGGGGGCGATGGCCCCACGACGGTGTCGGCTAGCGCGCGGGCTTCACCCGTGCCCTCGGCATCGGCTTGCGCACCGGCTTCAGCCGTGCGCAGCGTGGGGGACGACCGCCCCGCGACACCGGTTGCCGCGCGGGCTTCACCCGCGCCAACGACCGGGGTCGTTGTTAGGGATGGTGATGTAGGTGCGGTGGCGGCGATGATGTTGTCTTCTTTCCCTACTGGGACTGTCGCCGCCACCGCTTCGTCCAGCTTCGTCCCCGAGTCGAGGCAGCGGTTCTGGGACCGCAGCGCCGACTCGGAAAGCACATCGGGTGCTTCCACGCCGGCGCGGGCGCGATCGCCGCTGCGTCGCACGGGCGACGCGTCGGCGAGCGTGCTCGCGGGTGCGGAGGCCTACCTTCGCACCGAAGGGGGGGAAAAGGGCCGTAGGGCCAGGAAGGCCACTGCTGCCAAACTGGCCGCGGCTAGCCAGTGCGCCGCGCTCATAGGGGACGTGCGTGTGCTCGGCCCTGGGGAGCTCCGCCTAGCGGCGAGCGCCCAGGTCGCCGACATCCTCCAGGTCGCCCAGACGTCGGGCAACTTGAAGGGCGCATACGTGCGCCGACTGAAGGAGGCTGCGACCCGGCTGTCGGACATAGTCGACACGCTGGTGACGCGGAATCCAGAGTCGGAAGCCTGGAGACTCGGCAACGAGAACTCCAGGCTGCGCGCCGAGCTCGGCGCCTTGCGGGAGGAGAACCTCTCCTACCGCAAGGAGTTCGAGCAGATGCGGAAGGCCATGAAGGCCCCCGCTGCGGACGCGGCCCCGGTTCCCGCTGTAGCGACGGAGCCGGGTCCCGTGCCCGCTAAGCGGAAGGCCAAGGCCGCCGCGGCGGAAAAAGTCCCGGCCCCCGAGCCGGTTCATATATCCGCCGCGGTCCCCAGAACGGTTCCGGCTACCGCCGTTGTGGCGGAGCCGGTCCACACACCAACCACTGCGCACGCCGGTGTGGATTATGATATGCTCACGCATATCATCGCCCGCACGGTGGGCGCGATGTTGGACGCCCGGCTTGCCGGGATTGAGGAGCGGCTGCCGCCCGCGCCAATTCTTCGTCCGCCGCTTGCGACGGACAGGAAAAAGGCCGCGGAGACACAACCGCTGCCTAAAACGGCGGGAGCTGCCGCCGCCGCCCGCCCGGCCCCGGGGGAAGTAATTCCCCCGGTACCGATGGAGGTGGTGGTAGCTCCCGTCGTCGGGGTGGCGGACTCCCCACCGCCACCCCCTCCCCCCAAGAAGAAGGTGAAGAGGGGGGGGTAAAGCAGAGGGCAAAGAAGCTGCGCCGAGCCGCAGCTCTCGCCGCCGCCTCTGCTCCGGCGCCTAAGCCCGGGCCACCGGCCCCCAAGCCGGCCCCCAGGCTCATGGCTAAACCCGCGGCCGCGACACCGGCCGTCGCGGCACCCGCCGTCGCGGCACGCGCCGTCGCGGCACCTGCCGTCGCGCCACCATCGGCTGCGGTGGCCCCTGCCCCCGCCCCCGTTCCGGAGGGGGCGTGGTCCACGGTCGTCCGAAGGAAGAAGGGCAGGGGAGCGGGGGCGGAAACGCCCCGCCCCCCTCCCTCGGCGCAAGCACCGGCTCCGCCATCGGGGCGGAAACCGGCGCGCAAGCCACGGGCTACGAAGCCCGTGGTATTTCAGGAGCCGAGATCGGCAGCAATTATCATTAAGTTGCTGCCGGAATCGGCCAAAAACGGTGTTGGTTGCCGGGAGGTCTTCGCGAAGGCCGCCTCGGTGGTCAACATCACCGAGCTAGGCCTCAGAGAGGGGCTGAAAGTGACGCGGACCGCCGGGGACGCTCGACTCCTGGACTTCCCCCCAGGACCCGAGAGCGCGACTAGGGCGAACCGCGTCGCCGAGGCCCTTCGAGGGGCGCTCCAAGGGATGGCCGAAGTCATCCGCACCGTAAAGCGTGGGGAGCTTTACGTCTCAGGGCTGGATGAGTCGGCCACCGTAGATGGGCTTCGCAGTGCCATCGCCAGCGTGGGCAACTGCCTGCGCGACGATGTTAAGGCGAGGCACATCGGCATAGGACCTGGGGGGATGGGCGCATCATACGTGATGTGCCCCGTCCCTGCAGCCAAAACCATCGCCGAGCGGGGCCACCTTCTGGTGGACTTCACCTCGGCGAAGGTGGAGGCTCTGGAAGCCCGGCCCATACGTTGCTACCGTTGTTTCAACGTCGGCCACGGCACCCAAACTTGCCCGGACTCGTGCCCGGACCGGACCGGCTTGTGTCTCCGCTGCGGTAAGAGCGCACACAAGCAGCCGGACTGCACAGCCCGCGACCCCCACTGCGCCGTCTGCGCGGCGGGGGGCAAACGCGCTACCCACCCGACGTTGGCGAGGCTTTCTCTGCGTCATTATCACTGGGATCCCTATGGCGTGGCTCTGACATATCGACCTGCGTCTGCATGTCTCTCACTATCCGTTCGGGTTCCTTTGGTTCCTTCATATTGACTTGCGTCTGCATGTCTCTCACAATCCGTTCGCCCAGAGCCTTCCCCACTTTGTCCACCATGGCTTCTCCAAGATCCTCGTCGGTTTTCTTTAGCAGGACATACAGCCGACTCACTGCATACTGTATGCCCTGCTTTATCTCCGTCTTCAAATTCCTTGAACTGTTAATATGTTCATAGAATTTGTCGACGCATTCTTTGGCCTCTAGCATCCTCTCCTTTCGTGTTGCCACGTTCTTCGGAGCCTCTGGTGGCATCCGCTTTGTGAAGGTCTTATTCACCTTTTCCTGGCTAGGGCCTGCCACAGCTTTCGTATCCTTTTTGGTGGGTGGGGAGAACTTTAGGGATATCCCTTTCCTTTTCCTTAGCTCCTCCTTCTTTCTTTCCATCTCCTTGATTCCCCCAGGGCTAAGCGGCTGGAGCATTTTTCCCTTGTACGGGGACAAGCCTTGCGCTACCCTCTTGTTATTTATTATAACAAGGTGTTCGGCCTCCCTCTTCTTGTACTCAGCGTAGGTGGTATATGGCGGGAGTGGTTTTGGGGATGGAGATTTGGTAATTCCTAAGTGGTGCCTTATTACTCTCCTCTCGTCCAGGAGATCCTGCAATGGGCTACCCTCTATCCCTTCCTCCGCCATTTCCCCTCCTCTCTCTCGGATCTCGTCCCAAGTGGGGTAGCGGTTCCACTCCTCATCACCATATTCGCTTTCGCTTTCTTGCGGCCTAATCTTTTGCTTCGCTGGTGTGCGGAACATTTTGGAAGTTGGATTCCCTAAAGTGTATGTTGTAGTAAATGTGAGTACTAATCTATTCGATTGGCGCAATAGCACACAATCGATAAGTCAATTTATAATAATAATAATAATAAAATGGTATATATTGAACCAGTCAAATACTAAAAACAAATCTTATTTAACAATAATTGTCACTTACACACTAATTTTTGTTTTATTTACAGGTAAAAGACGTCGGCGTGCCAGCTACACGGTCAAGGGTAAGTTCCTGTCCTATATTTATATCTACTTTTTACACTTACTAATATTTATTTTTATTTCAGGTCAAAGGAGGGGAGAGGAGAGGAGCAGGGAACGTTCCAGGAGTGCCAACAGGTCCGCCGCAATGCGAGGAATCCGAAGACACCAAGAACGAGGGGATTGGAACAAGGGTGAGTAAAATAAGGTGAGTTGAAAAATTGGGGTGGGGATAGAGGGGTGAGGGGGGTGTAGGATGATAGGCCTCGTCGAGCCGAGTTGTTTAACCCCAAACTCGACCAACCTATCTGCCTTATTGAGGGAGCAGTGGGGTCCGAAGTTTTACCCTCGTTGGTCGAAACAAAACTTCGCGAACTTCGAACCTTCACTACTCACGCAATATTGCAGCTAGAGGACTGAGCTTGGGCTTATTCTTCTCGCCTCCACGAGCTCTGTCGTAAAGGGGGAAAATGGGGGGGTTGACCTTAAGGCTCCGATTGGCTCCAGAAGGGGTCCAATCGGTAGAGGGAGTCCCGGGGATTCCTCTAGTGGAAACCCGGTCTTCGTCAGACGAGTAGGGCCCGAGATATGGGCTAGTCAAAAAATTCAAGATGGCCGCCGACCGATCTTTGAGTGGCTCTAGCTTGGGGATTTTTGTGTCAAAATTACCCGAGTTTGGGTTCGTACGAACTCCCCAAGTTAGATCTACGACCCCACGTGCTCAGTTTTTTTCCAAAAAACTAACTGTTTTTTTGGGCTTATAAGGTAGAGTAGTAGCTTTTGATGTCCCCAGTCAAAGTCCCGATTTTTTCCGCCCAATAGTTTAAGAGCTATTGGGGTTTTAAGATATTCCAAAATGGCGGCCGACTGTCAGATTTCGGCAAGAATCAGCTGTAACTCAGCCAAAAATCGTCGTATCGGCGCCGGACTTTGACTAAAGTCTATCCCCTTACCTTCCCTACCCGTTTCGGGGGGGGGTTCAAGTCAAAAAATTTTCCCCCTTTTTATCCCCGGATACTGTCCGCTTGGTCAAGTACTTCGCCCCAGTGAAAACCGCGTCGCGATCGGACCAATATATCCGGAGATATAGGGAAAACAAAAAATTCAAAATGGCGGCGGCCCTTGGCCGAAATCCAGTGAAATCCTGTTTCTCAGGCCTGGTTCGACCGAGGACCACCGAGTTTGGGGTCAGGAGATAGGTCTTGAAGAGACCTATCTATCTATACAAATACCTTAATTCTAACTACTCTATTTATTTATTTATTTCTAAAAAACTGTTCAAAAATGTATATTTCCGAAAGTATTGGAGATAAAATCGCCGAAAAATATCCGAAATGTCCGCTAAATAGTGCTCTATTTTATAATGATTTTTAATAATTTTGCCCTAATAATAATAATTAAAATAACTTAGAAAATTTTGAAAATTTTGATTTTTCGAAAAAATTTCGGATATTTTCTTAGGTAACCCTATGGGATTTGGGTGGGGCTAGGTAGAGCTCCCTAGCGCGCACAAACTGGCAGTCTCAAATCCCGCGCGTCTCCAATAGTTTCGGAGATATAGGGGGTCAAAACTTATTTTTCTAATTAAGAATAACTTAAAACTACTTATCTTAAAATTCTGCTCGGACCGGAAAGGCGCCGTCCTCCACCAGGTCTTCAAACTGTCCTAACCTCAAATCGCTCACTCCAGTAGTTCCGGAGCAATTTTGAGGTTAGGAAGTTGTTTTTTTGCTTCCGGTACCTCCGGGTGTTGTCCGATCTTCGGAAGCGGGGTGTCAAACGACGCGTCTTTAGGATGGCTCGGTGGCTACCGTGCCAGAATTTGCAGTCCCGAAGAAACTTTTTGGTTTAAACCCAAAAAACCAAAAACTTGAAAATTTTTTACCAGTTTTTAATTTTTTCCCCAGGTGTCTTGGGGAAATTTTAAGGTCGCATCTGGCAGTTCCCCTTAAAATTTTGAGCTCTTTCGACTGGTAATTTTAGTTTTCTATTTGGTCCAAAAACGACGATTTTCGGTCCACGTTTTTCCGGTTTTTCACCAATAACTTTTCCAACGGAGTTGGGAAATCCAAATTTTCACTGCGATCCTATTGGGGCACACGGGGCGCACAAAAGCCACCCTTAAAAAGGGGGTCGCACCGATCTATTTTTCGCACAATTTCACTTTAAAGTTTTAAAAACTGTTTTTCGTTAATAACTTTTTTCCCCGAATAGGTAGAAACAAACTATCACCACAGGCGTATGCGCCTCACTAACGCGCACAATTTGGTGTATCGCACGGCTCTCTAACTTCGAAAAAACCTATTTTTCGGAATTTTTTAGTACGGAGCTCTCAAAAAATCGACCGTCCGGGAGCGCGGTTCGAGCGGAACTCCGACCTGTCCGTTACAGTCCAAGGGGTGGACATTCGCGTAGGCCCCCAGATGAAATATCTGGGGCTAACTCTTGATGGGAAATGGCTGTTCAAGGCGCACTTTGAGCAGCTAGTTCCTAAGCTCTTGAGGTCCGCAGGCGCCCTCTCTCGGCTTCTTCCCAACGTGGGGGGACCGGGGGGGACGACTAGGAAACTCTACATGGGCATCCTTAGGAGTATGGCCCTGTACGGTGCACCCGTATGGTCCACTGCACTTCACCGCCACAATAGGACTTTGTTGTGCCGCGCACAACGGGTCCTGGCGGTGAGGACCATCCGAGGATACCGTACAGTGTCGTGGACGGCGTCGACACTCTTGGCAGGCGATCCGCCCTGGCCTCTCCAGGCGGACGTGATAGCCAAAGTTCGGCGCTCTCGACAGGATGCCCTCGCCCGTGGCCTGGTCTATGGCCAGGCCGAACTCCAGGTGATCAGGACGCGGGAAACCGCGGCCATGATCCAAGCTTGGTCAGTAAAGTTGGAAAACCCTGTTGCTGGCATTGACACAGTGGAAGCGGTTCGACCGCAGCTGTTGCGATGGCTCTCGCGGAAACGCGGGACCCTGACCTTCAGGATGACACAGATACTTACCGGGCACGATTGCTTCGATAAGTATGTGTGTCAGATTGCGGGCTGCCTGCCTTCACCCCAATGCCGCCAGTGGGGCGCGCTGGACATGGCGTTACACACGCTAGTCGAGTGCGCAGCATGGACACATCAGAGGTTTGAACTCGAGACACTTGTAGGACCGATCGAATCGCTGGGCGATCTGGTGCAAGCCATGCTGCACAGCGACGATTGGTGGGTGGGTGCGGCCAATTTCTGCGAGACGGTAGTGTCTCATAAGGAGGCCGCGGAACGAGATAGGGAGAGAGATGGTAGTGCGCATGCGCCTCGCGGGCGCCAACGTCAGTAGCGGGAGCCCGGAGGCGCAGGTATGCGCATGACCTCCCTCCCTGAAATACCGCTGCAAGGGCCCTCTAGCATCTAGGGAGCAGAGGAGTCTTCACCCCTGTTGACGAAGTGGGTTTGCCTCTCCCGGGGCATTCTCAAGCACTTGTGCGCTAGGATCGGTGTGGGCGTAACTACGTTCTGTATCTCACGCCTTTCCTGCCATAAGCGCGGGGCACATGGGAGGAGGGTGGTTTTAGTGGGGTATTGATTAGTCGAGTCTCCATACAAGCCGGTTGATTATTGTTTGGATTGCCTCAGTGGAAAGCCTCCATGATCAACAACGGTCTAATCCCTAGCAAAGGACCCGGTATGTGCGAAATGCATTTCCCCCGCCTTAAAAAAAAAAAAAAAGGTCTTCCTTATAACAGGTCCTAATTCCCAAGAGCACTAGTGGTAAATTATCTACCCAATGCCAATCTGCATGGCACATAATTGCTGCCTCGAGCTGGCGGTGGAATCGCTTCACCATGCCGTTGTTGGTCGATGTTTGAACCCTATCATTTTCCCGAGATATTGGAAAAGTGTGGATTCAAATTGACGGCCACGGTCGGTAACTATGTCAGTTGGACAACCAAATCTGGATATCCATGATATCAATGCCTTGCCGACCGTCTCAGCTGTGATATCGGCCATAGGCGTGACTTCTGGCCACCTAGTGAAGCGATCTACCACCGTCAGGCAGTATTTATTGCCTTGCGATGGAGCAAGAGGTCCGATTATATCCATATGGATAAATTGGAAACGAGCTCGAGGTAAATCGAATGTGCCCAAAGGAGCGGACACATGTCGATGTACCTTGGCTCTTTGACATGGAAGAGATACCTGAGACCATTTTCGACAGTCTTTACGTACTCCAGACCAAACAAAACGCTGGGCTACTAACTGAGCAGTAGCATTAGTACCAGGATGACTGAAACTGTGGAGGCTGTCAAATACTTGTTTCCGCAACGATTGCGGTACAAAAGGTCTAGAAGATGGCATGCTAACATCGCAATAAATTTCAGACTCGCTGCCTGGTATTCTCGATTTCATCAAACGGAGTGATGATTCGCCATTGATGTGTTGAGCCAGCTCAGGGTCTGTATATTGTGATGTGGCAAGTATCTCCATATCAATTGGTATCTGCAGTTCATCGACTCGGGACAATGTATCTGCGACTATATTGTCTTTGCCTGAGATATGACGAATATCGGTCCTGAACTGCGATACAAAATCAAGATGCCGATATTGGCGCGGCGAACAGTTATTTTTGCATTAATGAAAAGCATAAATGAGCAGCTTGTGATCAGTGTAGACAACAAAGTGTTGAGCTTCTAACATGTGCCGAAAATATTTTATGCTCTCATATATCGCTAAAAGTTCACGGTCGTATGGTGAATATTTTTGTTGAGTAGGGCGTAATTTACGCGAAAAAAATGCGAGTGGTTGCCAGTTGCCATCTTTAAATTGCTGCAAAACTGTACCCATTGCGACGTCAGACACGTCTGTCACCAGACCTAGGTTGGCATCACAATTAGGGTGTGCGAGTAGTGCTGCAGTAGATAGGCTTTCCTTACAATTCTCAAAACTAACGAATGCATCACCAGAGATATCCACAGGCTGAGATTCTTTAACGGAACCAGTAAGTAAGGCATTGAGAGGGGCTTGAACTTGGGCGATATTAGGCAAAAATCGCCTATAAAAGTTCAAAATGCCCAGAAATCGCCGTAACTGCCTGACTGTTTCAGGTGTGGGAAAATCTGTGATAGCCTGGACTTTAGTTTTCAAAAGGTTTGATGCTCGATGCCGAGATACTGTATACTAAAAATGATACTTCTTGAGCACCGAAAACACATTTGGAGGTATTGACGAGGATACCATATTGCTTCATACGAGTAAAAATTGTTCGAGGTGGTGAAAATGTTCTGCCTCGGATTTACCAAAGACTTAAAAATCAGCGACAAGGCAATAACAAAAGTTTAAATCTCTCGTCATCTCATCAGCAAACCTTTGAAATGTTTGCCCGGCATTTCGTAAACCAAAGGTCATATACGGGAATTCGTACAAACCAAAGGGTGTTGTGATGGCCGTTTTGGGCACATCATCAGGGTAAACAGGTATTTGGTTGTACGCGCGCACGAGATCAATGGTCGAAAACACAGTACATCCACTTAAGTTGTGGGAGAAATCATGAATGTGTTAAATAGGATAGCGATCTGGTATCGTTCGCGAATTTAATAAACGATAATCGCCACAAGTGCGCCAGCCGCTTTTTTAGGGGCTAAATGCAATGGGGATGCCCATGGGCTGTCAGATGGACATGCAGTACCATTAATGAGCATAAGCTGGAATTCTCTTTTGGCAATAGCTAATTTGTCCGGGGCAAGCCTTCGAGGTGTGCAATATACAGGAGGACAAGGAGTGATTTTTATGTAATGCTTAGTGTTGTGCTTAGGTGGAGAAACAATGCCCGACGGTTTAATAATATCAGGGCAACTTTATAATAGTTTATGATATTTGGAGTCACTAGTAGAAATTTTAACAGAAAAAAGATTAACTGAATTTAACATAGAAACGTGTGACATCAATGCTGTAGTATTGTCAACAAGGCGCAAACTACGACAATCAACCATTAAATTAAAATGACTGAGAAAGTCAACTCCAATAATAGCCTTAGTGACATCAGTTACAGTAAACCGCCATTGAAAATTACGTTGTCGAAATTATCATATATTTATAATTAAAACAAGAAAGTCTGATGTCATTATTTAAATCTCATTTCTGATTGCTACGTACGTCACTAGATGGCGTTGTTCATTTAAAATACACACAATGGTTTAAAGATCGCCACCTCTTTGGACTTCGGATATTTTTCACAAAACTGGTTCGCTTTTTGTGGCCACGGCGGTGGCAATATAAGTTTCATAACGAGTGTGTGTGTGTGCGTTTTATTTGTGTTTTGTACGTAAGTGAAATTACCATCTGGTGCCGAAACCCGGGAGCGGTAGTGGTGAGTTATAGTGCAAAATTGAACTTTAAAGACACTGGTAAATTAACTTTGACTTTTTTAATGAACTTAGAATAATTGTGAGAATATTGGACTTGTAAAATTTTTAGTTTAGCTTAGGGACTTAGAATATTTTGTACTAAATTTGGACTTGTAAAATTTTCAAACTAGGGACTTAGAATAGTTTAGGTAAAAGTGTTCAGACGGGGAACCCACGCCCGTTGAAATTTTATAAGTGGTAAAATTTCAAACACTTAGAAAAATTTTGAAAATTTTCGTGGAACATAGAAACATTTTGTGAAGTTTCCAATCACTTCCATATACATTTTTGATAACTTATCTCATCTTTTGGAACAATAATTCGATAAAATGGAAGGCTATTTAAATCTTCAAGATGATCGATTTAAATCACTGCTTAAGGCAGAAACTAATTATAGAAAGAGTCCAAAGGAAAGAATCACTCAAGGATACATTGAAACTCGTTTGGAGACATTGGAAGAATTATGGAGAGAGTTCAAAGACACTCACAAAAACTAATTTCAGGCCTAAAGGCAGATCAGCAGGAATCAATCAACTATTTTAAAAACGATATGTACGAAAAGTTTGAGGAAAACTACACGGCATACAAATGCTTGTTGAAAGATGTTCTGCGAGCAAAAGGATCATCTACAAAAGTACATCATGTATCCGAATCTGAGACTTGCTCACCATCTTTATTCAAGTTACCACGAATACAGTTACCAAATTTTAGCGGGGATTACGCCGAATGGCAAACATATTATGACATGTTTCTGTCAATGATACACGAGAATGCATCTTTATCGGCAGTCCAAAACTGCACTACCTCAAGAGCACCCTGTCGGGTGAAGCGGAATCATTAATCCGAAATTTACCAACTACGGAACTAAATTACGAAGCTGCATGGGAGAAGCTCACTAAGAGATACAATAATAAGCGCTATAATTGTAACACAATATTGAAGACTTTGTTTTCTCAGAAACAAATCACACAAGAGTCTGCTAATGCCATAAAACAGTTATTGGATATAACATCATCATGCTTAGTCAGTTTGGATAACTTAGGCGTACCAACGACATCGTGGGATGCTTTCATCAATTTCTATGTCACTTCAAAGCTAGATAAGGAATCGCACAGGCTGTGGGAGATGCACATTAATAATGTAAACGCAGACAGTCTGCCAACGTGGAGTGAACTTTCACAGTTCCTTGAGTCACGGTTCCGAACTTTGGAGATGATTAATGGCGGAAGTAACATACGACATACGCCATCAAAACAGAATATTATCATTAAGCCTAAGGTGTATCATACAGCTATGCATGAAGTTAAAACTGACACAGGCACAGTATCTCAGGCTGCTAGTAAGCAATGTCCTATGTGTGGGTCCAGTCATTTATTATTTAACTGTACACAATTTAGTAAGCAAACCCAAAAGGAACGGAACGATTTTGTGCAGTCTAAACGACTGTGCTATAACTGTTTGGCTCCAACACATAGTGTGAATCAATGCAGGCAAAGTACAAGTTGTCGTAGATGTGGAAGACGACATCACTCACTACTACATTTTGATAAAGAGAAGAACCAAGGGACTACAATTAATTTAGAGAGCAAACACACACTATTGGGCGAACCCACATCATCAACAAAATTAACTTCCGAAATAGACGAAATTGATATCATGGCAAATTTTGCCAACAAGAAGGAGATCGGGAACGTGCTACTTGCAACAGCTGTAGTTCAGTCTCAATCACGAACCGGACAAAACTATTTCCTAAGAGCCTTAATCGACCAAGGCTCTCAAGCTTCTTTTGTAACAGAAGAAATAGTTCAATTGTTAGGCTTAAAGCGCAAGCCAATAAGTGGTTATGTGTCAGGTTTGGGAGAGGGTCAGTTACAACTTAAGCATATGGTTTCATTGCAAGTAGAGTCGCGGAATAATCCGCAATCTTCAATAAACGTTACCGCGTTTGTATTAGAATCACTCACTTCACGTATTCCATCAAATCAAGTACAATCACCTGATTGGTTAGAAATTGAGAAGCTTCCACTAGCCGATTCAGGATATACATCACCAGGCAAAATAGACATTTTGCTTGGAGCTGAAGTGTATGCTGAGATTTTATTAAGTGACATCATTAAACACCCCCAAGGGTATCTTATAGCTCAGAATACAATCTTTGGTTGGGTAATTTCTGGGAAGGTGTCACGATCAGCTTCAGCAAGTGAGAGAATGTTAAGCTTACATATACAAGTAAGAGAAGACAATGTGCTAAAGAAGTTCTGGGAATTAGAGAACGAACCAAATATCATTCGGAAGAAGTTGACAAGAACGGAAGAGAAATGTGAAGAATTCTATGATTTAACTACTACTAGAAATAAGGAAGGTAGGTTCCTCGTGAAATTGCCTTTTAGTAATGAAGATCCAGAATGTCAATATGGAAGATCAAAAGATATAGCACAAAAGAGATTCTATTTATTAGAAAGAAAGTTTAAGAAAAATCCTAAGTTTCAGGAAGATTATGCAAGGGTCATGCAAGAATACATTGATTTAAATCACATGACTCGCATCACCAATGAGGTTCAGAACGAACTCATTGATCATCCCAAAAAGCAGTCTACATCCCCATCATGCCGTGGTGAGGGAAGACAAAGAGACAAGTAAGCTACGTGTTGTTTATGACGCCTCTTGTAAAGGAGTGAATGGTGTATCACTCAACGACAACCTGCTTGTGGGACCGAAATTACAACAAGACCTGCGACACATCTTAATGAGATGGCGAAAACATCCCATCTGTATAGTGGCTGATATCGTTAAAATGTATCGCCAAGTGCGAGTTCGTAACGAAGACACTCGTTTCAGAGAGTCTTGTGGAGAGATAATCTTGATGAGCCCGTGGGCCATTATGAATTGCAAACCGTAACGTTTGGTACAGCATGTGCCCCATATTTGGCTGTAAAATCACTACAAAGATTGGCAGAAGAAGAGCAGGCTAAGTTTCCTATAGCAGCTGAGATTACGAAACAGGATTTTTATGTCGATGATATGATGACTACTTGTGAAACGGATAATGAAGCTATAGAAATCTACAAGCAAATGAACCAATTACTAAACTCAGGCGGCTTTCAATTGCAAAAATGGAATAGCAATAGTGATAAATTTATGAATTTTATCAATCATAAATCCAAGAGTGATGAAAAACTTTAGATATAAAATCCGACAACACTGTAAAGGTTCTGGGTATTTGCTGGAATCAGGATACAGATAATTTTGAATACACTGTAAATCTACCTGAGTTGTCTTTACCAATAACAAAAAGACAGGTTCTATCTGACATAGCCAAGCAATATGATCCCATGGGGTGGATAGCGCCTGTCATAGTAACAGCAAAAATATTCATGCAAAAATTGTGGAGAGTCAGGCTTGCCATGGGACAATGAGTTGACTGGAGAGTTACTAAATGAATGGACAAAATATAGAGAGGATTTAGTTAATCTAAAGAATATCATGGTACCACGCTGGTTGCGGTATACTAAAGGCTCGCAAACAGAACTGCATGCCTTTGCTGACGCTTCTCAGTCCGCCTACGGAGCAGTTGTTTATTCAAGAGTTGTTGATGTCCAGGGCCAGGTTCATGTGTATTTAATCACATCTAAGACAAAAGTAGCTCCAATAGAAAAGGAGTTAACGATTCCCAGATTAGAACTTTGCGGAGCTGTGTTGGCTGCAAAGTTATTATTCGAATTATCTCAAATTATGAATATACGGAAAGAGAATTTATTTGCTTGGTCAGACTCTACTGTGGTTTTGGCCTGGTTGCGTGGCTTGCCGTCTAGATGGACTACATTTGTAAGCAACCGTGTGTCTGAAATTCTTAATATTTTGGAGTGTGATCAATTCCGGCACGTTGCTACAAAAGACAATCCTGCAGATTATGCATCTAGAGGTATGCAACCATCAAAACTTAAAGATCAGTTCCTGTGGTGGCATGGACCACACTGGTTACGTCATGACGTTATTACTTCGTCTAAAACCGAATTTATAACTCATGAGGAAGAGAAATCTAGCAAAGTTAAGGAAATCAAGTCTTTAGTTGCATTGAGAGAAGACAGAGATGAACGGATGTTAGAAGAAGAAAAAAAATTTATTTGGGCTAAGTATTCATGTTTAAAGAAAATGCTAAGAGTGATTTCATATATAAGAAGATTTATAAACAAAAAGGACCTAGAAGTGGAAGAAAGAAGCAAATCTAAATTTATCACAGTGAAAGAAACTAGGAAGCTTTATTGTTGTGTGTCAAACAAGTTCAGGAATTATGGTTTAAAACTGAAATAATGCAATTAAAAACACGAGGAAATCTACCGAAGGCAAGTGATCTTCACTCACTCAATCCGTTTATATGTGACAGCGGAATTTTGAGAGTCGGTGGACGTATTCATATGGCAAATTTAAGTTATGAAGAACGCCATCCAATTATATTGCCGCAAAGATGTCATCTCACTCAAGTCATTATAACGGATGCGCATAATTCAACCATGCATAGTGGACCTCAAGGAATGCTTAATTATATTAGAAGCCGTTTCTGGATCATACGAATCCGCAATCAAGTGAAGAAACACTATCGGCAGTGTATCACTTGTTTGCGATTTTCTCAAAGGAAGAAAACTCCTTTAATGGGTCAACTACCAGAAGTCCGAGTACAACCGGATAAGCCGTTTAAGGCAACTGGTGTGGATTACGCTGGACCTATTAATATAAGATTTTCGCCTGGCAGGGGAGCTAAATCTTACAAAGGCTATATATGCTTGTTTGTATGCATGATCACTCGCGCAATACATTTGGAAGTTGTGTCAGATCTCACTTCGAAAGGATTTATCGCAGCATTCCGGAGATTTATAGGAAGAAGAGGACGTTGTCAGGATGTTTACTCTGACAATGGCACAAATTTTGTAGGAGCTGACAAAGACCTAAGGGAAATGTTTGATCGTGCTAAATCTAAACTTCCTGAAGAAATATCAGAGCTCCTAAGTTTAGAAGGTACTACCTGGCACTATATACCCCTCATGCACCAAACTTCGGTGGCTTATGGGAAGCCGGAGTTCGGTCTGCGAAACTGCATCTCAGAAAACAATCGGTGAGAGCACTTTGACTTTCGAAGAACTAGCTACATTGCTAATTCAGGTCGAGGCATGTTTAAATTCACGTCCAATCAGTCAGATTAGTGACAACCCTGACGATCCTCCCTCTGACACCCGGCCACTTTTTGGTAGGCGAACCGCTTACGTCTGTGGCCGATGATACGCATTTACAGCAAGTAAGTAATGTAAATTGTTTAGATAGGTGGAGAGCAATCCAAAAATGACAAATCAATTTTGGAAGAGGTGGTCAAATGAGTATCTATTAAATTTAAATAAACGTTCTAAATGGACTACTACCATTCGGGAGCCGAATATAGATGACATTGTAATAATTCGCGAAGATAATTTACCCCCTACTAAGTGGATTCTAGGAGAATAGTAAAAAACATACAGGCAAGGACAATGTAACTCGTGTCGTTACTTTAAAATGTAAAGACAAGTGCATCAAACGGCCTGTAAATAAGATTAGCATTTTGCCCAAAGAATAGTATTCTTTGTTTGTATTTTTTGGTTTTGGTCGTTTACTATTATTATTATTATTTTTTTTATCAAACCTTTCTGAAACTTTTTTTGATAGTGGGCGGAGGTTCATATTTTGTTACAGTTAAGTTATTAAATGTTGATGTAGTGTAAACACAACTCCCCCATCAAATTCTGATTTTTTTCTTTGTTTTTATATATTATTTAACTAAATATATGTATTTCATTAAATGATGTAATATGGTTGAAGGACATTGTGATTTGCTAAATAAATCCCAAGTCCTTAGTGGGCGGTATGTCGAAATTATCATATATTTATAATTAAAACAAGAAAGTCTGATGTCATTATTTAAATCTCATTTCTGATTGCTATGTACGTCACTAGATGGCGTTGTTCATTTAAAATACACACAATGGTTTAAAGATCGCCACCTCTTTGGACTTCGGATATTTTTCACAAAACTGGTTCGCTTTTTGTGGCCACGGCGGTGGCAATATAAGTTTCATAACGAGTGTGTGTGTGTGCGTTTTATTTGTGTTTTGTACGTAAGTGAAATTACCAACGTCTTAAAGCTAGATTTACAACTAATTCTAAAAAACCATAAGTACTAATACATGTTCTATTAGCCGCACACAACTGATAATTCGTTTTTGCACGAGGCTCACGAAGAGCTGAACGAGGGTATACGCAAATATCACTACCCGTATCGATGAGATATTCCACATTCGAGTCTCGATCCGTGATAAACAGACGACTTGCAGAAGTGGGGCAATCGTCAGTCGCCATTAGAGACTGCCCATTGAGTTTCCCGCCTTATTAAAGTCGCGCGGCTTAATACACTTATACGCCTTATTCCCGAACTTGGCGTGATATCAACATAGCGGATATTTCCGATAGCTTGAGTTCGATCTCGATCGTGGTCTGGAAGATGTACATCTCTGCGAGGATCTACGTCGTCCGCTGCCGGTGCTACCTGCAGACGTCCGAGAGAGCTGGTCGACCTTGATTGTCAGGACTTCTACCATTTTTCCTAATTCTGCGATTTCTGAGCCGGGATTCGCTGACGACGAACTGGGTACAGGGAAATCTGATGAAGTTGCAGCCATGACTCCTGGCGCCACAATCTCCTGAATGTGGTCGGCCAGTTCAGCAAGTTGTCCTAGAGAATGCGTGGGCTGAGATGCTAGAATGGTCTGGATACTTTGAGGTAGGCGACTGCTCCAGGTGGACCTCACAAAATCTTCCGGAACATCAGGACCTGCTAGGTCTTGTAAGTGCCTAAGGAATTGTGAGGCCTTTCTGTCTCCTAAAGTCTCGTGCGTTAATAATTGTCGCACTTTTTTCTCGTGGGACGTTGTCAACCGCCGTATCAACTCGCATTTGATTTTGTCATATTTAAATCTGAGTGGCGGGTTGATAATAACATCTTTCACTGCTTTAGCGTGACAAATGTCCAAATTAGTGGTGACGAAAGTAAATTGTGTGGCATCATCGACAATTCCTAAGGTCTCAAACTGACCTTCCAATAGTGCAAACCATAGATCCGGGTCATCCGGAGAAAACGGTGGAACTTTTAAATTTAATTATCGGGTGACGGATGGGTCAGTGGAAACGCACATTTTCTTTCTGGTTCGGCGCTTTGTTACGTTTGGGTTTGCCGACACTACTGACCTGTGGCTATCTTCTGATTCACTGCTTGACTTGCTCATTATGTGTCCAAGAGTGGGTCACCAATGTAGGGGGTCCGTTGATGTGATGGTGCGGCGTCGGCGGCGTAGCCTTTTAACACCAAATAACTCACAAAAATAGAAGGAGTTGATAAATTTATTAGCGAATGTTAAACTAGCAAGCAAGTTTTACAAATTTATTATATAATATTAAATTATAACAAACGAACGACAATAATATGTTCCAATTCGTAAGACGGTATTACGCGCGTGACACTCGACAAGGTCATTCCACTGCACTGGCAATCGAACGACTCAACTGCGTGTCCACGGGCCGCGCAAGCGCAGCCGCGTCGGGCTGCGCTCGCGCATCTTCGTCGTTAGTGCTGAGACGACAGACGTGGTTACATTTTTTAATGTGGCGGAAGGCCACAGACTATTCTATATATTTTATATAATTATCGAAACAAAGTTTTTCTAAGTCTATAGCTCTGCTGCGTAACAGTAAGAAGGAATGATAGTCGGATAAGTTTCCATATAATTTGTACTTACGATGGTACTTCTGTTTTTCTTTTAAAACTTTAATCAGGGCTGAACTATACCATACTGGATGCGATGTATGTCGTAACGATTTTTTAGGAACGTGCTGATCTCTTATTTCATATAATTTATTATAAAAATATTAACAACGTTATCCAGTGAATCAGAATTGGGGTTGTCTGGAAGAGATCGCTTTTTAGCGATAAGACCGCCCTTTGTACACAACTAGATATAATTTTAGTCTTTAAGTTGATTTTTGTATTGGTGTATAATAAAGTGTTATCTATCTATATATCAGAATTCAGTAGATTCTCCCATTATACAAGGTCTAAAGTAGACCTAATTGATTCATAATCTCCCTTATGGAAAAGATACTTAATACTGGTATTTTCTTCTAGTGTGTGTATTTCTAAAAAGTTAGCTTGTATAACTAAGGGTTTGTGATGTCTACAGGAGTTGCTAATGGTTTACATTCTTCAACGATTAAAAATCCATTGGAGAATACCAAGTCCAGAAGCCTGTCGTTTGCGTTCCGTATATTATTGAATTGAACAAGGTTATACATCTCGACTGTAGCTAAAAAATCGTGTAATAATTGAGAACATACATTAACGGGTGTTAAACCAATATCTTAACTTATTGACCAGTCTAGCAAATTACCAGAATTAAAATCTCCTATTACAATAAATTTATCCAGGGGATTGTTAAATATAAGTATTGTTTGGTCAACGTAACGTGCTAGATTATATTTTTGTATCTACCTCAGTTCAGTTGGCAATTAAATATCAAAGCATAAGCACGTCGCCGTTTTTATTTCAATTCACCTAATACCACAACCACAGTCCGCGCAAAAATCAACGCTTTCGTAATAACATATGGTCGACTTCGGCACAAATTAAGTGAACCGACTTACGTTCGTGACTCATTGCCGCCGCATTGTAACAAAACATAAAAAGTATTGAGTCATTAGTGAATTGACGAGTTGTGTATTTTAAGTTATTTAAAATTCATTTAGTAAAGTTATTGTCAGTCAAAGTTAGTGACTTTTATATATCAGTACTTAATTAAAATACGTTTCAAAGAATTTATACGACATGGAGAACCTAGCAGTTATTGAAGATATGGAAAATGTTTTTAGAAAAAATCACGTTAACCTAAAGAAATGCCCAAAGCACAGATTGACAACGGGTTATGTAGAAAGTAAAATTGAATGCATCAATGAGTACTGGAGTAAATTTGTCAAAGCGCACACTGCTCTTATTAAAGAAGTACCAAAAGAGAAACATTTGACAATTCCGTATTTAGTGAACGACGAATATTATACAATTGAGGACCTATATTTAAGTTTAAAGGCGGATTTAAAGGATATGCTGAATTGAGCTGGGCCCTCGGGCGCAACGTCATCATCGTCACCGGCTATACAGCACCCTCATCAGGTGATTGCCAATTTACCTAGAATAGAGCTACCCATTTTCACCGGAAATTATGAAGAGTGGAGAGAATTCTTTCAATGACCTTTTTACATCATTAGTACATAATGATCCATCTTTAAGTAAAGTGCAAAAATTACATTACCTAAAGTTAAGTGTCAAAGGTGATGCGGAAACCTTACTTAAACACATCCAGGTCACTGAAAACAATTATGAACAGGCATGGGAATCTCTAAAGAAACGTTACGGAAACAAAAGACTGATTGTCAACGGCTTATTAAAACGGTTATTTGGGCAAAAAAAATGTACGGCTCAAACGGCGAGTCAAATACGATGTCTATTAGATACCACTGAAGAATGCTTGAATAATTTAACCAATTAAGGTGTTTTTGTCACATCGTGGGATCCCGTTATAGTTTACCATGTCGTGCAAAAATTAGACGTAGACACACATAAAAGCTGGGAAGAGCACGCATATAATTTGAAGGCTAACGATTTGCCTACATGGCATGACCTAAAACTATTTTTAGAAGGAAAATTCAGCACATTGGAGCTTGTTTTCACTAACCATTTCACACCAACTATAAGAGAGAGGAACTACACAGTTAAGGGCAAATCATTTTATGTGGCATCGACATCTGCACTTCCAACTTGTACGAAATGTGAAGAAAGCCATTCTTTGAGTCATTGCAAAGAATTTAGTAAATTAGAACCCAAAGACAGAAGTGAATTCGTCAGAAGTAAAAACTTATGCTACAATTGCTTGGTAGAAGGTCACTCTGCTTGGAAGTGTCGTGTCCCTTCATCATGCCGTATTTGCAAGAGACGGCACCATTCGTTGCTACATGAATACAAAAACCTCGAACCACTCAATAATATTCAATCTCACCATAGTCGAATAGAAGAAACTGAAAACCAATTAAGAGAAAACAGCGAAGACACAAGCGACGAGATAGTTACACATTTTGTAGCAAAAAATCCACAGCTCTGCTAGCTACAGCATTGGTCCCTATCCGAGATGAAAAAGGTTTCGTTACAGTATTGCGCGCTTTAATAGACACCGGATCCCAGGCCAACTTTATTAGTGAAAGAGCAGCACAAGTACTTAAAGTCAAGAGAATACCTGCAAGGGGAAACATAACGGGTGTAGGTGCAACGAAGACTACAATTACTCACGTGGTCAATATTGAGCTACTGTCAAGTCAAGATCAGGAATTTAAACTTACTATCAAAGCATACATTATGGCCACACGATTAACTACACAGCTTCCGACGAAATCTATACAACCCCCTGTGCAAGGTTGGACACACTTGCGAGGTCTTGATTTAGCGGACCCCAACTTTTATGAAAAAGGAAACATTGATCTACTTCTAGGTGTAGAAGTTTGTTCCCAAATTTGGAAGAGTGAAATAGTCAAAGGTCCCCCTGGTTCCCCATGTGTACAAAATACAAATCTTGGGTGGATCTTATCTGGGACAATACATGATGCAAATCTTCCTGAAGAAATCACCGTTATGTATCATCACCTTGATGTTGACACAATGTTAAAGAATTTTTGGGAAATAGAACCTGATCTTAAGAAAAAAAATACAAAGGAAGAAGAAGCTTGTGAAAGATTATATCAAGAAACTTATACTAGAAATGAAGAAGGGCGATATATAGTTAAATTACCATTTAATAATGAGAAACCTAAATCTACTGAAGGAAACACGAGAGATATTGCTTTGAAGAGACTTAAACAACTTGAAAAACGTTTTGAAAGGAATATAAAACTTAAGGAAGAATACACTAGAGTGTTAGAAGAATACATAACATTAAACCATCTAGAAAGAGTACCTGAGTAAAAATATAATCCTGCTGTGTATCTACCCCATCATGCGGTAATACGAGAAGACAAGGAGACTAGCAAAGTTCGCGTTGTGTTCAACGCATCTTTGAAAGGGTCTAATAATATATCCCTGAATGACGAATTGATGGTAGGTCCACAAATGCAAGAAGACATGAGGTCTATAATAATGAGATGGAGAATGCAACGTTATTGTTTCACCGCTGATGTTCAAATGATGTATCGACAAATCTTAGTTACAAGAGAAGATACAGACTATCAACGGCTTCTTTGGTTTGACCATAGAGGAACAGTTCAAGATTTCCGCCTATTAAGAGTAACCTTTGGTACTGCTTGTGCACCATACCTCGCTGTCAAGACTCTTCACCAAATTGCAGAAGATGAAGGCAAACCTTACCCATTAGCTGTTAAAACAATAAAAGAAGATTTTTTCATGGATGACGTCATGTCGGGAGGTGATACTATTGTTGAAACTATAAACTTAGCGAAGAACCTTACAGCAATTCTAGAAAGAGGAGGGTTGCAATTACAAAAGTGGACCTCCAATAGTCTAGAATTTTTAAAAGACATCGAACCCTCCAAGAGAAGTTCACAGGTAAGCATGAACATCAGTATTGATGGAACAATTAAGGCTCTCGGACTATCTTGGAATATGGGTGAAGATAATTTTCAATATCACCTTCAGC
Source organism: Dendrolimus houi (assembly GCA_039645545.1). NCBI lineage: Eukaryota > Metazoa > Arthropoda > Insecta > Lepidoptera > Lasiocampidae > Dendrolimus > Dendrolimus houi. The sequence continues at coordinate 448,736 of JBBJBW010000056.1, forward strand.
TTCCTACTGCTGATGAAGTAATAACAAAGAGGGTGATATTAGCCGACATTCAACTCCTTTTCGATCCATTGGGTTGGCTAGCTCCAGCTCTTCTGCCTGCAAAAATTATGATACAAAGATTATGGTTGAAAGGAGTCAGTTGGGACGTCGAAGTAGATCCTGAAACAAGAATAGAATGGTTGGATATAAGAAACAGTTATGACAATTTAAGAACTGTAAAACTGGACAGATGGATGTTCACTACAAAGGAAAATTTTAAGCATATATACCATACATGGTTACTGCGATGCTTCAGATAAAGCATATGGCGCTGTAGCTTACCTAAGAGTTTGTAGTGATGATGGGAAGTACAAGGTCAGTCTCATCGCTGCCAAAACCAGAGTTGCCCCGATAAAATCGCTTTCATTACCTCGGCTAGAATTATGCGGTGTAGTACTTTTGTCAAAGTTATTAAAACAAGTTAGTGAAGCAACACGCATCCCCAAGGAAAACATTTTCGCGTGGACAGATTCTACTATAGTTTTGTCTTGGTTACAAGGCGATCCAGCCAGATGGCAAACATTTATAAGAAATCGAATCATTACGATCCTAGACAACATTGGAAGTAAATGGTTTCATATACGATCCGAGGACAATCCTGCCGACGTAGCTTCAAGAGGAATATTATTATCGGAGTTAACATATCATACTTTGTGGTGGCAAGGGCCCGAGTATCTGAAAAAAGAAAAAATAGAAATGAATAAAATGAAAGGTTTGGAAACAAATTTAGAAAAGAGAAACAGTTTTATAGTAAACACGACAATTGGACAAAGTTTATTGGAAAAAAGGAATTTACTTACCAAATTTGAAGATTTTAACACACTCACTGAACTTTTAATAGCTATAACGTACTGCAAAAGATTCCTGCAAATTAAAGGAGAGAAACGAAAAGATTTAGACCATGAAGTAAATACGGAAGAATTAGACCGCTCATTAGAAACTTGCATAAAAATCGCACAAAGAGAAAATTTTGCAGAAGAAATGGAAGATCTGAAAATTAAAGGTGAGGTTAAAAAAAAAGTAACTTGAAATCATTGAATCCATATTTAGATTCTAGCAATATTATCAGGGTTGGTGGTAGACTTCGTCACGCTAATCTAGAAGAGAATAAGAAACATCCTATAATATTAAACACCAAGAACCTACTTGTTGCATTAATTGTAGAAGATGCTCACAAGAAGACATTACATGGAGGAATACAATTAATGTTGAATTACCTCAGAGCTAAATACTGGATAATCAATGCTAAAAGAAGTATAAAGGCTTGTGTAAATAAGTGTTTGATATGTGCAAAGCAGAATGCAGTAATGAGAACACAACTAATGGGAGACTTGCCGAAGGTACGAGTAACGCCTGCCAGACCCTTTATCAATAGCGCAGTGGATTTTGCAGGAACATATCAAGTATTAATGACACGAGGCCGTGGGGCTAAGACTACTAAGTGTTATATTGCCCTTTTTATTTGTATGGCTACAAAGGCCATACACTTGGAACTTGTTGGAGACTTGACATCTGAAGCGTTCATTGGAGCATTTAGACGTTTTGTTTCACGAAGAGGTCGATGTCATCATCTTTGGAGTGACCAGGGACGGAATTTTGTAGGAGCCAATAAAGAACTATCGCTGGCCTGGAAAGAAGCTGAATTAGAGTTTCAGGGTGTGATTTCTGAAACATTAGCATTAGAAGGTACACAGTGGCACTTCATCCCTGCGTACAGCCCAAATTTTGGAGGCCTCTGGGAAGCGGGCGTCAAGTCCATGAAATACCACCTGAAAAGAACTCTAAACGCACACCTGACTTATGAGGAAATGGTTACGGTTTTATGTCAAGTGGAAGCCTGTTTGAATTCACGACCTTTGTGTCCGATAGACGATAAAAACGTGGATAACCTTGACGTCCTTACTCCCGGTCACTTCTTAATTGGCGAGGCTCCTAATACAGTACCTTCTCCAACAGAAAAATTTGCATCTATGAGCTATTTATCCCGTTGGCGCTATACACAAAAGGTCCTGAATGATTTTTGGCATAAATGGCAAGAGGAATATCTTTCACGACTCCAGCAAAGGCCTAAATGGCTAAAGAGAGTAGACGAGTTAGACATTGGACAAATTGTTAATAAAACTGATGGTCTTCCTCCAGGAAAGTGACATTTGGGACGCATAGTAGAGAAACATCCTGGACAGGATGGGATAACTAGAGTTTACAGCGTGAAGAGTAGCGATCACATTTTAAAACGACCCATCACAAAATTATGCCTTATGCCAATTGATACCTCCACATCTTAAATTGTTAATACTGTTCTACTTATTGTAACAATAATAATTTTCATTTATATTTGATTGTATGGATAACTCCATTCCATGTATAATTTTAATCTATTATTATATACAATTTGTTGTAGTTTTGACTATAAACAATTTTGTATTTCTTGTTTCTGAACGCATTTTTTTGTATTTTTACAGTAGAATAATTAACTTGCGTAAATGCGTGATTTAAATTAATGTGTTGCATGAATTTGTATTCTCTGGAATTGTGTGTTATTTATTTATTGAAAGGTCTTAATAGCCCTTTGCGGGCCGATATGTTTGGTCAACGTAACGTGCTAGATTATATTTTTGTATCTACCTCAGTTCAGTTGGCAATTAAATATCAAAGCATAAGCACGTCGCCGTTTTTATTTCAATTCACCTAATACCACAACCACAGTCCGCGCAAAAATCAACGCTTTCGTAATAACAAGTATGTTTAATTGAATAGTAAATTTTTGTAGTTGAGTGTAGTAAGAGTTACCCTCATTTTCTTTGCATAAATAAATAGCACAAATATGAATGTTGTAGGTTACCGAGGGTCTTTAATTCTGTATTGAAATTGTCACCTAAATGTCCTCAGCAGAACTACGCCAATCAGGCCTCTCTATGACTGTCAAATTATTTCTTACTCCAATTAAAACCCCTCCACCGCGTGTTTGCATGGTACGAGAATAATTGCGATCACGTCTCTATACCAAATAGCGACTGTCAAAGAGTTCACTATTACAAATACCACCCACTAACCAGGTTTCCGTAAATAAAATAATATCAAATGTATTTAGACAAATATTTCTGTATATGGTTTGTGTTTTCGTACGTAAACCCCTTACGTTTTGATAATAGACGCTAAGCTTGTGCATTTTATGTTTATTAATCTCTGTGTTACTAATAAAGTATGTATTATAATAGATAAATGGTAATAAATTTCAAAAAATGAAATACAATCGCACTAACATCGCAACTATTAAAATATAAGGTAGATGCAAAATGATTTTTATTCAAGCACAGTAGTTACACTGTGTCTTCTCGAACGCTCGATTAAACCGTTTAACACTACTATACAATGAATGGAGGCAATTACGCACGCACACAAAGAAATAAGATAGCGACAATGTACATATATTGATACGCAGCAAGTAAAAATGAACATTAAGTTATAAATATTAAGAGTCAATTTGGAATAGTTATTGCTTAAAATGTTCAAAGTATTTTTCGTGCGCCTACAGCCACACACAGAACTGAGACACAAACGTAGTATAGAAACTCGAGTAGTACTCTGAGACCAGTGTTTCCCAAATTGCTAAACTAATATCAACTACCTTATTATTGCTAAATTTTACAGATAATAACACTATCTATTGTATTGTAGTACTCTTCTGTCCTACAGCTCCCCTTATTTAAACAGGTCTTACGGGCAACATCTCTACCTTATCTATCCCCCTTGCAACTATAGTCTCCCAATAAGTACTCGAAATGTAAGTTATATCGCTTCCTGTATCAACTAAACATGCTACCCTTTCATTATTATGATACTATAATTTATGATACTAGGTAGTCGCCAACAAGTTAGTACAATAAAAAATGGTAGTCCCATAATCAAAATTCAAAATGAACAAATTGAAATGGTTGATACTGCTTGTAGCCTAGGTCTCACTATTGACTCAGAACTGCATTTTGAACAGCATATCAGTAATATTATGAAGAACTGTTTTTATAGATTAAAAATATTATATACAATTAGGGCTTACATTAATGTAGAAGTAAGAAAAAGATTAATAGAGAGTCTGGTGCTGTCTAAATTAAATTATTGTGACACAGTATATGGGCCCGGCCTATTATCACGAACAGAGCGTCTAATACAGCGCATACAAAATGCTTGTGCCCGTTACTGTTATGACATACCAAGAAGAAACCATGTTACCCCATATTTAAATAAAAATAATGTGTTAAAGATGGCAGGTAGGAGGAAGTTACACTTAGCTTGTATGCTGTTTGGTGTAATTTCCTCGCAGTACCCTAAATATCTGTACAATAAGATGGACTGGAGATGGGATAGGTCACACCATTATACTATGCGGTCTGTTACGAAACCTTTAATAACAGCGAAGCACAAGACAGCTGCTTTCAGAGGCTGTTTTAAATTTGCTGCCACTCATTGCTGGAATGATATTCCTCCACTAATTAGAGACCTAAAAACAATAAATTCATTTAAATTCCACTATAAAAGACATCTTCTCAACTTACAAAAAGAAGATCATACATATGCATTGATAAGCCTTTAAATAATTACAATGTAGTTCAGTTACTAACTCACCTTGATATGAATCCAAATAGAATTACATACATAGACAGGCAAATCGAAGTGCAAATGTAGCGTGGTTTAGTAGTTCTTACCCAAAATCACTACAATAATTATCGTTCTGGAAATTGTTATTATAATTTATTGTTGGTTTTATTCAAATGTATTTATTTATTTTTACTAATTAAATATTATATAAGTAGAATTAGTTTTATAAATTATTATTATTATTAGTTATTTAATTAACAAATTTGGGTCGTTTTGGTTTTACGCCTAAAGGAAGGTTTGCACTGAAAATCAGCGTTGTGTCGGATATAATTCCGGCACAGCAATATGCTGAGTGCAAACCTTGTTCGTTGAAAATGCGGCGTACAAATTTTCAAAATATGCTCTGTGTATAATAATGTATAACGAATGTAATTACGTCGCTATTTCTTCGAATAAAGTTTTTCTTTCTTTCTTTCTTTCTTTTCTTTCTTTATATATTTATACATTTATTACAGATTTAATTACTTCAATTCTATCCATAGATAAAGTGTCCTCTTTGTCAAATAAAGATAACACTTTACCATCAATATTGATCCGATCCATACTACAATTTTCTACATGAAACTTTAAAAATTTACAATTTTTAACTTTAAATATTATTCGTCAATAATCTGCGCTTCTAACCCCAATCCTACCCTATCCTGCCGACCACTATGTCCAATTGGGTGAATAATCCCGCTATCCCTAACCCCTAAGCATTGTCCAGGTTTCCATCCCGTAGATAATATTATTTTTAAAGGTACTTATTCGCAATTTGCCCCTACAATTGTTGATGCACTGGGGCACGTGACACCAACTTAGTTTAGTTTAAATCATAGTTGTAATCCACTTGCTTATAATGCCCAGGATCTTCTGCTACTACGTTTACTCTTGTCCTGTAACTTACTTCATTAGTGCGTTTTATAAAGTATTTTTTATTCTGAGAAGACTTCTTTTGTCCCTGTGCCTTCTATGTGAAGATGCTGCTCCATTATAATCCTTCCTTGAACTAGTACTGTGCAGATTTTGATCATCCTAAATAGCATCTCTTTTATTTATTATGTCATCCAATTTTCGCAAACATTCAGTTGCTTCTAAAAGAGTATGCATTGATTGCAATCAAATCAAAGCATAAGAGTATTAGAATTTTATAGAGTGGCATACCACGTGGCCACGCCATTGGAGTTAACAGAATATCGAAATGGGGTAACTACGTTTGAGACGATAGTGTCCGACGATTGTGATGAGATAGCAATAGCAGAATTGTTGCCCTGGTATCGTGAACGTTATGACTTACATTCTTCACCGAGGCTATTGTAATTCTATTCTATGATATTACTATTAATATATTTCTCTATACTGCAGACTGTGTGTCCATTTTGGCAGAAGGTGCTCCGAGTGCTAGCTTCTCTTCTTCAGTGGCAGGTTTCTCCATGTTTTTCAGTTTCTGTTCAAATTCTACGGGATCGATGAACTTCTTTGGAAACAGAGGCGGTCCAAGAATCGCTTCTACATCCTTGAAGTTGAGCGTTTCTTTCTTCAGTAGTTCTTCTGATAGCTGTAATTAAAATAAAATACTACATCCGCAACGAAAGTGTAATTTAGTAATTTTCCAAATTTTTTTTAAGAAGTAAGGGGGCCATCCACACTTTACATTACACGACGAATTTCATGATTTTTGAACCTCTTCCCATCCTTGTTACAGTTGGTCACATTCGTGAGACTCCTCCCTCCCTAGTGTGTGTGACATCACATATTTTGCAATTTACATCTAGAAATTATGAAATTAAAACAACAGTTCCATAATTAGCTTAACTATATTACATTTTGAAATGTGACTTCACAAAATTTAGGACCGCACCTACCCCTTGTCACACTTCGTCGGGATTTATTGTTCCCTTCCACCGGACGTACAGGGTTGTTCGGCCTTTATATATCTTTTAGGGTTTGCAATATTTTTTAATTTTCTTTTCCTTTTATTCTTTTTATTTCTTTATTTTTCTTTTCTAACAAACTTATATATTACTATTACAAACTGCTATGTCTCCCAGAGTTTACATTTTTTTGTTTATGTCTACCGTATTTGTTGACGACGACAAGATCGATGGGCGAAACTCACCGACCCGTCTAGACAGGCGATAGGAACAATAATGTAATTTGCTAAGTCTCGTAGATAATGTGGAAGCGACCGTTAGACGCATGAAAGAGACGGGTCGGACTGAGACGTGTATAGCTTATGTATGAAGTTATGTATTATTATTTAAATTTGTTTTATTTGTGTTAAAAACGTAATCATTTGTAATAGCCTTAAGTTGCTAGGAAATAAATGTTATAGCGTTTGTCTTTCATTAAAAGTAAGAACCCAATAGATCCCGGTGAGTGAGACCGGGCTACGTTCGTGCATAATGCTGCCTGGAGCCCGGGACTCAATGAAAATGGGACCGGGTTACAAGTGTGCAGAACGCAGTCTGGAACCCGGGACCCAAAGGGTAGCGGCAACCGGGCTACAGGGACGCAGAACGCAACCTGAAGCCCGGGATCCGTGAGGTGTGCCTGCACTACTGCCTTTTTTTTTTTTTTATATGGAGAAATGCGTTACCGCACCGTTAGCCGCGCGGGGGATGGCGTGGCCAGTGTTTGGGCCTCCCCCGACGCCGATTAATCAATACGACCGGCGCCGGGTATACCCACCACCCACTAAAACCCCATGGGAGCCGTGTTCTGCCTGAGTGCCGGGGTCACGGTATGTAGCGTTGGCCTTAACCCGCGACCCCGGCGAGCGGTGGGCCGCCTCGTAACCAGAGGCGGCCTCTCCTGTGTGTGTGCGGGCCGGGGATGGTGTTCCCCGGCCCTGAGAGGGTCGCGCGGCTACCTCTCGCGCCCTCTCGCGGCATTAGTGCGGGCGGAGGCCTAGTTGGATCCCCCGTGGCCTCAACTCTCGCTGCCACTCGCCCGTGGCTTTGCCGCCACGGGCGCTACTTCTGGCCGCTCCCCGCGGCTTTGCCCGGCGCCATCCGGCTGGCCGTGACTGTTCTCCTCGTGGTCTCAGCCCTGCACGGCTTCGACCCCAGCTGGTGACCGGCTGGCCTGCCCGCGGCCTCGCACACAACGCAGGCTGCACTACTGCCTACTCCACAAGCGAGTAGGCCATAATGATAGTGCAGACAGAGGTCCGCGCACGGCGGCGCATGGGTTTACAATATGATAAATAAACAATTTTTTTTTTGGAGCTGGATCCAGCTGAATAGCCGCAGATGGCTGTTTCAGCGATACCGGACTTTGGGGGCTTCCCGACTCCGTGGGAGCGGAGGCGTTCAGCCCGGAAGCAGCACGCTCGAGGAGGCACCTCATGTTAGGTTACGACCTCGGCTCGACCGCTGCTGGGGATTGGACTCTATATAGGATTTAGCTGTAAAAGGCTGAACGAGCTAAGCCAACAGGCTGAAGTGATTATTTGGGGACTCGTTATCGACTCCGCCGGCGGAGCCGATCCTAGTCTATCGTTACTAGCGCTTCGCAACGTGTTATAGCTGCGTCTGTTCTGTCTGCGTCTGTTGTGCCAGGCTGATGTTCTGAGCCTCGGGGGGTTCATTGTGGCGAGAATTCGGGTGATTTCATCCGGCTCGTCAATGAGTACATTGCGAGGGCGTCGTTCACTCGTGGGAGCGTTCGGAATGGGTTTGTAATTGACCGTCTCCGTCACCAGAGGGTTCGGGTGATGAGGGGCACGGTCAAAAAATCTGCGCGAGAGGGAGATTATGTAGTCTTTGATGCAGGGAAGCTCCAGGTCGCGATGCAGGTCGACGAGCAGCATATATGGTGGGGCGTTGGCTGCAGCGCGTAAAAAGTGGTTCTGGATCTTTTGCAATTTCCAGATGTTGTAATCGCTGGCGTGGCCGAAGACCACACTCGCATAGGTCATGATGGGGCGTATGCAAGTTTTGTATAGAGTCACCTTATTTCTAAGGCTCATCTTACTTTTCTTGCCTATCAACGGATAGAGTCGGCTTAGGGTCCAGTATGCTCTATTCCTGGCCGCTTTGGTGTGCTTGTGGAAGTATAAGCCTTTATCGAGGGTTACGCCAAGATATTTGACTTCGTTAACCCATGGGATAACTCGGTCGAATAGCATGATGGGCGTTAATTGGTTGGCGGGACGGGTATTGAGTCGAGGAGGAGGGCCACGTGAGAACATGATGGCTGCACTCTTCTCAGGATTCACCTCAATCCAACATCTACGGAACCAGTCGCCTAGTTCTTTGATGGCGGGGTTGAGCTGACTGCAGATTCTGTATCTGCTGGGGTCGCTGGAGTATAGAGCGGTATCATCCGCATATAGGGCTAGCTGGACGTGGGGGTGCCGTGGAATGTCGCTGGTGTACAGCGAGAAGAGTAGAGGGGAGAGCGCGGAGCCCTGAGGGACTCCCGCTGAAATGGTGTGAGAGGAGGAGCGAGTGCCCTCCACTCGGAATCTGAATCTGCGGTCTTTGAGGAAGTCCCGTAGAATGAGTACGAGTCGGTCCGGCACTCCGGGCTGATATAGCTTGTATATCAGTCCGTTGTGCCAGACCTTATCGAAGGCTTTGGCGACGTCGAAGAATACTGCACCTGTCGGCCAAAATCTTCGTCCGCCGCGTTGGAAGGTGGAGAGGACGTGCTCCGTGATGCGGAGCACTTGTTGGGGGCAGGACTGTCTAGCTCTAAAGCCAAACTGCTCTTGGGGGATGAGATTATTACTGAAGGCAAAATTTCTTAGTCTAGTGAGTAGGACTCACTCATACAGTTTACCCAGTGAGCTGAGTAGACTGATGGGGCGGTAGCTTGGCGGAGGGTTTTGAGGCCGGTTTGCCTGGTTTGCGGATACCGATGACCTCCGCTTCTTTCCAGGCCTTGGGAAATTGACAATTATTTATAGCAGCATTGAAGATGCCTACCATAATTAAGATAAGTTGGGCGGGGAGGATTTTAAGTAGTTTATGGCTGATTCCATCGTTGCCTGGGGCCTTGCGGGGCTTTAGGGCTTTGATGAGATCCTGTACTTCCTCAACCGTGACCGGTTCGAGTGTGGTTTCCGCCGGGAGGGAGGACCGATATTCGACCTCGGCGTCTACCTCCGATAGGTGAGACGGGTCGATATTGGCAGTATTGGGGGAGCATTGGAGCTCTAGACTTTCGGCGAGGCATTCCGCCTTTTCGTCGTCATCGAACGCTTTGGTGTTATCGGGCCTCTCGAGGGGTGGCATGTTCGAGAGGGTTTCTGCGTTCAGAGATCTCGCCAGCTGCCAGTAAGCCTGGTGTGTTGAGGAGATGTCCTCCAGCGGTCGGTCCCAACGTTGGTTCCTGATCTCCTGGATACGGTATCTGACCTGTCTTTGTAGTGCTCTATAGTGAGCCCTATTTTCGAGAGAGGGGAAACTGCCGCAAGCTCTAATGCTGCCCTCTTTTCCCTCATCAGCTCTCTGACGTCGTCCGGGAGTGGCAGTCGGCGGTCCTCGAGGGGTACCTGCCGAGTGGACTCCCGTACCACGCTCTGGAGGTGGCTGGTGAGAGCTTCGATGGCAACATCGTTGTCCTGGGCTGAGACAATCGGGTCTGGGATTTGGTCCAAGTCCGGGGAGCTTGTCGTTGCGAGCAAGTTCGGGACTTTGGCCCAGTCTATGACGGGTTTCGTCGGTGGCGTCGAGTCAGTCGGGGGGCCTAAGTGGAGTACGACCGGCAAGTGGTCGGAATCGATGTCGTTCCGTGTTTCGATTGAGCGAAACTGAAGGGAGACTCCCTTCAGTAGCGCTATATCGAGAACGCTCGGTCTTTGTGTGTCCGGTCTGTCGGAAACTCGTAAATAAACAAGCGCTCGACGCTTTATATTTATACTAGTGAAGCGAGGGGCAAGGAAAATGCCCGTTACAACGTCTCGTATGCCGAAACTATGGGACATAATAATGTAAGGACCCTCAGGATAGACCGGGATCTATGGGGTACTGAAATTTGTAGTAATCATAAGATAGAATAAGGTTTGTTTTATGTAAAATCGTAAGAAATAAACTGAAGGGGGTGTGTTACAACGAAGCGGGGGCCGGCGGAGGCGGCTTCTATAAATATAGGGCGCCTTGTAAGGCGCATCGTAGTTCGTGACAAGCAGTATGAATGAATGAATGAAAAATCTTTATTGTTCACCATAAACTTAATTCTAGACAATTGATATGGATACATTTGCATTAGAACAATGGGCGGCCTTATCGCTTATAGCGATCTCTTCCAGGCAACCCGGTGTCTAAGGAGATTTTAAACGAAATTTCAAAACAAATTCAATTTTGGTGGTGTACTGAACTAAATTGAAAGTAATAAAATCACAATTAAATATTATTAAAAATAAACTACAATATTAATATACTACCATATATACATATATAGTTAAATAAAGATGATATTATATATTAGATATACATACATTCGAACAATAGATACATTCATGTAATGCAACAATTTTATTTAATAGACCAATAATGGTCAGTGACCATACGTTTAAATGTAATCATTGATTTAGCTTGTCTGATTGGTAAGGGGAGGGAATTCCACAGTCGAACAGCCTGTATGGCAAAAGAATTTCCTACGTAGGAAGAAGTATGTGCAGGTATTGATAACAAAAGATTTTCATTTGAGCGCAAATTACAGGAATGAGATTGATAGAGAAAACTAACAAGTTCTTTTAAATATGAGGGAGTACAGGGATTGTAAAGGATATTGTACAAAAGTGAGAGTAAGTGAACATTCCGGCGAAAGCGAATAGGTAACCATTTAAGCTTATCACGAAATTCGGAGACATGGTCATATTTACGCAAACCAAATATGAACCGGATACAAACATTTTGAAGGCGTTCTAGCTTATCTAGTTGTTCCTGGGTTATGTTTAGATAGCAGGCATCTGCATAATCAAGTAGGGGGAGAAGCAAGGATTGTGCAAGCATAACCTTAGTAGCAGTAGGTAAGAAATTCTTCAACCTCCTGAGCGAAGCAGACGACGCGAAAAGTTTCCTACTGATTTCAGTTAAATGAGGTCGCCAAGACAGTTCTCTGTCAATGGCGACTCCTAGATTCTTAACAGTTTCACTGTATTCTATATCTACATTGTCAAATACGACACGAGGAAGTGATGACCAATCAATTGTGGAAACAAGTCTACAACTACCGATTATAATAACTTTCGTTTTATTAGGGTTCACCATAAGACCATACGCTTTGCTCCAGTCGAAAATTTTTGTGAAATCCTTATTAGTTCTGTGGATAGCTTCATAAATATTAGTAGGATTGAATTGTGTATAGATCTGCAAATCGTCTGCATAGAGGTGGTATGACGAAGAAAGGTTATTGGAAATTGAGTTAATGAAGATAGCAAATAAGAGAGGTGATAAAACGCCGCCCTGAGGAACACCAGCAGACAAATCACACCATGATGAATAAACATCATCAACGCAAATGCGTTGCCGGCGTCCAAACAGGTAACTACGAAACCAGTCAATAGCTGTTGGAGATATGTTAAGAGAACTCAAGATTCCAAGAAGGACATCAAAATCAACGTTATTGAAAGCACTACTGAAGTCAAGCAGCGACAGTATAGTACAGTATAGTCAATAGACCATTTCCCATACCATGACATATATCTTCAGTGATCTTAACCAGTGCAGTAGTGGTACTATGTGCTGGATGGAAACCAGATTGTAAAGGATTGATAAGTGAATTGGTGTTCATGAAAACGCTGAGTTGTCAGTGTACAAGCCGCTCCAGTACTTTAGAAAGGAAAGGTAGGATGGAAATGGGACGATATTCGGAAAAGGAAGAAGGATTGGGTTTTTTAGGTAATGGAATTACTTGAGCTTCCTTCCAAGAGTCAGGAAATGTACCAGAAGATACAGAAGCATTGAGAATGTGGGTGATCACATGAATTATATCGTCTAATATAGGAATGATCATATTGCGGCTAATACTGTCGCTGCCGACTGCATTAGAGCTGATAGACATTAAGCTCTTCTTAACATCACAATCAGAAAATTGACAGAAGTTAAAAGAAGGATACGCAGGAGTTGGCACATTAAAAAGGAGATTTAAAGTTGAAGCTTTAGATTGCCTATCAAATTTGGCAGTAGAGGAGAAATGCTGATTCAACAGCTCGAAGTTTAGATCTTGTGGAAGTGAATTATTCGAAGATTTGCCAACTCCTAGTGCTTTAAGAAATTTCCATATTTTTGTAGGATCATTAATTTCAAGAGACTTGTGAATATAGCGGCGTTGGGCGTCTCTACACACCCTATTGCAGAGATTACGGATCTTGACAAATTTGGCGCGATTGGCTTCTGTAGGCTTAGTCTTATATTTGCTCTTAGCTGAACATTTTTTGTGCTGCAACGATTTGATTTCATCTGTCAGCCAGAAGCCAGCAGGTAAATGTTCAATTTTTATGGCCCTTAAGGGTGCATGTAAATCATACAACTTAACCAAAGCTGTATTAAATACATACACCTTTTCATCGACAGAAACTGCTTTGTAGACCTCGGATCAATCAATTTCACGAGCATCCTTAATGAGATTATCCATAACTATGCCACCAAAGTTACGCTGCATACAAATTTTAGGTTTGGTTTTGAGCGGGTGCAATTTATAAGAGACAAAGATTAAGTCGTGGTATGAGAAGGCATCTGCTGAGCACTGACCGTGTGTAGAAACATAAGAAGGACAAGATACTATAATAAGATCGGGAAGAGAAGGAGTAGAATTTGGAAAACGCTGAGTAGCAGATAGTGGAAGAATAGTGAGATTGCAAGATTTAATTACTTTTTCAAAATTAATTGAGCGAGGGTCACGTTTTAAAAGACATGTATCACCCATGATGATCATATGCTCATGGGTGACATTAAACTCGGCTAGCAGCTCTTCAAAAGAAGAGAAAAAGTTTATCCGGAGGGAGGGGCTATAAAATACACCGAGAAGTACACGCTTAAAACCTAAAATTGCTTCAATAAAAAGATATTCCCCTGTGTCAGGTGGAGATGGTTGAGGTGATTTTTTGATGACTCTGTAGGGAATGTGCGAGCGTATGTAAATGGCAACACCTCCACCGGTAATACCAATTCTATCATGGCGCACCAGGTCGAAACCAGGTAAAGTATAAGAAGAAGTGGGGAGACAAGGTTTAAACCACGTTTCGGACACCATGATAGCATGTACATTCTGATTATTAAGTGAAGCCTGCACATCAGTAAAATGAGCCGGAATGCTCTGCGCATTGATATGTAAGATATTGAAATTTAGGGAAAAGTTTGACAGGTGAGAATTTTCTATAACTGTTTGAAGGGGCCGAGCATTATCAGAACTAAGACAAGAAAGAAAATCGTCAGAGTCACTGTCATCACTACTTGAATGTTGCATTACAAGTAAATATTACAAATATATGATAATTATTCAAGTTATAAATTATTAACTAATATATAAATTAAAACAAAATATGTACCAAAACAATAAAATAAAATTAACTTTCTAACTAGCTTTACTGCCTGTGTTACAATAGAAATATAATAATAATAAGTAAGTATACTAGATATTAATAGATAAAAAACTGAAAATACAAAAATTAGATACCCTGAGACAAATAATCATAACATTATAAGTAAATGATATAAACCATTTATTGTATATAAATATAAGCTGAATCATAAATTTCCGGACGTGCCATTACATATTTCTAAATAGCTCCACATGGATTTCGGAACGTGCCACAACAAAAATATCTCTTTAAATTTATACCTACCTACTTTACATCAAAATAAATAAACAACTAAAATCAAGAAAGTGAGATTATTAAAACTTATAACAGAAAAGTGGTATAAAGATAAAAATAAAATCAAAATAGATATAGATACTATGACTGACGATCTACATAACACTATTTCTTAGCGGCCATGCGACGAGTTGTGGGTTGCTGCTCCTTTGATGCAACAGCAGGCAAGACAGGCATAGCAGTAGTCTGCATTGGATAGATCCCACTAAAGTCCTCGATGCGATTAATACTATGGCGAGATCCATCTTGACCTAGTACGAATATTATGCCGTCACGGGACCAGCACTTCAAAATGCCGAATTCCTGCCTTGCGCGCATGAACAAGTCATGTCTGTACTTTGTCAAGAACTCCGATAATGTCACGCCCGAGCCCTTCAATTGTGTTTTGGCTGACCATATCTCGCTTCGAATAGCAACATCAGTCAACTTGAGCAGGATAGGGCGCGGCTTGGAGGAAGTGGACTTGCCTATCCTGTGGCAATGATTGATGTTCTCCAATGAAAAGTTACTGAGTTTTAATTTAGTGCAGATTATGTCCTTCACGAGAGCAGCAGCATCTTCTTGCTTTCCTTCAGGCACTCCATGTAGAAGTAATATTTTACGTCTAGTCCGCATCTCCAAATTATCTATAGAATGTGACATTAGTATCATTTGATCCTGGAGAGATTTCAAGGGCTTCAAAATAAGGTTTTTGAAAGACACAAATTCTGTATTCAATGTGGAAATATTGGTAGTTGGAGTTACATTCCTCAGCTCACTTTCAAAGGCTTCCATTCTCTGCATGAAAACTGTGGACAGCTCTGCAAAGGCCTTTTGATTTACGTCCATGATATCACACAGTGGGTATAAGTGTTTCCGTGAAAGTGACAGGAAAAGTGTAGATTTACAGGAGATAACACCCAGGCAAGTAGATTGTGCTAGTTAGTTTTAGTACACATGTGATTAATATTGAAAATTTAACTTTAAATAATTAAAAACTAACAAAATTAGAGAGCACTATTAAAACGTGTATAACTGTTTGACATCTACCCACCAAAAAATAGTTCGCGGTTAGCAGCCAAGAAAGGAAAGAAGGTCCCTCCCACCGACGCCTACGAAGTTGAAGCCTCCCGTAGTATCATTTTTCGTCGTTTCATTTCGCAAGCTCCCGAATATTTTAACCAGCGATCTAAACCTGCAGTCCACTGCATCTCCAACAGTATTCTTGCTTAAATCTATTACATTTCTTTATTATTATAATTTCTTTGACAACTTCTGTCCTTAATACTATTTCTACTTAGATATATCTCTTTAATTATTACTATTTATGTGTTTAAACTATTGTGTTACTTGTTATTGTATCTTATACACAATCTTATATATAACCATATATATATCGACATGTATATTTATCTATCCTATTTATAATATTTTCTTAAGTTTTCGCGACTTGTGTACATAATAAAACTACGTTTTAACGGTTTTAAGCGCGGTAATTTATTTGATATTTATTATTCCGACGTTTCGGCCACTTTTCATCGGCCGTGAACACGGAAGACGTCGGAATAACAAAAATCAAATAAATTACCGCGCTTAAAACCGTTAAAACGTAGTTTTATTATCCTATTTATGTTTTATTCCTATTAATTAATTAAACTAACTTAATTACCTCCAGACAATAGTTTATGGATTCTTCTACATTTCGTTTATCCATCAACTCATCTATATTACTGTACTTATCCAACTCTTAACGTGTGACATATTTATGGATGGCCTCTAAACAGAAAGAAATAATGTATGAATATTTATTGTTTATTATCCTGAGCCGTGGGAAAATAAAAAAAAAAAATAAAAAAAAAAACATTTATTCATAGCCACAATAGACAAAATGGAAAAAAAAACATTAATTTTGTGTAGTCCGTCAGCTATCAAAGTCCCGAACTAGGACTCAACCTGTAAATTACAGTTGACTTTGGCAACTTTCGGTTGCAGTGGAATACAAAATACAATAAAGGCTAAAGTAAACATTGTAAAATTTTGAAATTCTCAACCCTATACTAGATTACTGTACTAATAGGGTTCAGATGAAAAACCAATTAATATACTAAAGTAGATATCCAAACAGTCGTACAAAAAGCAAAGATCTATTCAAGTGTTTGCTCAGATTGCGTGTGCATACGTGAATGCGTGTGCAATCATATGATTTTGTGGTGTGTATGTATGTGTTTGTGTATAAGGTGCTTGTGTGCTTGTGAATGTGAATTAACAATTGATTATACCCAGAAAAATTAGTACATTTATATATTTGTTTCTTATATTAGTCGCTATGCTAGTTACTTTTGCACATAATTTATATATAATTATTTGATATAATATTTAGTCGATGAAAACTAATTTTCATTTAATCAATTAAACTATTAAGGTTACTTAATAGTTTTTCTGTATTAATATAATCATGCGATTGTAGCCATTTGGATAGTTTGACTTTTACTTCATGCCTAGACAGAGAATATATTTTTAATTGTTTATTAATTTTATTCTACAGGGGTCCATGAATGAAGTTATAATGTCGTTTGGCAAAAGATGTTCTGCAATCTACAGTAGGGTACACTTTGTCGTAGCGTCGTTTAAGTGTGTAAATTGACGGATCAAAATTTACTTTTGAGAGAGCTCTTAAGATTACATTTAAAATAAACAATTGGCGGATAGAAAGGAATGAAGTCTCCTGATATAGTTTATGCGTTGGATATCTGAAAGGTTTTTTAAATATGACCTTTAATACCAATCTTTGAGATCTTTCAAGCCTTAAAAGATAAGTCTTAGTTGCCGCTCCCCATGAAATATTGCAACATGTTAATAGTGACTCGCATAATGCATAATACGTCATTTTCAAAGTCTTTAAGTCTGTAACATCTCTGAGTTTTTTAAAAACATAAATAAATTTCCGCACGCGATTTGATAACGTGTTAATATATAAATCCCATTTCAGTGTATTATCAATTTGAATTCCCAAATACTTAACAGAAGTAGCACTAGAAATATTTGGACAGCTGCAATCAATTAGGAACGTAATTAATACAAGAATGTGCCTTTAGGTAATATTCTGTGATGGGGGTTATGTAATGATACGACTGATTGCTTCGACGCTCCGTTTATTACTATTTAATATTACGTGCTTACACACCACACCTGGGGGGTGCTAAATAAAAAAAAAACAAAGTTTCATATTTTTTTTTAATACTAAATACAATGTAAAGCTTAATACTATATACCAACATAAAAAAATAATAATCTAAAATTAAGATGAAACAAACAATTTAGTTCTATTTTTGTGTATGATATCCGTTTTTCCATTTTTTATTATTTTAACATTTGATTCTAAATCTTCTACAACAATAAATGGACCATCATATATTGGATTTAATTTATTACTATTTTCTTTCTGAACAAGTATTTTGTCGCCTTGGTTGTATATAATCGAATGTATTATTTTTATCATATGTTAATTTTCTTTTTTCTTTACACTTTATTAAATTTTCTCTGGCATCCTTACAAGCTAACTGTAATCTATACTTAAGTTCTAAATAATAATCATCAGGATTATACAGTGGTTCTACTTCTTTACTTACTCTACATGGTATATTACTAGGTTTTCCAAAAACTAATTCAAAAGGCGTATATTTAGTAATTGAATGTACTGTATTATTATATGTGAAACACCAATACGGCAACCGCTCACTCCACAATTCTGAGTGATTGTCACATTGTGTTCTTAAGAAAGCTCCTAAATGTTTATGTGAATTCTCTAAAGAGCCTATAGTTTGATGGTGATAGGCTGTAGAGTTTAATTTTCGATGTTTAACAATTTACATAATTCGGTCATAGTAGAAGACATAAACTCCGTGCCTCTATCCGTTATTATAGTTTCAGGAATACCAAATCTTAAAATAAAATTATTAACTAAAGTCCTAGCAACAGTTTTAGTATCTTTATTCTTTATTGGATGTCTCTATAAACTCAGTTAAATCGCATTGAATGCTTAAAATATAACAATTATTTACTAAATCCTTATCTAATGGGCCCACTATATCTAAAAATATTCTCACAAACGCTGACTTAGCGGTTGTAGTTATTACCATTGGTTGTATGGTATTTCTAGCGTGTTTCATTTTTTGACAAACACTACATTTTTTTATAAATTCTTTTACGTCATGTTCTAGTTCCGGCCAGTAGAACGATCTTTTAATATTATTAGTCATACGTCGTACTCCAGCATGTCCAGCTGTAGGTAACAAATGGTAGTCGTTTAAAATAAAGGATTTTTCTTCTTCATCTTCTATTCTTTTTATGCCTCTTAAAATACAAATTCTAGGGCCTTTGTAGTCACTTTTTTGTTTTATTTCATCAACTAATTTCTTTATGAACAACGCGTTATTATCTTTCTTTATTATACAATTTTCTTTAATATTAACTAGTTTACAAAAATCACATATTTTTTCCATAAATTCGGCTCGCGTAAATTGTGAATGAAAATCGGTGTTAATGTAAATTATATTTTTATCTGACACAAATGCAAAACATTCAGTTTTTACATTTATACGTCCATGTTTTCTTAATTTTCCTAGCTCATTACTTCCTATATAAGTCATTTCTGCCGAACCATTGGGTATCCTTAATATTTCCACGACTTTAGGCTGATCAGACCTGTCACCTGTGGCTCTACTAGGGATAATTCCTTCCTTGCTTTGCTCACTCTTGTCTACTTCATCTAGCATTCGTCTTTGTCTCCTTGTCATAACATTTATAACCTTCTCATTCATCTCTTTTAACTCATTCGACGTGATAACGATTCTAGAAAGTGCATCTGCAACTACATTTTCTTTTCCTTTTATATAAACAATATTAAAATCATACTCTTCTAAAGATAATCGAAATTTAAGAAGTCGACTGGATGGATCCTTCATACCAAATAAATGAATCAAGGGTTTATGATCTGTTATAATCGTAAATTTCCTACCGTATAAATATGGTCTAAAATATTTTACACTCCATACAATTGCAACTAATTCTTTTTCCACGGTTGCATAATTCTTTTCCGCCTTATTCAATGGTCTACTAGCGTAAGCTACAGGTTTCATGTTATTATTACATAATACTGCTCCGACTGATACACCAGATGCATCAGTTTGTAAAACGAACTGATTTTCCTCAGAAAAATTAGGATATTCTAAAATAGGTGGCGATGATAATGCTTTCTTTAGAAATTGAAAGGAATTTTCACATTCTGGAGTCCAAATAAAACTAACGTTTTTACGTAATAAATTATTTAAAGGTATAGTTATATCTGCAAATTCGTCAATACATTTTCTATAGTAATTACAAAGAGCAACAAATCTTCTAACTTCGTCCGAATTTTGAGGTACTGGGAAATTCTCTATTGCCTTTATTTTTTCTGGGTTTGTCTGGTAAAATTCCTTCAGATGACACGACATGCCCTAAATATAGAAGTTCTTTTTTCAAAAATTCGCATTTATTTGGGTTTAATTTTAAATTTGCTTTTCTGAGACGTTCAAAAACATCTAATAAATCTTTCTGATGACTTGCCAAATTTCTACCAAAAACTACAAGGTCATCTTGGTAAATAAAACATTTTTCGAAGTAACCTTCGAAAAATGTTTTATTTACCAACGACCAGACTGTTAACGATAGAAAACGTTGTCTGAACGGCCCGCTCGGTGTTGCTTGCAAAATAAATAAATTGGATAATAATATAAACATATAAAATAAATACACATATATATATATATATATACAAAAGATAAAATATTTGTTGTCCATTAAGCTGTCTTTTAAATTAATAAATAGTCAATTGATTGCATAGAGTGTAAGCGAATGCACGAACTTCATTCGGGATCGACCCGAGGCAGTTGCCCGCGACCACCGACCGCAATATACGTGCCCTGCATTCGTTACACTCACAGCATTTTCAACGGCTAACTTTCAAACCCTTAAAACCTTGTTTAATTTTCTCCTTTGCACGATTGAACGTTATATCCGTTACACCAGACATAGCAACATTCATAATACGTGAAAAAGCACTAGGGCTCGTCTTAAGTCCCATTGGCATACGTTTCATTTGATATTGTCCCCTACTAGTGGAAAACGCAGTTACTTTTCGAGATTCGGGTTTCAAAGTAACTTGATAAAATGATTGACTTAAATCTAAGTGAGATTAATATATAGCTCCAGATAATGAATCTAAAATTTCATTTATATTAGGGAGTGGAAATTTATCATCCAAAATCCGGTCATTTAATATACGGTAATCGATAACTAATCTCCACTTTTTTTCGCCTGAATGGTCAGATTTTTTCGGTACTAACAAAACTGGACTGGACCACTCGCTACTTGTTTCTTCAATAATATCGTCATTTAATAGTTTTTTTATTTGGTTATTAATTTCTGGTTGTAGACTTTTTGGCATACGATAAGGCTTTACATAAACTGGATCTACATTTTGTTTTAAATTTATCGACTGTTCGTAAACATTAGTAGTGGTAAGCTTATCGCCCGGTAAGTTAAATATATCACTGTACTTATTACATAATGATTGTATTGCGCTTCGCTCCTCGTAATGCAAGTGATCAAGTTTCAATAATGATAATAACGTTCGAGATCTGTCTACATTAGAGTTACACTTTGTAAATGAACAAATATTATATTCTTTTAATAAATGTATTTCAGGTTGAAAAATAGGTATGGATATATTTTGTTCACTCGTGGTAAGTATTTGAATAGGTATGACCCCATTTTTAAGTTTCACTATAATTCCTGCTAATACAATATGTTCGCCTAAATCTTTTGGAAAAATTACACATTCCTCATTAATGTTAGTTTCTAATCGGATATAATGAATAGATTCACTACGAGCTGGTATATTTATACAACTCGTACAGACCTGGGGTGAAGAGTACAAAGGTATAGTACAATGGTTGTCCCTATAATTTAAGTCCAATGTCGAATTCTTCAAATTAATATTTGCATTAAATTTCGATAAAAAATCTAAACCTATAATACCACCACCCTTACATGGTAAGTTATCGAATAAATAAAACTTATGTTCATAAGTACAATTATTAGGTGTAGTTAAAGTTAGGTAAACATATCCTTTCGAATAAATCTTCCCACCGATGCCGTTGATGACAATAGTATCATCTTGCATTTCTGCATATTGTGATAATGCCTGGGACCGTACTGCGGAAATTGACGCACCGATATCAAGTAACCAAGTGCATCGTTTGTCGTAAACATTCATTGAAATATACCTAACATTTTCGTTGCAAGATAAAATATAGCCTTTATTGTCGAAAAAACTGACTTAATTCTGAAGAATTATTATTACTATTTTGATTGGTATTTTCCGAAATCGGTTTTTGCGCCGTATAGACATTTTGAAGTCTACCTCGCTGGAAACGGCCACGGTAATTGTTAGTCCAAGGGCGGTAATGATTTTCCCTTGTGTTATTATATGTATTTTGTCTATTTTTATAATATCCACGATTTGAAGATGTGAAAGACTGACCATAATAATTAGGACGTGAATATCTACCAGTCGTAGGCATACCCGATCGCTGATGATAGTTTCCTCGCATATTTCCGTTATAAGACATACTCCTATTACCTCTAAATTTACCTTGCATATTAAACACGTTACCCGACGGCTGAGGCTGGGATAGTTCCTCATCCTCGGCAGCTCTTACCGCGTCTTTGAAATCTACATACTGTCGAGCTGCTATAATAGTACTGAGACGTCTATTTCGTAACCCGTCTGAAAATTTCTTTATGGCCAACTGCTCATTTATTGGCTTGAGTACTTCACACGCTTTTTCACTTGAGTTAGCCTGTGAAATGGTTAAGTTTACAAAAAGTTCCTCAATTTTGTTAGCGTACTGCGATATAGACATATCACCCTGGGAAATACTGTTTAACTGTATAAGCAAAGTATTTTCCGACTTTTTCGTCAGTAAATATTTCTTCATATCATCTATTAAATCATTACAACCAGCGTACTTCGATTTTAATTTTAATTTCGCAGATTTAGTTATTCTGGTTGCAATAACAAATTTGATAAGCAATTTCTTGCTTTCCTCGTCCCCTAAACAACTTTTGTACATTTCAATAGTGTCTATCAATTTATTAGTGGTCTCTTCATTACCGTCCATACATGGCAACAAAGTAGCCGCCGTTTTTAATTCGAACTTGTCCATGATACCGATGTTTCTTGGTACAATATCGGAAGAAACTGGATTTATACTACACTTATAAGTTAATATTTTTTTATAAGTCGATTCAATATTATCTATTAAAGTATCTAAAACATATTCAGCATAATCTAAATTAAAATCCTTTTTATCTAACCTTAGTAAAATAGTTTTATAATATTCATATATTTTTTTAGAATCTTCGATCTTTTTATCAATATTCGATACATAAATATATCTTTCTGACCTAATTTTCTTACATTTATTTGTATGTATTTTAATTTTTCATATACGTCTTCCAATTCTTCCATCTAATTACATAACTATTAATGAAATAACTATTTTAATTACTTAATACTATGTACTTAACTATATTTACTATACTTAACATTATTCATCTTTTTACAATAATTCTTTTACTGTACAGGCTATTCGACTCTGGAATGAGCTACCTGTTACTGTAAGACAAGCTAAATCACTAACAATATTTAAGAACATGACAAAAAAGCACTACCTGCAACATAGTGATGTTTGATATTTTTACGTATATTTCTGTATATATATATATATTTATGCATGTGATATCAGTAGGTATATTCATATATGTCTATTATATTAAGTATATTAAGTATAATTTTACTCATATAATATTTTACATACTTATATGTTTATAAATGAACAAAATATATGTAAGTAACTGCTTATTTTCTAATATTTATGTATACCACCTTTGACCAATATAATCTGTTTTATTCCTGACACGGGTTGTCTGGAAGAGATCGCTTAATAGCGATAAGACCGCCCTTTGTGCACATTTAGAATATTTTTAGGCTATAAGGTTTTCTGTAATGGTGTACAATAAAGTGTTATCTATCTATCTATATTTATCCGGAAGGGAAAAGACAAAAAAATCCTATTAAATCCATGCTGCGTCCTTGTGCTCGTATGTGGTCATCGTTGCCTTGTCCAAAACAGCTTCAAATGGTAACTGGAACGGCCTGGTCCTGGGCTGGGTTGTCGTGATTATCTCCGCGTCCCGACAGCCTGAAGCGAATCCGACGAAAAGCGTTTTCTCTTATTTCATTTCTTACTAAGGCTTTATGGCATTTTTTATATTGCCGATATATCAAGACGATAATTCCGGCTCCACACAACGCTATTATTGTTGACAAAAGTATGTTGTTGGTATCAAATGTGTGCTCGGTTCCGGAGTCGTTGCTGGCACCGTGTTGATTCACGATAATCTCTTTATTGTCACAAATGCATTTAGAGCATTGTTTGCCCATATTTAATATTGTTAATATTTCGTAGATAGTTTAAAACAACACAGCACGACTTAACTGCGCAAATCGCAGCTGACGATAGTGACATTTTGTCGCAAAGTCCACACACTGCACTTATACCCAGCGTTCCATGCTCGTGCATGGCAGGGTCGCCATGTGATGCGCGGGTATGGGGGTTATGTAATGATACGACTGATTGCTTCGACGCTCCGTTTATTACTATTTCATATTACGTGCTTACACACCACAATACCTGTGATGAAGGCAAAGTAGTAGAGTTAATTGAAAAGGGCATGAAAGAAGTTTTGCTCATATTTAGGGTTAGTCGATTTGATGATAACCATAGCATCACTTGTGATAGAGTCATTTCAGCATTTGTTTTAGTTTCATCCCAAGATGAACCATGTACCAGAAGAGCTGTGTCATCAGCGTATGTAAATATTCTGCAGTTCGATAACTCAAGGAGACATAACTCATTGATGTAAACATTAAAAAGAGTCGGTCCGAGTATACTTCCTTGAGGAACCCCGTACACAAGAGTTTCATCCTTGCTAACATGATTAGCTATCTTCACAGCTTGGCTACGATTAGTGAGATAATCTTTAAAGATTTTCAATGTTATACCTCTGACACCTAACAATTCAAGCTTTGACAAAAGGGTTGGAACGAAAACGGTATCGAATGCCTTTGATAGGTCGAGAAAAATGCCAAGGCACCTGTCTTTACGGTCTAATACTTCAACAATGTGATTAACCAAGGAAACTACAGCGTCGTTTGTTGAGCGATGACGTCTAAAACCATATTGATTACTGGCAAGAAGATTTTTTGATTCTAAATAGTTGACCAAGCGATAGTTTAAGAGCTTTTCTAATATCTTTGACATTACCGGCAGCACCGAAATAGGTCTATAATTACTTACAATGTTAGATTCCCCATGTTTGAAGATTGGGTGGACTATCGCTCTCTTAAAGGCAGTTGGAAATACTCTCTTTTCCATAGAAATATTAGATATGTGGGTCAAAACAGGGGTCAAGGAACCAATGGAAGACTTTATTATAGTAGTAGAAATGTTAGTCCCAACCAACCGCGCTATCACTTCGAAGGTTTAATATGATATTTCTCACTTCGTCAGTATCAGTCGGTAAAATGACAAATGAGTCACCACGCAGAATATTAGGTTGAATGTTTGTTTTAGGAATGTTTTTGAATTTGTTTGCCAATTCTTTACCAATATTAACAAAATAACGATTGACGATATTTACAGATTCACTAGACTCAATATCAAGTTTTAATAAAGCATTTGAAGGCAGAGATATTTTAACAATATTTGAAACTTGTTTAATTGCATTCCATGTACTTTTAGTATTTGTAGCTTTCTGAAATTGGGTTTTAAAATGTGAGCTTTTAAGAGTTTTTAGCAATTTATTTACAAAGTTTCTATACCGTTTATATGTTATTCGTAACACATTATTTGAGGGATCTTTTCTAAGTTTCATATGCATTGCATCCCGATTTCGGAAGCAGCGTAGTAAGCCTGGTGTTATCCAGGGCTTTATTAGTTACTTTGATCGAGTAACAGTACTAGTTGTAGTGTGGTTTTTAATTATAGATGATATTTTATTTACTAATATATTTGTTGCCTCATTTGGATTTTGGTTTAGCATAATTTCGGTGAAGTCAGAAAAAAATATATTTCTAGCAACAGCATAATAATTGATTTTACTACGAACAATAGGAGATAACTTAAGTTTTTGCCTTGATCGCAGGGATAGTAATGTAGGACAATGGTCTGTTATAAATGACTGGATTACAAGAGATAAGGCGTCAAAATTAGTCTTAAGCATAATGTGATCTAAACAATTTAAATCTCTAGTAGGGTAAGTGTGTGCAGCTAATAGACCGTGAAGGGACAGCAGGTTTAAGTATTCGTCGGAGCGGTTGTCACCACCGTTTGGTTTAATATCAATGTTAAGATCACCCAGGATGTAGATTGTAGTGCAAGCATTTAGTGATTGGAGCAAGCTGTCTAAATTATTTAAAAAATATCAATATTGTATACGGAAGGTGACCTGTATATAGCAACTACAACTGTATTGTCATTAATTTTACAAACTAAACAATCAGAATCAATAAAATATTTTGGCTCATTAATTACGTAATTTAGTTGCTTTTTAATATACATTACTATACCATCTTTCTGTTTATTATGGGCAGTAGTGCAATGTGTGTAATATCCCTTTAATTGTGGGATAGATGATGACTTTAGTAGCCAGCATTCAGATAAAATGATAATATTACATTGAAATTTCAAAACATGTAAAAAAGCATTAAATTGGTCAAAGTTTTTATTAATAATCCGAATATTTAAATGAATCAATACTAGATTAGTATTATTATTAAGAATATATTTATGGCACTGATCCGGTGAACACACATAGGACTGTGATACATTTATTGCTTCCAGTTCTAACGATAATTCCTCTAAATTTGTCATGGCGAATTTAGGTTATGATGAATATAATAATAAAACAAATAGTTGTGTATAATTTTGGACCAGAAGCAAATTAGTAAGTATGTTATAAAAATGTACTAAGATTAAACAGCAATTTGAGCTGTGACACGTAAAGTTTGATAGCGTTTTAATATTCTGAGCAATTTATGTTATGTAATAAGAATGTTTATGCGTAATCTGTGTGTATAGATACGCGCTGGTTTTTTGAATAGTCTCGTCGCGTTGGCAAAAATGGCAGAATGGATCACGCAATAAATACAAGTAACCCTCTATTGACAGAGGATAGGAAACAAGAGAGGACTCACCGGTTATTTATCTTGATGCTGATGACGGACGCCAGGAAGCACAACACAGTTTGATTTTGGTCTATTAATAATTGCACAGCACTTTACTAAGGGTAGCAATAGGGTGGCGTACGCGCACGTAATTGTTCCGCCGTAACAGGTCGACGACTGGCGCCGTCCGCTAGGTGGCGCGGCATTTTTAATTGGTGAATTATGGGATAAGGAGAGGATTATTAGGAACTGTAAAGGTGTGAAGGAAAGGCACATAGAAGGCACTCGTATTATTACGTGATCCAATTCTTTAACATATGGCCAATACATATTCCCCCCAGCTTGACAGGACCCAGTCCTTCAAAACCAAAGCTAGTTTCAAAGCAAATCATATAAAGGACAAATGAACCCCATAATTCTCCCTAGTTGCGCAGCACTGGCGTGTAAGTTATTAAATTTGACTAATTTAGTAATACGATTACTTACGCATATAAAGGTAGTGGTAAAGTGAGATTACATGGCAAGTTTTATCCGTTATATTATTTATAAATTATGAATATTTAATTATTATTTAATAAATTTATATACTATATTATAGTTTTAGGTTGATATTAATTTTATTTACATCTTTAAAATAAATGGACTGTAATTATTGTGTAGGTAGGGGATAAATTTTAACCACGGGCCTACGATAAACACCAGTTTTGGTTCGGATGTTTACTACCCTAATGATTCCATCATTTCCAGGAAAAACGTCATCAATAACACCGATTGGCCAATCTAACGGTGCGCTATTATCGGATCTCAAAAGAACCACAGTTCCTTTCTCAATTGGTTTAGTGGAGTTTAACCATTTTTGACGCGATTGTAACGTATTAAGGTACTCAAGTTTCCACCTTTTCCAAAATGATTGCACAAGGTGATCGATTACTCGTTTTCTATTTGACAAATTCTCATTAGAAATGTCTTCCGACGGCAGAGATTTGAGCGGTGTCAAGTTAAGAAAATGAGCAGGCGTCAAAGCAAGCGGCTCCGTTGGATCTGAGCTGAGCACCGACAACGGACGGGAATTTAACACGGCCTCTATTTGGGTGAGTACGGTTAACATCTCCTCAAATGTGAGAAGTTGTTGCCCAATAACTCTCGCTAGATGAGCCTTCACGGATTTAATCTGGCTTTCCCAGATTCCAACAAAATGTGGCGCTGCCGGCACATTAAATTTAAATTCTATTTTCTGATCTCTCAACTCATTAGCGAATTTTTCCTTATATTCTTCAGAAGCTATTAAAGCGTACATGTTGTCAAGATAAGTCCTAGCCCCAATGAAATTGGTTCCACAATCAGAATATATTACTGCTATGGGCCCGCGTCGCGCAATGAACCTCTTTAAGGCATTCAGAAAGGCCTCAGTGCTTAAATCGGACGCCAATTCGATATGTACGGCTTTCGTAACCAAACATACGAATAGACATATGTATGCCTTTAGGCTGTGCACCCCTCTTCGCCTGTAAGGTATTATACGCAGCGGCCCGGCGTAGTCTGTTCCGACATGATAAAAAGGTTTGGCTTCCTTCACTCTGTATGAGGGCAAATCAGCCATCAATGGAAATTCATTTTTTGGAGAGCATCTAAAACAAATATTGCAGCGTTGAATACGTTGCCGTACAATATTACGAGCAGACAGTATCCAGTATCTTTGTCGTAACAAAGATAATAACAATTGGGGGCCAGTATGCAGGTATTTTCGGTGGTAGTAATCGATAATAAGGTCGACAATATGGTCGCGTTTGGGAAGTAAAATCGGATGCCGGCTATCGAATTCTAGGTCTGCATTCGACAAACGCCCACCAACGCGAAAAACACCTTCATGTATAAATGCGTTAAGTTTTTGGAAGGCTGGAGATAACTTTTTACCAGCCTTCAAATTCTTAAATTCGTCAGCAAAATAAAGAGACTGCAAGGCTTTAATAATAGCTAATTCTGCAATGTCTAAATGACGAATCTCAAACTTACTTGGCATGATTTTAACGAAACGCAAAACATATATAACAATCCTGATTAGTTTTGGCCATGAAGAGACTCGCTGTGCAAGAGCATACAACGGCGAAGGCTCTTCAAAGGTTGTCGTAACCATAACCTGCGCTCGCATCTCAGGTGGATCGAGAACCACGCTTGAGTCAAACTGGCTCACGGGCCACATATGAACTGGCATATGCGCAAAAGCAGGTCCACGAAACCATAAAGGGTGATTTATTAATTCCCCTGGTGTAAGGCCACGAGATAGACAGTCTGCGGGATTCTCCCTGCCTGGTATATGGTAGAAGTTACGCGAGTCAATCAAGTCCTGTATTTTCGTAACTCGATTGGCCACGAACGTCTGCCAGCGAGATGGAGACGAATGGATCCACGCTAATGCCACCGTGCTGTCAGTAAATGCAAATATGTCATTAATTTCATATCGATCAGAATATGTATCAATAACAATGCGCATTATTTTAGCTAATATTAAATTAGCACACAACTCAAGACGCGCTAAAGATACATTTCGAATAGGAGCTACTCGCGATTTAGAGCATACCAAATTTATGCAATAACTATTGTCGGGTAATAGAACATGAATGTATACGACGCCTCCATACGCTCGCTCAGATGCGTCTGCAAATCCCAGAATAGTAATTTTAGAATTGGCAATCACACCCAAGTGACGTGGTAACTTAATATTTTCTATTAAATGCAACTCTGATTCAAACTGCTTCCAGAGAACAGCTATACCTTGGGGTGGTGTTTCGTCCCAATCAATATTTATTTGCCACAGCGCTTTTACAATTAATTTGGCATAAAGAGTGACAGGGCCAACAAACCCCATTAGGTCCCAAAGCCGGGCAATGGTCGACAAAATATTACGTTTTGTGCATTCACGCACTTGCTGATTTATTGAAAACGTAAAAAAATCATCAGCTGGCTGCCAATGTAAACCCAATATTTTTAAATGGCAATCAGGATTAAAGTCCACAACATCGGTAATTCGATGTGAGGTTGGGATGGCATTCATAATTTCTGGAGAATTGCTGGAAAACTTCACTAATTCGAAGCCTCCAGTACGGAATAGGGCAACTGCCTCTTTGGCTAATTTAATGCCCTCCGAAACAATGGAACAAGATGTAACCAGGTCGTCCATATAAATATCCCTATTTGCTACCGTGGCAGCTACAGGATAGCGAGCACCTTCGTCCTTCACGAGCTGACGTACTGTCCGAATAGCAAGATAAGGGCTGCAACACAGGCCAAATGGAACCCTAGTTAATTGATAAAGCTGTATTTTATCACTAGGGTCAAATCGGTACAAAACTCTTTGAAACCGGCGATATTTTTCATCAATAATTATTTGCAGATACATTTGACAAATGTCCGCGCTTATCGCAATGGCGAAAAGACGAAAATTCAAAATTATTTGAAATAAATCATTTTGCAAATTCGGCCCTGTATGTAAAATATCGTTAAGTGAATAGCCAGAAGAAGACTTCATACTGGCATCCATCACGACGCGGACCTTGGTTGTCGTCTTATCTTGACGCACTACGGCGTGATGCGGTATGACGTAATGAGGTTCTGAGCCAATATTATCAATGATTGGTTCCAGAAATCCTTTTTCTAAATAATCCTTAAATACGCTGTCGTACTCGTGCTTTAATGAGGCACTCGATAATAGCTTACGCTCTAAGGATATATATCTACGCAGTGATAACTGCATTGAATCCCCTAATGAGAATTCATCACCCTGAAATGGCAGGCTGACGGTATACCGACCGCTCGAGTCGCGAGAGACAGTATTATTATAAATGTCTTCGCATTGTTGATCATTAGGATCAAGTGGTATACAAATATTCGGGATATCTTCAATCTCGAAGAACTTATTCAAAGAACTTTCGAGTTCATATGTTTGAAACATATGTACAACATTTGACGTTGCATTATTTACCGCGGGAGCTTGGCCTATAACGAGATAACCTAATGAGGTCTCAATAGCTACAGGCTCATTGTCCAACCGCGAGATTTTATTAGGCCCTATAATACGGGCAAAAATATTTGACGACACAATAAGGTCGATTTTTGACGGCTTGTAATAATAACAATCTGCCAAAACAATATTTTTGTTACGTAAATAATCCAACTTCTGAAGGTCAATCGTTGAAGTCGGTAATTCAGTCGTAATATTATTAACTACATTCGGTTGTAACGAAAATTGAACGTTCTCATTTATTCGAGAGCGAATCGTAAGGCGAGTAACACCTTCGATCGCATTTGTGACGTCACCAACCCCAGAAATGTATTTTGTCTGTGATGTATATATAGGTAAATTCATTAATTTGCAACATTCCATAGTAATTAAGTCCTTTGTGCCCCGCTGTCTACTAAAACACGCACAGTGTTCGTAACATTTCGAAATCGTCGATAACGTAGCACAAAGCCGTGCCGAGTAGCACAGATGAATACCCCGTCAGCGCCTGAGTGTCGGTACTCATTACATTGTCATCGAGTGCGCATAGCGATACAGTGGCGAGCGCCGACGTACACGGGGCGGCTTGAGTCGATGCGACGTTGCCGTTACTCATAGCGCGGGCGCCTTCAACTGCCGGCGGCGCACGCACATGAGAAGCAACACTATCGGAAGGGAAATGCAAAGAACGTGATGACTACGCAAGCACGTCGTACACCTTGTTTTCGAGTTGCAATTTTTAATAGAATGATCATTGCTAAGGCAATTAACACATAATTTATTACGTTTAATTAACGTAAAACGATTATGAGGAGACATTGACAGGAATGTGGGACACTCGACCAATTTAGTGTGGTCAGTTTTCCCACAAGAAAGACATTTACGTCCTCCTGTATGGTCATAAACGTTTTAAAGTTATTATTTGAGCGCGATCTTACAGATTTAACTGGCAATTGATTAGTATTAGAACTAATATTTTTACGAGACTGAGAAGGTAGTTTTACGTTTGTTACATTGTGAGCGCGTTGTAAAATATGTGAATGATTACGGACAAAATCGATAAATTCAGAACAAGTAGGCATACGAGATTTATTATCATTCATTGACATTTCAAATGCTTTGACTATTTCTAAATTAACTTTCTTACAGCCAAGATAAATAAATAATAAATCTTCTAAATTGTCAATTTTTAATTGTTTTAACGCCGAAATATTCGATGAAAATCTATCGATAAATTGTTCCAAACTAGCGGGTGAACTCGACTCAACCGCCGGTAAATTCATTAATTTATCTAAATACGACGCAGCTAACAAACGAGTGTCATTGTATTTACTTAACAACGCATTCCAAACAACAATATAATTATCAGCTGATGGTAATATTCCGTGCCACGCGGCAAGCGCCTTACCATTCAACCTACCCACTAAATATTGTATTTTTTCGTTATCAGTTAAATCGGGATTCTCGTGAATCACCGTACGGAACGTTTCATAAAAAATTGGCCAATTCTCGTATTCCCCGTCAAAAGAACACATCTCTAATCTAGGCAATTTAATATTCCTAAGATGGCTCTTATTGTCTGACGAATTGCTACCATTTCTGTTTTCAGTTAACGATTTAACCTTATATTTAATTTATGCATAAAGTTGTTCGAAAGCAACTAACGATTTATATGAGGGTATGCCCGCTTCACTTATTGATGCCTCGTAACAACATCTTTCTTCAAGAATTGCTATATATTGTTCACGTATTGAGTCGATTGTACAACTCGATGCGAGAAATGACTCGACATCCGCCATATTTTTACAATCTAATGTATTCATAGAATCATAAATTGATTGAATGTGTTCGAAATATACGGATAATTTTCCTTGTAATCTCATCAGTTCCCTCTCAGGGTTTCTATTCGCTTTTGCCATTGTAAATGCTAATTAACGCGATGTAACCGTCCGAATCGAAGTGACCAAATATGTATAGTTACGCGCTGGTTTTTTGAATAGTCTCGTCGCGTTGGCAAAAATGGCAGAATGGATCACGCAATAAATACAAGTAACCCTCTATTGACAGAGGATAGGAAACAAGAGAGGACTCACCGATTATTTATCTTGATGCTGATGACGGACGCCAGGAAGCACAACACAGTTTGATTTTGGTCTATTAATAATTGCACAGCACTTTACTAAGGGTAGCAATAGGGTGGCGCACGCGCACGTAATTGTTCCGCCGTAACAGGTCGACGACTGGCGCCGTCCGCTAGGTGGCGCGGCATTTTTAATTGGTGAATTATGGGATAAGGAGAGGATTATTAGGAACTGTAAAGGTGTGAAGGAAAGGCACATAGAAGGCACTCGTATTATTACGTGATCCAATTCTTTAACATATGGCCAATACACTGTGTCTGAGGAGAAAATGTGTGTACATGAGCAACTAGTGTAATAACAGAAATAAAATTTAAAAAAATAAAACTAGAATTTTTACATAATACTAATATCATATACGTCTAAGCAGTACAACAGGAAACAGCCCACTGTGAATAGTCACATATTGTCTGTAATACTGTATAATCCCATTTCAGTCTCAATTCTATGCGTTATTGAATTTTCATCTTTTTTAACATATATTTTTCCATTTACCGACCAAAAAAACTTGTAACTCAGTTTTCTAGCGTGTTATCGTGCTAGTAAAAACAGTTTACGCATTGGGCCAGGCAGATATTCCGATATATATATTTGAATCGGTGTAGACTTAATCCCCAAATATTGAGTGGTTAGCTTTCCTGTAGGATTTTCAGACTTATTGAATCGACGCACGGCAGCTATAATGTCGTTTTTTAATTGAACTGTGTTGAGTTCAATAACGATAGGTTTTGTTTTACCTTTTTTTGTTTGGAAGACGGTATATATCTCTGATTTGGGATTGATTAAAATAGATGTTTAAATTTTTACACATTTCTTCAACCATATCTCTCAACTCAGACGAAGTCTCCTTATCTAGCATGGGAACGTTTCTAATTTCTATACTCGATGGGCGAGAGGTTAATTGTAAAGCTTCAATATCTCTGTCTAGCTTAATTATTGTGTTCTGAACAATTTGGCGATCTTTTTCATAAGTTTCAATGCGTTGTGTTAGACTAGAACAAGTAGCCTTAATGGACTCAATAGATTGCTCAATATCCGAGTTTGTTTGTTGTATTTTAGTATTCTGAGCCTTTATTTCACAAACATCCGACGACAATTGCTCTAAAATTATCGTTTGTTGGCTCATAAATTCATTTAACATAACCTTTATATCGGATTTAAAAGTATCAAGTTCATGTTCCTGCCGAGATGAGATCAAACGAGGGCGTTTGCTAGGGGGCATAACCATCGGTTTCTGAGTAAGCTTCGGTAAATCCATGTCCGATTTGGATATATTATCAAGTGAGGAATATGCTTGCGGTGATGTTCGATCAATAGGCATTTTGTAAAATCGTAGATAAGCTAATAGTGCACAAAACTATTAATACCTGTTTGAGGGTAGTCCGAGAAAAAATCACAGTTTGGGTAAGATGTTTTTGTAAAATATTGCACTGACATATTTTTAATACAATTACGCCTAGATCTTTCACATTTTTATTACTAGAAAGTTATATACATTACTGTTTTAAAAACATCACTTTACTTGATTATTTAGAATTAATTAACGTGAGCAAACACTTGTATGACGAGCGACACAAGCAGCATATCAATTATATCGAATACCATTATTAATGTTCTGGTTTAATCCCCTTCCCCCTGGACTGCAACCCAGAGTGAACGTGCGCACATACTTAAATACTTTGTTGTAATATATATATACGGTTAAGGAAGACAATATGGTTTCTGAGCAGCTCGAACCTCGGCTACACAAATCCGCAGGATTGTCATGCGAAGAAACATGTTGCCAGTTTTCTATTCCTATATCGTCAGTAATCTTAATGACACGATGCGAAACAAACGTCTTCAGCTTATATGGAGGAATATGTAGCCAACTTAACACAGTACTGCTGTCTGTGAACGCGGTTACTTTAGAAATTGCAATTAGTGGGTGAAGCAACTGAAACATATGTTTCAAGACACGAGCTAACAATACTGCGCCAAGAAGTTCCAAGCGGTTAACGGTTAATAACTTCAAAGGTGCGACTCTGGACTTGGCGATAAGCAAGTGAGAGCACGCTCGCATGTAATCTGATGATCGCAAATAAATACAACACCCATAAGCCTTCATGGAGCCATCGCTAAAGCCAACAAGTTCAAAGCTGGCTGTAGTAGAAATAATAATTCTACGAGGGATCTGAACTTTATGCAGATTTTGTAATTCAGAACAAAAGTTTAGCCATTGTAGTTCAATTTCATTAGGAACAGGCTCATCCCAGTTCAACTGAAGTCGCCAAAGTTGTTGCATTAACAGCTTTGCTATAAGTACCACTGGTGTCAACCAACCAAGAGGGTCATAAATACGAGCATTGTTGGACAACATTATGCGCTTCGTACAATTTTGGTCGAATTCTGACATTGTATAAGTAAACCTATCTTGGGAGGGATCCCACTGGATGCCGAGTATTTTAAGAGTATGCTGATTGCTTTCATCACAAAAGGGTTTCGGTATTTGGCAGTGGTCCATTGATAATTCAGATAAAAATTCTAGTGAATTACTACTCCATTTTCTCAGTTCAAACTTTCCACAATCTAGTAAGTCAACCAGTTCTCATTTTAATTTAACAGCTTCTTCCAAAGAAAGCGCTCCAGCAGTAATATCATCCATGAATGTATCGTGTTTAAGAATGGCAGCCGCCTGAGGCCATTGCGCTCCATGGTCATCCGCTAGTTGATGTAAAGTGCGAATGGCTAAATAAGGCGAACTACTCACGCCATATGTAACCGTGGCAAGTTCGAATTCACTAACAGGATCAATTGTGGAATCACGCCATAGGATATGCTGATAAATTCGATCTTCAGGTCTTAGTTGAATGTTTCGGTACATTTTTGAAATATCTGCTGTAAACACAATCTTTGGAATTCTAAATTTTGTGACTATATCCACTATGTCATTTTGGAGTTTTGGGACAATATAAACAAGATCATTTAGTACCTTTCCATTGGAAGTCTTCGCGCTACCATCAAATACAACTCTGAGCTTTGTAGTAGAACTGTCTGGTCTCACGACACAATGATGAGGTATGATGTTTGAGGTACGCATGGATCGCACGACGAGTTTCATGTGGTCTAAATTAGAATATTCCCGCATAAAGTTAATATAATTTTCTTTTAACTCACTATTATGAACGAACCGTCTCTCAAGATTGAAGAGACGTTTTAAGGCTGAACTATACGAGTTTCCTAAGACGTCAGTAGGCTCCTTAAGCAATATAGGAACTACGTATCTACCATCTGGATTCCGAGTCACTAACTTAGAATACAACTGTTCACATTTTTCATCGTCCGGGTTTTTAATTTTTACCACCGGTGGTTCTTCAATTTCCCAAAATCGCTTTATTGCCTGGTCCAGGGCAAGTGTGGTTAAAAGCGAAGAGGTTGTATTATGTGGAGGTCGATGATTTGACTCCAATTTACCAGTAATCACCCAACCAAACACACTATGCAATGCAACTGGGAGACCAGGACCCAATTCCAGACGACGCCCATCGTAGAATTCGTGAAATAATTCCGCATCCAGAAGCAGATCGATATCGTTCGGTTTATCAAACTCTTCGTCAGCAAATACTAAATGCCCACACGATTTTCGAACATCAGGAGTTATTTCTATAGACGGCATCTTATTAGTTATTGTATCCATAATTATTGGGTTAATATCAAAACTTGGATTATCAACATCTTGTGGTTGTACTGAACATGATGTTATACCCTGGATTTTATGCACGGCGTTTTGACCTAAGCCTGCCACGGTAATATTACATCGTCGAATGGGTAAACCGAGACGCCTTGCGCAAGCGGTTGTCATAAAGCAGTCTTGCGCCCCGCTATCAATAAGGACACGAATTTTTATAGTACCCCCCGGACAACGCACGCGTACTTTACATGGAGTTAATAGTAACCGCGGAGTTTAATGACAGCGTAGAGGGTTCTAATTCACTACTGGACTTATTAGTTGCGCCTATCACTGGATGAGACTCATGCAACAAAGACTGGTGGCGTGCATTACACTTAGTACAATTAGATTTTCACTGGCACTTATCAACACTATGGTTTAGACGTAGACAGTTAGTGCAAAGTTGTTTTGCGTCAACAAGTTTTTTCCGACCCATCAAATTGTAAGCATAAAATAACGGACATTTATAAATACCATGATGAGAAAAACCACAACAAACACAGTCAGGAAATTTATTGATATTGTATGAAACTGCAGCTGAGTACGTCCCCGTGGGTGGGTGCTCACATGTCAAATTATAATTTGGATTTGCTTCTTGGTATAGTTCGAAATCAGAGTGCGGCCCTGCATTGTTACATAACATAGAGTCGAAGTACGGCCCTGTATTTTCAGGTGTCATACAATCCAAATACGGCCCTGGGTATGTATGCGATTCCACATTAATTGTGTTCGAATCTGAGTATGTATCTGCATTAACTGGCAAAGACACAGAACGTTTTTCTTGATTGTAAGTCCTGGTACGAGTGTCTGCATTTCTGTAGTTAGGTGTTCGCTGCTGAATCCTTTGCGGATTGATCATGTGATGTGTTCGTGTAACACTAGGTTCACTTGCCTCCAATGTCTTGACATAGCTTTGTAAAAAATTTAGTAAACTCTCAAAAGTGGGAAGTTGTTCATTGCTTTGAGATTCAAAACGTTTACGGATATCATTATCCAGGTTGCATGAAGCTAAATAAAATAAAATAAATTCACCCAAGTCTGGGATACCAATAGCCTTGAGAGCATTAGCTGATTCATATAGTACACTAGTCATGTTTCTCAAATCATTTAAGTTACAAAATTTCATTGTTGGATAATTACAAATTTTATTTAAATAATTAGTTGCCAATATACGTTTATTTTGAAAACGGTTGACAAGAGCATCAAAAACTATGCTATAATTGTTTGCTGTTACTGGCACCCCCTTAGCCACCGACAAGGCTGATCCTGAAAGGCTAGACATTAGGTAATGGAATTTTTCAATAGCAGACAAGTTTAAGTTATCATGTATAAGTGATAAGAATGTATCATAAAAGGTTTGCCATAATTCTATGTTTCCATCAAATTTGGGCAATTCAATTTTAGGTAGCCTTGCTTGAGCGCTAGGTTTTAACGTTGCGTCTGTTACCGCGCTGGCGGAGGTTGGCGCGCCGGTGCCGCCACCTCGATCCACGGGCGACGCAGACGGAAATAATTCCTGCGCTGCGGCATGAACGGCATAGTACAATGTATCGAAAGATTCTACACATTTGTAGTCAATTGTTTGTTCTGGATCCATTTTTAGGATTAATTTATTAATTTCGTTCACTACTTCTATGTATTCTAAAGGAATAGATTCAATACGTTTGTATCTACTTTGAAATGTTCCTATACCAGTTTTATTTTTTATTAAAATATCATTCGACAAATCGTATAATATTTGTATTTCGCGGAATATGTATTCTTTTCGCGTAGTAAGAAGTAATAATTGCGAGTTCTCGTTTAGAGCCATTGTATTATAATATAAAACGATTAGTACTAAAGTTTAAGTAGGTAGATATGAAATTTTTCTTTAAGTATAGATTGATGAAATGTAAGTAATTTACACTTGGAAAACGTTAAACTATGATTGAATATTGATTTTAGAGAATGTTTGCAATGAAATGAAACTGTATATTGGAGTTTTCTTATGAAATTGAACCCAAAAAACCCACAAGACATTCGCGCTCGAAGTAACCACAAAATATGGTAAATATTTTCGTTATGTAATATGTGAGGGCAAGGAAGGAAAAGGGACTTACCCGGCCTTTGATCCTCGCACCTGGACCCCGCACAGTTGATAATTTTAAATATTTTTCGATTTTTGTTTGCACGTAAGTGTCGGTGGCGAGCGAGAGAATTTTTGTTGACAGTCTTGACGTTTTTCAATCGACCGCGTATACAGATGGCGCCATCTCTTGACATCTTCAGGGTTTTCCTTTTTGTTTTTTTTTTTTGCTGAGTTTATGGAAAGGGAAGGGTTTAAAAAGACAAAAGGAGTTAGGTTTATTTAGGTCGACACACACACACATATATATATATACAATTTGTTTT
Organism: Dendrolimus houi; assembly: GCA_039645545.1. Lineage (NCBI taxonomy): Eukaryota > Metazoa > Arthropoda > Insecta > Lepidoptera > Lasiocampidae > Dendrolimus > Dendrolimus houi. The sequence continues at coordinate 487,784 of JBBJBW010000056.1, forward strand.
GTGCATTAATAAATAAAATATATACATATATATATATATATATATATATATATATATATATATATATATATATATATATATATATATATATATATATATATATATATATATATATATATATATATATATATATATATATATATATATATATAAAATATATACATATATATATATATATATATATATATATATATATATATATATATATATATATATATATATATATGTATATATTTTATTTATTAATGCACAAAACAAATTACAACCATAGAAATTAAAAGATTAAATTAGTAACTAAACAAATCTGAATTGCAGTCCAAAACAGGTGCATACAGAAAAAAACATATAACTGAACAGGTGTAATCACTTATATGGCACTAGTTAAGATATATATAGGTATAGATATAAGGCACACACTGCACATGCACTTCCGCACAACACAGTATGTAACAAATACACTCTACATTAATATAAGTTTAGTATTAAAAATAGAAAAAAATAATATTATAAGTTATTCTTGAGGTACACTACAACATAAAAATCACCAAATTAATGTCACACACAGTAACAAAAATAAACAATAAGCGTGTATGAAGTCTATAAACCTTCATAGAAATTAAGTTGTAAAAAAGGGTACGGAACTCGAGTCCGTAGTTGTTAAAAAAAAAACACTTATCTGTATATATACGTACACATATACACACGCGAACACGCGCTCGCACTCTCACACACACACACATACACACACACACATACGCCACTATCTAATTAAATCTGCCACAGAATGGGTAAACCACCATCCTCCGGTGGGAAACCCAGACATATATTGGTAAAGCTACGTGACATGGATGAGCGTAACGACATCTGGTTTGGAAAGACTAATCTCAAAGCTACTGGTGTCACAATCTCTGAGTTTCTGACTACAACTCGACACGAGCTCTTCATTCAAGCTAGAAAAAAGCTGGGAGTGTCTAAATGCTGGACGCGTGACGGCGCTATTTACATTATTTCCCCTGATGGTTCCAAACACCGCCTCGACTGTCAAGAGGACTTGGTTAATATAACTATGCACGCACCCGTATACCAGGGGGCTGCGACAACTGTTGAGAAAGGGCCAGCCACCACAATACCAAAAACACGTCGCATTGCACCTAAAAATTAATATACACATTTAATAATAAACATTCGTCTATGCGCTGTTATCACTCACTAACTTACAATCATCTTGGTTTTTTCAATCCACCTTCTTTTTCCTGTGTTTTTGATTAAGGCGACATATTTTGTTTACAAATTATATTTTAATTATTCTTTTATATCAATGTTATGCTATGATTTATTGTTAAATTGAAACAGTAGATTACTGCCCTTTTTTTCTCTTTGTAAACAAAGAACGTTTGTACTTAATATATAATTTATTGTTTGTCCATTACACTTAACTATCTTGTTATCAACAATTGTGTGCCTCTGTATGTATTTTTTAGAAAGGCTTTAAAAGATTTCAACTTTATGTTTATTGTAGAAAGTTATAATAATAACAAATTCAATAGTTCAATTATTTAAATTAATGTTATTTGTTTAAAATTTATTGTATTATCTCTTCACGTTTATTACGCACTATTTAATTGACAGATGACTGTAAACGATTTTGTGTACTCATTGAGAAATATTGTTTGTATTTTTAGGTTTTATATACTTATATTATTACTAATTTTTTTTTCATAGAGATTTTAATAGGATAGTCGAAGTGAATAGGTATCTCTGTACTGGACGTTCGTAGTATTTTATTTTTAACATCCTTATTGTTCAAGTAAGTCCATACCTATTAGGCCTTTATATTTGGGGTCGAGAGAAAATATTAAAAATTTATGAGAAATGTCTGTGTTTAAACGGTGGTGGTAATGATAACATAGCGATGTGGTCATGTCGCGTAATGGCGTGTGCGGTTTTTACTTGGAATGGTTCGTTGTAAACGTAATTATGTAAGGGGGTTCCGTATGTCACTTCGGGTGATATCATGCATCAAGATGTACTGGTATCTAATAGAAATTTCCCATTAAACTCGGGTATTTCGATGTAAGGTAAGTGGTGCTTACCTTGGTTGTTTAGATGAGCAATATTTATCAGGTGTGACCGTTCCGGTTCCAGTCCTCGTGAAAATCCTGATATCCGGGTTCTTCAACAACTTCTAGTTGTTGGTACTTGGGGTAACCTGTATTGCCAGTATCAAAATAGTTACCTTCATACTGGGGCTCCTGGTAGTCTGGGTAGTTCTGATACACCTGGTACTCCTGGTAGTGTTCTTATGGGGTGTAGAAGAGTTGCTCGGAGGCAAACTGTGGTTGAGTCGGTTTACTTACCGATCTCATGGTGTTATCTAAGACCTTCTGCGGTGGGTTTACTTGTGGTCTGGGAATATTTGGCTGCTGCCTGTAGTTCCCAGTGTTCCTAAATGTGCCTGAGGTACTAGGTCTAATATTACCCGGTTGTGGAGGACTGTTCCACGGTGGTGTGGGCTGCGTCCACTGCGGTTTGTGATCTGGCCGGTTGTATCTTGGGTTATATGTCTGTTTGGGATGATTTTGGGGTATATAATTGTTAATCCTAGGGAACTGATGTTGGTGAGGTTCAAAGGAATTTGGCCTAGGTGTATCCTTTTGTTTGTTGTATATATTATTAAAATTTTGGGATTTATAATTAGATATACGCGCCTCTTCTTGCCTAGCCGCAACTATGGCTGCTTCTAAAATATCCGGCCTCGCTATTCTGACGCCTAAGGATACTTGGAATTCGAGGTTATTGATATACTGTTCAATAACTAATTGTTCATAATGAGCCTTATTCGTATGTTGCCCTATTGAGTACAATATATCAAGTAATTCTCTAAGGCGGCGTCCAAACGAGTCGGCGTTCTCGTTTCTATCGCGACGGAGTTGCGTGAGTTCCTGCATAATTTGTATCTCATTGCGGGGCTCGCCTAACCTACGCGTTAGAGCGTTTTTAATGGCAAACCAGGAATCGAAGTATTCCTCGTACGCTATAGCGTCGATCGCTGGTCCGCTCAGCTTACTTTTAATGATGCGTGCAATAGCTGGACATGTTTTAATTTGAGGGTCTAGGATGCCCATTACACTGTCTACTTCCCTAATAAAGAAGTTAAGTCTATTAGGCTTGCCATCATACTTGGGCATAAGATCACTAATAAACATAAGTGCAGAAATTTCTACGTTTGACATAGCCATTATTTATAAATATAAGTAAATTAATAAAATGTAAATACGATATGCAAAATTACTTAACACAATAGGAATGCCGCTCCGTAATACGAGCGCGGAACGTGCTGTATGTATCGTTTTTCAAATAAAATTATAACCAAAGTGACTTATGAATGTTGTCTATAGCGATTTGAGCCTACAGAACGATCACAAAACACAAAATATAAGGAAAAAAAATTTCGACAGGAAAGATAGCAAGGAACTGGGTACACGAAAAGCACTCACCCTATGGTTCTCTGCATCTCCAGCCGGGTCTTGTAGAACTGCTACTCTCGCTCGCCGCTGTAGAGTAGTCTTCGTCGTTGCAATGCACTGGTATCCCGATATTAGGGGCTCCCACGCGATAGCCACCCAGGTTCGTATGATCGCGATTGAAAAACGAAGCTTCCAGAGAGGTTTATCCGAATAGGGTGTCGCGATCCTACCGACTGCGCCAGATAAGTAGGGTGGCGCGGAGAAGTTTTAAATAAAACAATTTTCTAAGACAAGTTTATTGCTCGACAGTTCTTACAAGACTAACTTAATTACAATTAAAATTATATTAACATTATTATAACTTAATACTAATTATTCGCTGATACAATGACTGGCCGCTGCGTGGTCAGCAGGTTTGTAGGCAAGCGCATGTCCAGCGATTGCCTAACTCGCGCGGGGCTAATTTTGTGAAACACCGATTTGAATTACACGTAGTAGTATACACCCACTTAAGTATTTGCACACGTAGCATAAATTTACTATATAAGGCTTCAATTTTGTTAAATGTGACTATAAGAATAAAGATATCGATCACATTGGGACAATGTAGTTTTAATACTAGAACCACCTCAAAACTTCGAACAGCATTCGCCATACCACATGGCGACTCTGCCAGCTGCTAGCACTAGTATCGTGAGGAAGAGAAAATAAATAACCAGTATCCAGCTAACCAGCATACCACCTACCGCATACCTATACGCGTTCAGGCCAGCTACACGTCAACCAACCAACAAGAAGCGTACGGGTTAAGGATGGATTCCAGAGTTACCCCGGCCCAGTTCCGGAGGAGTCCAGGGTATAGCCCGGCCCAGTTGCCGAGGTGTCCAGAGAAATTCCGACCCAGTTCGAAAGCAGTCACAAGATAACAGGCCCAGTTCCAGAGGCGTACAGGAAAATTCTGGCCCAGTTCCACAGCAGTCACGAAGAAGCCCAACCCAGAGTCCCAGAAATCAAAACTATCTTCGTTACGGTAACTGCCGTAATTTTTATGGTTATTGTTGGAGATGCAGTGGACTGTACGTTTAGGTCGCTGGTTCAAATATTCTGGAGCTTCCAAAATAAAACCACAAAAAATGATACTACGGGAGGCTTCAACTTCGTAGGCGTCGGCGAGAGGGAGCTTCTTTCCTTTCTCGGCTGTTAACCGCAAACTACAGCTTGTCACGAACTACGATGCGCCTTAAAAGGCGCCCTATATTTATACAAGCTGCCACCGCCGGCCCCCCGCTTCGTTGTAACACCCCTTTCAATTTATTTCTTTCTGGTTTACATAAACCAAGCCTTATTCTACTATATTATTATTGTTACAAATTTCAGTACCCCATAGATCCCGGTCTATCCTGGGGGTCTTTATATTATTATGTCCCATGATTTCCGTATACGAGACGTTGTAATGGGCATTTTCCTCGCCCCTCGCTTCACTAGTATAGATATAAAGCGTCGAGCGCTTGTTTATTTACCGTATTGCATTCCGGTCTCGGCGCTCGCACAGTGCGGACGTGTCCGCACCTCGTGACGTCACACTCGCTCTTCCGCCCGATATTAGGTACTTTTGGTTGGTCAAGTTTTGCACGCTTGGTCGCTCAGGTATTGCACACAATTTTTAGGTTAGTCGGTATATACACACACAAGGTTGCGTCATCGCAATTTTCATTGCGCTCTGACGCGGGGTTGTTTCCACCCCACATCCGCGTAGTTCGTTTGCACGAACCCTCGTGGTAATCTTAATTGTTTACCCAATTTTAATTACCACTAGGTCAGCTAGGGGACACCTAACGGTGCTAACGAACCTAGTTGGGGTGAGACCCGGGCGCCCGCCGGTTCCCCTTCAGGGAAACGGTAAACCCGGACGGGCGTGAAACCACCGGCACAGGGGGAGTACCCTTTTCGACCCCAGGCATCTCCAATTCCGTCCTAGGTGACCTCCTCCTTTTTTCCATCCGTTGTGGTTCTGTCTACCTACAAAGCAGTTAGGGACCGCTTTGCACAATAAGATCGGCAAAGGGGCTACAAGCTTAGGGCTCACAATAGGGCGCACCTCTCTGCCTACACCCAGCAGGGGGACAAGGCAAACACACATACACAAATCCCTCGGGCTGCTCCCACCCGAAGGTTAGCCACTCCCCAGGATTAGTGGGTTCAGACCCTCCATCTATTTGAGAGCCGCGACCTGGCTTTCAAAACATGGTACTGCCAGCAGATGAAGGGATACCTCCCCTTGATGGAGATTATCCCTCCACTTCCGGCAGTCACTACCGCGACCCCCGCAAAAGCCGCGTGTTCCACGCCGCCGCCCCCCCGGCCCTCAAGGCCCCCGCGACCCCAGCCTCTCAGACTACAGCCCCACCGGCCACTTCGGCCACCCCCACCGCGGCCCCGCCCGCACCCGACCCCGCCCCCGCCATGACCGAGTCTCCCGCTGTCGCTTCAGCCGCGGCTGAAAGCGACATGGAGATCGACCCCTCCACTCAAAACGGTGACGATGACGGCTTCCAAGTTGTCACTAACCGCAAAGCCAAGAAGAGGCGGCTCAACAGCTCTCTCCAAGGCCACCTCGACAAAGAGGCCAAACAGGCCAAAACCAAGGCCGCTAGCCAGCCCCGCCGGCGAGCCCCCCGCCTCTGATTATCAGAGACAAATATCTCTGGAGAGATGTACTTACCTCTCTCCCTGCCCTTAACAGCGTGCTGAAAGAGGCACACGATATTCAGTACAGTATCAAAGTTATCGTGCAGACCCCGGCCGACCATCGCGCCCTTACCCGTCTTCTAGTTGACAAAAATGTCAACTATTACATATATGTTCTCGAAGAAGAGAAGCGCCTCCGCGTAGTCATTCGCGGCCTCTCCCAGGAGCTGGAGACCTCCTACATACTGGAGGACCTCCAAGCCCAAAACCTCCCAGATGGACATGAAGTCCATCGCATGCACAAAGGGAACAACGATAAGACACCATACAACATGGTGCTCGCGATCCTCGACCGCTCCGACCAAGGCAAGGCGATCTTCAACCTGAAGAGCGTCTGCGGTCTCACTAATCTCCGCTTCGAGCGGCCTTATAATAACGTAAACCCCCGGAAATGTCACCGTTGCCAACTATATGGGCACTCGGCAAATCACTGCCACTCCCGCCCGAGATGCGTGAAGTGCCTCGGGGATCACGGAACCAGTGACTGCTTACGGACTCGGGACTCCCCCGATCCTCCGGCCTGCATTCTCTGCGGACAAACCAGACACCCCGCTAACTACCGCGGGTGCCCGGCCGCTCCCAAGTTCAAAAAGAACGCTAAGCGTTCACCCCCTGCCTCCAAGGCTGCCCCCAAATGTCCGGCATTCGTGCCCGCTCCTCTCCCGGCGTGCAACCCCTGGACAGGTTTCCCCGCTCTGTCTACCCAGGCTAGAGCCCCGATGCCCCTTCTTAGGCCCCAAACCCAACCTGTCGCTGCGCCACCACCCACAGGTGCTCCCTCTTCCATTTCGGAGGATCTCGCCTTGGTAACACAGTTTGCCAAGACGCTGCCCTTCGACCTGAAGGAGGCTCGTCTGCGGCTCGTGATAGAACACGGCCCGCTGATGAAGATCCTGTACGAGCTGCCCTAACTTAACCGTCTCAATGGCTACCATAAGTAGGGAAAAACCCTGCTCATTGACTTTGACTACTTATAACGCCCACGGACTTAAAGATCAACGCGACTTGGTTCACGACTTCCTGGTCACCGATAATATAGACATTCTCTTAGTGCAAGAGACCTTCTTAAAGCCGAGTATTAGAGATCCCCGAATCGCTAATTACAACCTGATCAGGCACGATAGGTTAACTTCCCACGGCGGAGGGACACTTATCTACTACAAGCGGTCCTTGCACTGCTTCCCCATTGATACCCCCCCTCTAGAGGAACTAGAAGTCTCCGCCTGCAAACTATCGATGACGGGCCATCATCCCATCGGCATAATTTCAGCGTACCTACGTTGTCAAAAGCCCATACTAGAAGACGACCTCAACGCCTTATTCAGTCTGGGTTCCGCGGTTATAATAGCCGGGGACCTAAACTGCAAACATTCCAGTTGGAATTGCGCAACTGAAACCGGCAAAGGAAGGGAGCTTCTCCGCCTCTCGGACAAACTCCTCTTTAGCATTCTAGCCCCTTGACCCCCACTAGATACCCCGACAGACCGGACACACAAAGACCGAGCGTTCTCGATATAGCGCTACTGAAGGGAGTCTCTCTCCAGTATCGCTCAATCGACACACGGGATAACATCGATACCGACCACTTGCCGGTCGTACTCCAGTTAGGCCCCCTGACTGACTCGTTGCCACCGACAAAACCCGTAATAGATTGGGCCAAGGTCCGGGACTTGCTCGCATCGACGAGTTCCCCGGACTTGGACCGGATCCCAGACCCGATTCTCTCAGCCCAGGACAACGATGTTGCCATCGAAGCCCTCACCAGCCACCTCCAGAGCGTGGTACGGGAGTCCACTCGGCAGTTACCCCTCGGGGACCGCCGACTGCCACTCCCGGACGACGTCAGAGAGCTGATGAGGGAAAAGAGGGCAGCATTCAGAGCTTGCGGCAGTTTCCCCTCTCTCGAAAATAGGGCTCACTATAGAGCACTACAAAGACAGGTCAGATACCGTGTCCAGGAGGTCAGGAACCAACGTTGGGACCAACTGCTGGAGGAAATCTCCCCAACACACCAGGCTTACTGGCAGCTGGCGAGATCCCTGAAAGCGGAAACCCTCTCGAACATGCCACCCCTCGAGAGGCCCGATAACACCAAAGCGTTTGATGACGACGAAAAGGCGGAATGCCTCGCCGAAAGTCTAGAGCTCCAATGCTCCTCCAATACTGCCAATGTCGACCCGTCTCACCTGTCGGAGGTAGACGCCGAGGTCGAATATCGGTCCTCCCTCCCGGCGGAAACCACACTCGAACCGGTCAAGGTTGAGGAAGTACAGGATTTCATCAAAGCCCTAAAGCCCCGCAAGGCCCCAGACAACGATGGAATCAGCCATAAACTACCAAAAATCCTCCCCACCCAACTTATCTTAATTATGGTAAGCGTCTTCAATGCTGCTATAAATAATTGTCAATTTCCCAAGGCCTGGAAAGAAGCGGAGGTCATCGGTATCCGCAAACCAGGCAAACCGGCCTCAAAACCCTCCGCCAAGCTACCGCCCCATCAGTCTACTCAGCTCACTGGATAAACTGTATGAGCGAGTCCTACTCACTAGACTAAGAGATTTTGCCTTCAGCAATAATCTCATCCCCCAAGAGCAGTTTGGCTTTAGAGCTAGACAGTCCTGCCCCCAACAAGTGCTCCGCATCACGGAGCACGTCCTCTCCTCCTTCCAACGCGACGGACGATGATTTTGGCCGACAGGTGCAGTATTCTTTGACGTCGCCAAAGCCTTCGATAAGGTCTGGCACAACGGACTGATATACAAGCTATATCAGCTCGGAGTGCCAGACCGACTCGTACTCATTCTACGGGACTTCCTCAAAGACCGTAGATTCAGATTCTGAGTGGAATGCACTCGCTCCTCCTCCCACACCATCTCAGCGGGAGTTCCTCAGGGCTCCGCGCTCTACCCCCTACTCTTCTCGCTGTACACCACCGACATACCACGGCACCCCCACGTTCAGCTAGCCCTATATGCGGATAACACCGCCCTATACTCCAGCGACCCCAGCAGATACAGAATCTGCAGTCAGCTCAACACCGCCATAAAAGAACTAGGCGACTGGTTCCGTAGATGGCGGATTGAGGTGAATCCTGAGAAGAGTGCAGCCATCATGTTCTCACGTGGCCCTCCTCTTCGACTCAATACCCGTCCCGCCAACCAATTAACGCCCATCATGCTATTCGACCGAGCTATCCCATGGGTTAACGAAGTCAAATATCTTGGCGTAACCCTCGATAAAGGCTTGTACTTCCACAAGCACACCAAAGCGGCCAGGAACAGAGCATACTGGACCCTAAGCTGAGCTGACTCTATCCGTTGATAGGCAAGAAAAGTAAGATGAGCCTTAGAAATAAGGTGACTATATACAAAACTTGCATCCGCCCCATCATGACCTATGCGAGTGTGGTCTTCGCCCACGCCAGCGATTACAACATCTGGAAATTGCAAAAGATCCAGAACCACTTTTTACGCGCTGCAGCCGATGCCCCGCCATATATGCGACTCGTCGACCTGCATCGCGACCTGGAGCTTCCCTGCATCAAAGACTACATATCTCCTTCTCGCACAGATTCTCTGACCGTGCCCCTCATCACCCGAACCCTCTGGTGACGGAGACGGTCAATTACAAACCCACTCCAAACGCTCCCACGAGTGAACGACGCCCTCGCAATGTACTCATTGACGAGCCGGATGAAATCACCCAACTTCTCGCCATAATGAACCCCCCGAGGCTCAGAACATCAGCCTGGCATAACAGACGCAGACAGAACAGACGCCGGAGAGCCCCCGGCTCGAATCTTCTCTCTCAGGGTTAAGACCCACCAAGTTGTGGAGTAGGCAGTAGTGCAGGCATACCTCACGGATCCCGGGCTTCAGGTTGCGTTCTGCGTCCCTGTAGCCCGGTTGCCGCTACCCTTTGGGTCCCGGGTTCCAGGCTGCGTTCTGCACGTCTGTAACCCGGTCCCATTTTCAATGAGTCCCAGGCTCCAGGCTGCATTCTGCACGCCCGTAGCCCGGTCTCACTTACCAGGATCTATTGGGGTCTTACTTTTAATGAAAGGCAAACGCTATAACATTTATTTCCTAGCAACTTAAGGCTATTACAAATAATTACGTTCTTAACACTAATAAATTAAATTTAAAATATTAATACATAACTTTATACATAAGCTACACCCGTCTCAGTCCGACCCGTCTCTTTCATGCGCCTAACGGTCGCTTCTCCATTATCTACAAGACTTAGCAAAATATATCTGTTGTTCTTATCGCCTGTCTTGACAGGTCGGTGAGTTTCGCACATCGATGTTGTCGTCGTCAACAGTTACACTAGCGTATTTCTTTTATGTAAAATTTTATGTCACGAATTATGGGCACTACAAACACCAAAGAAGATATGATAATCGCTCAAACAACATCTGGTGATGCTCAAACTAATTAGAAATATGTCCAAGGGATCACTACCAGTGAAATATTATTATTGATTATTTTTGTAATTTTATCGATCATAGTCGATCGTTTCAAGATCATATATTTTGTATGAAGCTTTTTTTTCAATATTTTGTAGGGAATAAAAGTTTTGTAGAGAATAATGGATGTTAAAAACACTAGGAAAGGTGCTATAGCCATTCAAACGTCATATAATAACGACACGAGATTTAAATGGACTCGCTCTAAGGGCAGTAAATTCAAGAAATAGAACTAGCAATATGACTATGAGTATTTTTTTTTGTAATGTTATTTTTATTATTATGCACGTGTTATTTTTATTCTTTAGATGAAAAATCAATGACCTCTGACAACGAAGTGATGTCTGTCAAGCGTTCTTTCCGACAGCGCTATTTTTTTCCGCGCACTAATTCATATAATAGGTATAATAATAATCATCGTAATAATTATACAAGAACATTTTGGCCAAATATTTACGGTAACAATGGAAATGCGCACGCATACGGTGTCAAATCGCGTGGACAGCACATTCTCGCGCATCGAGGTCGCGCTCGCGTAATTCGCGCACATAATAGAGGTGGACGTTTCGCAACTGTCCACCCCGCTACACACGAACAATTTGATATAACAAACACAGAAGATGATAACAAAGACAACATTCATTCCAATCAGTTTTTTCGTTCTTAATTATAACAGTAGCAATACAGTAGTATCATTCAGTGTAAATGATAGAAATATCAATCTTTTGTCGATAGTGGAGCCAGTCTATGAGTATTGAAGTATGAGTGGTTGCAAAACACTGGGTCACAAAATTACATCGGACGGCATATTCCCCGATGACAATAAAATATAAACATTGCAAAATTATCCAATACCAACAAACAGCGATGACGTGAATCGATTTGTTGCGTTTGCTAATTACTATAGACGTCTTATATCTAATTTTGCCAATATAGAGTTTCCTTCAAATAAATTGTGTAAAAAAAATGTAGAGTTCAAGTGGACTAATGAACACGAGTCCGCATTTCAAATAAAACTACGTTTTTTTGTATACAAATCGCCAAAACTTAAGAAAATATTAATTAAAATTATCCTTAATACAGCCACCAGTTTTACAATATCCAAATTATTCCGAAAACAATATATTTAGGTTACAAACAGATTCAAGTAGAATAGGACTAGGTGCAGTATTGTCCAAACAAAACGATCGAGTTATTTCATATGCCAGTCGTAATTTAAAGCCAGCCGAAACGCGATATCCAGTAACTGAATTAGAGTTATTAGCCATAGTATGGGCTGTAAGGCATTTTAGACCTTATTTGTATGGCAGAAGGTTCAAAATTATTACGAATCATAAACCACTTATTTATTTATTTATTTATTTAGTACAAAGTATCCTTCTAGCCGACTTACTAAATTTAGGCTTTGTCTTCAAGAATATTATTTTGATATTGAGTACGTACCCGGCCGAAACAATGAAGCTACAGAAGCATTAAGTCGATTGCCCATGTCAAGTGACGATTTAAAGTCGATTAGAGAACATATGGTTTCGGTTTTTACTCGCGCGCAGAGTAATAAAATCGATAACCAAAATAAGACATTACCTGATTTGACTGAGAACTCCACTAGCCCCGGGTCTGATCAACCTGTAGCTGTAGAGTTGCTCAAAAAACCTAAAGATGTAATTGAATTAATTTTTAATTCAAACTTAGAAAAATCAAATAATTCTAGGAATGTGGGTTCTGATAAGGGTTTTTGTGTATACGTACCCGAACAATTAGCAATTTATCTACATACTCGATCATTATCGACCGCAAAGGTGTTAGTGAGGGATTTAGAGACCTTATGTAATAGGTTAAATATCGCAGAACTATTAGTAATAAATAGTAAACATACGCAACGTATAGTAAAAATCTCGTACGAGCAATGAAAGAATTTTCAATAAATTACCCACGATTATTAGTCACGAAAAATATAACAAGGATTACAGATACTGATGACTGAAAAGTTATATTAAATGATTATCACTTATTACCTACTAGCGGACACGCAGGTTTAAATAGAATGTTTAGTAATATCAAAAGATATTACTATTGGCCAGAAATGAGTGGCGATATTTTGGAGTTTTTGCAAAAGTGCAAACAATGTCAATTTCATACACACTCTAATATGCATATAAAAGAGCCTATGGAGATAACCTCTACAGCCACATCGGCTTTTGATAATTTTAGCTTAGATATTATGGGCCCTTCAGATAAGGATAATAATAATTATAATTATAAATTAACCCTACTATGTAACCTTAGCAAATATGTTGAAGCACACCCCTTGCCGACGAAGAATGCTGTAACAGTAGCACAAGCTTTCGTAAATAACTTTCTTTTACATTACGGCATTCCGAGAGAAATTTTAACTGACCAAGGAACTGAATTTATGGCACTTGATAGAAGTATGAATGAATGAATGAATGAATGAAAACACTTTATTGTTCACCAAAAATTAAAACTACTTTCTTAAAACTAGGTACAGTAAATGTTGAACAAAGGGCGGCCTTATCGCTTAAAGCGATCTCTTCCAGGCAACCCCCTAAACTAAGGAAAATATTAAGACAACAGTGGCGGTGAAGACAATAAATAATGTGAAACAATCCAAGAATAAATGAAAAATAAATAATAATATACTTTATATACTATACAAAAATACAATATATCATACTATATATAAAATCAGCAGCACGTGTTAGACTTGTGAGAACCAAAGATATTTAGTAACCATCTCTTTAAAAGACTATAAATTTAGCTTGTCTGATGTTGAGTGGCAGTGAGTTCCATAAACGGATAGCCTGTACCGTGAAAGAGTTATCAATGAAGGAAGAAGTGTGTACAGGTGTCATTAAGGAGAGATTATTACTAAAGCGCAAATAACGGGAATGACAAAGATATAGGAAATCAAAACGTTCCTTTAAATACTGCACCTTTGATATCAAAATTTCCGGATTGAAAACGCTTAAACCAAATTTGCGCTACTCTCACAGATACTGCATTAGGTCCATAAACATCACAAATATTTTTGGCGGCTTGTGTTGCATTTTTACCTTTTTTGTAGTAAAATTTTAAAATGTATCGAATTTCTTCATTAGATTCACTCATTTTAACAATAAGAAAAACATATGAAAATCACACATTTTCCTAATTTGAATTTGGAATTGTCTTCTTTAAAATTAAAACATTTAATGATACCAAAACCAGCCAAATACAAATGGTATAGCCAAAGAGATCTTATTACAAGTTCATGCATACTATATGCGAAAAGACTTTTCCCCAACCTATTATATATAACTAGCGCAGAAAAATTTCTAAAACCCCAAAATGTTGTTCGAATTTTCTCGTCTTTCTTATACCTTGGCCAACCATTTAGTATATAGTATATTAAAGTTTGACATTCGTTATCCTTTAAAGTATACTCTTTTACGCATTCTAATGTTTGGTCACTAAATCTGACATTACTTATAACAAAACAAGATTGCCCTTCTACGTCACTGCTTACCGCTTCACCGCGCATAGGTTCCGAAAGTGCAGCTCTCGAAAGAGTGTCTGCTAAGTACATATATTTGCTAGGTTTATATTTTACGGTAAAGTCATACCGCTGCATACGAAGCATCATCCTTTGTAGACGTGCAGGTACAGCATCCAGTGATTTTTAAATATGGCTTCTAATGGTTTGTTGTCGGTTTCTACCATAATGTCAGTACGCCCATAAATATATTGATGAAACCTTTCCAAAGCGAAAACGATAGCAAGAAACTCCTTTTCGATTTGCGCGTACCTTACTTGAGTATCGGTGAGTGTTGCAGACGCAAATTCGACTGGCCGACCCGCCTGCAGGAGTACCGCACCCAATGCACCAGCACTCGCGTCCACGCTGACTACAACTGGTAGGTTGCTGGTATATGATGCCAACACTGGTGCTTCGCACAATTTTTGTTTTAATTTAGCAACTGCTTTGTGGTGTACCTCGTCCCAATACCATTCTATGTTCTTTTTTAAGAAGACCCTCAATGAGCTTGATAGTTCTGAGTAATTTGGAATAAATTTAGCTAGGTAATTTACCATCCCAAGAAATCTCTCCAGAGACGCGCGATCTTTCGGATCAGGTATATTTTTTATGGCTCTCAATTTACCTTGGTCTATTTCCATACCCCTTTCACTGAAAGTATGTCCCAAATACGACACTTGTTCAACACCAAATACGCATTTCTCGCGATTAAATTTAATGCCTACCTCACGCGCCCTATCTATAGTGTCCTCATCCTATCATCATGTTGTGACTTGGTTTGGCCCCAAATTATTATGTCATCAACGAATGAATCGACTCCTTCTATATCCTCAATAAGTTGACGAATTTTTAAATGAAAAATCTCACTAGCACAGTTTATACCATACGGCAAGCGCAAAAACTGATATCTACCAAATGGCGTGCCAAAAGTGCATAGATCTGCTTGCTTACTTGGATCGTCAAGTTGGACCATCCAAAATCCCGAGCGCGCATCCAGTTTGCTATAAAGTATTTAGCCCCGTGAAGTTTCGTTGCAATTTCCATTAAGGTCGGAAGCGGGTAATGGACCCTACGAACGGCGCGATTAAGTGGACGCGGATCCAGACATACCCGAAAACTGCCATCCTTTTTAGCTGGTAGCACAATGGCATTTACCCATGGCATAGGATACGTTACCTTTCTAATAATCCCCATATCTTCCATACGCTTCAATTCCTCCTTTAATTTATCGCGGATACCGATCGGGATTTTTCGTACAGGTCAGATCGAAGGACTTGCATTATCTTCCAATACAATTTTATATTTCCCAGGAAGTTTATCAACCCCTTGAAATAAATCAGAATACATACTAATGTCAATACTAAAAATTCTTTTTATAAGACCTAATTTTTCGCATGTATATTTTCCAAGAACACTATGACAATCGGCATTAGATATAATGAAGTTGATTAAATAATTATTATCTTTGTAACACCATAGCATATCACACGACCCTAGAATAGGAATATAATTTCCACAAAATGATTGCGCTTTTATCTTACTGTATTTAATATTTTGTGAGTTATAACCTAGCTTTTTAAATAGATTAAAAGATAATACGTTTATGTCAGAACCTGTATCCAGTTTGAAAAGTGCAACCATTCCATTTTTGCACGAGGTCAATTTTTCAAACCATCTGTTATCTTTATTAGCGACATATTCCTCTAGCGAATCGATACAAAATAAATTACTCTTTTTGTCATCTTCATCGTGTATCACTTCATGCACTCTTTTATTTAACTTTAGTGGGCACATTTTACGGAAATGACCTTTATTGTAACACAAGTAACATTTAGCATTACGCGCTGGGCATTGAAACATTTCACTGTGAATAATACCGCAAAAGTCACAACACTCATTTGTTAAATTGTGGTGATAACGCAATTCATCGCGCACGCTTTTTTTTTTTTATTGGACTTGACTTTATGTTGTTGGTCCGAAGACCTCACAACTTTACCGGGGTTTTCGGGGCGAGTGCCTTTACGAAGCGAAGGCGCTCGAGCCCGGGAGGCAACTTGCTCGAGGGGGCTCCCTAGGGAGTTTCACCTCGGCTGGACTGTTGCCATGAGAGGGGGATGAATCTAATGATGCCCACCATAGGGCGACACAATGCACTAATTGAGAGCGGGCGACGGGTAATATAAAGCCCGAGAGGAAGGATCCCGGCGGACCGGGATCGGCGGTTCGCGGTGGCCTATACTATCTTACTGCCGTTTCGCAACGTGTTATGGCTGGGAGAGAAGAAACGGTGAAAGAAACTTCCCAGCAACACGCCTAGTCTATCCTATGGGGGGCTGTGTCTCCTGGCGTCCCTCGCAGGGACGTGGAGAGATCGTGATTGGATCGCGCACGCTGTAGCGTCGCGCCAGCGCAGCGTCCGGCGGCGGCGAGTCAGCGCCGCGCCTCTGGGCCCGCGTTGCGTTCGCGCCCACGCCCGCGCCCGCGCCCGCGCCCGGGCGCCACACGTTCCCGGCCGATGCGCCCTCCGCCCGCAGACTCCGGCCGCACGTTCCGCTCCTTCGCCTGTGTCTCGTTGCCTTTGGATGGATTGTTTTAATGATGAACGCGATCCATATATTACATCGACATAGTCCGATTTCGAAAGTGTTGTAGTTTTTGAACATTCTATTTGACGATTTTCCTCTATAGATATCTCATAAGCCTGACAGATTCTTACAGTTTTTCTAGCGTTAAGTCATCCGTTCTCAATAATCTGTCACGTAACGTGCTCTCAATGACACCACACTATTTTGTCTCTAATCAACCCGTCCTCCAGATTCTCAAATTCGCAAAACTGACTGAGTAATCGCAGTGCCGTTACATATGCATCTATATTCTCACCTATTTCTTGATTACAGGGAAAAAAAAAAAAAAAAAAAACTAAATCGTGCCATTATTGTGTTTTGTCGCGTTCCAAAATATCCATCGAACTTGCTAATAATGACTTTTATGTCATCTTTATCTTCAGACTTTTCAAATTTGAAAGTTGAAAAAAAATGTACATACCCTTGGGGCTCCACTAAATTTATTAGTAAACTAGACTATATGTCTTTTGCTTCCTTGTATACGCCGGATGCCGTCAGAAATACTTTGAATTGCGTTAACCATTTACGCCAGGAGTCCGCCCTGTTCGCTGGACCACCATCCAGTGTTAATTCGACCGGAGGTCTTGCATGCTCCATATTGCACAATGATGACACACATTAATACACTAAATATTAATGAAATTATCACGTTTTAATTAGTTTTTAAAAGGTTTTAACTTAACACCGCTGCCACCATGTAATAAACACTCAGTAGTTGCTTGCAAAACTGATTTATTATATGTTTTTATGAACTACCCACATACCTATATCTTTTAACAGACTAATGCACACACCATATATACTACACTAAAAACTCTATTTCCGGCTCTCCAAAAATACACTTTGCTAAGTTAATTGTTATGCCACACTGCTCAAACCTACTAAAAACTTGTCTGACGTGTTTGCGCAACACGTCAGCATTTGTTCCGGCTATTACTACGTCATCGATGTAACAAAATAAATATGATTCATTATTTTCTGACGTTTTAAAACGCTCCAACCCCTGTAGAACCGAATTGTTCATGAATCTTTGGAACGTTTGGGCTGCGTTACGGAGTCCAAAGGTCATCCTCGGGAATGCGTACAGCCCAAATGGCGTAATAATGGCCGTTTTTTCTACATCTTGCGGTGCTACCGCTATGTTGTGGTAAGCTCTATTTATATCTAAACGCACAAAAAATCTCTTACCTTCCAGTCCAAACGTGAAGTCCTGGATCCTAGGATCGGGTACCTGTCGGGCTTCGTGATCGCGTTGAGTGCACGATAGTCACCCCAGGGCCTGATCTGTCCATCTTTCTTGGGCACCACATGAAGAGCGCTGGCGCAAGGGCTTTTAGACGGTCAGCAAATGCCTAATTCCTGCATTAGCCTAAACTCGTCTTGTACCTGCTTATATCTATGGGGTGGCAATGGCCTAGCACGCGTATATACTGGGGGGCCGGTAGTCTCTATGTGATGGCGAGTACTATGGCTGGTGGGTTCCCTATACGAGACCGGTTTGGTTATCCCGGGGAACTCCTCCAGTATATCCCTATACGGATTATCCTTCTGTATACTACTGACTGAGGGTTCCGCGCACTTGACTACCGTTGCCCTTCTACTCATGTTGGTACAACCGTCAATTAATCTTTTACCATACAAATCAACAACCAATTGATGGGCTTTTAAAAAAGTCAGCTCCGATAGTTGGTTGTTTTACATCACAAATAATAAAGGTCCATATACAATTTTTACGTAATCCTAAATTTAATTCTAATCTAATTACACCGTAGGTTTTAATTTCCGTATTGTTTGCCGCCAAAAGTTTATAACTACACTCACCTCTGACACTACTTTTTTTGACCTTATTCACAGGTATCACTGACACATTTGCTCCGGTGTCCACTAAAAAATTTAAGCCATTCTTGAAGTCGCGCACGCAGAGTCGGTGGTTTCCTGCGGTGCAGCCATCCACCTCTGTTAAACTGCACCGCATTTAGTTTCCCGAGCTCTGTCGATTCCTTTGCCAGTTGCATGGCTCCTTGCAGTCTCGCGCCCTCTCGCGGTATCTGTAATGGTGTCTGCACAACCAGTCGGGTGAGTTAGGTGTCCTCCTTTTCGGCGGCTGGTTTCTGGGCCTGAAACGGCCCCTATTCCACCCTTGGTTCCCTCTGGGTGGGCCATTTCTTTGTTAGTCTCTTACCGCGTCCAAGTCCCCTCGTAGGCCTCGCAACTCCCCTGCCAGTTCTTTAAATTGGCTGAGCAGGTCTCCGTTCATGGTGTCAACTGCCACTGCTGTGCTCGGCTGCACGGTTGCAATCTCACTCCTTCCCAGGTTTACCAGTATCCTGTCTGCTTGCCTGGCCATTTCCTCAATCTTCGTGTCCGCGCTGACTGTAAGCACTGCCCTCACCCCTGGTGGTAATCTATTAAAACACAGCTTTTTTAGCGGCTCCTCCCCGATTCCACAGTTTTTAGCTAGCGCCGCCATCTGCCTGACCAGCTGCGACGGTTTCTGCTCTCCTAAATCCGTGTCACTAATTAGCCGTTGTGACTGGCTTTCACTGCTTTCCTTGTAGACCGCCAGCAGTCTTCTTTTAAGCGCTTCTTATTGTTCGGGGGGCGGGGCCTCTATCAGGTCTGTGACCTGCCTTAATGCCTCCCGCGGTAGCCTTGCTATTACCAAATCGAATTTCTGTGCTTCCCCCCGTTTCTGTGGACCCATAATGGCTTCAAACTGGGTGAACCACATTTTGGGCGTGTCTGCCCAGAACTCTGGAATCCGCATCTGGACTGCAACTCCGGCCACTTCGGGATTCGTTATTTATTTTATTCTTAGATTAACTAACCTCTACTACGCGCGGTCCGCGGTACCACGCCTTGTCACGTATACGCGAGTCGCCTACTTTTGCTTAAATTCCTGACTTGATTCCTAAGTACACTTTGGATACGTCGGGGTCATCACTTATCGGTGTTCTTCTAATTCTATGTGTCTTGGGATCAGGCCTCTTCAATTAAGCACAGGAATTCTTAAATTTTATTTATTATATTATTACAACTTAAGATTAAGTATACGAAGTGACAAGCGGGTGTGAGTAAACGACTGGCTCGTGTCGACTAAACCCCGTATAGATTTCTACTTATTCCTGAATCAGCAATTCCAGTCGCTGCACGCGTTATGATTTTGTAAGGTCCTTCCCACCGAGCTTGCAGTTTCGGGCTTTTCCCTTTCTTTTCTAAGTGGGCTATGAAGCCATACTAGGTTGCCTTCGTCGAAGCCACTGCCCTTGGCACCTCGGTCGTAACGGGTTTTCATCTTTTCCCCAGTCTTCAAACTGTTTTCACGAACCATCGAGTGTACGTTGTTCAACTTATCCTTTATCAGTGATGTAACTTCCGATTCTTTAGCCCATGGTACACGACGAGGTCTTTGCTTAATAGGCCTAGCGTCGCCCGTGTCGATCTTGTGTTTCACAAGTCCAGTTCTCCCGCAGTCATCGCCGGTCTGGGTCGCATTATTTGCAATGCTTACACGTCGTAAATAGCTTTCTTCCGCACACTTTCCGATAACACTATTTATCTTTAGGTTTCTTGCACGATCCCTTGTATTAACAATTCTCACTTTTGTTGTGTCTTTCGTGATAACGCTGCAATCTCGTTTTGCTTGCGATGGAAACTTGACTTGTACGAAGTTTTCTGATCTAGGGGCCAACAGCGTATCTTCTAAGCAATACGAATTGCAGGCTTGTGATCCTTTTAAGCACACTTCTCGGTCAGGAAATATTAGTACTCCTTTCGCAACATTTACTACGCAGCGATGTGCTTTCAAGAAGTTCAAGCCTAGAATGCAATCATCGGTGATATTCGCTATTAACACGTGTTGACTGTAAATTTTGTCTCCAATATTAAGCTCTACTTCGGTGTCACCTAGGACGGTAACTAGCTGGCCGGTTGCTGTTTGTAGACGACATATTGGCAGTTACTTCTTCCCGCGGATAGTTCGCTTCACTAGTTCTGGTCTGATTATCGTTCGTGATGCTCAGTGTCTATTGTCACTGTGCACGATTTATTGTTTACACTACTTTCGATAATTAGACTATTCCCGTCACATGCTTGTGAAATAGTGACATTGGGGGCCTTAACATGGCTGACCAGCACCCGCTCCGCGGCCCTGGTGGCTCTTAGTCTTAACGACAGGTCTTCATCTCCTTGAGTCGCACAGCTCGAGACTCTATTGAACTTTGGACAATCTATCCTTATATGCCCTCTTTCGCCGCAGCCGTACCACATAGGTCCAAACCGGGGCCTTCTTGGGGCGTTGTCTTCTTTAATGGCAGATACATTTCTAATTTCTAATGCTCGTGTATCTTGTCTAACGACTTCCACTGCAAGAGCGTGGGCGAGTGCATTCTTTAATGTCGTATGATGCGCCAATCATACGATAGCCCGGACTTCAGCATCGCGTATACCATCGATGAAAGCTTGAAGGAACGTCGTGGGTATAGTTTCCGGCGTTGATGTATAAGCTCGGGGCACTAGTCCTTCTATCTCACTCGCCCATTGTTGGAGATTTTCACTAGGCCTTTGTGATCTCCCTCGTAGTTGGGCCCGACAAACATATTATATAGGGCAAGAGTAAGCGCCGTTAATGCATACTTACTGCTACATCCGTCGCCCTCGATCAATGTTTCAAATTGATGTCGTAATGCTCCCCATGACGATGAGCCATCGAAGTGTGGTAAGTCGAATCTCCCTGAGGCCGTCATGTTAATTGCAGTAGTGGCTGGCCCACGAGCTTCCAGTTTGCAAATGCTTTGTTCGTGCGTGTCAACCTTGTCTTGAAGCTGTGTGGTTTGTTCTGTTACTCTCTCGATATCTGTTTCCAATTTCTTTACTTTAAGACTAACATTCTCGAGCTTGTTGACTATCTCTTCCCGGCTGGCTTGCAGGCTGGTTTGCAGGCTGGCTTCGAGTTTAACTTGGCTGGCTTCCTTTCCTTTCTATCCTCTTCCCGGCTGGTTTGCAGGCTGGCTTCGAGTTTAGCTTAGCTGGCTTCTCTTTCCTTTAAATCCTCTTCCCGGCTGGCTTGCATGCTGGCTTGCAAGTTGGCTATTGAAGCCAATATAGCTGATAGGTCCATTTCGAGCACTGTAGTTTGCGAAGTCGACGCTAATGCGGCTTGTGCAGTGCGCTCCTCTTCCACCTGCAGCTGACGAACTCGGTCCAGTTCTACTTGCCTCCTCGT
Source organism: Dendrolimus houi (assembly GCA_039645545.1). NCBI lineage: Eukaryota > Metazoa > Arthropoda > Insecta > Lepidoptera > Lasiocampidae > Dendrolimus > Dendrolimus houi. Next base: position 509,850 of record JBBJBW010000056.1, read on the forward strand.
TCGTGGAGTACGTTCTTCTTCCAACGGCATCCCACTTCTGACACCAGTTGTTACGAGCTACAGGACTCGAATTAAAAATGCCGTTGGAACTACTATAGAATTTATTAGTACTGTACAAACACGTATAAAACAAATACAAATAAAACTGGATGCAAGCAGTTCACACTGCATGATTCATTGCAATTCGACACACGCAAAGTCCGTCAACTATATCGCTAATCGAGAGTACTACAAACGTCTTACTCGTCTCGTAGTCGTCGCTTGACTGCTCACCCCTCTATTCGGGCATTGTCTTATACTCACTACACAGTACAAAAAAATTGGCCGCGCGCACTGAGTTTCCGAGAAATAGTAATTTGCACATCTGCGAACGGCCACAAAGTCGAAAACAATAACAATAAGGATTAGTTCGACGCTAATGATGATTATAAAACAAGTAGAAAAACAATAGCATGTTTTTTTAAAATACAAATTCAAAACACAAAAGAATTCCTAAATCCGGGAAGACAATAAACTGCGCTTACGACAGACAGCTGTGCGCTTATCTTTGACGGCATGTAACAATATGTTTCTTGATGATGGTAAGGTGCTTCAATGTTTAGTGGACTGTTATAGTATGATTATATGAGCTTTATAACAAGATATTGCATGTATGTGATTAATGTATACGTCGACGGACGGTGTGTGGCGGACTGATGTGTGATTGCAGTGTTAGCGGCTCCCCTTCTAGCAGAGCAGAACTGGTTAAGCTCCAAAAGCCGTCTAGGGATATTTGCGACACCATAGGTGGTACATGCCATAAATGGCGTTGTTAACGGAATTTCTGAAAAATCGTCTAATTAAAAATTCGATGTTTTTAAATGAATAATAAATTATAGATTCTGTGTCATATTTCAGACATCGTGTCTATCACTATGAATGTTGATGATATTCATCGTTTTGAAGAGAACCTGAGGGAGACGGAGAAGAATTTGGTTGTAAAGGAAGGTAAGACAAATTCAAAGTGATAAGGATATTATATATATTCATATTACCCGTGCGCAGAAGGTTTGCCGATAGCTTCATGATGTCACGCGTCGATTGGTCAGTAGGGTTGACAAAAAGGTTACATAAATAATTGTTGTCATAAATTTATTATTTTATCATCATCATCAGAGTGTTAAATCCCGGTTGCGATCAGAGCGTTCACTCCGACGTCCGGGGTCCGCTTTAATTTTACTTTTTCTACATCATTTCGCGCGGTACGCATACGAGACCATTGGTACGCACGTCTCCTTCACAACGTCAAGCCAGTATTTCTTGGGCCTTCCCCTTCGACCGGGACCTGGCGGAGGCGGCATGGCTAGACATTTGTTCCCCACATGATAAGCCGGTTTCCGTAAAATGTGGCCGTAACAGCGTAAGCAACTCTCCTGCAGTTTGTCTGCTACGTTACGGACACGAAGACTGCCGCGGATGCGGGAGTTGCTGACGCGTGAAAAGACCCAAGTATGTATTCTGACGTAAATTTTTCCGTTCTTTTCATTTCTGAAGTGAAAAATAGATGTTTGACCTTCAAATGACCTTGAAAATATGGCCCAAGGTCAAATCTAAGGTGAGCACAAGGTTGCCTCCAAAATATCTAGCAATTTTTGTTAGAGAATATTTTTTACAAAATGACTCCGTTTTGAAATAATTAACTGGTAAAATTAAAATGACTCACCCATATATATGAAAAACCTAATTAAGTTTTCATGAAATTAAATGAAATATTTATTCTTGCATAAATGTAGTTGTATGCAGGTGTTATTCCTAGAAATACATGCTTCAGTACATGTTACCAGTTTTAATGGTATGGAAGTAAGCAGGATCTTAATCATCATTATTTAAATAATTAGTTCCTATTCATTTCATTAACTACCTTTGATGTAATTTGGATAATATTTATTGACTAGAGTTACCCCGCGGTTGCGCCGCGGGTCAATCTCCGGTGCGTATCTCTTGTATACAATGTAACCTGTACAGCCTGCTTTAAAGAGCAGGCGGTACAGGTTACATTGTATTTAATATTTTGTGTATTTGCCTCAGAAGATTCACTTCATTTTATATCGCAAACTATGCCATTCCCCATCTATCTGTAACAAAACTTGACAAAAATGACGAAAGTGGACCAAGGGGACCAACGGGACCAAGTGGATGAAATGGACAAAATCACAAAAAAACCTATCCCACTATTTGGGATAACCTTTACATTAATATATCCCATCATCCGGGATAAAAAGTATCCCTTGACCACCCTCGATATTAAAATTACACATGTACCGAGTTTCAGCTAAATCGGTCCAATAATCTTTCCATAAAAGGATAACAAACAGAGAGACAAATATATTTTTATCCCAGAAACTATCCCATTTTTCGGGATAAAAAGTATCCTATGTTCATCCTCGGCATCGAAAAAAAATATATATATATATATATATAATAATAATAAATGTTTATTTGTTCCAAAAGTACATACAAGAATTTTTGGGGTTGGGACCTTCTATTAAGTATTAATATATACTTGTGTCAGAAGGACCCACTCTTCCCAGGGGTGCCGCCCTGACACGTCTCCGTCCAGGAAGCGGTACAAGGGGATGCGTCCCCGGGGCCCTTAGCCGCCACTGTCACATTCCCCCTTCACTCCGTGACAGTGGTGTCCCACCTATCCACCCGAATCCCTGTATTCCTTCCTCTCCTCCCAAACCTCCCTCACAAACACCCCTCCCTTCCGACGGCGACAGTCTGCGTCGAGTTCTGGCTCCACAGACTGTCGAGGAGAGGGTGGCGCGGTTTTGCCCCGCGCGCCCGCAGGACGAGGACAGTGGCGGCGGGCCCAGCGGTGGGGCAAGAGTCTCGCCAGTGGGTGCTACCGCCGAGCGTTATTCCGTGTGGTGCCGTGGTCACGTCTCGCGGCCACACGGGACCGCGGGGCTTGCCTTCAGTGGCTGGCCCAAGAGGAGAAAACCTCAATAAAAAACCCCTAATACTTAAGCTGCGGCGCAGGGCGAGCTGTTTTGAGGCCGGGGGGTAAACCCGGTCGATACTGCGTACCACACTCAATTTTTCTTATCAAAAAGTTCAGACTCGTGGGAACAAAATGAAAGTGAATAAAACCAAACATCCAAAGACGTAGTGCCTGCGAAGGGCGAAGCTGATGATGGAGAGAGGCCCGAGAAGGGCCTACCACCACCCAACTCGAAAGGGCCCGCGAAGGGCGGCGACAAAACATTTTATTCTCGGTTCCTCTCGGCAATCTCATCGCCGGTGGAGGAACCGAAGAGCAGCCAAGAAGGCTCCCGCACGACGCGGTTCGAGCCCTTGTCGACGACGATGAAGAGCTCTCGTCCTACCTATCAAAGGACGAGGACGAGATTGCCCCCTCTGTTCGCAGGGATACGATGCGGTTGAGGCTGCCGGATATGGTCTTCGACGACTCCTCACCTCTGGCGTCGTCGACAGACGAAGATGATGAGGAGAGACCGCCCCCCAAACCCCCTGCCAAGGCTTCGGCAGCTACCGCGCCGAATGCCAAGCGGGGCAGGGGCCGTCCCCCCACAACGGAGGAGTACGTGGGCCTAGCTGCTGCTAAGCAAGCGCTCGTGCAGGCCCAGCGCGCTGAGCTGGAACTCGCGAGCGAGAAGGAAATCGTGGAGCGTGCCTCAACGATGGCTACCGCAAGGGCGACCAGGTCGAGGACCGTTCCCGCCCTCGCGAGCCAGGCCGCTCCAGAGGCTTGTGCAGCTCACGTGCAGGGCCTGCAGCAGCAGATCACCGACTCCTTGGCGGTGGTGGCCGGGGTGGCCAAGGTCTCCAAGGGCCTGAAGGGTACACTCCATAAGGCCCTAAAGGAGGCCGTGTTGAGGAGCTCCTGAGCCGAACTTCCAGCGAGGAGGTCGCCCTGCTCCGTGCGGCTAACAGCCGCATGGAGGCAGAGATCGCTGACCTCCGCTCCGAGCTCAGGAGCCTCCAGGCGGAGGTTGTGCGGCTGCGTGCAGAAGCCGCGCCGCCAGCCCCGCCCAACACGGAGTCGGTGATGGCCGCGAACATGGACAGGTTGACCCTCCTCATGGAGAGTCGGTTCGCGGCCATGGAGGAACGGGTGCGCATGACAACAACGCCGAGCCCCGCTCCCTCAGCTAGGCCCATTTCCCCCCAGCCGAGCTCGCCCAGCATGCTGAGGCTCTCGGCCGGGGAGTACCCCCGTTGCCCTCCCAAAGGGCAAGTTTGGAGATGGCGGTGGTGATGTCCACCTCACCACCGCCCGCCTGTCCGGCGCCCCCCGCTCCACCGGCCGCGGCCGGAGAGAGCTGGACGACGGTAAACAGGAGGAGGCCCCGAAAGGGTCAAGCACCGTCGGCCAGCGTCGCACCGGTCGCGCCCCGTCCCTGACGCTGCTGAAAGGGCGAGGCGGCGGGGGGAACAGAGGAGAGCGAAAGAGGGGGAAGGGTAAGAAGGCGCAGGAGTCATCCTCGCAGCCTCCCCCTCCCCCTCCCCCGTCCAAGAAGAAGGACAAGCCTGTCGAGAAGAGAGTTCCGCGACTGCGTCCCCCGAAGTCCGCCGCCGTCATCCTTACTTTACAGCCAGGCGCGGCGAACCGAGGGGTTACGTACGCGAACCTCTTCTCGAAGGCCAAATCAAACATACGGCTGGCTGACCTCGAGATCGAGGGCGGCCTTCGGCTCAAGAGGGCGCGCACGGGGGCGCGAATGTCGGTGCTTCCCGGCGCCGACAGCGCCCCCCAGGCCGACGCCCTCACCGAACAACTGAGGACCGTCCTCTATCCCAAGGACGTGCGCGTGTCCAGGCCCGAGAAGACTGTGTGTCTTCGCGTCTCGGGCCTGGACGACCACGTGCACGTAGAAGATGTGGCAGCCGCCATCGCGCGGACCACCGGATGCTCCTACGGGAGCATCAAAGCGTCAACGGCCCGTCCCAGCCTAGACGGGATGGGCCAGACGGTGGTGGCCTGCCCGGTGGCGGCCGCCAAAAAGCTTCTGTTAGCTGGTACGAGACTCCTGGTGGGCTGGACTTCCGCCCTAGTGAAGGCCCTGCCTCACAGGACCTAGGGGTGCTACCGCTGCGACGCTGCTGGCCACGTGGCGGCGATGTGCACCTCAGAGGTGGACCGCAGCGGTCATTGCTACCGCTGCGGACAAGCCGGCCATCTGGTGACCGGCCCCTGCACCGCGAAGCCGCACTGCTCTCTGTGCGAAGCCACGGGCAGACCGGCCGGTCATCAGGTGGGCTCCAGGTCCTGCGGGGCTAAACCCACCAGGAGGAATCGCCAGGCAGCCAGCCGTATGGCACCGGACAGGATCGCGGCCGCGGCGGCAACACCATCAGCCGCCGCGGGGAGCGACAAAACGTAACGCGAGCGGCAGCGGGCGTCGAGGCCACGGGGGACCCAGTCAGGCCTCCGCCCGCACTAATGCCGCGAGAGGGCGCGAGAGGTAGCCGCGCCACCCTCTCAGAGCCGGGGAACCTCCTCTCCACGGCTCACACACAGGAGAGGCCGCCTCTGGTTATGAGGCGGCCCACCGCTCGTCGGGGTCGCGGGTAAAGGCCAACGCTACATACCGTGACCCCGGCACTCACGCGGAAGAAGGCTCCCATGGGGTTTTAGTGGGTATACCCGGTGCCGGTCGTATTGATTAATCGGCGTCGGGGAGCCCCACACACCGGCCGCGCCATCCCTCGCGCGGCTGACGGTGCGGTAACGCATTTCCCATGTAAAAAAAAAAAAAAAAAGGACCCGCTCTCAATTAACATAAACATTAAAAGATAACTTTTATTACAATAAACCTTTTACAAATATTTTTTATGTGTTGTATACCTATATTTGTGTGTATGAATGTATGTAAGAATGTGTGTGCGTGCGTGTGTGTGTGTAGATGTATGAGAGTAAGTATTTGTGTTTACAACTAAGAATACTATGTAATATACACTAAAAATTCTTCACATTCTTTGTATGTTTTCAATAATAACCAATTTGTAACAATTTTCTTACAGTCATAATATTTCATATTAGTAAATTGTAATACTTTGTTAATTTGATTAAATATATAATATGTATGGAGTGCATTTTATATTGGTGATTAGCAAATGAAGTATTAACCCTAATGGTTTTTATAGATTTCCCTTTCCTTCTTCTTTTATCAACGCTTTCATACAATGAAAAGTTTTTATGAGTTTTTGAGATAACATTCACTACATATAGTTTTCTTACTGTTAGAAGTTGACACATAGAAAAAAGTTCCTCAGTAGAGAATCTATATGGTTTAAAGTACATGACCTTAAGCAATGAACGTTGAGATCTTTCTAGCTCAATAAATTTACTCTTAGCAGCACTCTCCCATATAGTAATACAGTATAATAAGATTGATTGCACTAGCGCTACATAGATTTTATTAAGTAAGGTGGCTGAGGCAACAAGCCTTTAGCGTTTTGAAGATCCATGTCAGTTTCCGTAATCTCTGGCTAACCGTATCTATTTGTAAGTGCCAATTTAATCTTTGGTCTATCATCACGCCTAAGTACTTAGTATTAGATACTCTGGTGATGGTAACAGGGCTACAATCACAGGCAAGTACATCATCACACTTATGCATTTTTATAGCAAAGTTAGCATTTGGTTGAGTTCTATTGCGAATACTAAAACAAATATAGTTAGTTTTAGTTACATTGAGGGTAAGTAAATTTATTTTTAGCCATTTAGCGATTTTTGTAAGCCCAGATTCAGCGTCTTTACAAACATGATTCCATGATGTATTAGAAAATACGACAGCAGTGTCATCTGCATAACTAAAAATTTTAGCATTATTAATGTTAAGGTTGCACAAATTGTTAATATATATGAGGAACAGCGTTGGGCCTAAAACGCTCCCCTGCGGGACTCCAAAATTGATATAAGTGTCCGAACTAAGATATTTTTGGACTTTCACAGATTGTTTCCGGTTACAAAGGTAATTTTTAAATAAATCAAGAGCTGTATCACGTATTCCTATCTTTTCAAGCTTGTCTACAAAGGTGGGGACATGGACAGTGTCAAAGGCTTTTTTAAGGTCTAGAAATACGCCTAAACATTTTTTCCCGCGATCTAACTCGTCTATAATAAAAGTAGTAAGTGAACTAACAGCGTCTTCTGTAGAACGACCTCGTCTAAACCCGAATTGTGTTACTGATAGTATATTATACTTATCTAGGAAATTAATTAATCTTTTATTCAAAATTTTCTCCAAAATTTTTGAAATAGACGGTAAAATAGATATTGGTCTGTAATTATTAACGTCTTCCATGTCTCCACTCTTATAGAATGGAACCACAACTGACTGTTTAAGTATATCTGGAAAAATACCCTGCTTGAGACAGAGGTTTATTAAATGGCACACAATAGGGACTACTTCAGACTTCGTTGATTTCAGAAAGCTGGTGGGGATATTATCTATTCCCGGTGAGTTACTAGACTTTAGACTGACAAGGGTATCATGGACTTCATTGTAGTCAGTTTCAATAAGACCAAAGGAGTTAATTTGAGAGTATTGAGTATTGCTATCCAAAAGGGTAGTTGATCTAGGGAGAGATAACATCGCTTCAGCTAAGGTTTTACCAATGTTAGAGAAGTAATCATTCACAAAATTAACAGAATTTTGGGGAAGAGACTTAGCGTTCAATAGCTTACTGTTATCAGAAGCCGAAGAATTAATATTAACGATCGATCTAACACTTTTCCAAAGACTTTTTGAATTACTAGATGAATTTATTAACAGCTGCTTATTATAATTCTGTTTTGACTTTTTAATTAAATTATTACAGAAGTTCCGGTATCTCTTATAAATAATCTGCGCTATTTCATTATAGGGTTCCAATCTAGCCTTTTTTTGTAATTTATTTCTATTTCTTATGCATTTTAAAATGCCAACAGTTATCCACGGTTTTATGATCCTTTTGTTTCTCGGGACAGTAAGCAAGTAGGTATTTTCTCGGAGAATTTCTGATAAAGAATATGTCAGAGCTTGGGCAACAAAGTTAGGGTCATCACATAATAATAAATCATTTAAATTTTTTTGGGACAAGGAAACTAATGCCTGATCGAAGTCAGTCTTAGCTATAGTCTTCGCTGTGTTATTTTTGACGTTTGAAATAGACAAGCGCAGCATTATCATAGAATGATCAGTTATAGTGGTATTAAAAACAGCTATATCAGCCTTAGTTTGATTATTGTTCAATTTTAGAATAAAGTGGTCAAGACAATTCTTTTCCCTAGTAGGGATTAGGTGTCCAGGGAAAAGACTGTGCATAACTAACATATCTAAATAATTTTGTATATTATTACGTTCGTATGTCCACTCAGATTCCTTAGGAATAATATTAATATTTATATCTCCAGTCACAATAATGTTATTTCTCTGATTATTCATAGATTCTAAATGAGAGTTGAGAGAAGCAATAAACGGGGTAGCATCAGAAATGGAAGGCGAACGATATATACCGAGGAAAATACTGTTATTAATATGTATTTGGAGACATGATGCATTTAGAAGACGAATTTCTTTAACTTTTGTTATTTCAGTACACTCTTTGGCAAATAGAACTACACCATCATTCTGATTGAATTCAGCAGTGCTTTGATAAGAAGAGTATCCTATCAGAGTAGGTATAGGTTTATCTTTATTAAGACGACATTCAGTTAGAAATATTAAGTCTGGGCTAAAATTAAGTTCACTGAGAGTGACAACGAGATCATCTATGTTAGTATAGACACTTCTTATATTTTGGCAAATAACAATTAAGTCATTTTGTTTGATAGTTATGTGTTGATTTAAATCTTCTACATTGCAAAGAACGGATGTTGCAATTTTAATATCGTCTATTTCATTTAATGTCGAAATAGTATTATTATCCATCAATCAAACAAAAAGAAAATTTATAATAACTATCTAGTTTTGTCAGTACAGAATACGTAAATATTCCGTATATAATAAACAAAATAAAGTAAAGCTTAGAAAAATTGAGAAGCATTATGGTAATTAATTATAGTATTTTTATTTTTGAATTCCTTCCATTCCATTAAACCTCCCCGCCCGTCCTTATTCTCGCCGCGTCAAAGCGAATATTCCACCATTTTGAAAACTTAATAAAAACGCTACGACAAGTGCGGCACGCCCCGTTCCGTCTCAGTACGTCGTTCGCACCACACGCTTAAATTTAATCGCTCCGTCGTTATAAAAAACCGCCCCTAAAATCAAGTCTGTGCGCACGTCTCGCGAAGTGACAATATATAAATAAGTTAAAAACTCTTCGGACCTGTTGCTGACCTGAGGCAGAAGAAGAGAACCAAGAGCAGCAGCATCCGGTGAGTTCCTTCCACTCCCAATATTGGATCAACCTATACAGTCCACAACAACCCTTAATCAAATGGTGAACTTATTTTCCCACCATTTTCTGGTCTACTTCGAGCGGATTTTTATCCCAATTTTTTCGATAATTATCGAGCCAATAACCTTGAAGGTACCTCTTTTTATATATTATATATTTAATGTACATCTTATTCTAATATATTTAATAGTATTTCACAACTAATAATTCCATTCTCTTATATACATTTATAAACGTTCATCCCGGTTTGCTCCCGAGTACTCTCGAAATCTTGGGATCCGTTTTATATACGTTTCCACTATATATTTTACCTATAATTTATGCTAATTACATTGGTCAGAACATCGTATATCGGGAAATAGTTTGCAATTATTGCAACGTTTCTCTTTACTTTTATAACCGCAAGATACCACGGTGGGATGAGTTATCAATTAATTGGATGAATTGTTCATATTTACACCGCATTTCTTTTCATTTGGTATTTATTCCCTTTAGTTGTGATTTGCATCTATTTTGCCGCATATAAATATTGAGGTACTGGAATCATCTTTGGTCGCGAGTTGTAGTTGCACAGTGCATAATTTTTGAATCTACCTACGGTATATTTTTCGTTCACGTTTTGTGATCATTACTTACGGCGGGTATTGGAATTTGTTCCGTATCATTTATCTACTATAACCGCAGTTTATATTCTTATATATATAAATTCATTGTTAAGTATAACTTCGTCTGTTCTCTCATATAAGGGAGCGTTTACACAACCCGCATTACAACTATTATATTTTTTGATTTATATATTTTTGTTACATCGAAACAAGATTAATATAACATCACGCGTATAACCCGTTAAGGGTAGGCAATCTCTTGCTATTTACTTAATATTTTTATTATTTTTTGAGTTTAAATTAAATTCAAAAAGCCTAAGTGCGACGAAGAATATGAAGAATGTCTGGATCAGCCCCAGCTGGCTGTTCTTAAGGCTAAACGGGAAGTTTATTTTCAACGTATGCAACAACTTTATGATCTTGCTAAATCATCTGATATTAGCCCAGATGATTTTCTTCATAAGTGTTCTACTATTGATGAAATTCATTCTAAATTTGAGCAAATATTGGATGACTCTAATTCAATATGTTTAGAACTAAATCCCAAATATCAAATAGATTACAAGGTTTGGTTAGCATTCGAAGATTTGTATAGTTTTGTTAAATGTGTTATGTCTCGCTATCAGACATCTTCGCGAGAAACTCGTCATAATACTTCCAATTTTGTCAAACCAAAGCAAAAACTTCCTCCCATTGATCTTCTTTCATTTTATGGCGATGTCAAAAATGGCCATTATTCTATGCCCAATTCAAAAGTATGGTACATGAGAACGCGTCTTTATCCAATAGTGAAAAGTATTTTATCTAATTGGAAGACTTTGTGATAAGGCAACCTCTATATGCGCAGGGTTGCCAGCAACAGGAGAGAATTATTCCTTAATCTGGAATGCATTAATAGAAAAATATGATGATCCGCGTTCATTAGCATGCACATATCTCAATCAAATGTTAGATTTCAAACCCATAAATAATAATAGTGCTGCCGGCTTAGATTCTTTTCTCAGTAATTTTAATTCATCCGTCGACGCTCTTAAACAATTAAAATTGAATGATTTATTGATTTTATAATTTTACATCTCGCACTTCAAAAACTTGATCAAGAAACTGTCAAGCTTTTTGAAATTACTTACCGGAAAGAACAGATTCCCAACTACAATGACCTGTTACAGTTCTTGAAAGAACAGACTAAGGTTTTGTCTAGAACTAATTGTGGTTCTAAAGTGAAATCATCAAAATCTTTTGTTGTAGATAATAAATCAAATACTCATTCTAATTGCATTTTGTGCAAACAGTCAGCACATAAACATTTGTTTCAATGTCAATCCTTTATGAAAAAGACTCCTAAGGATAGATATAGTTTTTTGAAAAATCTATCGTATTGTCATAATTGCTTAAGCACTAATCATAAAACTTCGGCATGCACGTCAATTCATAATTGTAATCACTGTGGAGCTAGACACCATTCTCTCTTACATTTTAATACGCAAGATAAACAACAATGTAATATTTCAACTAATTTGAATTGTCATCAATTATCTGCTGACTCTGTCAGAGATTCAGCAACCACTTTTACGCGCGATTCGCAAACTTCACTTACCGCCGCGACGCAGTCACGTGACAGTCACGTGCGCTCGAGCGATTCAAACCCGCTTCCGCAAACCAATGTGATTCAGAATCATACTTCGTTTTGTTCTGTATCACGTGATCAACAATTACCTTTAAACTCAAATACGGTTACGTTATTGGGTACCGCAAAAATAAATGTGTTTGACAACCATAACCGCTTACATTCACTTAGATGTTTAGTAGACTCAGGCAGTCAAAGTGAATATATTTCTTTAGAATGTTGTCAACGTTTGTCATTATATGTTTCTAAGGAGCACCGTTTTAAGGAAGTACAAGGAATCGGTGGTTCTTCGCAAACAATCCACGGTACTACAGCCGTGCGATTTACATCGCGCCATAATAGCAAACCGGTTTATAACATAAGGCCTTTAGTTGTCGGGAAAATTACGTCACAGCTACCTGAGGTGCAAGTAAACACGTCTACCTTTTCACATTTAATCAATAAATTGAAGCTCGCTGACGATGATTTCTTTAAACCGGGTCCTATTGATATGTTATTAGGAGTAAATGTATTTTGCAATATTTTATTGCACGGTAAAATTATAAACGATAAAAATATTCCATCCTTTTTAAACACAACGTTAGGTTATATCATTATGGGTGATGCTCCTATCAATTACCAACACAGTCTAGTTTCCCGCGCTTTTTGTAGTTTTACCGGTGAACCGTTAGATAGAACATTACAAAAGTTCTGGGCAGTTGAGGAACTGCCAGAAAGGACATTTTTAAGTCCGGATGAACAGGAGTGTGAGAATATTTATTCTTCAACCACTACTCGTAATAACGACGGGTCATTCTCCGTCTCGCTTCCTTTAAGGAAAACCCTGATAAATTAGGTAACTCTTATGTTACGGCTAAACGCCGTTTCGAGCTTTTAGAAAAGCGATTTGCTAGATACCCAGAGCTTCATGTAAAATATAATGAAGCCATTCGAGATTATATCTCTCAGAATATATTAAATGAAGTTTCAGAAAATAACATTTCGTCTTCTGGTTTTCTACCTACCTCACCACCCAGTAGTGCGTGAGGATAAAGCTACTACGCGATTGCGTATCGTACTCGATGGCAGTGCTACGACCGATTCTAACCTATCGTTGAATGATATTTTGCACTCTGGCTGTAATTTACAGACAGAGATTTTTCATGTTTTATTAAATGTACGAATATTTCCAATTGCTTTTCTTGCTGACGTTAGGCAAATGTATCTTTGTATTTTTGTTCACTCTGAACACCGCAAATTTCAACGGATTTTATACCGTTTCTCTCCAGATAATAAGCTGGCAACTTATGAGTTCACTCGGGTTACATTTGGACTTCGCTCTTCACCTTTTCTAGCTCTTCGCACGCTTCGCGAGCTAGCCAGGCTTGAGGGAAGGAAATTTCCATTAGCAGCTAGTATCTTAGAGAGTGATATTTATATGGATGACATCGCATCCTCTGCTTCTTCTCTCGAGGAAGCAGTAGAGACAGCAAATCAATTAATTAAATTATTTAAGTCAGGTGGTTTCGACCTAGTCAAGTGGACTAGTAATTCACTTGAATTTTTGCAACACATCCCTGTTTCTCACAGACATTCAGAATCTATTTCATTTGAGACAGATGACGTCTTTAAAATATTGGGCTTACGGTGGTTACCATCAACAGATACATTTTATTTTGTGATTTCGCAACCACCGCCCCATTGTACTAAACGCACTATTTTGTCTGTAACAGCTAGACTATACGATGTTTTAGGACTCGTAGGTCCAGTTATACTTTTCGCTAAACTGCTAATTGAAGAACTTTGGCTACTTAAAATTTCTTGGGATGAGTCACCGCCTAATCAGATTATTGATATGTGGAAAACATACATTTCAGAATTACCACTAATTTCCACATTAAGATTTCCTCGCCACCTAGGCGTTAGAAGGAGTTCTAGGATTTCGTTGCTAGTGTTCTCCGATGCCAGTGAAAAGGCATATGGGTGTGTCATTTATTTACATGTCCAGAATGATAACGAAAGACCTATAGTTTCTTTAGTTAGTTCCAAATCTCGCGTGTCGTCTCCGTCAAGGATTGTAACTTTAGCTCGACTAGAGCTTAGTTCTTTAGTTTTATCAGCAAAGTTAGTTCGCAGTGTTTATGATTCTATTTCCAACCGCCATCCTATTGATAACGTATATATATTTTCTGATTCAATAGTTGCGTTATGCTGGATTTCATCTTCGCCACATCGATTTAATACTTATGTTGCCAATCGTATATCACAATTTCAAACTTTAATTTCAACTAATAATTTACTTCACATAGCAGGTGCAGAGAATCCTGCTGATTTTATATCTAGAGGTTTAAGACCAAGTCAAATAATTAATAACAATCTATGGCTTTTAGGCCCACCATGGGCTTCTAGTCCCGTCAATGAGTGGCCTATTAAGAAATTTAGCCTAAACGTAAATAAAGATTTACCGAAAACTAAAACCGTCATTCATTTAGCCAAAAATTGTACTAAAAATAATCCACTTCTTCAATTGTCAACTAAATTTTCATCCTGGATGAAATTTTTGAGATCTACTGTTTATGTTCTCAGATTTTTAAAACGTTTGCCTCTTAATAACACTATTTCGACAAACGATTTGAATTCAGCGGAGTTGGCTGTAATAAAAACTGTACAACAATATTATTTTGAACCTGACCTTCATAATATAAAGAAGGGTAATAATTGCTCAACATCGATTAGAAGTCTATCACCTTTTATCCTTGATAATATTTTGCGTGTAGGTGGTCGTCTTAAAAATTCTTCTTTAGATTTTTCACATAAACACCCAATTTTACTACCTAAAAAGATCATATTGTAGACCTTATTATTGACTTTTATCACAAGGAAAACTGTCACGCGGGGCCACAGTTATTACTTTCGATTATACGACAACGATTTTGGATATGTTCTGGTTTACGCGCAATCAAAAAACGCATTCGCCTATGTATCAAATGTTTTAGATTTAAACCTAAACAAATATTTCCTATTATGGCAGACCTGCCACGTTATCGGGTGGACGAACCTATCAAGGCTTTTACCCATACGGGAATTGATAACGCGGGACCATTATATATTACTTTGACGAGGAAACGCGGAGTCCGGAGCCAAAAGGCATATTTATGTATATTTATTTGTTTAGTAACTCGAGCCGTTCACCTCGAACTAGCTTCAGACTTGAGCTCCGCTACGTTCCTCAATGCTTTTCGTAGATTCCTATCGCGACGTGGGCCATGTCAGTTTATATATAGTGACAATGGCACTAATTTCGTGGCCGCTAAGGCATACTTAAAGGAACTTTATTCATTTTTAGCCAGTGCTCAATATTATAAAGATTTCACAAATGAGCTGGCTAAAAATCGCATAACCTGGAGTATGATTCCCCCATTGGCAAGTCACTTTGGAGGGATCTGGGAGTCAAATATTAAAAGTGTTAAATCACTTCTTTTCCGTTGTATTGGAAAGTAAATTCTTACTTTTGAAGAAATGTATACTGTGCTTAACCAAATCGAAGCAGTACTTAATAGTCGACCGCTCAGTTTATTGAGTACTGACCCAGCAGATCCATCTGCTTTAACGCCCGCTCATTTTCTACATACAGCACCGTTAACATTTCTTCCTTCTCCTAATACTGACTTAGATAAGACCAATCTTTTAAACCGTTTTTCTCTAATGAACGCTTTAGTTCAATCTTTTTGGAACCGTTTTAATTTAGAATATCTTCATAGCTTGCAAATGCGGAATAAATGGAATACTTCATCTAACTCTCCTGCTGTAGGAATGGTAGTTTTGATAAATGTTGAGAATTCACCACCGCTTCATTGGCCCCTAGGTATCATAACTAAACTTTTTCCCGGTAACGATGGTGTTGCTAGGGTAGCCGAGGTTAAAACCTCAAGCAAAACTTACAAACGTCCTATCGTTAAACTTTCTCCACTACCTGTGCAGTAGATGGAGTATACATAATATTCACATTTACATCAGTTTATCATATTTTTTTTATATATATATATATATATATATATATATATATATATATATACATATACTTATGTATACACATTTATGTATTTATGTTTTTTTAATTTTTTTTTAATTATTGATTTATGTCACTCACAACTCTGTTTTCATTATTTATCCATCGCTACTGTATTGTACTTTTTGTTGTTATTATTATTATTATTTTTACTTTATTTCTTAAAGGGGTACCTTTAAGGCGGGGGGCATATGGTAATTAATTATAGTATTTTTATTTTTGAATTCCTTCCATTCCATTAAACCTCCCCGCCCGTCCCAATTCTCGCCGCGTCAAAGCGAATATTCCACCATTTTGAAAACTTAATAAAAACGCTACGACAAGTGCGGCACGCCCCCGTTCCGTCTCAGTACGTCGTTCGCACCACACGCTTAAATTTAATCGCTCCGCCGTTATAAAAAACCGCCCCTAAAATCAAGACTGTGCGCACGTCTCGCGAAGTGACAATATATAAATAAGTTAAAAACTCTTCGGACCTGTTGCTGACCTGAGGCAGAAGAAGAGAACCAAGAGCAGCAGCATCCGGTGAGTTCCTTCCACTCCCAATATTGAATCAACCTATACAGTCCACAACAACCCTTAATCAAATGGTGAACTTATTTTCCCACCACATTATTTTCTTATAGTAAGTTATATACAAATATGCGGGAACGTGGCTATTTACTTTAGTTGTAAGTTTATGTGATTTAATATTATAGTTGTTTACATACGTACAAATAAAAGTGAATATTGATATATTTATAAAACAATGGTGAATGAAATAATAATTAAAAATAATATATGTTCTTATTGAATGTCGCAACATTTTAACATTAAAAAAGTTTCGATTTGTATCCGAAAAAGATTTGAATTTAATAAGACTGTGTATTGGAGAGTTGAATATTGTGTTATTGTGAAGAATTGTGAACACAATCAATTTATAGCTATCACAAGAATGAAAATAAAGATAACTTATATATAATATAACACAAATAACTAGTAAGTAAAGATATAAAGATAAAAACACACTATAGAAAAAGATTGTAAGTACACTTAAGGCTAAAAATAGTCATGTATGCTGCAATAATTGTTGAATTTGTGCTTCGTTTTTTATTAGAACAATTCTATATATATATATCATCATCCATATACCATCAATATATATATACTGCGTTTCAGCCAAATCGGTCCAGTAGTTTTCCCGTCAAAACGGAACACACAAACGGACAGACGGACAGACGGACAGAAAGACAGACAGAGTTACTTTCGCATTTATAATATTAATAGGGATTATATATAGATATTTGTATATTTTTTAAATTATTATTTCAATCTGTGTATAATAAAATAAAATAAAAAGCCGTTTTATTTGGTCCATAATAAACATGTCATACAATTATTATTATTATTTTTTTTTTGAATCGGCAGACAAACACACACTGTATATCCCCAAATTAAGCAAGTTACGCTTGTGTTATGGGTAATATACAACGGACCATTCTGGGATCGATCCCAGACAACCAGACCATAGTAAATACGTTTTCCGAAATTTACTGTACAAGGAATCGAACCCGGAGCCTCTGCGTTGCAGTGAGGTAAGCCGGCAAAGGCTTACCCCGATCAACCACAGAGGCCGTCTGTTTTAAATAATAATTAATATTATAATAATTTTAAAATTCCTTTATATTCTATTTTTGGACCCCCAGTCCGGGTAAAGGCCTCCTCCAGTTGCGCCCAGTGCTCTCTGTCCGCGGCCACTGCGAGCCACCTTGGGCCCGCGACGGCACGGATGTCGTCGTCCCAGCGCTTGAGCGGGCGCCCCACACGACGTTTGCCATACGTGGGGCCGCGCCATTCCGTCACTATTCTTGTCCATCTCTGGTCCGAGTATCGTACGATGTGTCCAGCCCACTTCCACTTAAGCTTTCTTACATGATATATGGCATTTTTAAATTTAGTTTTCTTTCGTATGTCTACATTTTTTTTGTCCATCTTTTAGTTTTATATTGAGTGCGCTGCGTTCCATTGCTCTTTGACAAACATATTTTTTTTGGCATTTCTGTAAGAGCCCATGTCTGACAGCCATATGTTAAAATTGGTAAAAAGCTTGTGTCCATTATCTTCTTCTTTAGCCAGATAGGTATATTCGACTTAAAAATGTGTTTTAATGACCAATATTTTTTCCACGTCAATATAATTCTTCTTTCAATTTCTTCTTGTTGTGTTTCTCGGAAAGAAATGATTTTTCCTAGATATATGTAGTCGTCAACATATTCAATGATATCTTCATTTATTTTTATTTAGTATTTTATATGATTGGTCATGACCTTTGTTTTCTCTAAATTTATTTCAAGTCCAACTGATATACTTTGTAAGTAACTGGTGTAAATATTTTAACATGTTATTAAGATCTCTTGAATTATCGGAAAATAGGACTATATCATCGGCAAACCTTAAATGGCTTAGATATTTATTGCCAATTCTGATACCAATCTGTTTCCAGTTGACATCGTGGAGAAGAAGCTCCAGTACCGCAATAAAGATTTTTGGAGACAATGGATCCCCTTGTCGGGCACCTCTAGCGATTTTAAATTCTAGTCCAAACCTGTCTAATCTAATTCTACTTTTGCAGTTTTTGTAAATGTTCATTATTATTTCAATGTTATGGTATTTCAAAGCTTCTTCTATTGCTTCGTGACTTATGGAATCGAAGGATTTTCTATAATCAACAAATAATAAGTATGGTGAAGTGTTAGATTCTTTGTGTTTCTCAATAACTTGGCTTATTACGTGTATATGATCCATCGTCGAGTACCCGGGTCTGAATCCTGCCTGTTTGATTGATTGTTTTAAGTCTATTAATGGGCCGATTCTTGAAAGTAAGCATTGTGAAAATAATTTGTAGAGACTGAACATCAAACTTATAGGCCTATAATTTGATATATCAGCTGGGTCACCTTTTTTGTAAAGCAGTGTTATTTCAGATTCTGTCCATTGTAACGGCACCAATTTCTCATTTAAAACTTTGTTAAATATGTCGGTTATTAATCCAGTTAGTTGTCTTGTTCCTGTTTTAAGTGATTCATTTGTAATTAAGTCTGGGCCTGGACTCTTATTATTAATAAGTTTATGGATTGTTTGGTCTACTTCTGTCATCGTAAAAGGAATTAAATTATTTGTATTATGTGTAGGTTTGTTGACCTTTAAAGTTGTTTTCATTAGATTATTTATTATATTTCCGTATAGATTTTTGTAAAAGTTTGTAGCCACCAATACTAGATCTTTTCTGTTTTCTGTTATACTAGTGCCTTTTTTTAATTTAGGAATCCATGATTTTTTAATTGTAAATTTTTTCGAGCTCGTTTTATACTTCCTATTTTTTCAATACCTATTTGATATTTATTTAACTTGTAGGCTTCATATTCATCTTGTACATTTCTTTTTGTTAGTTGATATAGCTGTTTTAATTTATGTTTATCTTCTATTGTTTTATTTATTTTTTGTTGTAATATGTGTCGTTTTATTATCATTGTTTTAGTCTCTACAGACAATTTGAATTGTTTTCTGGTACTTGGAACTTTTCATTCTTCTAGACTTTCGATTGCCTTTTCAACCGTATTGTACAGTTGACTTGTTTGTCAATTGTCATTGTCCTCTATGTAAGTATCTAGTTTCTTATCTAAAACTTGAACATAATTTATTTGTTCCTTTTCTGATTGAAAATTTGATTTCGGCTTACTGAAATGTCTCCGGCTTTTCTTCTTTTCGTTTATTTTGATAGTACTTCTAAGTACCTATGATCAGAGGGAAATGATATTTCGAAGGATTTCTATGTTTGTGAAATAAGTTTTAGCATTTGATAAAATATAGTCGATTTTATTCTTCGTCTTTCCATCTGGAGACATCCAGGTCCATCTTTGCGTTTTTTTTTTTTTTTAAACTGTGTTATTTATTGTATATTCCCCATTTAAGGAAAACAATTTGAGTCTTTCACCTCGATCATTGTATGTGCCTTAGCCAAATGGGCCTATTATTGGCTGTATTTCAGTGTTGGTAATTCCAATTTTAGCGTTAAAATCTCCAAGTATTATGATTTTTTGGTATGGTTTTTCTACGGCTTTTAAGATGTCAGTATAAAATGTTTCTAATTCTTCGTCGCTTGCTTGTTCCATAGGTGCATATACTTGTATGATGGAAAGATTAACTTCATCTAATTTCATATTCAATAAGGCAACTCTTTTTGAAATTCCAGTGAATTCAATTATTTTGGACTTGTGGGTTTTTTGTATCAGAAAACCGACGCCTTTATGTCCTTTAGTTTCTTCAAAATAGTATAGTATGCACCAGTCATATTCTTCTATTCCGCAACCTATTCTTCTTATTTCTGCGAGTCCAATGATGTCCCATTTCACATATTTGAATGCATAGTTTAGTTCTATCCTGCGATAGTCATCTTTCAGAGATCTCGCATTGTAAGTGCAAATATAATACTCTTGTTTCTTGTTTTTGAGAGGACAGTTAAGAATGTCATTATTTTTTATTTTGCGCTCTGGAGGGTTGTTGTCGTATTCTTCCTCGGTGACTAGCCGTGTTGGAAGATGTGGAGGGGGTAGTGCTAATTGCTATTTGTCAGTTGTTTGTGTTACATATTGTCGGAAATTAAATGCATTACTTTTTGAGGTTTTAAATTTTTTATGCATATTTTGCCCTGTGCTGTGAGGTGTGCTTTCTTTTCGTTCTGGTTTTCGCTTGTACGAAGTTGGACAGGTGATTGATATAATTCTTTTTTTCTTTTTACTATTTTCGCCTTGTTTTTTACTGACGATAATTTTGTCGTATCTTATGTATGCCGTGTTACCCATCTTTATTTGTTTGTTGAGTTCTTTCCTCTTCTCTAAAATTGTGAGTGGATATTCTTGTGTGATATAAATACTCGAATCTTTTAAATTATTTTTGTTCTTTAATATTTTAATCTTTGTGGCTAATATGGTAAAGGCCACTGATATTGGACGAGCTCGGCCTATTCTTCTTCCAAGCCTTCTTACGGATTGAATGTCTTATTCTAGAATGGCGACCTTTATATCGTCATTTATTATGTTCAATATAATGTTTTGTAGGTCAAAGTAGTTTTTCTCATTCTCGTTGACACCGAAGAAAACAAGGTTTCTTTCCACGTTATTTTTTTCTAGTTTGTATAATCTTCGTTCTTGGTCTTCTATAAAATCTGTTAATTCTTCATTCAATCCTTAGAATTTTTCATTGATGTGTAGTTTGATGCTTTCAGTGATTGTGCCTTCAGTATGCAATAATCTAGATTCCATTGTTGAAAATTTTTGGTCCATATCTTTTTTCATATCCAGTATTAAAACTTTTAGTTCATCCATAGTTTTATTTTGGTACTAATTGCTCCCTCTATTGTAGAAAAGACGTTTCAAAATGGTAATTGATTTCTATTGATATTAATAGTGACATCTAGCGTCAACCAGTAGTTTCACTGTTATTAGTTGTTACTTAATTCAATTAGTTCCGTTTTTTGCCACTAGGTGATGCTGTTAGTATTTATTTTCGTTTTTACATGCGGGTAAATTATTCCGCTTTTTGCCACTACTACTAGGTGGTGCTGTTACTATTTATTTAAATTTTTACACTGCCGTTAAATTAAAAATATTTACGATCTAGATAATGCACATGATAGAATTTCTTCCAAACACGTTAAGCATATTAAACATGCTCTGAATATTAGACACAGTCCATACTCCTTTGTTTAGTCTTATATTCAAATGATACTTTAAGGTCACCTCCACTATCAACAGATTAATTCTATTAGATTATTTTCATTTCATCATTCATTAGATTTCATATTTCAATCTGTCTATGTAAATTATTATTATGTCTTTAATTATAATATTATTATTAATTATGTATTGATATTATGTTCCAAATGTTATGTAAGTAAAATAGAGCTATCTGCCCGGGTTCAAACCGCGACTGGTAAAGCTGTGCCTTGTTTAGATTCTTTATGGTTCCGTAGACAAATGAAGAGAACCGTGAATATTTATCACCTGTACGGAATCCTTCACATTCGTGGACTGGCACTGACTTCTCGATTATTATGTATTGTTAAAAATGAAACATTTACAAGTGTTCGAGTAATATATGACAGAAATGGCAGTGTTGCAGGCAAAGTAATAACTATGTTGTTAAGTGGCGCTGTTATCTTACCGTTCTTATATTCCACGAGACATATGAAAATGAATATAAATCTCGGTGGGCTTTGTAAGTAACATTTCATATTTTAATCCAATAACTTGTGACTAAAAGAGTTATATAAAATTTAAAAAGTTTTGATTCAGACTAAGTTCCACTCCACAACATTTTTTGAAGGCCATACATATAAAAAATTCTAGCAAAAAAGAAACCGACTTCATAATGCAAAAAATATATCTACAGTTTGTACACTTGCTCTTGCTTGTAGTGGTGGATGCTGGCAGTAGTTGTTGGAGTGCTGGTGCTTTCTTATAGTACAGTGAAGAAAATACACCTTGTTGCTTTCAGAGATTTATTCTCGCACTATTAGCTCTTGGATGATGATCCCTGGGTTCAACTTAGTGGTAGTTGCAGTCGTATGTTACGACTAATAGCAGCTCGTAGCGACTTGATAGCAACTTGAATTGCAACTCGATAACAACTTGTTAGCAACTCAATCACAAAGTATTTGTGAGCATTACTTATACTAATATTATAATATTAAAGTAGCCTAAAGTAGGCCGCAGCGTCAGCAAAACGCTGTACGTTGAACCGTATATGTTCCCGAGGGAAAAAGTGGGATAAGCATCCAGTATAAAAGACATTATGTAAAACAATAAAAAGTTACAAGTCACAAAGTAAAAAAATATAAAAAGTAGCAAGTAAAAGTAGTAAAAAATAGAAAATTATTAAGTTATAAAAATTCAAGTAAAAATATCTTCCCGGTGTTATCACATAACATCATAGTTTTCGCCGTTGCTGCATTCCTCTTGTGTGTTGCAGTTACCGATTTCTCCA
Organism: Dendrolimus houi; assembly: GCA_039645545.1. Lineage (NCBI taxonomy): Eukaryota > Metazoa > Arthropoda > Insecta > Lepidoptera > Lasiocampidae > Dendrolimus > Dendrolimus houi. Next base: position 532,549 of record JBBJBW010000056.1, read on the forward strand.
GTTAGCATTTTATCAAGTTAATGACTCTTGTCCTGTCGTTGACCGATGCAATATGATATCCGCATGCAGCTGTTTGTTTTTATCGTAAACATATTTGAAGTTTGTTTTCTAATGTATGTTTACTTTTATTTCGTAGATTAATTTTAATCCTAGTTATGTTCGATGTTGCTGAAGTCCCTTGGTATAGTTTTTGTATTATATTCCAACAGTGGCAGGGGTGATAGTTTGACGATGAGGCGTTTAATGACACCAGTTTGTGTCTTTATAGTTGTGACTCGTACGAGTCCGTCGGCACCGGGATGACGGTCTAAGATGCGTCCCAACGCCCATCTTCTCTTTGTGGTTAGGCTGGAAAGGCACTTTTACAACGTACTTTCCAGCATATGCTGTTTGTACCGTCTTCATGTTGTGTTCCTCGCAATGCTCGTCCTGGAATAAGTTTTGGTTATCCATCATGATGTCTTCCTTCGCCCAGAATTTAGTTTTCTGGTTTCTGGCGACCATAGTTGCATGACTGTTGAAACTAAGTAGTCTGCCAGATAGGATCCTTCCTAAGTAAGTTTGTTGAGCAATTGGAGCTTGCCGACCTCCTTTGAAGACTCCGTCAAGGATAATGTCCGAGTATACGTCGGCCCCGAGTAGTAAGTCCACAGGGCGTGACACGTTGAACTGACGATCAGCGAGCTTCAAGTTTTCCAAGTGAGGTCAATTAGCCTTCTTAAATGACGAATTTGGTAAATTATTAGTTAGTTCACTCATTATGAGTGCTTGAGTTTCGAAAGTGAAGTCAGAGTGGATGGATTTGCACGTTATTTGAAGACGTCCCTTACAGTCTCCGGATATAGCTCCTATGCCCGATACAGTTGCGTTTAATCGCTTTCGGGGTAGTCCTAATACTTGAGCGGCATTTTCATTTATTAAGTTCACTTGCGAGCCCTGATCTAGTAGCGCCCGAAATTGTGATGTAATTCCCGTTTACAGACTTTAACTGAAGGTATGCCGTAGTCAGTAAAATCTCCGTCTCGTTAGTAGATAAATGATTGATGCTCGGTTGTGTAGAAGTTGAAGGTTGTGAATTTAAGTCATTGTTTTCTTGAGTTATAGTTGATTTCTTCTTAAAAAAATAATGTAACAGAGTGTGATGACTCATGTGTTTATTTTTTTTTTTTTTATTAACTACTCTACGGACTCGAGTTCCGTACCCTTTTTTACAACTTAATTTCTATGAAAGTTTTTAGGTTTATACGCGCTTATTGTTTATTTTGTTATTGTGTGTGACATTAATTTGGTGATTTTTATGTTGTAATGTACCTTAAGAATAACTTATAATATTTCTTTTTCTATTTTTAATACTGAACTTATACTAACTAATGTAGAGTGTATCTGTTACATACTGGTGTTGTGAGGAAGTGCATGTGCAGTATGTGCCTTATGTCTATACCTATATATATCTTAACTAGTGCCATTTGTGTTGCTTTTCCTTTCTGTGCCTAGGTTATTAATTTTTAGGCTCTTTGTATGTCTTGGTTTGTTTGTAAAGTGTGCGTGTAATGCAATGCGGTGGTAGTGCGCGTTGGTGTGAGTGTGTGTGAGTTTTGTTGTTGGTTGTGTTTTTGTGACTTTGTGTGGTGTTATAATTTATTGTTTAATTGTTGTGACATGAAAATTTTTCAGTTGGTGTATAGGAGAGGGTCTACTTCTGTTATTTTGCGCATCAGCGGTGCTTTGCTCGCTGATGTTGATGGATATGATAATGCTGACCTTGTGGCCAGCTCTGTGAATGCCATAGACGTTATGTTGGAGATGGAATTGGGGGCCTTTAGTTTAGCCTGTTGCCACCCTTCTTCTAGGTCCCTTTGGGCTCGTTCAAACCCGCTCAGGCCGTCCTCAGTTGGTAGTGGCCGGCCTTTATGGTCGATGGGGTTTGTTACGTCGGAGCCGGGCTGGTAGGGCACAAGGTAATTGAGGTTTTCACTTCTGCCCTCGTATACTACCATTTCGTGATACTCGGAAGCTGAAACGGCGCCCCAGTAATCACTTACCCTGCCCCTTTCGTATCCGACTGCCATGGAGTCTAAACTTATTCTCCTGGGAGTGTATAAGGTACCCATGCTGGTTTCGCTCAAAGCGACGAGCACCTTATTGTCTTTTTGGAATTGGCTGATGTTGTCGCCTCTGTCGATTAGTAAGTTCTGTTTGTCACGTTCTCTCACTATTCGACATTCTATGCCACCTACCTTTGCAATCGCTAGTAAATCCTAGTCATGATGACTCATGTTACAATGTTTACACCTTTTTGTGGAAGTGCATTCACCTTTGACATGGCTGTATAAGCAGTTTTTGCATACACGTAATTTTGCGACTATTTTATTGCGTTATGCTGTATCCATTTCAATGAACTGTTGACATTGCATCAAAGTATGATTTTCGTTGCAATGAGGGCATTGTCCATAAGTAGTATGATAAGTTTTTGTAAATAGTTTTCTTTGCTCGTGATTATGTTTCTTTATAGGATAGTTTTTATTAGTTATGTTTGTTTAAATATATTTCTGAGAGTTTGTAATTTCTCTCTTTTTGTTTTTCATGCTTTCGTAAGTCATGAACTTGCTCTCACTAAAGAATAAAAATTCGTTTAGACGTGGTAGTTCTCTATAGTCTTGTAGTTCTTTCATGTATTCCGTGTAGGTAGAGGTGTCGAGTTTCTGTGACATTAAATGCACGATAAGAGGGTCCCAAGTTGATGTTTCTATGCCGATGTTATTTAGTCCATTCAGACATTCTGTAATGACGTCATGTATTTTCTTTATGTTGACTTTAACTGTTTGGATGTTGTACGACAGGTAAACTAAGCATCGTGTTCACGAATGACGTAAACTGAAGTCGCCGATTGTCGTAACGCTGAGTTAGTATTTCCCAGCACGGCATACATAAGATACGACAAAATTATCGTCAATAAGAAACAAGGCGAAAATAGTAAAAAGAAAAAAGAATTATATCAATCACCTGTCCAACTTCGTACAAGCGAAAACCAGAACGAAAAGAAAGCACACCTCACAGCACAGGGCAAAATATGCATAAAAAATTTAAAACCTCAAAAAGTAGTGCATTTAATTTCCGACAATATGTAACACAAACAACTGACAAATAGCAATTAGCACTACCCCCTCCACATCTTCCAACACGGCTAGTCACCGAGGAAGAATACGACAACAACCCTCCAGAGCGCAAAATAAAAAATAATGACATTCTTAACTGTCCTCTCAAAAACAAGAAACAAGAGTATTATATTTGCACTTACAATGCGAGATCTCTGAAAGATGACTATCGCAGGATAGAACTAAACTATGCATTCAAATATGTGAAATGGGACATCACTGGACTCGCAGAAATAAGAAGAATAGGTTGCGGAATAGAAGAATATGACTGGTGCATACTATACTATTTTGAAGAAACTAAAGGACATAAAGGCGTCGGTTTTCTGATACAAAAAACCCACAAGTCCAAAATAATTGAATTCACTGGAATTTCAAAAAGAGTTGCCTTATTGAATATGAAATTAGATGAAGTTAATCTTTCCATCATACAAGTATATGCACCTATGGAACAAGCAAGCGACGAAGAATTAGAAACATTTTATACTGACATCTTAAAAGCCGTAGAAAAACCATACCAAAAAATCATAATACTTGGAGATTTTAACGCTAAAATTGGAATTACCAACACTGAAATACAGCCAATAATAGGCCCATTTGGCTAAGGCACATACAATGATCGAGGTGAAAGACTCAAATTGTTTTCCTTAAATGGGGAATATACAATAAATAACACAGTTTAAAAAAAAAAAAAACGCAAAGATGGACCTGGATGTCTCCAGATGGAAAGACGAAGAATAAAATCGACTATATTTTATCAAATGCTAAAACTTATTTTACAAACATAGAAATCCTTCGAAATATCATTTCCCTCTGATCATAGGTACTTAGAAGTACTATCAAAATAAACGAAAAGAAGAAAAGCCGGAGACATTTCAGTAAGCCGAAATCAAATTTTCAATCAGAAAAGGAACAAATAAATTATGTTCAAGTTTTAGATAACAACATAATTCTGAAATGTATGTTTTCCACATATCAATAATCTGATTAGGCGGTGACTCATCCCAAGAAATTTTAAGTAGCCAAAGTTCTTCAATTAGCAGTTTAGCGAAAAGTATAACTGGACCTACGAGTCCTAAAACATCGTATAGTCTAGCTGTTACAGACAAAATAGTGCGTTTAGTACAATGGGGCGGTGGTTGCGAAATCACAAAATAAAATGTATCTGTTGATGGTAACCACCGTAAGCTCAATATTTTAAAGACGTCATCTGTCTCAAATGAAATAGATTCTGAATGTCTGTGAGAAACAGGGATGTGTTGCAAAAATTCAAGTGAATTACTAGTCCACTTGACTAGGTCGAAACCACCTGACTTAAATAATTTAATTAATTGATTTGCTGTCTCTACTGCTTCCTCGAGAGAAGAAGCAGAGGATGCGATGTCATCCATATAAATATCACTCTCTAAGATACTAGCTGCTAATGGAAATTTCCTTCCTCAAGCCTGGCTAGCTCGCGAAGCGTGCGAAGAGCTAGAAAAGGTGAAGAGCGAAGTCCAAATGTAACCCGAGTGAACTCATAAGTTGCCAGCTTATTATCTGGAGAGAAACGGTATAAAATCCGTTGAAATTTGCGGTGTTCAGAGTGAACAAAAATACAAAGATACATTTGCCTAACGTCAGCAAGAAAAGCAATTGGAAATATTCGTACATTTAATAAAACATGAAAAATCTCTGTCTGTAAATTACAGCCAGAGTGCAAAATATCATTCAACGATAGGTTAGAATCGGTCGTAGCACTGCCATCGAGTACGATACGCAATCGCGTAGTAGCTTTATCCTCACGCACTACTGGGTGGTGAGGTAGGTAGAAGCCAGAAGACGAAATGTTATTTTCTGAAACTTCATTTAATATATTCTGAGAGATATAATCTCGAATGGCTTCATTATATTTTACATGAAGCTCTGGGTATCTAGCAAATCGCTTTTCTAAAAGCTCGAAACGGCGTTTAGCCGTAACATAAGAGTTACCTAATTTATCAGGGTTTTCCTTAAAAGGAAGCGAGACGGAGAATGACCCGTCGTTATTACGAGTAGTGGTTGAAGAATAAATATTCTCACACTCCTGTTCATCCGGACTTAAAAATGTCCTTTCTGGCAGTTCCTCAACTGGCCAGAACTTTTGTAATGTTCTATCTAACGGTTCACCGGTAAAACTACAAAAAGCGCGGGAAACTAGACTGTGTTGGTAATTGATAGGAGCATCACCCATAATGATATAACCTAACGTTGTGTTTAAAAAGGATGGAATATTTTTATCGTTTATAATTTTACCGTGCAATAAAATATTGCAAAATACATTTACTCCTAATAACATATCAATAGGACCCGGTTTAAAGAAATCATCGTCAGCGAGCTTCAATTTATTGATTAAATGTGAAAAGGTAGACGTGTTTACTTGCACCTCAGGTAGCTGTGACGTAATTTTCCCGACAACTAAAGGCCTTATGTTATAAACCGGTTTGCTATTATGGCGCGATGTAAATCGCACGGCTGTAGTACCGTGGATTGTTTGCGAAGAACCACCGATTCCTTGTACTTCCTTAAAACGGTGCTCCTTAGAAACATATAATGACAAACGTTGACAACATTCTAAAGAAATATATTCACTTTGACTGCCTGAGTCTACTAAACATCTAAGTGAATGTAAGCGGTTATGGTTGTCAAACACATTTATTTTTGCGGTACCCAATAACGTAACCGTATTTGAGTTTAAAGGTAATTGTTGATCACGTGATACAGAACAAAACGAAGTATGATTCTGAATCACATTGGTTTGCGGAAGCGGGTTTGAATCGCTCGAGCGCACGTGACTGTCGCGTGACTGCGTCGCGGCGGTAAGTGAAGTTTGCGAATCGCGCGTAAAAGTGGTTGCTGAATCTCTGACAGAGTCAGCAGATAATTGATGACAATTCAAATTAGTTGAAATATTACATTGTTGTTTATCTTGCGTATTAAAATGTAAGAGAGAATGGTGTCTAGCTCCACAGTGATTACAATTATGAATTGACGTGCATGCCGAAGTTTTATGATTAGTGCTTAAGCAATTATGACAATACGATAGATTTTTCAAAAACTATATCTATCCTTAGGAGTCTTTTTCATAAAGGATTGACATTGAAACAAATGTTTATGTGCTGACTGTTTGCACAAAATGCAATTAGAATGAGTATTTGATTTATTATCTACAACAAAAGATTTTGATGATTTCACTTTAGAACCACAATTAGTTCTAGACAAAACCTTAGTCTGTTCTTTCAAGAACTGTAACAGGTCATTGTAGTTGGGAATCTGTTCTTTCCGGTAAGTAATTTCAAAAAGCTTGACAGTTTCTTGATCAAGTTTTTGAAGTGCGAGATGTAAAATTATAAAATCCAATAAATCATTCAATTTTAATTGTTTAAGAGCGTCGACGGATGAATTAAAATTACTGAGAAAAGAATCTAAGCCGGCAGCACTATTATTATTTATGGGTTTGAAATCTAACATTTGATTGAGATATGTGCATGCTAATGAACGCGGATCATCATATTTTTCTATTAATGCATTCCAGATTAAGGAATAATTCTCTCCTGTTGCTGGCAACCCTGCGCATATAGAGGTTGCCTTATCACAAAGTCTTCCAATTAGATAAAATACTTTTTCACTATTGGATAAAGACGCGTTCTCATGTACCATACTTTTGAATTGGGCATAGAATAATGGCCATTTTTTGACATCGCCATAAAATGAAAGAAGATCAATGGGAGGAAGTTTTTGCTTTGGTTTGACAAAATTGGAAGTATTATGACGAGTTTCTCGCGAAGATGTCTGATAGCGAGACATAACACATTTAACAAAACTATACAAATCTTCGAATGCTAACCAAACCTTGTAATCTATTTGATATTTGGGATTTAGTTCTAAACATATTGAATTAGAGTCATCCAATATTTGCTCAAATTTAGAATGAATTTCATCAATAGTAGAACACTTATGAAGAAAATCATCTGGGCTAATATCAGATGATTTAGCAAGATCATAAAGTTGTTGCATACGTTGAAAATAAACTTCCTGTTTAGCCTTAAGAACAGCCAGCTGGGGCTGATCCAGACATTCTTCATATTCTTCGTCGCACTTAGGCTTTTTGAATTTAATTTAAACTCAAAAATAATAAAAATATTAAGTAAATAGCAAGAGATTGCCTACCCTTAACGGGTTATACGCGTGATGTTATATTAATCTTGTTTCGATGTAACAAAAATATATAAATCAAAAATATAATAGTTGTAATGCGGGTTGTGTAAACGCTCCCTTATATGAGAGAACAGACGAAGTTATACTTAACAATGAATTTATATATATAAGAATATAAACTGCGGTTATAGTAGATAAATGATACGGAACAAATTCCAATACCCGCCGTAAGTAATGATCACAAAACGTGAACGAAAAATATACCGTAGGTAGATTCAAAAATTATGCACTGTGCAACTACAACTCGCGACCAAAGATGATTCCAGTACCTCAATATTTATATGCGGCAAAATAGATGCAAATCACAACTAAAGGGAATAAATACCAAATGAAAAGAAATGCGGTGTAAATATGAACAATTCATCCAATTAATTGATAACTCATCCCACCGTGGTATCTTGCGGTTATAAAAGTAAAAGAGAAACGTTGCAATAATTGCAAACTATTTCCCGATATACGATGTTCTGACCAATGTAATTAGCATAAATTATAGGTAAAATATATAGTGGAAACGTATATAAAACGGATCCCAAGATTTCGAGAGTACTCGGGAGCAAACCGGGATGAACGTTTATAAATGTATATAAGAGAATGGAATTATTAGTTGTGAAATACTATTAAATATATTAGAATAAGATGTACATTAAATATATAATATATAAAAAGAGGTACCTTCAAGGTTATTGGCTCGATAATTATCGAAAAAATTGGGATAAAAATCCGCTCGAAGTAGACCAGAAAATGGTGGGAAAATAAGTTCACCATTTGATTAAGGGTTGTTGTGGACTGTATAGGTTGATCCAATATTGGGAGTGGAAGGAACTCACCGGATGCTGCTGCTCTTGGTTCTCTTCTTCTGCCTCAGGTCAGCAACAGGTCCGAAGAGTTTTTAACTTATTTATATATTGTCACTTCGCGAGACGTGCGCACAGACTTGATTTTAGGGGCGGTTTTTTATAACGACGGAGCGATTAAATTTAAGCGTGTGGTGCGAACGACGTACTGAGACGGAACGGGGCGTGCCGCACTTGTCGTAGCGTTTTTATTAAGTTTTCAAAATGGTGGAATATTCGCTTTGACGCGGCGAGAATAAGGACGGGCGGGGAGGTTTAATGGAATGGAAGGAATTCAAAAATAAAAATACTATAATTAATTACCATAATGCTTCTCAATTTTTCTAAGCTTTACTTTATTTTGTTTATTATATACGGAATATTTACGTATTCTGTACTGACAAAACTAGATAGTTATTATAAATTTTCTTTTTGTTTGATTGATGGATAATAATACTATTTCGACATTAAATGAAATAGACGATATTAAAATTGCAACATCCGTTCTTTGCAATGTAGAAGATTTAAATCAACACATAACTATCAAACAAAATGACTTAATTGTTATTTGCCAAAATATAAGAAGTGTCTATACTAACATAGATGATCTCGTTGTCACTCTCAGTGAACTTAATTTTAGCCCAGACTTAATATTTCTAACTGAATGTCGTCTTAATAAAGATAAACCTATACCTACTCTGATAGGATACTCTTCTTATCAAAGCACTGCTGAATTCAATCAGAATGATGGTGTAGTTCTATTTGCCAAAGAGTGTACTGAAATAACAAAAGTTAAAGAAATTCGTCTTCTAAATGCATCATGTCTCCAAATACATATTAATAACAGTATTTTCCTCGGTATATATCGTTCGCCTTCCATTTCTGATGCTACCCTGTTTATTGCTTCTCTCAACTCTCATTTAGAATCTATGAATAATCAGAGAAATAACATTATTGTGACTGGAGATATAAATATTAATATTATTCCTAAGGAATCTGAGTGGACATACGAACGTAATAATATACAAAATTATTTAGATATGTTAGTTATGCACAGTCTTTTCCCTGGACACCTAATCCCTACTAGGGAAAAGAATTGTCTTGACCACTTTATTCTAAAATTGAACAATAATCAAACTAAGGCTGATATAGCTGTTTTTAATACCACTATAACTGATCATTCTATGATAATGCTGCGCTTGTCTATTTCAAACGTCAAAAATAACACAGCGAAGACTATAGCTAAGACTGACTTCGATCAGGCATTAGTTTCCTTGTCCCAAAAAAATTTAAATGATTTATTATTATGTGATGACCCTAACTTTGTTGCCCAAGCTCTGACATATTCTTTATCAGAAATTCTCCGAGAAAATACCTACTTGCTTACTGTCCCGAGAAACAAAAGGATCATAAAACCGTGGATAACTGTTGGCATTTTAAAATGCATAAGAAATAGAAATAAATTACAAAAAGGCTAGATTGGAACCCTATAATGAAATAGCGCAGATTATTTATAAGAGATACCGGAACTTCTGTAATAATTTAATTAAAAAGTCAAAACAGAATTATAATAAGCAGCTGTTAATAAATTCATCTAGTAATTCAAAAAGTCTTTGGAAAAGTGTTAGATCGATCGTTAATATTAATTCTTCGGCTTCTGATAACAGTAAGCTATTGAACGCTAAGTCTCTTCCCCAAAATTCTGTTAATTTTGTGAATGATTACTTCTCTAACATTGGTAAAACCTTAGCTGAAGCGATGTTATCTCTCCCTAGATCAACTACCCTTTTGGATAGCAATACTCAATACTCTCAAATTAACTCCTTTGGTCTTATTGAAACTGACTACAATGAAGTCCATGATACCCTTGTCAGTCTAAAGTCTAGTAACTCACCGGGAATAGATAATATCCCCACCAGCTTTCTGAAATCAACGAAGTCTGAAGTAGTCCCTATTGTGTGCCATTTAATAAACCTCTGTCTCAAGCAGGGTATTTTTCCAGATATACTTAAACAGTCAGTTGTGGTTCCATTCTATAAGAGTGGAGACATGGAAGACGTTAATAATTACAGACCAATATCTATTTTACTGTCTATTTCAAAAATTTTGGAGAAAATTTTGAATAAAAGATTAATTAATTTCCTAGATAAGTATAATATACTATCAGTAACACAATTCGGGTTTAGACGAGGTCGTTCTACAGAAGACGCTGTTAGTTCACTTACTACTTTTATTATAGACGAGTTAGATCGCGGGAAAAAATGTTTAGGCGTATTTCTAGACCTTAAAAAAGCCTTTGACACTGTCCATGTCCCCACCTTTGTAGACAAGCTTGAAAAGATAGGAATACGTGATACAGCTCTTGATTTATTTAAAAATTACCTTTGTAACCGGAAACAATCTGTGAAAGTCCAAAAATATCTTAGTTCGGACACTTATATCAATTTTGGAGTCCCGCAGGGGAGCGTTTTAGGCCCAACGCTGTTCCTCATATATATTAACAATTTGTGCAACCTTAACATTAATAATGCTAAAATTTTTAGTTATGCAGATGACACTGCTGTCGTATTTTCTAATACATCATGGAATCATGTTTGTAAAGACGCTGAATCTGGGCTTACAAAAATCGCTAAATGGCTAAAAATAAATTTACTTACCCTCAATGTAACTAAAACTAACTATATTTGTTTTAGTATTCGCAATAGAACTCAACCAAATGCTAACTTTGCTATAAAAATGCATAAGTGTGATGATGTACTTGCCTGTGATTGTAGCCCTGTTACCATCACCAGAGTATCTAATACTAAGTACTTAGGCGTGATGATAGACCAAAGATTAAATTGGCACTTACAAATAGATACGGTTAGCCAGAGATTACGGAAACTGACATGGATCTTCAAAACGCTAAAGGCTTGTTGCCTCAGCCACCTTACTTAATAAAATCTATGTAGCGCTAGTGCAATCAATCTTATTATACTGTATTACTATATGGGGAGGTGCTGCTAAGAGTAAATTTATTGAGCTAGAAAGATCTCAACGTTCATTGCTTAAGGTCATGTACTTTAAACCATATAGATTCTCTACTGAGGAACTTTTTTCTATGTGTCAACTTCTAACAGTAAGAAAACTATATGTAGTGAATGTTATCTCAAAAACTCATAAAAACTTTTCATTGTATGAAAGCGTTGATAAAAGAAGAAGGAAAGGGAAATCTATAAAAACCATTAGGGTTAATACTTCATTTGCTAATCACCAATATAAAATGCACTCCATACATATTATATATTTAATCAAATTAACAAAGTATTACAATTTACTAATATGAAATATTATGACTGTAAGAAAATTGTTACAAATTGGTTATTATTGAAAACATACAAAGAATGTGAAGAATTTTTAGTGTATATTACATAGTATTCTTAGTTGTAAACACAAATACTTACTCTCATACATCTACACACACACACGCACGCACACACATTCTTACATACATTCATACACACAAATATAGGTATACAACACATAAAAAAATATTTGTAAAAGGTTTATTGTAATAAAAGTTATCTTTTAATGTTTATGTTAATTGAGAGCGGGTCCTTTTTTTTTTTTTTTACATGGGGAAATGCGTTACCGCACCGTCAGCCGCGCGAGGGATGGCGCGGCCGGTGTGTGGGGCTCCCCCGACGCCGATTAATCAATACGACCGGCACCGGGTATACCCACTAAAACCCCATGGGAGCCTTCTTCCGCGTGAGTGCCGGGGTCACGGTATGTAGCGTTGGCCTTTACCCGCGACCCCGACGAGCGGTGGGCCGCCTCATAACCAGAGGCGGCCTCTCCTGTGTGTGAGCCGTGGAGAGGAGGTTCCCCGGCTCTGAGAGGGTGGCGCGGCTACCTCTCGCGCCCTCTCGCGGCATTAGTGCGGGCGGAGGCCTGACTGGGTCCCCCGTGGCCTCGACGCCCGCTGCCGCTCGCGTTACGTTTTGTCGCTCCCCGCGGCGGCTGATGGTGTTGCCGCCGCGGCCGCGATCCTGTCCGGTGCCATACGGCTGGCTGCCTGGCGATTCCTCCTGGTGGGTTTAGCCCCGCAGGACCTGGAGCCCACCTGATGACCGGCCGGTCTGCCCGTGGCTTCGCACAGAGAGCAGTGCGGCTTCGCGGTGCAGGGGCCGGTCACCAGATGGCCGGCTTGTCCGCAGCGGTAGCAATGACCGCTGCGGTCCACCTCTGAGGTGCACATCGCCGCCACGTGGCCAGCAGCGTCGCAGCGGTAGCACCCCTAGGTCCTGTGAGGCAGGGCCTTCACTAGGCGGAAGTCCAGCCCACCAGGAGTCTCGTACCAGCTAACAGAAGCTTTTTGGCGGCCGCCACCGGGCAGGCCACCACCGTCTGGCCCATCCCGTCTAGGCTGGGACGGGCCGTTGACGCTTTGATGCTCCCGTAGGAGCATCCGGTGGTCCGCGCGATGGCGGCTGCCACATCTTCTACGTGCACGTGGTCGTCCAGGCCCGAGACGCGAAGACACACAGTCTTCTCGGGCCTGGACACGCGCACGTCCTTGGGATAGAGGACGGTCCTCAGTTGTTCGGTGAGGGCGTCGGCCTGGGGGGCGCTGTCGGCGCCGGGAAGCACCGACATTCGCGCCCCCGTGCGCGCCCTCTTGAGCCGAAGGCCGCCCTCGATCTCGAGGTCAGCCAGCCGTATGTTTGATTTGGCCTTCGAGAAGAGGTTCGCGTACGTAACCCCTCGGTTCGCCGCGCCTGGCTGTAAAGTAAGGATGACGGCGGCGGACTTCGGGGGACGCAGTCGCGGAACTCTCTTCTCGACAGGCTTGTCCTTCTTCTTGGACGGGGGAGGGGGAGGGGGAGGCTGCGAGGATGACTCCTGCGCCTTCTTACCCTTCCCCCTCTTTCGCTCTCCTCTGTTCCCCCGCCGCCTCGCCCTTTCAGCAGCGTCAGAGACGGGGGGCGCGACCGGTGCGACGCTGGCCGACGGTGCTTGACCCTTTCGGGGCCTCCTCCTGTTTACCGTCGTCCAGCTCTCTCCGGCCGCGGCCGGTGGAGCGGGGGGCGCCGGACAGGCGGGCGGTGGTGAGGTGGACATCACCACCGCCATCTCCAAACTTGCCCTTTGGGAGGGCAACGGGGGTACTCCCCGGCCGAGAGCCTCAGCATGCTGGGCGAGCTCGGCTGGGGGGAAATGGGCCTAGCTGAGGGAGCGGGGCTCGGCGTTGTTGTCATGCGCACCCGTTCCTCCATGGCCGCGAACCGACTCTCCATGAGGAGGGTCAACCTGTCCATGTTCGCGGCCATCACCGACTCCGTGTTGGGCGGGGCTGGCGGCGCGGCTTCTGCACGCAGCCGCACAACCTCCGCCTGGAGGCTCCTGAGCTCGGAGCGGAGGTCAGCGATCTCTGCCTCCATGCGGCTGTTAGCCGCACGGAGCAGGGCGACCTCCTCGCTGGAAGTTCGGCTCAGGAGCTCCTCAACACGGCCTCCTTTTAGGCCTTATGGAGTGTACCCTTCAGGCCCTTGGAGACCTTGGCCACCCCGGCCACCACCGCCAAGGAGTCGGTGATCTGCTGCTGCAGGCCCTGCACGTGAGCTGCACAAGCCTCTGGAGCGGCCTGGCTCGCGAGGGCGGGAACGGTCCTCGACCTGGTCGCCCTTGCGGTAGCCATCGTTGAGGCACGCTCCACGATTTCCTTCTCGCTCGCGAGTTCCAGCTCAGCGCGCTGGGCCTGCACGAGCGCTTGCTTAGCAGCAGCTAGGCCCACGTACTCCTCCGTTGTGGGGGGACGGCCCCTGCCCCGCTTGGCATTCGGCGCGGTAGCTGCCGAAGCCTTGGCAGGGGGTTTGGGGGGCGGTCTCTCCTCATCATCTTCGTCTGTCGACGACGCCAGAGGTGAGGAGTCGTCGAAGACCATATCCGGCAGCCTCAACCGCATCGTATCCCTGCGAACAGAGGGGGCAATCTCGTCCTCGTCCTTTGATAGGTAGGACGAGAGCTCTTCATCGTCGTCGACAAGGGGCTCGAACCGCGTCGTGCGGGAGCCTTCTTGGCTGCTCTTCGGTTCCTCCACCGGCGATGAGATTGCCGAGAGGAACCGAGAATAAAATGTTTTGTCGCCGCCCTTCGCGGGCCCTTTCGAGTTGGGTGGTGGTAGGCCCTTCTCGGGCCTCTCTCCATCATCAGCTTCGCCCTTCGCAGGCACTACGTCTTTGGATGTTTGGTTTTTATTCACTTTCATTTTTGTTCCCACGAGTCTGAACTTTTTTGATAAGAAAAATTGAGTGTGGTACGCAGTATCGACCGGGTTTACCCCCCGGCCTCAAAACAGCTCGCCCTGCGCCGCAGCTTAAGTATTAGGGGTTTTTTATTGAGGTTTTCTCCTCTTGGGCCAGCCACTGAAGGCAAGCCCCGCGGTCCCGTGTGGCCGCGAGACGTGACCACGGCACCACACGGAATAACGCTCGGCGGTAGCACCCACTGGCGAGACTCTTGCCCCACCGCTGGGCCCGCCGCCACTGTCCTCGTCCTGCGGGCGCGCGGGGCAAAACCGCGCCACCCTCTCCTCGACAGTCTGTGGAGCCAGAACTCGACGCAGACTGTCGCCGTCGGAAGGGAGGGGTGTTTGTGAGGGAGGTTTGGGAGGAGAGGGAAGGAATACAGGGATTCGGAGTGGATAGGTGGGACACCACTGTCACGGAGTGAAGGGGGGAATGTGACAGTGGCGGCTAAGGGCCCCGGGGACGCATCCCCTTGTACCGCTTCCTGGACGGAGACGTGTCCAGGGCGGCACCCCCTGGGGAAGAGTGGGTCCTTCTGACACAAGTATATATTAATACTTAATAGAAGGTCCCAACCCCAAAAATTCTTGTATGTACTTTTGGAACAAATAAACATTTATTATTATTATATATATATATATATATATTTTTTTTCGATGCCGAGGATGAACATAGGATACTTTTTATCCCGAAAAATGGGATAGTTTCTGGGATAAAAATATATTTGTCTCTCTGTTTGTTATCCTTTTATGGAAAGATTATTGGACCGATTTAGCTGAAACTCGGTACATGTGTAATTTTAATATCGAGGGTGGTCAAGGGATACTTTTTATCCCGGATGATGGGATATATTAATGTAAAGGTTATCCCAAATAGTGGGATAGGTTTTTTTGTGATTTTGTCCATTTCATCCACTTGGTCCCGTTGGTCCCCTTGGTCCACTTTCGTCATTTTTTGTCAAGTTTTGTTACAGATAGATGGGGAATGGCATAGTTTGCGATATAAAATGAAGTGAATCTTCTGGGGGCAAATACACAAAATATTAAATACAATGTAACCTGTACCGCCTGCTCTTTAAAGCAGGCTGTACAGGTTACATTGTATACAAGAGATACGCACCGGAGATTGACCCGCGGCGCAACCGCGGGGTAACTCTAGTCAATAAATATTATCCAAATTACATCAAAGGTAGTTAATGAAATGAATAGGAACTAATTATTTAAATAATGATGATTAAGATCCTGCTTACTTCCATACCATTAAAACTGGTAACATGTACTGAAGCATGTATTTCTAGGAATAACACCTGCATACAACTACATTTATGCAAGAATAAATATTTCATTTAATTTCATGAAAACTTAATTAGGTTTTTCATATATATGGGTGAGTCATTTTAATTTTACCAGTTAATTATTTCAAAACGGAGTCATTTTGTAAAAATATTCTCTAACAAAAATTGCTAGATATTTTGGAGGCAACCTTGTGCTCACCTTAGATTTGACCTTGGGCCATATTTTCAAGGTCATTTGAAGGTCAAACATCTATTTTTCACTTCAGAAATGAAAAGAACGGAAAAATTTACGTCAGAATACATACTTGGGTCTTTTCACGCGTCAGCAACTCCCGCATCCGCGGCAGTCTTCGTGTCCGTAACGTAGCAGACAAACTGCAGGAGAGTTGCTTACGCTGTTACGGCCACATTTTACGGAAACCGGCTTATCATGTGGGGAACAAATGTCTAGCCATGCCGCCTCCGCCAGGTCCCGGTCGAAGGGGAAGGCCCAAGAAATACTGGCTTGACGTTGTGAAGGAGACGTGCGTACCAATGGTCTCGTATGCGTACCGCGCGAAATGATGTAGAAAAAGTAAAATTAAAGCGGACCCCGGACGTCGGAGTGAACGCTCTGATCGCAACCGGGATTTAACACTCTGATGATGATGATAAAATAATAAATTTATGACAACAATTATTTATGTAACCTTTTTTGTCAACCCTACTGACCAATCGACGCGTGACATCATGAAGCTATCGGCAAACCTTCTGCGCACGGGTAATATGAATATATATAATATCCTTATCACTTTGAATTTGTCTTACCTTCCTTTACAACCAAATTCTTCTCCGTCTCCCTCAGGTTCTCTTCAAAACGATGAATATCATCAACATTCATAGTGATAGACACGATGTCTGAAATATGACACAGAATCTATAATTTATTATTCATTTAAAAACATCGAATTTTTAATTAGACGATTTTTTCAGAAATTCCGTTAACAACGCCATTTATGGCATGTACCACCTATGGTGTCGCAAATATCCCTAGACGGCTTTTGGAGCTTAACCAGTTCTGCTCTGCTAGAAGGGGAGCCGCTAACACTGCAATCACACATCAGTCCGCCACACACCGTCCGTCGACGTATACATTAATCACATACATGCAATATCTTGTTATAAAGCTCATATAATCATACTATAACAGTCCACTAAACATTGAAGCACCTTACCATCATCAAGAAACATATTGTTACATGCCGTCAAAGATAAGCGCACAGCTGTCTGTCGTAAGCGCAGTTTATTGTCTTCCCGGATTTAGGAATTCTTTTGTGTTTTGAATTTGTATTTTAAAAAACATGCTATTGTTTTTCTACTTGTTTTATAATCATCATTAGCGTCGAACTAATCCTTATTGTTATTGTTTTCGACTTTGTGGCCGTTCGCAGATGTGCAAATTACTATTTCTCGGAAACTCAGTGCGCGCGGCCAATTTTTTTGTACTGTGTAGTGAGTATAAGACAATGCCCGAATAGAGGGGTGAGCAGTCAAGCGACGACTACGAGACGAGTAAGACGTTTGTAGTACTCTCGATTAGCGATATAGTTGACGGACTTTGCGTGTGTCGAATTGCAATGAATCATGCAGTGTGAACTGCTTGCATCCAGTTTTATTTGTATTTGTTTTATACGTGTTTGTACAGTACTAATAAATTCTATAGTAGTTCCAACGGCATTTTTAATTCGAGTCCTGTAGCTCGTAACAACTGGTGTCAGAAGTGGGATGCCGTTGGAAGAAGAACGTACTCCACGAACGAGGAGGCAAGTAGAACTGGACCGAGTTCGTCAGCTGCAGGTGGAAGAGGAGCGCACTGCACAAGCCGCATTAGCGTCGACTTCGCAAACTACAGTGCTCGAAATGGACCTATCAGCTATATTGGCTTCAATAGCCAACTTGCAAGCCAGCATGCAAGCCAGCCGGGAAGAGGATTTAAAGGAAAGAGAAGCCAGCTAAGCTAAACTCGAAGCCAGCCTGCAAACCAGCCGGGAAGAGGATAGAAAGGAAAGGGAAGCCAGCCAAGTTAAACTCGAAGCCAGCCTGCAAACCAGCCTGCAAGCCAGCCGGGAAGAGATAGTCAACAAGCTCGAGAATGTTAGTCTTAAAGTAAAGAAATTGGAAACAGATATCGAGAGAGTAACAGAACAAACCACACAGCTTCAAGACAAGGTTGACACGCACGAACAAAGCATTTGCAAACTGGAAGCTCGTGGGCCAGCCACTACTGCAATTAACATGACGGCCTCAGGGAGATTCGACTTACCACACTTCGATGGCTCATCGTCATGGGGAGCATTACGACATCAATTTGAAACATTGATCGAGGGCGACGGATGTAGCAGTAAGTATGCATTAACGGCGCTTACTCTTGCCCTATATAATATGTTTGTCGGGCCCAACTACGAGGGAGATCACAAAGGCCTAGTGAAAATCTCCAACAATGGGCGAGTGAGATAGAAGGACTAGTGCCCTGAGCTTATACATCAACGCCGGAAACTATACCCACGACGTTCCTTCAAGCTTTCATCGATGGTATACGCGATGCTGAAGTCCGGGCTATCGTATGATTGGCGCATCATACGACATTAAAGAATGCACTCGCCCACGCTCTTGCAGTGGAAGTCGTTAGACAAGATACACGAGCATTAGAAATTAGAAATGTATCTGCCATTAAAGAAGACAACGCCCCAAGAAGGCCCCGGTTTGGACCTATGTGGTACGGCTGCGGCGAAAGAGGGCATATAAGGATAGATTGTCCAAAGTTCAATAGAGTCTCGAGCTGTGCGACTCAAGGAGATGAAGACCTGTCGTTAAGACTAAGAGCCACCAGGGCCGCGGAGCGGGTGCTGGTCAGCCATGTTAAGGCCCCCAATGTCACTATTTCACAAGCATGTGACGGGAATAGTCTAATTATCGAAAGTAGTGTAAACAATAAATCGTGCACAGTGACAATAGACACTGAGCATCACGAACGATAATCAGACCAGAACTAGTGAAGCGAACTATCCGCGGGAAGAAGTAACTGCCAATATGTCGTCTACAAACAGCAACCGGCCAGCTAGTTACCGTCCTAGGTGACACCGAAGTAGAGCTTAATATTGGAGACAAAATTTACAGTCAACACGTGTTAATAGCGAATATCACCGATGATTGCATTCTAGGCTTGAACTTCTTGAAAGCACATCGCTGCGTAGTAAATGTTGCGAAAGGAGTACTAATATTTCCTGACCGAGAAGTGTGCTTAAAAGGATCACAAGCCTGCAATTCGTATTGCTTAGAAGATACGCTGTTGGCCCCTAGATCAGAAAACTTCGTACAAGTCAAGTTTCCATCGCAAGCAAAACGAGATTGCAGCGTTATCACGAAAGACACAACAAAAGTGAGAATTGTTAATACAAGGGATCGTGCAAGAAACCTAAAGATAAATAGTGTTATCGGAAAGTGTGCGGAAGAAAGCTATTTACGACGTGTAAGCATTGCAAATAATGCGACCCAGACCGGCGATGACTGCGGGAGAACTGGACTTGTGAAACACAAGATCGACACGGGCGACGCTAGGCCTATTAAGCAAAGACCTCGTCGTGTACCATGGGCTAAAGAATCGGAAGTTACATCACTGATAAAGGATAAGTTGAACAACGTACACTCGATGGTTCGTGAAAACAGTTTGAAGACTGGGGAAAAGATGAAAACCCGTTACGACCGAGGTGCCAAGGGCAGTGGCTTCGACGAAGGCAACCTAGTATGGCTTCATAGCCCACTTAGAAAAGAAAGGGAAAAGCCCGAAACTGCAAGCTCGGTGGGAAGGACCTTACAAAATCATAACGCGTGCAGCGACTGGAATTGCTGATTCAGGAATAAGTAGAAATCTATACGGGGTTTAGTCGACACGAGCCAGTCGTTTACTCACACCCGCTTGTCACTTCGTATACTTAATCTTAAGTTGTAATAATATAATAAATAAAATTTAAGAATTCCTGTGCTTAATTGAAGAGGCCTGATCCCAAGACACATAGAATTAGAAGAACACCGATAAGTGATGACCCCGACGTATCCAAAGTGTACTTAGGAATCAAGTCAGGAATTTAAGCAAAAGTAGGCGACTCGCGTATACGTGACAAGGCGTGGTACCGCGGACCGCGCGTAGTAGAGGTTAGTTAATCTAAGAATAAAAATAAATAACGAATCCCGAAGTGGCCGGAGTTGCAGTCCAGATGCGGATTCCAGAGTTCTGGGCAGACACGCCCAAAATGTGGTTCACCCAGTTTGAAGCCATTATGGGTCCACAGAAACGGGGGGAAGCACAGAAATTCGATTTGGTAATAGCAAGGCTACCGCGGGAGGCATTAAGGCAGGTCACAGACCTGATAGAGGCCCCGCCCCCCGAACAATAAGAAGCGCTTAAAAGAAGACTGCTGGCGGTCTACAAGGAAAGCAGTGAAAGCCAGTCACAACGGCTAATTAGTGACACGGATTTAGGAGAGCAGAAACCGTCGCAGCTGGTCAGGCAGATGGCGGCGCTAGCTAAAAACTGTGGAATCGGGGAGGAGCCGCTAAAAAAGCTGTGTTTTAATAGATTACCACCAGGGGTGAGGGCAGTGCTTACAGTCAGCGCGGACACGAAGATTGAGGAAATGGCCAGGCAAGCAGACAGGATACTGGTAAACCTGGGAAGGAGTGAGATTGCAACCGTGCAGCCGAGCACAGCAGTGGCAGTTGACACCATGAACGGAGACCTGCTCAGCCAATTTAAAGAACTGGCAGGGGAGTTGCGAGGCCTACGAGGGGACTTGGACGCGGTAAGAGACTAACAAAGAAATGGCCCACCCAGAGGGAACCAAGGGTGGAATAGGGGCCGTTTCAGGCCCAGAAACCAGCCGCCGAAAAGGAGGACACCTAACTCACCCGACTGGTTGTGCAGACACCATTACAGATACCGCGAGAGGGCGCGAGACTGCAAGGAGCCATGCAACTGGCAAAGGAATCGACAGAGCTCGGGAAACTAAATGCGGTGCAGTTTAACAGAGGTGGATGGCTGCACCGCAGGAAACCACCGACTCTGCGTGCGCGACTTCAAGAATGGCTTAAATTTTTTAGTGGACACCGGAGCAAATGTGTCAGTGATACCTGTGAATAAGGTCAAAAAAAGTAGTGTCAGAGGTGAGTGTAGTTATAAACTTTTGGCGGCAAACAATACGGAAATTAAAACCTACGGTGTAATTAGATTAGAATTAAATTTAGGATTACGTAAAAATTGTATATGGACCTTTATTATTTGTGATGTAAAACAACCAACTATCGGAGCTGACTTTTTTAAAAGCCCATCAATTGGTTGTTGATTTGTATGGTAAAAGATTAATTGACGGTTGTACCAACATGAGTAGAAGGGCAACGGTAGTCAAGTGCGCGGAACCCTCAGTCAGTAGTATACAGAAGGATAATCCGTATAGGGATATACTGGAGGAGTTCCCCGGGATAACCAAACCGGTCTCGTATAGGGAACCCACCAGCCATAGTACTCGCCATCACATAGAGACTACCGGCCCCCCAGTATATACGCGTGCTAGGCCATTGCCACCCCATAGATATAAGCAGGTACAAGACGAGTTTAGGCTAATGCAGGAATTAGGCATTTGCTGACCGTCTAAAAGCCCTTGCGCCAGCGCTCTTCATGTGGTGCCCAAGAAAGATGGACAGATCAGGCCCTGGGGTGACTATCGTGCACTCAACGGGATCACGAAGCCCGACAGGTACCCGATCCCTAGGATCCAGGACTTCACGTTTGGACTGGAAGGTAAGAGATTTTTTGTGCGTTTAGATATAAATAGAGCTTACCACAACATAGCGGTAGCACCGCAAGATGTAGAAAAAACGGCCATTATTACGCCATTTGGGCTGTACGCATTCCCGAGGATGACCTTTGGACTCCGTAACGCAGCCCAAACGTTCCAAAGATTCATGAACAATTCGGTTCTACAGGGGTTGGAGCGTTTTAAAACGTCAGAAAATAATGAATCATATTTATTTTGTTACATCGATGACGTAGTAATAGCCGGAACAAATGCTGACGTGTTGCGCAAACACGTCAGACAAGTTTTTAGTAGGTTTGAGCAGTGTGGCATAACAATTAACTTAGCAAAGTGTATTTTTGGAGAGCCGGAAATAGAGTTTTTAGTGTAGTATATATGGTGTGTGCATTAGTCTGTTAAAAGATATAGGTATGTGGGTAGTTCATAAAACATATAATAAATCAGTTTTGCAAGCAACTACTGAGTGTTTATTACATGGTGGCAGCGGTGTTAAGTTAAAACCTTTTAAAAACTAATTAAAACGTGATAATTTCATTAATATTTAGTGTATTAATGTGTGTCATCATTGTGCAATATGGAGCATGCAAGACCTCCGGTCGAATTAACACTGGATGGTGGTCCAGCGAACAGGGCGGACTCCTGGCGTAAATGGTTAACGCAATTCAAAGTATTTCTGACGGCATCCGGCGTATACAAGGAAGCAAAAGACATATAGTCTAGTTTACTAATAAATTTAGTGGAGCCCCAAGGGTATGTACATTTTTTTTCAACTTTCAAATTTGAAAAGTCTGAAGATAAAGATGACATAAAAGTCATTATTAGCAAGTTCGATGGATATTTTGGAACGCGACAAAACACAATAATGGCACGATTTAGTTTTTTTTTTTTTTTTCACCCGTAATCAAGAAATAGGTGAGAATATAGATGCATATGTAACGGCACTGCGATTACTCAGTCAGTTTTGCGAATTTGAGAATCTGGAGGACGGGTTGATTAGAGACAAAATAGTGTGTGGTGTCATTGAGAGCACGTTACGTGACAGATTATTGAGAACGGATGACTTAACGCTAGAAAAAACTGTAAGAATCTGTCAGGCTTATGAGATATCTATAGAGGAAAATCGTCAAATAGAATGTTCAAAAACTACAACACTTTCGAAATCGGACTATGTCGATGTAATATATGGATCGCGTTCATCATTAAAACAATCCATCCAAAGGCAACGAGACACAGGCGAAGGGAGCGGAACGTGCGGCCGGAGTCTGCGGGCGGAGGGCGCATCGGCCGGGAACGTGTGGCGCCCGGGCGCGGGCGCGGGCGCGGGCGTGGGCGCGAACGCAACGCGGGCCCAGAGGCGCGGCGCTGACTCGCCGCCGCCGGACGCTGCGCTGGCGCGACGCTACAGCGTGCGCGATCCAATCACGATCTCTCCACGTCCCTGCGAGGGACGCCAGGAGACACAGCCCCCCATAGGATAGACTAGGCGTGTTGCTGGGAAGTTTCTTTCACCGTTTCTTCTCTCCCAGCCATAACACGTTGCGAAACGGCAGTAAGATAGTATAGGCCACCGCGAACCGCCGATCCCGGTCCGCCGGGATCCTTCCTCTCGGGCTTTATATTACCCGTCGCCCGCTCTCAATTAGTGCATTGTGTCGCCCTATGGTGGGCATCATTAGATTCATCCCCTCTCATGGCAACAGTCCAGCCGAGGTGAAACTCCTAGGAGCCCCCTCGAGCAAGTTGCCTCCCGGGCTCGAGCGCCTTCGCTTCGTAAAGGCACTCGCCCGAAAACCCCGGTAAAGTTGTGAGGTCTTCGGACCAACAACATAAAGTCAAGTCCAATAAAAAAAAAAAAGCGTGCGCGATGAATTGCGTTATCACCACAATTTAACAAATGAGTGTTGTGACTTTTGCGGTATTATTCACAGTGAAATGTTTCAATGCCCAGCGCGTAATGCTAAATGTTACTTGTGTTACAATAAAGGTCATTTCCGTAAAATGTGCCCACTAAAGTTAAATAAAAGAGTGCATGAAGTGATACACGATGAAGATGACAAAAAAGAGTAATTTATTTTGTATCGATTCGCTAGAGGAATATGTCGCTAATAAAGATAACAGATGGTTTGAAAAATTGACCTCGTGCAAAAATGGAATGGTTGCACTTTTCAAACTGGATACAGGTTCTGACATAAACGTATTATCTTTTAATCTATTTAAAAAGCTAGGTTATAACTCACAAAATATTAAATACAGTAAGATAAAAGCGCAATCATTTTGTGGAAATTATATTCCTATTCTAGGGTCGTGTGATATGCTATGGTGTTACAAAGATAATAATTATTTAATCAACTTCATTATATCTAATGCCGATTGTCATAGTGTTCTTGGAAAATATACATGCGAAAAATTAGGTCTTATAAAAAGAATTTTTAGTATTGACATTAGTATGTATTCTGATTTATTTCAAGGGGTTGATAAACTTCCTGGGAAATATAAAATTGTATTGGAAGATAATGCAAGTCCTTCGATCTGACCTGTACGAAAAATCCCGATCGGTATCCGCGATAAATTAAAGGAGGAATTGAAGCGTATGGAAGATATGGGGATTATTAGAAAGGTAACGTATCCTATGCCATGGGTAAATGCCATTGTGCTACCAGCTAAAAAGGATGGCAGTTTTCGGGTATGTCTGGATCCGCGTCCACTTAATCGCGCCGTTCGTAGGGTCCATTACCCGCTTCCGACCTTAATGGAAATTGCAACGAAACTTCACGGGGCTAAATACTTTATAGCAAACTGGATGCGCGCTCGGGATTTTGGATGGTCCAACTTGACGATCCAAGTAAGCAAGCAGATCTATGCACTTTTGGCACGCCATTTGGTAGATATCAGTTTTGCGCTTGCCGTATGGTATAAACTGTGCTAGTGAGATTTTTCATTTAAAAATTCGTCAACTTATTGAGGATATAGAAGGAGTCGATTCATTCGTTGATGACATAATAATTTGGGGCCAAACCAAGTCACAACATGATGATAGGATGAGGACACTATAGATAGGGCGCGTGAGGTAGGCATTAAATTTAATCGCGAGAAATGCGTATTTGGTGTTGAACAAGTGTCGTATTTGGGACATACTTTCAGTGAAAGGGGTATGGAAATAGACCAAGGTAAATTGAGAGCCATAAAAAATATACCTGATCCGAAAGATCGCGCGTCTCTGGAGAGATTTCTTGGGATGGTAAATTACCTAGCTAAATTTATTCCAAATTACTCAGAACTATCAAGCTCATTGAGGGGTCTTCTTAAAAAGAACATAGAATGGTATTGGGACGAGGTACACCACAAAGCAGTTGCTAAATTAAAACAAAAATTGTGCGAAGCACCAGTGTTGGCATCATATACCAGCAACCTACCAGTTGTAGTCAGCGTGGACGCGAGTGCTGGTGCATTGGGTGCGGTACTCCTGCAGGCGGGTCGGCCAGTCGAATTTGCGTCTGCAACACTCACCGATACTCAAGTAAGGTACGCGCAAATCGAAAAGGAGTTTCTTGCTATCGTTTTCGCTTTGGAAAGGTTTCATCAATATATTTATGGGCGTACTGACATTATGGTAGAAACCGACAACAAACCATTAGAAGCCATATTTAAAAAATCACTGGATGCTGTACCTGCACGTCTACAAAGGATGATGCTTCGTATGCAGCGGTATGACTTTACCGTAAAATATAAACCTAGCAAATATATGTACTTAGCAGACACTCTTTCGAGAGCTGCACTTTCGGAACCTATGCGCGGTGAAGCGGTAAGCAGTGACGTAGAAGGGCAATCTTGTTTTGTTATAAGTAATGTCAGATTTAGTGACCAAACATTAGAATGCGTAAAAGAGTATACTTTAAAGGATAACGAATGTCAAACTTTAATATACTATATACTAAATGGTTGGCCTAGGTATAAGAAAGACGAGAAAATTCGAACAACATTTTGGGGTTTTAGAAATTTTTCTGCGCTAGTTATATATAATAGGTTGGGGAAAAGTCTTTTCGCATATAGTATGCATGAACTTGTAATAAGATCTCTTTGGCTATACCATTTGTATTTGGCTGGTTTTGGTATCATTAAATGTTTTAATTTTAAAGAAGACAATTCCAAATTCAAATTAGGAAAATGTGTGATTTTCATATGTTTTTCTTATTGTTAAAATGAGTGAATCTAATGAAGAAATTCGATACATTTTAAAATTTTACTACAAAAAAGGTAAAAATGCAACACAAGCCGCCAAAAATATTTGTGATGTTTATGGACCTAATGCAGTATCTGTGAGAGTAGCGCAAATTTGGTTTAAGCGTTTTCAATCCAGAAATTTTGATATCAAAGGTGCACGTCGCTCTGATCGCCCTGTTACGGACAAAATTGATGCCATTTTTGAAAAAATGGAGCAAGATCGGCATATTAGTAGTTAAGATGTAGCTGGAGAACTGAGAATTGACCACAAAACGGTTTTGGCGCATTTGAAAATAGCTGGGTACACAAAAAAGCTCGATATTTGGGTGCCTCATGAGCTCACTGAAAGAAACCTAATGAACCGTGTACTCATTTGTGAGTCTTTATTACGACGTAATAAAACCGAACCATTTTTGAAGAAGCTGATAACTGGTGATGAAAAGTGGATCATCACGTACGACAAGAACGTGCGAAAAAGATCGTGGTCAAAGGCCGGTCAGGCTTCACAGACTGTGGCGAAACCCGGGTTAACTCGCAACAAGGTGATGCTGTGTATATGGTGGAATTGGAAGGGCATTATTCATTATGAGCTGTTACCGCCAGGCAGGACCATCGATTCTGAACTGTACTGCGAACAACTGATGATATTAAAGCAAAAAGTTGAGATAAAGCAGCCGGAATTAATCAACAGAAGCGGTGTGGTTTTTCACCATGATAACGCTAGACCTCACACATCTTTAGCCACTCAGAAAAAATTAGGAGAGTTTGGCTGGGAGGTGTTAATGCATCCGCCGTGTAGTCCTGACCTTGCACCTTCAGATTTTCACCTGTTTCGATCTTTGCAGAATTCCTTAGGCAGTGTCAGGTTAACATCACGAGAGGACTGCCAAAACCACTTGTCGCAGTTTTTTGATCAGAAGCCCCAAAATTTTTATAGCAATGGGATCACGTCCCTACCTACAAGATGGCAAAAAGTTATCCAACAAAATAGCACCTACATACTTTAGTCAAATGTAAATAAACTTTATAAAAAAACCTTTTGAATTTTTATATAAAATGCGAAGAAACTTTTTCCCCAACCTAATATGATCTTTGTTGACGACTCGGCTTGATAATTGGACTTCGGATATTCTAGCTTAGTTGTTGACCCGGTTTTCCTCGTTTTTGGACTGATTTCTGTACAGACTGTTTACTTGGCTTTTCTCTTTGGTTTTTCGATCTCGCTTGTGATTTGGATCTGTTGCTCGCCCCTCTCCATCACCATGGGGGAAGGGGGGGGGGCTTAATGGCCGACTCTGCAGAGAGTCGCGCCCCGGGAGCGTGCGAGGCCCGGAATCGGCCCAGCGCACGCTCCCGTGAGGAGACTGTTGGTTCCGACTCGGACGAGTCGGGTAGAAAGGCTGTGTAACCCAGGAGGACACTACGAAGCTGGGGACCCGGCGTATCAGGGTGCTCCTGGGGGCTCTTCATAGGGGTCATACCGTCGGAACGACGCTATCCCGAGAAGAAACCGCGGACGTCGAGGCTCAGGCAGAGGCCTTTGTCAGTGACCTTCGCCAGAAGTCTAAGAAGAAGACGAAGGCCTCTGCGTCTATAGAAACGGCTGATGTACCCCCCGAGATGGACCCGGGGCTCACGGACGTCGACCTGTTGGATGCGGAGGAACTCCGCACCATGGCCGGCGTCCATGTGGCGGCGATTTATAACGTCGCCCAGACCTCGGGTAACCTCAAGGGGGGTTACATGAAGAAATTAAAGGAGGCGGCGGCGGCCCTCATGGAGGTGACTGAGAGTCTCACCAAGAGGACCGTCGACGCCGAAACTAGAAAGATGAGCCTCGACAACCTTAAGTTGAGGCGAGTGGTGGACTCCCTACGGGCCGAAATTCGGTCTTACCGCAGGGAGTTTGAGCAGATGAAGACCGCGGCAAAGGACAAGGCCGCGACCAAGGAGGCCGCGGCTAGGGAAGCTGCGGCCACGGAGGTCGTGGCCAGAGAAGCCGTGGCCATGGAGGCCGCGGCCAGTAACGTAGGGCCTTCGCCCCAGATAGGGGGGAGGAGTACCTCTACCGAATCTCCCCCATTCGATATAGAGGAGTTTAAACGCTCCATTATAATGTCGATGGGGAGTTCATCGATGCCCGCCTGGCGGGCTTTGAAGACAGGTTACTCCCCCCCCCCCGGTTTAACGTCCGCCGCTCGCCGTGGACAAGCGGTCCGAGGCGACACCCGGGACATCGGGTGCCAAGCCTCCCACGGCTCCTCCTCCCAGGGACTCCGACAACCTGGCGGAACCGTTGGCGATGGAGGTAGAGCCATTGCTGACGGCGGCGGTCCCCCCCCGTCATATGCCAAAGTGGTGGGCCCCCCGCGCCCAACGTCGAGACCGGGTCCCTCCGGCGTACAGAGGGCCCCCAGGAGGCAGGGGGTGGCACCGCCCCCCCCCCCGATGTGGTCGATTCCCCCCACCACCCTCGCCCCCGCCCTGGAGGGCCAAGGCGAATGGACAGTGGTGAGAGGTGGCAGGAAGGGGAGGGGGAAAAGAGCGTGCGAGAGAAGAGCGGGGGGAATCCCTGCCCAGACCCTCGCGTCTCAACCCCCCGTATATGACGGGAGATTCGCGCCGGCCAGGAGACCCCCTAGAAGGAAGCCGGCCCCGTTGGTAGAGGCCAAGGCAGCAGCAGTAATGGTTACGCTGCTGCCCGAGGCCGTCAAGAACGGCATGACGTACCTCCAGATCTTCGAGCAGGCCGCGAGGACAGTGGACCTGCAAGTGATGGGCCTCAGGGAGGGCCTCAGGATCATCCGGACGGCCAGCGATGCCCGGCTCCTGGAACTGCCGCCAGGGCCGGAGGGCATTGAAAAGGCCGACCGGTTGGCCGTGGCCCTCAGTGTGGCATTAAAAGGCGTGGCCGAGGTGGCCAGGCCTGTGAAGAAAGGTGACAGGGCTTTAGCTCGGCAGAGGTATCGGCCCGTGAGAGGCGGCCTATACGCTGTATGCGGTGCCTCTACACGAGTCATATCACAGTAATGTGCCCCGAGGGGCGAGTTGATAGGTTGGCCCTGTGCTTCCGCTGCGGCAGAAGCGGACACAGGGTCGCCCAATGTTCGGAATCGAACGCTCATTGTGTGGTTTGCGCCGAGTCTGGTCTCGACGCAAACCACGTGACGTTGTCGAGGGGCTGCCTCCCTCCACACGTCAGAGGCAAGTTTGTTCCTCCGGCGAACGTCGGTGTAGGAAGACACCAGGAGGAGTCTAGTATGTCTCACTAAAATGCCCGGAAGACATACTAGACTGCTGCAAGGGAATGTTAACCACTCCACCGGGGCCCAGGATTTGCTCCTGCAGTCCATGGCGGAGTGGGAGGTTGGTCTGGCCGTAATATCGGAGCCGTATTACGTCCCCTCCCAGAGCAACTGTGTAGGGGACCTGGACGACACGGTGGCAGTTGTTGCCAGTTCGGGCGCTGGCACCCCACTCATCGAGATTGAAAGGGGGCGGGGTTACGCGGTGGCAGGGTGAGGGGTGTGCTCATAGGTGTGTACTTTTCCCCCAACCGACCCCAGGCAGAATTTGAGCTTTTCTTGGATTCTATCAGGGCCGCCGTAGGCCGACAGTCGCCGAGAGCGACGTTCGTACCCGGCGACTTCAACGCCAAATCCCGCTCCTGGGGAAACACTGTCACCGAATTCAGGGGACTGGCTGTGGAAACGTGGGCGCTACAAAGTGGTTTGACCCTTTTGAACCGTGGTTCGGTCCGCACCTGCGTGCGAGCGCGGGGTGGCTCCGTCGTAGATTTGTCGTTTGCCACCCATGCGATCGCACGGAGGGTGATGAACTGGAAAGTGGAGGAGGAGGTGGAGACTCTGTCAGACTACCTATACATAAGGTTTGAAGTCTCCCCTCCTCCCAACAGAACTGGGTCAAACCCCCCACGCAATCACGGCCAGTTCCCTCGATGGGCCATCAGCCGGCTCGATCCCAAGCTGGCTGAGGAAATGGCCATCGTCCAGGGCTGGACCAACCGAGAGAGTAACACCTGTCAGGAGGATCTGGCGGAGAGCATGCGCAGAACCCTTACGAGGGTCTGCGATGCCTCGATGCCACGGTCGCGTCGACGTCGGCAGAAACCAACGGTTTACTGGTGGACCGCAGAGATCGGCAGTCTGGGGGAGGCAGCCCTTCGGGCTCGCCGGTCTCTGAAGAACTGCCGGCGTCGGCATCCTCCGGACAGAGGTGAGGAGGAACGTCGCTTGGAGGAGTATCGGGCAGCAAAGAAGGCTCTTCAGGTGGCCATCTGCCAATCGAAGATCCGGGCCCGGGAAGAAATCTTAGTCAGTTTGGATGGGGACCCCTGGGGACAACCGTACCGGGTAGCGCGCAAGAAGATGCGCGCCTACTCCATCCCGGTCACGGAGTCCCTGCCGGATGGGGTCCTAAATAGAATTGTCGACGGACTCTTCCCGGACCCGGGAGCCTTCACTCCTCCAGCGATGTGTCCTCCACAGAATGTACCCTCGGAGACCGAACCTCCCCCGGTCTCCGAGGAGGAAATGGAAGTGGCCCTGGATAGACTCCGGGGCCGGAAAACGGCACCGGGCACCGGACGGGATCCCAGGCCGGGTCCCTTCCTGGCCGCCAAACACCTAGGCGGCCAGCTTCGGGAACTCTTTGACGCCTGCATCAGGACAGGTGAGTTCCCGAAGCAGTGGAAAGAGGGCCGGCTGTGCCTCATCCCCAAAGAGAGCCGCCCTCCCGAAGATCCCTCCGCCTACAGGCCCATCGTGCTGTTGGACGAGGTGGCAAAAGTGTACGAGAAGATCTTGGCGAGCCGCCTCGTCCAGCACCTTGACTCTAGTAGGCCTGGACTCTCGGAGGCTCAGTACGGATTCAGATCGGGACGCTCCACTCTGGACGCCCTGTTCGCGCTGAGGAGCCTCACGAGAGAGGCGGAGATCATAGAGGAGTCTGTCTTGGTGGTATCTTTGGATATCCAAAATGCCTTCAGCAGTCTACCTTTTGAAACCATCTTAGAGGCACTCCGGTCTCATGGAGTGTCTCTGTACCTTGTAAGACTGTTGAAGGCGTACCTCCAAGACAGGTTCATCCTTTGGGAGGGCGGCTTTGGCCAGATTTCTGGTAGGCGACGTGTCGTGTGCGGTGTTCCACAGGGTTCGGTGCTGGGCCCGATCCTGTGGAACATTGGTTATGACTGGCTCCTCCGTGAGCCAGTCTTACCCGGGATGGGGGTGATCTGCTATGCAGATGACACCCTCATCACGGCCCGAGGCGGAACCTACGACGAGTCCATGGAACTAGCCAACGCCGCAACGGCGTTGGTGGTTGAGAGAGTGCGGCGTTTAGGCTTGAGGGTCTCCCCGGAGAAGACGGAGGCCCTCATGTTCCACGGACGACGTAGATATCCTCCCCGGGGCATGCACGTCGCTGTCCAGGGAGTGGCGGTAGCGGTAAAGGCCCAGATGAAGTACCTGGGCCTTGTCCTAGACGGAAAGTGGAGTTTCGGGGCCCATTTCACCCAGCTGGCCCCGAGAATGCTAGGTGCCGCTGCCGCCCTGGCCAGACTCTTACCCAATGTGGGTAGGGCCTACCCTACCCGGGCACGGTCTGTAGAAAGTTGTACATTGGTGTCCTGCGGACTATGGCGCTGTACGGTGCCCCCGTATGGGTCGATTCGCTTCACCGCAAGAACAGGACTCTTCTGAGACGTTCTCAGAGGGTCCTGGCGGTGCGGGCCATACGGGGTTACCGAACAGTGTCGTGGACGGCGGCGACACTGCTCGCGAGTGATCCGCTGTGGGAGCTCCGGGCGGAGGTGCTCGCGGCAGTGCACCGCTACCGACAGGACACCAGAGACAGAGGAGAGAGGCCGTGTCCGGGAGTTGTTAGGAGGATCAGGGTATTGGCGACCGAGGCCCTAACCCAAGATTGGGCTGATGACCTGAGGTCTCCAGTAGCAGGAAGAGAGACGGTGGAGGCGGTCCACCCCCACCTGTCGCGTTGGGTCTCGAGGAAGTACAGGACCCTAACGTACAAGCTGACGCAGATACTTACCGGGCACGGGTGCTTCAGTAAGTATCTGCATCAAACAGCGGGGCATGAACCAACGCCAGACTGCGTGGGGTGCGGCGCACCCAGCGACATGGCGTACTATACGCTGGTGGAATGCGCCGCCTGGGGACCTCAGCGTCATCAGCTAGAAAGTTCAGTGGGTCCTGTGTCCTCGCTCCAACATTTGGTTGAAGCCATGTTGTCGAGCGAGGACGGATGGAAAGCGGTTTCCTCCTTCAGCGAGACGGTATGTCCCTGAAGGAGGCCGCGGAGAGGACCAGGGAGGTGGATGCGTACGCAGACCCCATCCGACAACGGCGGACTGGCGGTCGGAGGCGTCGCTACGCACACCACCTCCCTTAGTGCCGTCACAGGGGGCCGCGGGGACCGGGCGAACCCGCGGACTTCCTCCCCTGTTGATGAAGCAGGGCACCTTGCCTTCGGGGTGTCCTGAAGATTGCCAGACGTAGGGGTGTCACGAATGCAATAGCTCGGCTCTAGTTCTCGTGGCACCCCGTAAAAGCATGGGAAAGAGGCGCAGGTTAGGTTTAGTGGATAGTCTGGCGGACGGGATCTCGCGACTACTACCGCTGCCGGCGTTACTCATGCGTGGAGATCCCTGCCGCTGGGAGTCTCACACTCCCCTCGGTTAAACCCCCCGGGACCGAGGGGGTGTCGCAAGAAAAGACATTCCCCCTGCGTTATCAAAAAAAAAAAGGTATAAGAAAGACGTTGATCCCTTAGTTCAAATACATAGTTCTCATCAGGGAAGCTTGGCATATATTGAGTGTGTTATACTTAAAGATGACTTAGTATTTATACCTAAAGCTTTACGGCCTGAAATGATTGAAAAAGTTCACGAAGGCCACTTAGGCATGGACCGCTGTAAGCGTAGAGCGCGTGATGTGATGTTTTGGCAAGGTATGTGCAGTGAGATCCAACGCGCGGTGCGGGCGTGCATGGTTTGCACGCAGCACGCGTCCATGCCATGCAAGGAGCCCATGATAGTTCACCCGGTCTCGGAGATTCCATGGAGAAAAGTAGGCTCCGATATTTTTACCTTCAATAAAAGAAACTTCCTTATCTTAGTTGATTATTTTTCAAACTTCATAGAAGTGAATCAATTACATAATATAACGTTCAAGTCTGTCGTTACGGCTATGAAAGAACAATTTGCTAGACACGGTATTCCCGCTGTACTGGTCACAGATAACGGACCAGCCTTTGCATCAACGCAATTTCGGCGGTTTTGTAATGATTGGTGTTTCAAGCACATTACAAGCTCACCTAATTATCCACAATCAAATGGGCTCAGTGAACGAGCAGTTCGTACCGTAAAAAACATAATAAAGAAATCGCTCTGTTCGGGAACAGACTTTTATATCGATTTAATGAATCTAAGATCAACGCCGCGCGATGGCATTTCATCACCATCACAGCTTTTGATGGGTCGTCGACTCAATACTCGCCTTCCAGTTCATAGTGGCAGACTCGTGACTGAACGTGACAATAAACGAGATTTTTGTAAGATAAATCGCAATCACAAGGCCAGCAAAAAATATTACGATCAGCATGCACATAATCTTCCTGCGATAAATGCTGGCGAGCGTGTTATCGTCACAGACGGTGGTACACGGCGCCAAATGCGCGTGGAAGCATCTGCGCCGCAACCGCGGTCTTACTTCCTTAGAGATGACTCGGGTAGGATATATAGGCGCAATAGACGTCATTTGATAAAAATTCCGGACAGTCAACAGGATGATTCACCTCTTTCCTTTCCACTCAGAAGAAAGCCGGTCGATACAGAAGCCAGATCCAATAACTTGGATAATCGTTCGCCTGCTCAAAAAAGACATGCCGCGATGAGGGCTCGAGACAAACTTGCATTATTTTTCGATAAATAATACATAGCTTTCACTCATTGTTGTAATAATCAGGTACTAACTACTTAGATTATTCATAAAAGTTTTTATAGTATATATAAATATACGTTATTGTATTTTTAAGAGGGAAGATGTAGTATATATGTATTTAATTTGCACACCACCGTCATACACTTGCGAATCTCCTATTCATAATATCCGTAGCCCGGGTTGTCTGGAAGAGATCGCTCTAAAGCGATAAGGCCGCCCATTGCTCCTACTTTTACTGTCTAATGTGACTACTGTAAATTGTTTATTTATGTGTATGTGGTGAACAATAAAGTGTTTTCTATTCTATTCTATTCTATATATGGTGTGTGCATTAGTCTATTAAAAGATATAGGTATGTGGGTAGTTCATAAAAACATATAATAAATCAGTTTTGCAAGCAACTACTGAGTGTTTATTACATTTAGGATATAATGTTAGTGCAGAAGGGATCAAACCCATGCAGTCAAAGGTCGAAGCGATACAAAATTATCCTTGACCTGAAACAATTGAGCAGCCACGCCGTTTCTTGGGTATGATAAATTTTTATAGGTCGCATTTAAAACAGGCTGCCGGATGCCAGGCTGAACTGAATAAATTTTTTGTATGGAGCAAAAAAGAGGGACAGGACAAAAATTAAGTGGGACGACAAGGCGATCGCCGCGTTTGAGCAGTGTAAAGTTAATTTACACGGTGCGGTCAGGTCAACGTATCCGACGGAGTCCGGGAGGTTATCACTAATGTGTGACGCCTCGAACACTTGTGTAGGAGCGGTCCTACAACAGAGTATAGGAGGAAAATGGAAGTCATTAGGGTATTTTTCCAAAAAACTGTCAGAGGCACAACAAAAATACAGTACATACGATCGTAGTTATTAGCGATATATTTAGCCATAGTACATTTCAGAAATATGGTCGAAGGCCGGGAATTAACCGTTTTTACTGATCATAAACCATTAGCTTTTGCATTTTCTAAAATAGGTACAGATCGAGAAACACCCAGACGGGCGAGGCAGTTATTGTATATTAGCGAATTTACAAGCGACATACAATACATCACACGAAGCGATAACAGATGTGCTGACGCGCTGTCTAGAGTGGAGTCGACTGTTTGCCCAACGGCGCTGGATTTCGAGGAAGTCGCGCGCGCGCAGGAAAACGACGATCAAATTACAGGTTTGTTACAAGAAGGTAAGGATTTGATTAAAAAGTTACGCTCACCTTTATGTAATAGGTTGATATACTGTAATATTAAGGACAGGGACATCAGACCATATCTGCCGTTAGGATTTAGGAAACTGGCATTCGACCTGATACGTAACATAAGTCATCCAGGAATTAGGACCACCCGTAAGATGGTGGCGAAACGCTATTTTTGGCCAAACATGAACAAAGATATCACCAAGTGGACAAGGACGTGTATTAAGTGCCAAAAGAGTAAGGTACATCGGCACACAGTCTCGGATCTGGGAAAGTTCTCAGATTCAGAACGGTTCGAGCACATACACGTGGACATAGTGGGCCCCCTGCCAACATCGCAGGAGGGCTATAAATACTGCATTACTATCATAGATAGGTACACGCGATGGCCGGAGGCTATACCCGTAGTGGACATAACGGCAGAAACGGTGGCGAGGGCTATCTACGAAGGCTGGATATGTAGGTTTGGGTGTCCTAAAACCTTGACGAGTGACCAGGGTAGGCAGTTCGAAAGCGAAGTGTTCAGTAGTCTAATGGTTTTATTGGGAGTCAAGAAAACCCATATTACCGCATATCACCCACAGAGCAATGGATGGAAAGGCTACACCGCTCTATGAAAGTAGCATTAAACAACACACACAACACTTGGTGGGTAGAAGAGCTATCAACGGTTTTGTTAGGACTTCGAGCTGCCTACAAAAGCGACCAAGATGTCAGCTTGGCAGAATTGGTTTTAGGACACACGTTGCGACTTCCTGGCGACTTTTATTGCGAAACACAAGTAGAATAGAGCATTTACCAGCGTACGTTAGCAAATTAAAGGATGTAATAAAGGGTATGCGGCCAAAGGCACGAGCGGAATACGACGGCAGGAAGATATTCGTGCATAAAGATTTAAATACAAGGTGGTATACATAATCGTACAATAATTATGTATACCACCATCGCCATTCCTAATCAGCAATATTCCTGCCACGGGTTGTCTGGAAGAGATCGCTTTTTAGCGATAAGACCGCCCTTTGTACACAATTAGAATAATACTAGTTCATAAGTTTTCTGTAATGGTGTACAATAAAGTGTTATCTATCTATCTATCTAAATACTTGTAGTCACCTTTTCCTTAGAAACGATATGGTAAAAAAACCTTTGACACCATCGTATATTGACCCATATAGAGTCGTTAATAGGAATAAGAAATTTTTTTAAATAGTTCAGAACAACCGTCAATTAACTGTGTCGATCGATAGATTAAAACCGGCGTATATATTGAACGAAGATGTTAGTAATAATTATGTACCCATAGATATTAGCCCCGAGACGCAAGAATCGCTACCGCCTGTGAATAAAACCACCCGTTATGGTCGAGTAATCAGGCAACCGGAGCGATTTTTGCTGACATAGAAATACGTGCCTTGTTAGTATGTCACGATGTTTTAACATCTTTCATGACTGAACTTATAGAATATAAGTTTAATTACCGCATTTCGGGGAGACAAGTAAAATGGGAAATTATCAAAATCAAGAAATTAATGAAGTAACCAAGATACAGACAACGACGGGACAGAAATTAGAGGATAAATTAAATTACCTAGAAGTGATTTTAGTTATCATCGCGGTTATGCTTACGATATTGTTGGATAATGCCAAAGACGGGGCTGTATCGGCCGAGCAAGAAAATGGCTGATCAAGGAGGCGCCAAACTTACCAAAGTTACCACAAGTCAGCGGCGTGACGCAAACGCAGGCACACGGTACAGCGGGCTATGTTTGATCAAATAAAAAAGTTCAGTGATGAAAGATAAAAAAAAATTACGAAATTCTGTGCCCTGTGTGATAGTAATGTATTTCCGTATTCTTTATGTTGTGTCTATTTTATATATACGTTATTGTGTTTCGTTTGTGTCCGATTCTCTTACTGTGTTAATATGTTAGTTAAAATATCTGTTAGGTTTACTGCCGTATTGAGTTGATGTTGGTAAAAAAATTTTTTGGTATAACAAAATTTTGGAAAAGGAGGGTGTGATGTAGCGACTGGAATTGCTGATTCAGGAATAAGTATAAATCTATACGGGGTTTAGTCGACACGAGCCAGTCGCTTATTCACACCCGCCTTGTCACCTCGTATACTTAATCTTAAGTTGTAATAATATAATAAATAAAATTAAAGAATTCCTGTGCTTAATTGAAGAGGCCTGATCCCAAGACACATAGAATTAGAAGAACACCGATACGCGGATCAACGACCTCACGTATCGGATAAAACAAGGAGTAAGAGGAAAACCGAAAATCGTTCATGTAGATCGGGTCGCCCGCTACCACGGAAGCAACGATGCTCGGGACGAGCTTAACTAAGAGGGAGATAGTGTTACATGCCGTCAAAGATAAGCGCACAGCTGTCTGTCGTAAGCGCAGTTTATTGTCTTCCCGGATTTAGGAATCCTTCTGGACATCACGAAACAACCTTACTGTATGCGACTGTAACTACTTTCCATCAGGTTTCTGAAACAAAAGAACAGAAAACAGGCCGGCCTGTTTTCTGTGTTCCAGCAAAAAAAAATACATTTTCTGAGGTAAAAATTATAATTAGAGATGATTATGATACACTCTATAATACTTATTGACCAAATGTGTCTTATTTATAGTGTTAAAAATAAAGCTGTTAACAAATAGTTAACTATAACCACAGTACATAACAATTTTTAATTTTATCATTAATAATAACTATACTTATACCCTTTCAAAGCATTTATTTTATTTTGAAAGCTTGAAGGCATATTAATCAGTAATGTCTTAATGCGTTACCGACTCGATTTGTTATAAATATCGACTTCATTTAGAAATAAGTTTTAATCAATTTAACTTATTATATTTACCTTTAAAGGATAACTAAAAGATAAATCTATAAAATGTTTATTCAATTGACCAAAGATAGTAGTAATAAAGGAGCGAGGGATCACACGCGGTGGCCGCTATTCGTGTACTGACTATTTGTTAATATAAATTAATAAAGTAAAGTAAAAATGCATTATATGCAGTGTTCGGTTTCACCGTACATGCTCCCGGCCCAAAAGATACAAGATTTTTATATATTATATAAATTCTCTAATCTAAAGCTACACCTTTTGATAGGTGACGTAGATTTGTCACATTTATTATCACTGACACTTGTCACTTCACTAGGCTGTCGATCAGCCGTGCTCTGCTTTCGCGAATACACAACACTATTTTCTACACTCTGAGAGAGCTCCGCCGAAGTAGCTGCTCGTTTTCTTTTCCATAGATATATTGCCACTCCCAGGACGGCGAACCTCAGCAAGCCATAAGAAATAGTGTATTGGTGAATGTCATGGGTGGACAGAGTGTTTTCAGGCCACTCAGTATTGGCTGATTTTAGTTGTTCTATTTTATTTTGTAATTTATTTATAGAAATATTCAGTGGGCTTTTTTCATACGGCATATAGTGAGAGATCGATATGTTCACCATGTGATTTATCTCGAATGTATGAGGGATCTGTAGTTCTGAACTGAATCTCATGGCATTCGATAGCTTAGCTTGTGAGTATAGAGTAAAGTCTTTACTTTTTATTATGCAGTTCGAATCGAGGTCAATGATCCCTGCGCCAGATATTTGTTTAAAGGATACTTGATCGTGACATATCATTCTTACCAAATAACTATCACAGCAAAAATAGAAGTACCTCATGGAACTGTTTAATTCTTGCCATATATTTTTACAAGGGGATTTTATTAGCGTACATTTTTATTGTTATCTAGCTTACAGAATTTTTCTTCGATATTTAAATGCTTTATAGGTTTATTAATTTGACAGAAATATGAGTACTCATTCTGCAGGCATAATTGGAGCTCCATAACCGACATAGTAAAAAAGGCGCCCTTTCTTAAATTGATAGCAATATATTCCGCAATTGGTAGAACGGTTATCATATTTTTCTCAATTTGGTGTGGAACAGATAAAATTTTATAAATCTTGTAGCTGTCGCTACTAATTAGAGGAAACGAAATTTCAAAAATAAGGTACTCTTTTAACATCCTGGCTCTTACTTTCAGCATGCTGTAAATGTCTTTTAGATTAGACAGATCCCGGGCAGAGTGATATTTTTCGTCAACTGTCCGGAGATGAACTGTAACTCACGTTGTAACTGAGTCGGGGTTATCAGATGTGTATTAAATTTACCGTGATAAACATCTGTGATAGTATCCAGCAGAATGTCCTGAATTCCTTTTAGATTTTGTATTAAGTTGATAGCGGTAATCGCCGACAAGCTAAACTTTTGTGTTTTGTATAAGGCTTCTATTTCTGTTTTTGTGGTGGACACAGCATTATCCAACTGAATCAAACGAGTATTAATAGTTTTATGTTACGTTTGGATATTTTGTTCGGTTCGTTTTAATATGTTATATTCAGCCTCAATTACCGAGGTTTGATTTCTTAACAATTGAGCAAGATGTCGCTCATTTTGTTTTACAAGTTGTATGTCATTCTTGTATTGTTCCGCGAATCGCTCGTCTAATAACCCGAAACGGCTATTCGCGACGTAACCGACACCATTTACGAGACCGCGACGCTGTCTGGTCCGCTCTTCAAATTGTTAACTTAGCATAAGTTTATTATAATGTTGTAGCTCTTTATAGTTATGTTTTAATTGTAGTAATATCATAATACAATGGTTTTTCTCGTTTAGAGAGGAACAGAGTCTTTCTAAGTAGTCCATTAGTTTTGTTGCAGCTGTATCCCCTTGCCAGTAGGGGTTCATGTCATAATATACAACAACAACAACAATACTCTTTATTGAATGTAGGAATACTCGATTTCCTGTGGGAGTCCGCGGATTACAGTCCGAAGGCGTATTTCTTCCGGCAGCGCATAAGCGTAGTAACCAATTTTACGGTCACATAACAAGGATGTTAGGGAGCGGTGGTCACTTGAAGACGTGACCATAACTTTGATGCCGTGTTGGGTATCACGGGCTTCTTTTATAGAGATTGCCTTACCTGGCAATTCCTTAGCGAGTTGAAGCCAATGGGCTTTCTCGCGGATGATCAGGGGTGGCGGCGGGCGCTGTGATGGTGGCCCAGGGTGGCTGGAAGGTGCCGCTGTTGGTTTTGTGGCCGCAGTTGGGGCGGGGTTGGGGGGAACCTCCCTTTGGGTCTTCTGTTTTTTGGTACGATTGACGGTTATGAAACCGTCATCGTCTTCGTGGTTTAAGGGGATGTTCGCGGGAGGCGCGACATCCATGGGGGTAATTTCAACGGCCGGTGGAAGAGGGACATCCCTGAGGTATTGCGGACCGTCAGGGGATAATTCGATTTCTCGACGAGAATCGATTACGCGGTGTATGGGCGATCGCGAACGCGATGTCGTCGAATTCGCGGAGCTCGAACGCGGTTGTCCCGACGCGGAACCGCGAGAAAACGAGGCGCGTGATTTTGGTGCCACACGGTGGGCATCGTTGAGCGGGGATGCGGGCGGCGGGCGCGCCGGTAACACGGCGGGTACGGATGCGGGGGGCGCGGGCGCTAAGGCAGAGCGCAGGTGGTCATCGATAAGCGCGGTGGCTGGGGTCGCGGGGGGTGCGGTGGTCGCGGCAGATGTGGGTGCGGGGGCCCCTTGCACGTGTAACTTGCGGGACACGGGTTTCTCGGAATTAAGTTCCGAGATAACGGACGCCATTGATTGGGACTCCGGAGTCCTCAAAAATTGGTCGAGCGCTTGAGGGAATTGCTGTCGTAAAAACGACAGCAAACCCTCCAACAGCAATGGAGAGAGCTCCACGCCGTCCATTGTCCCTGAGGGGGACGAACGATTTGGTGGAAAAATCACCTGATGACGCACTTTTCACTGCACTGTCACAGAAAAAACACAGATCGACCGGGTGAACGAACGAACACAACGAACACGAATAACGGACAGCCGAGGCGGAACGGGAGACGTGCGCGCGCGACGAACGACAACACGCGACTGGTGATGAACACCGTCTACACGCCACTACGCCTTTTATATGAAAATGCTAGCCTACAAAACAATAACATTGCATCATTGCTAAAAATAGCAATTACATCATAGTGTTGCCAGGATAATAAAAACAATTATAATAATTAGTTACTGATGCACTAAATTATCTAGGCGATAATTTAGTGGGCTTATGAAATTAACTAACCGGTAGAAAATGGTAATTTAATTATAAATCGTATAATCTGATAAATCGACAAAAATATTATCTATGACGATTGTCTATGTCATATTAATATACACTATGGTTCTCATGACTACTGTGGTGGACATCTTGTAACACTTATAATAAAGCCGAATATCTGCTGAGTAAAATTGGATCCTAATTGTACATTTATCTACTCACAAGTTAACCTAATAATATTTTGTAATATACATCCATGAGAACCTACAACTAACCCCGAAGACATAGGTGCAAACCTAGTTTGGGGTTAGGGAAATGACATGTCAACATATATACATACATTTGAATTAACTTAAACATTCTTTGTCACTGTATGTGGCTTTTTCACAATTTACTATTATTATTATTGTTACGAGCTACAGGACTCGAATTAAAAATGACGTTGGAACTACTATAGAATTTATTAGAACTTTACAAACACGTATAAAACAAATAAAAATAAAATTGAATGCAACCAGTTCACACTGCACGATTCAATGAAATTCGACACGCGCAAAGTCCGTCGTCTATATCGCTAATCGAGAGTACTACAAACGTCTTACTCGTCTCGTAGTCGTCGCTTGACTGCCCACCCCTCTATTCGGGCATTGTCTTATACTAACTACACAGTACAAAAAAATTGGCCGCGCGCACTGAGTTTCCGAGAAATAGTAATTTGCATACCTGCGAACGGCAAACAAAGTCGAAAACAATAACAATAAGGATTAATTAGTTCGACGCTAATGATGGTCATAAAACAAGTAGAAAAACAATAGCATGTTTATCTTAATTACAATTCAAAACACAAAAGAATTCCTAAATCCGGGAAGACATTAAACTGCGCTTACGACAGAAAGCTGTGCGTTTATCTTTGACAGCATGTAACAATATTTTATTCAGTTTGTATAGTTATTCAATTATGGCATATTAAGTATTCAATTATATTTATTATTATTGTTTTTGGTATAGTAAAACTAAATTATGAATATATTTTATATTTATTTAAAAACACAGGCATGTGAAAGCCGCTGGCTGGTTAAAATTATTATTAGTTTTTGTTTCTGTTTCTATATTTAATATATACTTATATACGTATATAAGCATTTTAGAGTACATTAATATAATAGATAAGCATATATATATTTGCAGGTATTTATAGTTATATAGTATAGTTCAAGCAGTGAATCACAGGAATATTTTTCTTGCTCAGACAGCTTTAGCTTTGATGATGAACCTTCCCTTCAAGCAGTGCTAAATAACCGTCTTTCAACTGAAACACAGAACTTCAATGTTTTGCATATCAACGCGCAGAGCATTCCGGCTCATTTTGCTGATATGCTGGCGTCACTTAATCAAGACAATGTGCACGCTATCTGTATTTCCGAGACTTGGCTAAAACCCTGTCTTTCTTCTTCGTCTTAAACCCTTCCGGGTTTCCAACTAGTCCAAAATGACCGAGTTTGCACGAGTGGCGGAGGTGTCGGTATTTATATTCGTGAAGATTACCTTCAGAGTAATAAAAATGTCACCATAACCGTGTTCGCCTGATTCAGGAGAATATATATTTGTAGAAGCCGTTCTTGGACACAACCGCATACTTCTTGGTGCATACTACAGTCCTTCCGTTCGAGTAATTTTTTTTCGTTCTTTTGAACTATTGTTAAAGAATTTCTCCTTATCTTACGAGCACATTATCATTATGGGTGATTTCAATACGTGTCTACTAAAACGTGACTTTCGTTCTTTATTTTTTGAAAATATTATTCCTGCAATTTCACAATTCTTCCGCTATCTGCTACACATCTTTCCCCAACTCTACCCCATCTCTTCTTGACCTAATTTTAGTGTCTTCTCCTTCTTTTGTCTCCACTTTCGGCCAATGCTCGGCGGACGCCTTTTCTTATCATGACCTGATTTACATCTCTTATAAATTGCGTCCACCGAAGTGTAAAGCCAAAGTTATCATGCAGCGTAACTTTAGTAAGATGGTAGTGCAAAATCTCACTAGAGATGCCAAGGAAATCAATTGGTCAAAGGTCTACAATTCAGTTTCTGTCGATGAAAAGGTGTATGTGTTTAATACAGCTCTAATTGAGTTGTATGACTCTCATGCACCTATACGTCCGATAAAGATTAAGCATCTACCTGCTCCGTGGCTTACTGAGGACATAAAGTCATTGCAAAAAAAGAAATGTTCAGCACGGACTAACTACAAACGTGAGCCCACAGAAGAAAACTGTACTAAATTCATAAAGATTCGTAATCTCTGCAATAGAGTGTGTAGGGACACACAACGCCGTTATATCCACAAATCTCTTAATATTGACGATTTCGCTAAGATCTGGAAGTTTCTTAAATCTCTGGGAGTTAGTAAACCTTTGAAGAATTCCTTTCCTAAAGACTTAAAAATCGATCTGGTAAATCAGCACTTCTCGTCTTCTGTCAGATTTGATAGGCAATCAAATGTTGAACACTTTACGTTATCTTTCAAATTTGTCAACTCCTGTTTATCCTTCACTTGTTTTTAGTGAATTCTCTGATTGTGGTGTTAGAAAGAGCATTCAGTCCATCAGTTCCAATGCGGTGGGTTGCGATAGTATCAGTCTCAATATGATAGTTCCCATATTGGACGTTATCATTCCAGTGATCTCACACTCACATTCTCACATTTTCAATTGTTCTATAACCTCTAGTACATTTCCTGAGATCTGGAAACAAGCACAAGTGATTTCATTACCAAAAAAAGCAAATCCTATCTCATTTTCCGAATATCGTCCCATTTCCGTTCTTCCTTTCCTATCCAAGGTGTTCGAACTGTTATACGGAGTCTTTAAAACACTTTTTTTAAAAAGATTTTTATTTACACACGATGAAAATACAAAATTGAAATTAAATAGAACTTAAAACTGAACTTAGAAAATAAGAAACAGCGATTCGGCTATTATGCGCGGCGGAGGAATGGAGACTGGAGACTGACTGGGTGTAGGAACGGGAAGTGTATTAATAGACTATTAGATGCTGATACAGCAGAGTGGAAAGCAAAGGTAAGCAGGTCTAGAGGAAAGGAGCCTAGGTATAACAGCCCCCCGGATGAGATCAAACTTCCACCTTAAGGGTGAAGTTTGGTATCCTAGAAGCGTAGTCTAGGAACAGGAGAGGTAAGTTCTATTTCAGGTTGGGACTCGGGATCCTCAGGAGGATTTGGAGGCGTTGAAGGAGATAGGACGCCGCGGATCTTAGGTATACAATGTTTATATAACTTATAGCCTAATATTATAATTAAAGTTAAAATACAATATAAAACAAAAGATGAAATATGATGATTATGATTAATGACATTTGGTTTGGTTATAATATTTTGTAATCTACGTTTAATTACATCTAAATCTTCCTTATTATTTAATAAGGGTTCAA
This sequence comes from Dendrolimus houi, assembly GCA_039645545.1. Lineage (NCBI taxonomy): Eukaryota > Metazoa > Arthropoda > Insecta > Lepidoptera > Lasiocampidae > Dendrolimus > Dendrolimus houi. The sequence goes on from JBBJBW010000056.1 coordinate 577,209, forward strand.
AATTCATAGATTTAATATCAAGTTTCGGGATAACATTTGGATCGGTTCTAGTTTGATTAATATTATATAATACCGATAGATTAAAGTCGATGTTTATATGGGATGAATTATATTCTATATTTTGTCTAGATATTAATTCTATACCTTTACAATATGCGTTACATCCGGGCGGTAATTTTATAATTCCGGTGCCATATATATTAGCTTCAGATATTCCTTTATCTGGACAATCAATAGTGAGTTTGGAATTCCTGGAGATAACATAAATCCATTTATTTTCTTGTAACGGCTGCCATAGTTCAATATTTCCGGATATGGGTTTAACAACACATTGATTTCGAAGAGAGGATAAGGATTTTGATATTAGCTCGCTTTCGCAGATGGGATGAGTAGCAGTGGATAATATGATCAAGTCGTTACAGATATAGTTTTGAGAATCAACTAGTTTACATTTTTCCAAATTTTCTAAATTACTATATTGAGTTTTATCTCTAGAAAATCCGATATATTTGGCACTGGGAATAATCATGGCAAATGAGTCATTATTAACAGAAATAGGAAATGGTAATATATGATAAATGTAGAATTCTACGGGATAAACTAAAGGTATTCTTAAAGCAAATACAATTTTACTGCCGAGATAGTAGGAACTTAAGCTAGAAAACCTTAGTACATTATGAATATTACTTAAATCTATGGATATGGGGAATTCTTTAGAACTAGGTAGGAATCTAAGGATGCTAACAATGTCTTCGTATAGTTCTTTAGGTGAGTATATTGCAGGGTACAGTATGTTGTTTTTACTGAACATTAGGCCGTTTGAAATGTCTTCTAGCTTAAAAGATAAGGCAAGTATACTATTTTCTAATATATTTACTAATTCTAACATTTTAACTTTATAATCTAGTGTATTGGAAGTTATCGATATATTATTTATTTTATTATTTAGAAAATTAATTGCATTGTTTAACGATTTTTCGTTCTGGGCTAGTTGATTTAATGATTTATTAAAGGTTTTAAGTGCGAAGGTGGTTACAATAAGACCTTTTTTTACACACTGCGCTAGATCTTTTTGATCGGTTTGTAATTCGCGGATGGCGCGATCATAGAGTGTTGCGTCTTCTTCATTTAAGGTGCCAAACAGATGCTTAGACGCAGTTCCAATGATGCTGAACCAAGCGGAACGTTTGTTTCTTCGCGGAAGAAGATGAGAGATTGAGTCGTAGTCTCTTGTCATATCATGGAATCGGACTTCTAGAGGTTGTAATGTATTTGTACATTCTGTTGGTTTGAATATTTTACTTTTATTGCAAAGATCCCATGACAAAGCGAGAACATCTTGGATATTGATTAGGTGGGGACTTATAAAAGAGATATCGACGGGGATGACTATATCTATGTGACCATTAATTATTTTCAAGGACCCTCTGGGGTCAAAGTAGATTCCTGGACCATTCTCTACGTGTTGGATTTCGAAAACGTCTTCTCCGAAGACGGTGGCATCCATTAGAATTGTTCTGGAATATTATTAATAATGGTAATTATTTGCATGATTATTAGACTAACAATATTAGTTGATTATTATTATTATTTTTTATTATTCATTTATATTTGCAGGTTTTACCTGGTCGAAATGGTGTTTAACGTGACGACGGTTTATTAAAAGGGTAAGTGTGTTATTCCCGTGGACCTTTATTATTTTGTAGGGTCCCTTCCAAACGGGGGACAAGGCTTTCCTAAGTCTGACGTGATTCTTTATGTAGACATAGTCTCCTGCTTTATATTGGACTGGTCGTGAATGTCGGTCATAGTAAGTTTTTGATCTTTCTTTGGAATCGTGAATATTCTGTAAAGCTTTTTCTCGGGATATTTTTAGTCGATGATGGAGCATTTTCAGGTATTCGGGATAAGTGACGTCGGAGCGTAAGTCGAAGACGGAGTCAGGTATGGCCTTATGGCTTATGGCCGAAAACAAGTTCATAAGGCGTGAACCTGGTTGTTGTGTGGACAGAGCTATTATATGTTAACATAGCGGTGTAGACATATTTATGCCAGTTGGATTGGCTATCGTTAACATAAGATTTTAGGTATTCTTTGAGAGTAGAGTGGCTTCTTTCAAGAGCTCCTTGGGTTTGCGGATGATAAGGTGAAGACCAGATCTGTTTGATTTTGAGGAATTTGCATGTTTCCTTGAATAGTTCGGCAGTGAAGTTTGTACCTTGATCGGTAAGTATGGATTTAGGGATGCCAAATAGGGAGATGAAATGTACTAAGCACTCGCAGGATTCTTCTGCGGTAGCATTGGAAATTGGGTACGCGATGGAAAACTTTGTAAGATCGTCTTGCAGGGTAAGTATGAATCTTAGTTTATGTAATCCGGCTTCGGGTAAGGGTCCAACGATATCAAGGCTTATTCTTTCAAAAGGGCGAGTTGAAGTAGTTGTTATCTGCATTGGAGATTTTTGGATTTTACGTAGGGCTTTATTTGTTTGGCAGAATTTGCAATTTTTCACATAGCTCTCGATATCCGAGCGCATGTTCTTCCAGTAGTGGCGTTCCCGGATCCTGTCGAACATTCTATTCGAGCCTAAATGTCCGGCTATTGGGATGTCATGATTTTCTTTTAGAATTTTAGTGATTTCCGTGGGGACTGGATAGATAACGTTATTATGATAAATATTTACTGTGATGTTGGTATTATTGAATAAATATACTAACATACTGTAGATTTTAACAAAAGAATTTGTTCAAATGGATTTTTGAAGTCAGATATTGATATATCGTTTATATTACCTTGAAGTAGAATCTCGTCCCTCACGCATTTGAGCGTTTTAAATATATCTGGGTAAGTAGAATTATCGAAATAGTAGACTTTGGTCAAAAGGAGATAGAAGGTCTTTTCTTTTAGTTCTAATTTTATGAATTTGTAAAGTTCACGCTCATTGTCGAGAATTGATCGATCTTCCAAGGAGGAGATTATGTCTTGGAGATAAGGATTTGAATCATCGAAATCAATAGATATAGGAATTACGATGGTCTTTGAAGGACTTTAGAGGAGGCTTTCGTTGTGTTCTTTGATTTGTGTATTAAATAGTTCTTTCTTATCCGTGATGGATTTTATAAAGGTTGAATAGTCATCTGATATAGTAGAATTTGTTTCAGGAATTGGGTTTTGTTCTTCTTCGGGAGGTTCTGGTATAGGAGGTAGAGTTGGAGGAGTTGGATCACGTCTTTCTTCAGGGGAATTTGGTAGTGAAGGTAGAGTCAGAGGATTGAAGTCAATGTCTATACCGGGATCGAGACCCAAGTCACCTAGGTCAATAAGGTCGTCCAAGATGTCAGTAGTGATTTCAGGTTCTAGATTAGGAACAGTGGTTCTGGATGTTGAGGGTTGAGGATTTACTTTATCTGGGATTACGGGATTAACAGGGAAGCGAGACAAAGCGTCGGCATTCCTATAAATTTTGCCTTTCTTATATTCTATCTCATAATCAAATTCTTCTAATTTTAATCTCCATCTAACAAATTTTGATGAAGGATCTTTGTAGGAAAATAGCCACTTTAGTGGTTGATGGTCAGTGACAATTTTAAAACGTCGGCCATAAAGATATGGTCTAAAAGTTTTTGTGCCGAATATTATGGCTAAGCATTCTTTTTCTGTGACTGAATAATTCATTTCCGATTTGTTTAGAGTCCGGGATGCGTAAGCGATTGGGCGGTCTTTGCCCACGTCACCTTGGGATAATATGGCGGAGATTGCGTAATCAGAAGCATCGCAAGTGAGGATAAAAGGCTTTGTGAAATCGGGGTACGCTAATATAGGGGCTGTCGTAAGAGCGTTCTTTAGAGTTTCAAAGGAGAGTTGTTGTTCATTATTCCAAAGGAAGGGCACATTTTTCTTGAACAGATTAGTAAGTGGTTTAGCAATAGTTGAAATGTCGGGAATAAACCGTCTATAGTATGACACTAGTCCAAGGAAGGATTTTATATCTTTAGGACATTTGGGAGTAGGAAACTGTTGGACGGCTTTTATTTTATCGGGATTTGGTCTTACTCCTTCATCTGTGATTACATGTCCAAGATAAGATACTTCTTTACGGAGGAATTCGCATTTGTCTGGTTGTAGTTTTAAATTAAATGTACGGAGTCTATCGAATACATTAGAAAGGCTTTTAGCGTGTTGTTCGAGGTCAAAAGAGTACACCACAATGTCGTCTAGATAAACAAAACACTGAAGGCCTTGTAGTTCTGAGAGAACAGAGTTCATGAGTCTTTGGAAGGTTGCTGGAGCGTTCTTTAGTCCAAAGGGCATGCGAGTGAATTCGAAGTGACCTTGTGGAACTGAGAAGGCTGTTTTGGGGGCATCTTGTGATGACATTTTAATTTGGTGCAAACCGGAAGCGAGGTCGAGAGTGCTGAAGTATTTGGACTTTCCTAATTGGTCTAATATTTCAGAAATATTAGGAATTGGATACGAGTCTCCTATTGTGACGTCATTAAGCTTACGGTAGTCAATAACTACTCTCCATTTACGTTGGCCCGAAGCATCGATTTTTTTGGGAACTATCCAAATTGGAGAAGACCAGGGAGATCTAGATGGTTTGATGATGCCTTCATTTAACATTTTCGTAATTTGAGATTGAACTTCTGTTTTGTGTACTTCAGGGAATCTGTAGGATTTTGTATTGATAGGAGCAGTTGAGGATGTTGGAATTTCATGTTGTAAGGCGTCAGTACAGGTCAATTTATCTTCAGGTAAGTGAAAGATGTCTGAATAGGCGGAACATAGGTCATATAACGTGTTTGTTTCTTCACCGTTTAGGTGTGAGACACGTAATAGTTTTATAACTGCTTCGGTTCTGTCAAGGATGTTATTTTGAGTTTTTATATCAGTGATAGGAATATGGTAGATTTTGCTAGCGGAATCTTCCTCTAAGGGCGTAAGTTTTAATTTTAAATCTGGATTTATACGTAATGGAAATTCGGATGTATTTACAACAGAAATGTTAATTCTACAATTGGGTTTGACTTTTACCATACAGTTGGCGATAAGGAGATGATTTATTTGATCTTGATCTAAAACTAATCCTTCTTGAATTTCAGGGTTTAGTACCGAGGCTTCTATGACTGTTTCCGTTCTTGGGGGTATGATGTAAATTGGTTCATTAAATTTCAGAGTATTTTTTATGTCAGAAATAGTAAGTTTTCCTTCAAGGTAATCGATTTTGCAGTTGTAGGTAGTAAAGAAGTCGTTACCGACTATTCCATCATAGGGAAAATCTATATCAGGGACAAGATGGAACTGATGTTTCAGTGTATGGAAACTAGCATTTATTTGTCCTAATGACTTCATAGGATTGTTCGAGCCCCCTAGACCAGAAAAGGAAATGATATCGTTTTTTATTTCAGGTATAAGCTCGACGGAGGATATCTTTATAATACTTATGGAAGCGCCGCTATCAATGAGGAGTTTAAGGGGTTTGGAAGAAAGAGACGTCTGACATTCTACGAAAGGTAAGTATTTTTTTGAAATATTATTTTGAATGTTGTATACTTTATATGTGTTTTCTTTTGTTTCAGGTACCCGGTTTGAACAAGGAGTAGCAGATTTAGAATTGTTTTTATTTGATTTAGTAAAAATAGTATTTTGTGTAACACATGATTTAGTATTGTTTTCATTTGATTTAGCAGAAATACTATTTTGTGTAACACACGATTTAGTATTGTTTTCATTTGATTTAGTAGAAATAGTATTTTGTGTAACACATGATTTAAGTATTGTTTTCATTTGATTTAGTAGAAATAGTATTTTGTGTAACACACGATTTAGTATTGTTTTCAGTGGATTTAGTAGAATTAGTATTTATTTTTATACCGATTTTCCCATTTAGTTTTCCCGCGCGGTACCCGACGGGAGGGTGTCGTCGTTTAAATGATGATTATCAACTTCATCGAAACCTTGATTATAAGTCGTATTGGTAGTATGAATAGGTTGACTAGCCCATGAACGAGGTTGAGTATTATTATTATTGTTATTGTTGGGCCATGTTGGATTGCCATATCGTCTATTGTTGTATTCTCTTTTACGACAATTTTCGATAGTGTGTCCAGGGGCTTTGCAATATCTGCAAATTAATGCAGGGAAAATTGTTGGACCCGTAGGGTAAGTGTTTCTGGGAGTTGGGAATCTGTTGGGAGGTTGCAATGGGCGTTGAACTACTGGACGCTGGAAAGGGCGAGTTTGATTCGGGTTGTATGCAGGTGTGGGACGCCTTGTCATCACCTGCACTAATTTTTCTTCAGATATAGCACAGTTAATAGCATCATTTAAGGATTTCGGATTTTTACACCTTACTATCGTGGCTATCTGGGGATTTAGTCCCATTAGAAAATGATGGAGGGCTAAATCCTCCATTGCAGCTGTTCGACCCGGGATTTCTTTTGCTTTGGTGTTAGATAGTGTTATTTCTGTAAGTAACTGCGAGAGGCATGCCTCAACACGTAGGGAAAATCTGTTGACATTTTCATTGGGGTTTTGTTTAGTTTCTTGCAGTTCGTTGAGGAGATGAGAATAATGTTTCTGTTCGCCGAACTGGGCTTTAAGGAATTCTCTAAGCTGTTCCCAGTTGACGAACTCTTTGATCGAGCAAGCTATCTCGGCTTTCCCTTGTAGTTGGCTAATAATATATTTGAATAGGATAGATTTTTGATTTTCCGAAGCTAGGTCGTATGCATTGTTGCAATTAATAATGAATGAATTTAATGTTTCTCTATTGCCATCGTAGGATTTGATAAATTTGAAGATTAGGTTTAAGTCGAGCTCTGACATGACTACTGTGGCGGACCTGGTAATGCGCGGAGAAGGTGGTGGAGATTTTTGTACCTCAGGAGTTTCTTCTATAGCAGGTAGGTTTATGGTTAATTTGTTATCGTCTATTTTCATATATTTGGCCATCACTTAATTAAATAATAAAAGAATATCATGAGTGGCTAACGAATTGTCCAACAAATATAGAGAGCCTTATTTTACAGATAAGATTATGCACTCACAACAATATCACGACGACGGCGGATGTTTTGACTGCCCGCATTCCGATGTGTCTGGGTATGTAGACGGGACACGACGGAATCAGCGGTCTCAGGATGCGACGATGTTGATGCTCGAGGATTGAAAGTAAGTATGAAGGGAGACACTCGATGATAGACTGGCAACGGCTGGCTCTGATGACACGGTGGTATTGGTAAGTTTTTCGTCTTGCCTCGGTCGGTGCCTTGCTTTCGTCGGTCTTCTTCTCACCGAAATTTGCAGCAGATTATAGCAGGATACAGCGAAAGTTGTTATTTCAGGAACTGGTAAGTATTTTCTTTTACACTTTTCACATATACGGAATTTTTGTTTAAGCACTGAGTTAACCGGGGATTTATTATCCCTTTACGCTGCCACCAATTGTTATACGGAGTCTTTAAAACACTTTTTTTTTAAAAAGATTTTTATTTACACACGATGAAAATACAAAATTGAAATTAAATAGAACTTAAAACTGAACTTAGAAAATAAGAAACAGCGATTCGGCTATTATGCGTGGCGGAGGAATGGAGACTGGAGACTGACTGGGTGTAGGAACGGGAGGTGTATTAATAGACTATTAGATGCTGATACAGCAGAGTGGAAAGCAAAGGTAAGCAGGTCTAGAGGAAAGGAGCCTAGGTATAACAGAACGACTTATTTATCAGTAGATCAGGATCTTCCTTAACACAAACTCCCTAATCAATCCTCTCCAATCCTGTTTTCGTCCTGGTCATAGCACTACCTCTGCATTGGTAAAGATCACTGATGATATTCGTTACGGTATGGTTCTCGACTTTAGCAGCGCCTTTAATAATGTCGATTTCGACATTCTACTCGAGATTTTATGCTCTCTTAACATATCTCCAACGTCTATTGACTGGTTTCGTAGTTACCTGTTTGGACGACGGCAGCGTATTCGCAATGATGATGTTTACTCATCGTGGTGTGACTTGTCTGCTGGTGTCCCTCAGGGCGACGTGTTATCACCTCTTTTATTTACTATCTTCATTAATTCGATCTCCAGTAACCTTTCTTCGTCATATCACCTCTATGCAGATGATTTACAAATCTATACACAGGCTAATTTAGATGGACTGCACAAAGAAATTGAAACTTGTAACCGAGATTTCACTAAAATAGTTGAATGGAGTAAAGCCTACGGTCTATCCATAAACCCAAAAAGACACAAGTTATAATAGTTGGTAGTTCCAGGCAAATTTCCGAGATTGATTAGTGTTCTCTTCCTCAATTTAAATTTGATGGTGTGAAAATCGATATCAGCGAAACAGTAAAATATCTTGGGATTGTTATTGACAGAGAACTGTCTTGGAGACCTCAATTGGCAAATCTTAGCCGAAGACTCTTTGCTTGAAGACTTAAAAATTTCCTCCCTACTGCTACAAAAGATATGCTTGCTCAATCTCTGTTACTACCCATACTTGATTATGCTGACGCCAGCTATCTCGACTTAACACAAGAACAACTGAACAAGCTCGATCGACTTCAAAATGTCTGTATTCGGTTCATATTTGGCTTGCGCAAATATGACCACGTTTCCGGATATCGTAAGAAGCTTAAATGGTTACCTATTCGCCTTCGCCGAAATATTCACTTGCTCTCTCTTTTGTACAACATCCTTTTTGATCCTCGTACTCCTCCTTATTTAAAGGAACGTTTTGATTTCCTACATCCTTCTCATTCCCGTTATTTGCGCTCTACTAATAATCTCTCCTTAATGACACCTGTACACACTGCTTCCTTCGTTGACAACTCCTTCACAGTACAGGCTGTCGGTTTATGGAACTCACTGCCACTCAACATCAGACAAGCTAAGTCAGTATCCTCTTTTAAAATCATGGTTTTTAATTATTTTTGGTTCTCTCAGGTATAATAGTGCAGCTTATTCTGTATGTATTATGATATGTACTGTGTTTAGACATAGACATAGACATAGACAAAACTTTATTGTTCACCAAATCAAAAATTACAAAAAATGCACAAGACAATAGTTACTTGGTAAAAGAAAAGGCGGCCTTATCGCTAAAAGCGATCTCTTCCAGGCAACCTGACTCAAATGAAATTCTTAAATTATCTATAATTATTATGCAACACAAAAAAATGGAAAAAAAAGACATACATAGACAGCAGATTACAGTCTATTGTAAATTAGCACATACATCATTGCGTAAGACTTACATAATGATTCCTAAGTGAATTTTTGAATTTTGCAAAAGATTTAGCTTTTCTGACGCCAGTGGGCAAAGAGTTCCACAGTAAGACAGCCTGCATGGCGAAGGAAGTTGGAATAAAATGTTGAAGAGTGTGCAGGTGCCATTAATGGGAGATTATTAGTGGAGCGCAAATTGAGTGTATGTGACGTATGAAGGAAGTTGAAACATTCCTTAAGATAAGGAGATAAGATCTTAAGATAAGATAAGGTATAAACAGTATACGATATAGTAAGCTGAGAAGATGAACATTCCGGCGAAGTGAGATAGGTAGCCACTTGAGCTTTTTGCGAAATTCAGAAACGTGGTCATATTTTTTTAAACCAAATATGAACCTTATGCAAACATTTTGAAGGCGCTCAAGCTTAATAAGTTGCTCTTGAGTAAGATTAAGATAGCGAGCATCAGCATAGTCGAGGATGGGTAGTAGAATTGATTGAGCAAGCGAAATCCTAGTGGCAGTCGGAAGGAAATTTTTCATTCTCCTAAGCGATGCATAGGATGCAAAAATTCTGCGGCTTAATTCAGTAATGTGGGGTCGCCAACACAACTCCTTGTCCATTATTACGCCAAGATTCTTGACTTGATCACTGATAGGAATAGGCGTATCATGAAAGATCACAACGGGAAGCAGTGAAAAATCTATTTTAGCTATGGCTCGCGAGCTACCAATTATGATGGCCTGAGTTTTATTGGGATTGACTCTAAGTCCATGGGAGGTACTCCAGTTGTATATGCGGTTCAGATCGTTGTGTTTATATAGTATATAATAAAGATTTTTTTTTATTTTTATACATTTACTTATTTCATATATTTTTTTATATTATTTATTGTCTACACCGCCACTGTCATGTTTTAATATTTTCCTTAGTTTAACGGGTTGCCTGGAAGAGATCGCTTTAAGCGATAAGGCGCCCTTTGTTCAACATTTATTGTATCTAGTTTTTAAGAACGTAGTTTTCATTTTGGTGAACAATGCAGTGTTTTCATTCATTCATTCATACATCATTAATATAATTTGAATTCTTATCTTTAGTGTTACAAAATTGCATTAATGTTATGTTAGCTTGCTTCAATTCAGGCATATTTACAATTTTTATTTGTTCAATGTGTTTAATTGGCCAGTGGTTATATGAAGTGTACAACCAAGCTGGTCCTTAAAACCATTCCTTCGACTCCATCAACGTCGAAGGAAGTGCACCTCGAGAACATTATATCTGCAGGGTTCAAAGTACCACTAACGTGTGACCAATTTTCATTTGAAATGGTATCTAATATTTTCAAGATACGTGTTACGACATCCCGTCACATTCCCGAAAAGCATCCCTTTCCCGGCAACATTTCCTCTTCTACCTTTATTCGACCGGTTCTAACCAGAGGGCGCTGCGCACACACATGCCTCTCATTGGCCGATTCGAATTTCCATTGGCTGCCTAAGTATCGTCGCGACGCTACGCTCGCCGATAAATAGTCCAAAAAAACGTCGGAAAACTACTGTAGTGCGCCCTAAAACCGTTTCTTAAAGTGCCAACTGTGTCTCGGACATCTGGTGTAGTGTTTGTGGAAACCAGGACGCTCGAATCCGGCCGAAATCCTGCATCATTCCTTACACGGTTCCAGTGACGGTAAGCGTTCATTCTTTTCTACTTGGTTCACTAGGATTTGCGAGGCGGCATCAGGTCTAACAGAGAATCAGGGTTTGCTCCGGCTAAGTAGCCATTCATATCTTATCAATACGAGTAGTTAATATTTAATGCGCCTTTTCAATTTGACTGGTGAGATCCGCTTGTGGAAGGTCAGCCAAATCGATTCGCTATTGCAAATAAAGTCAAGTCCTGTACGAAATACCCTTATCTCGAAGGACCATTAAATGTACAGTTTGTACACTTGCTCTTGCTTGTTGTGGTGGATGCTGGCAGTAGTTGGCGGAGTGCTGGTGCTTTCTTATAGTACAGTGAAGAAAATACACCTTGTTACTTGCAGGGATTTATTCTCGCACTATTAGCTCTTGGATGATGATCCTGGGTTCAACTTAGTAGTAGTTGAAGTCGTATGTTACGACTAACAGCAGCTCGTAGCGACTTGATGGCATTAGTTTTGACAACCGATGCCAGTGCTGTTGGAGTGGGCGTGGTGATATCGCACGTCACGGAGGAGGGAGAAAGGCCTATAGCCTATGCATCCCGAACGTTATCGTCCACAGAGCGCGCATATGCACAAATTGATAGAGGCTCTGGCCGTCATTTTCGGTATAAAAGAATTTCATTAGTATCTATACGGCAGAAAGTTTGTTCTAAGAACCGATCATAAACCGCTAACTTATATTTTTGGAAATAAGTAGGCATACCAATAATGTCTGCGTCGCGACTTCAACGGTGGGCTGTTCTTTTATCAGGTTATACTTCCGATACCGAATATGTACCAGCAAATAAATATTGTGCAGATGCGTTATCTAGGCTTCCCCAGACCTATATTTTAAATGACACAAATGAAGAAGAAGTGAATTATATTCATTTTGTAGAAAAAAAAATGCCAGTTACAAATGAAGTCGTTAGGATAGCCACGGCTAAAGACCCCAGTCTCTGTAAGATTTTTATATATATACAATCGGGTTGGCCACCATCCTGCCACGAGGATAAATTGAAGCCTTATTTTCTGAAGCTTACAGAAGCAAATATTACAAGAATTACACACGAGTCACATGGGAATCGTCAAAACAAAATCGTTAATGCGTAGTTACCTATGCTGGCCCAATGTAGATCATGATGTAGAGGAAATGTGTAAACGATGCGAAACGTGCGCATTAGAATCTCAGGTCGCACCGCGAGCGACACCTCAACCGTGGCCTTACCACACTCAACCCTGGAGTAGATATATATAGATTTTCTCGGTCCATTTAACGGGAAAACATTTATTATTATTGTGATGTGGGGGAAAGAGTCAGATTTTCCTCCTTAGCCACAGAAGAGGTTTAGGTGGGTCAATGAACGGTACAAGATAATTATGTAGTATATTTAATCTGTTCCGTGACAAACGGTGGACTTCTATGCACAAAAGGGTACACTGGCCTGTCGAAGCCCTGAAAGCTCTTCGAGTCAAGTTGTTCCACAGCTAATATTAGCTCGACCGGTAATTGTCCACGTCTGGTGTATGTTGGCTTGCTTGGTAGGTGTCCTAGGTAAGTAAGGGTAGCTTTGATCCCCAGCGGGAACACGTAGTTATTTTAAGAACGTTAAAGGAAGTTTTGAATAGTCTGGAATAATATTTATAAAAGAATTGTATTAGCTGATATTTTTGAATCTCGAGTGAATCCAACTTAACCGCCATCCCGTTTTTTTTCAAACTCTCTTGACAGTGACATAGTACATAAGTACTGTCATTGGCTATGTCTATTTTTTTTTATGGTGCAAGTGCAACGTTACAGTATCCCCGCGCAAAGAAAAGGATTTTGCAGAGACGCTTCACAAAATCCGTCTGAACTCACCTACTTACTATCTAAGTTTGTTTATATTATTTTGCATAGTTTACTAGTTTAAAATCTTTTATATGCCAGTATCCGGTAGATGTACCAGCTTCGTCGCACAGGTCGTATACTAGAGGGGACTTTTACCAATAACCTTGCATTTTATAAATTTTGGTGCAAATTTTTTACAAAAACGCTTATCCTTATCGCTTTGGTAAAAGCTCTCTTCCAAATTACGTCTCCAATGTTAAATTCTGCAGGCCTGCGACGCAAGTTGTAGTTTTGACAATTTCTAGAGTGTGCCTGTATAAGAGAGGCCTGTACCTTGTTAAATATAGACGCAAGTACACCCAAATTTTCAGCATATGCATCGCGAGGTTGATAGATAATATCTTCACACTCAGCACCGATATACTGCAAACCGCAAGTAATCAGCTCTTGGCCGTACACAAGAAATGAAGGAGTATATCCAGTAACCTCATTTACTGAACTATTTATCGCAAATTGTATCTTAAACACCAACTGATCCCGTGTGCGATGATCATCATCGATAAACGTAGATATGGCCGACATAATGGTTTTATTGTAGCGGTCCACTGTGTTCACACAAGGTGAATATTTAGGGGTGTAATGGACGTTAGGTATTTTGTACTTCGAAAGCATGTATTTGAGCGCAACAGTAACAAACTGTTTTCCGTTGTCTAATATTATTGTGGAGAGAATACCATGTAGTAAAAATACATTTTCTTCCAATAATTTAGTGATTATCTCTGCACTAGATCGTCTAATAGGAATAGTAGGCAATATTTGCTAAAACAACAAGTTACGACAAATATAAAAGAGTTTTGGTTCTTATTGGGGGTAGGGGTCCAACTAGATCAATGCTTATCATGTGGGATGGTCTAGAGCACATTTTAGGTCGTCCCATTTCACCTAACAAGGCATGAGTCTGATGTTTATGGGCAAGGCAGGCCTCACACGTGGAAATAAATTTAACGACATCAGAATGCATACCTGGCCAATAATAGTTGAGTGCTAAACGCCTATATGTTTTGAAAATACCCAGGTGGCCAGCAATAGGTTCACAATGGTTTTGTTCTATAACCGACTGTCTATTTTCAATAGGAACTACTTCTTTCCAGTCGAATTCCTCCCTCAAGCAACATTTACCTTTCATTAGTCTAAATAGTTTACGGTTTTTAATTATATAATTTGGAAAAGATGTAGGATTACTTTGGCAGCCGTGATATATATTTAAATACCAAGGATCAGTGGTCTGGATAGCATTAGAAGTACTATCGATAGCAGAAATTGGGCAAGCACGAGACAGTACATCAGGATTTATATTGTCAGAACCACGGCGATGCTTTATTTGAAAATTATAAGCAGATAGTCGTACACCCCGTCGTGCTAGACGACCACTAGGGTTGCTTAAATTCAGGAACCACTTCAAAGCCGAGTGATCTGTAAAAACGGTAAACTTTATGTCATTATCCAAGTAACAGCGTCAATGCTCTATGGCGACAAGAACAGCGAGAGCTTCTCTCTCCGTTATGCTGTAATTCCGCTCTGCTGCCGATAGCGACTTACTCATATATGCAATAGGTCGTTCCACACCGTCAGTAGTTTGAGTAAGTAAGGCGCCAACGCCGTAATCACTCGCATCAGTGTGTACTTCAAAGGGTTTGCCATAATCTGGACAAAATAAAATGGGAGCAGATATTAGACATTCCTTAAGCTTGTTAAATGCATCATCAGCTTCTTTTGACCAAGAGAAGGGATTCTCTTTTTTACTAGTGGATGTTAATTTATTTAGGGGTCCAGCATGGAGCTAAATTAATAGCTAAAGCAGAATTTAGTTTGCGGCTGTCTAAGCAAAAGCGTATTTTCCCATTTTTTTTGGAGCAAGTAACACAGGTGATGACCAAGGACTGTCACAAGGTTCCACAACTCCCAATTTAATCATATCATCTAGCTCTTGACATATGATACGCAGCTCTTCTGGTGACATTATGATGACAACATATCGTTGTCTTATCGGGGGCGATTCTTTCGTATCAATGTGATGTTCCACTAAATGTGTACGACTTAGACCGACAACTTCAGTAGAGATAGATTTGAACAGATTGATAATGTTTTTCGCGGTAGATTGCTCCGTATCCGTTAATTCGTTATAGGAGTGTAACATATGGGTAGAATCCTGTACAGTATAGATGTGCTCATTATATTTACCTAGTGTAATTGAATTAGAAAATTTAGGGAATAATTGAAATTTTTCCCAAAAGTCGACCCCCGATATCATTGCCGTTGTTACTGTAGGGATGATATACGCTTTTAAGATATGAAATTGATTTTCAAAAATAATTGGTGAGTTAATATAACCTGATGTGGTTAATTTGTGGCCACCAGCAGTAATAAAAAATTTAGGTTCATCATTGGATATTGTGAGGCCAGTTAGAGCGAGAAGTTCATAATGAGAATTTTTACCTATAATCGTTACACAAGAACCAGAGTTCAATAAACCACACAGAACTTGATCGGCAACTTTTATAGTTACATATGGTCTAATCTTTTTTATCAAAGGTTGTTGCAATAGAATAACAAGAGGAGTAAACATTAATAGTGCGTAACCAGTCTTGCCACTCTTGCTTATCAAAGTATTTCAAAGATTTCTTTTTATTGGGACAATCTTCACCAATTAGTTTTTTTGAACCTCAGAATGGCACTTAGGGCAGTTTGGATAGGTATATTCCTTAAGACCGCGTTTAAAGCAAATAGGGTAACGACCCTGTTTACATTGACGTAAGGAATGACTAGTGCTACGGCATCGAGGGCAGAATACATTCTTAACGGAATCATTGTACCCTGATGCAACGGCAGATATATTGCCAGGCACACGTGTAAAATTTGAATAATTTTGTTTATTAGCATAGTTATAAACATGTTTATTATAATTAGATTGATGTGTGTCTATAAAATTATACTTTGTTTCTGGCCTAACATATGCTAAATCGGGCGCTAGGGTAGAGCTAGACGCCTTAGGAGGTTCTCGAAATTGAGAAGAAAGACTATTTATATTCCCGTAATTCAAGCAAAGAGTACGCAGTGTCGCCATGGAATTAATTCCAGCAACGCAAGAAGCCAAAACTCCAGAATAGCAGGGGCGTATATTATGTAACAAAATTTCTAATTTATCTTGTTCAGGAATAGGTTTGGTTAGCCTTGAAAAAAGACCCGACATTATTGCTAAATAAATTATAATATTTTCTTGGTCACCCTGTGTTCTATTACGTATTTCCAACATTATTTTTTTAATCGTAATCGAATGAGCTAAAGTTCTGAATTAGAAGCTTTATTAAAACATCCCAATCGTTAATTGAATCACGAACACTACGATATCAGTGAAGTGCATTACCCGTAAATATTTCCGGGGCATACATTAATAATTTATTTGAAGATAGGTTACGAACTGTCTTATACTCATTCATTCTTTGTACGAATGCGTGAACGCAACTAATACCGTCGAATTTAATTTTTATATCGTTGACTTGTGCGTGATCGCACTGCACCGACACGACGGATGGTACATCGAGTACCGAAGCGGACTGTGCAATGTTGCTCGTAGTCTGTTCGGATGCGGCATTTTGAGCAGGGTTGGATTTTTGTAATAATGATATTTTTTTAGAAAGTGATTCAAATTCTTTATTTAATGTACATAATTTAGCACTATAGGCACTATCAGAAAAATCCAGTCTCTTCAAACGGTGATATAGGTGATTGTTGTATCTAATTGTGACCTTTGCCTACATTAAAAAAAAAACCATACATAAAAAAATACTTTTATTAGTATATACATTACAAATATCTTTTAAAGTAACACAATCTTTTCATTAAAACCCATCATATTGGCCCTACACGAGTCGGATCTGCGAAATGGAGAGTACAAAATCTTCAATTGTCGAAATTGTACACGAACTGGAAGGTTTAAATATTTTCATCGACAAAGCAATAGCAAATTTCAAGAAAAGCCCCAAGACGCGTCTCACAAAAGGTTATTTGGAAGTAAAATTAAAAGGATTCAATGATTATTGGCAATCTTACCAAACCGCAAATCAAAAATTAATGCGTTTAGTACCCAAGACAAAAGCGCAATGACTTGGATTACTTCTCACAAGATCAATACTCAATCTATGAAAACAAAATTACAGACATTAGGGTGGACATTTTGGATATGCTTTCATCAGCAGTGCCGTCAGTTCAACAAACAGAAGTTTCACAAGTAAAATTACCACAAATAAATTCGAAAACATTTAGTGGAAGCTATGAAGAATGGCCTGCATTTCAAGACTTATTTCTTTCATTAATTAATAACAAGTCATCATTAAGCATTGTTCAAAAACTTCATTATTTGAAAATAAGTGTGACTGGCGAAGCGGAGAAGCTGTTGAAATCTATAGAAATTACTGAAAAAAACTATGAATTAGCTTGGAAAATATTTAAAAATCGTTATGACAACAAGCGGCTTATAGTCACATCCATTCTCAAAAGGTTATTCAACCAAAAAGGTCAACTATACAATCTGCAAGTTTTATTAAAATGATTCATGATACAACATCTGAGTATTTATGCATTTTGAAGAACTTGGGACTTGATATTGAATCCTGGGATCCGTTAATAATCTATCTTGTTGTACAGAAGTTAAACTCTAACACACATAAGGAATGGGAGGAGTGTGTTACAAAAGAAGGAGAAGAATTGCCAAAGTTTTTTTTTCTTAATGAATTTTATACAATCTAAATTCCGTACACTTGAATTGATTAATACACCGTCCACATCGAAGGAGAAACCTATTATAAGAGAAAATACATACCACATATCCACAATGGAAAGAATTTGTCCATTCTGCAATGAACATCATGCACTATACCATTGCAAGAATTTTGGAAAATTGGAACCTGCACAGCGATCAGACTTTATGAAAAATAAATTTATTTTGCTACAACTGCCTAGTTCCTGGTCACTCACTAAAGAGTTGTAGACAAACAATTTCCTGCCAAATTTTTCGCAAACGTCACCATACTCTTCTTCACATCATTAGACCTGCCAAAGAAAGGTCTACAAGTACTACAGAAGTATCACATTTGCATGTTGCAGAAAATACAGAAGATATTCAGGTGAACACCATAACACAACCACTCTCTTCTAAAAAGGGAACAACCTTGTTGGCAACAGCCATAGTCATAGCAAGAAGTGAAGACGGTCACACCACGGTCTTGATAGCACTCATTGATCCTGGATCACAAGGCTGTTTTATCACAGAGCGAGCGGCACAAACACTAAAACTAAAGAGATATCATACACAAGCCAATATCTTAGGAGTTGGATCTACACAAATTAAACTAAATCAAGTAGTTCAGGTCGAAATACAATGAAGGTATGAACAATTTAGTATGAATGTCAAGGCCTACGTCATATCTACCCAACTGACTACTAATATACCTTCACAAGCACTTCCTTCAACTGCATGGCCTCATCTAAAGGGACTTGCCTTGGCAGATCCAAGATATCACACACTGGGTTCGATTGACTTCCTTCTAGGAGTAAATAAGTATTGCCAAATTTTACAAAATGATGTCATCAAGGGTCCACCTGGCTCACCATGTGCGCAGAAAACCACACTGGGTTGGATCTTATTGGGAAAAATAGATGATCATTTACGAATTCAAGACTCCATCGTAGTGATGCATCACTATATAGAAGCCGATGAAATATTAAAGACGCTCTAGGAAATAGACACAGACACACAGAGAAAATACACAAGAGATGAAGAGCTATGTGAGAAAATATATAAAGAGACACATGAAAGAAATATGGAAGGAAGATATATTGTCAAGCTACCATTTAAAACAAGAAATATTCAATCACCTAATGGCAACACAAAACAGATTTCACTAAGAAGATTAGAAATGTTAGAAGCAAGATTAAATAAATCACCAAAATTAAAAAAGGCTTATACAGAAGTCATTAATGAGTATTTATTTACATATGCGACACATGCAAGAAGTTCCTCAAGATGAGATAAATAAAAACTCAGTTTACTTACCGCATCATGCAGTTGTATACTCTGAAAAGGAAACAACAAAACAAGAGTGGTGTTTGATGCCTCATGTAAAGGCACAAATGGAATTTCACTTAATGATGAACTATTAACTGGTCCTGTTTTACAAGAAGATCTCCGAAGCATAATCATGCGATGGCGAATGCACAAGATTTGTTTTACAAGTGACATTGAGAAAATTTACAGATGATTCTTGTGACAGAGGAAGATACTGACTTTCAGAGGATATTATGGAGAGACAGTACATCTCCTACAAATGGAGTTAAACATTACCGTCTTTAAACTGTAACATTTGGTACGGCATCAGCGCCTTATCTTGCTGTCAAGACTTTGATGCAACTTGTAGAAGATGCAGAAGAAATGTATCCTATTGCAACTAAAAACATTCGTGAACATATTTATGTTGATGATGTCATGTCAGGAGCAGACACAGTAGAAGAAGCAACGGAAGCAAGCAAGCACTTACAAGAAATTCTAGAAAAGGGAAAATTCAGATTACAAAAATAGTGTTCTAATAATATAGACTTCATGAAATGTATAAAACCAGAAAACCGATCATCCAAGGCAACAGTAGATTTTGCTGTTGACGGCACCGTCAAAACGCTTGGTGTATCATGGGACCTGAAAACTGATGAATTCTATTATAAACCAACCTTACCTACAACTGCCTCATGCACCAAACGAGGAATACTTGCTGACTTACAGAGATTATTTGATCCTCTTGGGTGGATGGCTCCAGCAGTTGTCAAAATCAAAATCTTCATCCAAAAACTTTGGATAAAGGGTGTCGGATGGGACAATCAGTTGGATGAAGGCTTAGAAAAGAAATGGTACACAATGAGAGAAGATTTAGATAATGTAGATACGATTAAAATCAAAAGATGGTTAAACACACTAAATATCTGCAAGGATAACATTACCTTACATGGATTTAGCGATGCACCCATGCATGCTATGGCTGCAGTTGTCTACTGTCGAGTACTCTATTCTGATGGAACTGTAGACACTGCAATAGTAGCTGCTAGATCAAAGGTATCCCCGGTCAAAAGAGTCTCCATACCACGCCTTGAACTATGTGCTGCTGTACTTTTATCAATATTATTAAGACATGTGGCAAAGGCAATGAGAATACCACCCACATATGTATATGCATGGACAGATTCAGCTGTTACTTTAGCTTGGCTCACAGGAGACCCTCATCGATGGAAACCTTTTGTGGCTAATCAGGTAGTTGAAATACAAGAAAATATAAACAACAATCAATGGTACCATGTAGAATCTGAACACAGTCAGATCAGAGATCAGACCAAAGAACTTCTCTCTGAAAATCAATATGGATTTAGAACAGGGAGATCGACGTCAATGGCAGTATTACAACTTACAGAATTTGTAGCTCGGAGAATTGATAATAAAGAAAAATGCATACGCGTTTTTATGGACCTTGCAAAAGCGTTTGATACCGTCGCAATCCCTATTCTACTAAACAAAATGAAAACAATTGGTATTAGGGGAATCCCATTTAAATTGTTTAAAGATTATCTGACAAACAGGACACAAAAAGTTATCATAGATGGTAACGTTAGTTTTGATGCTCGGATAACACACGGAGTCCCTCAAGGAAGCATTCTTGGTCCTACTATGTTCCTAATATATATAAATAGCCTTTGTAACCTTAAATTCACTAATTGTAAACTGTTTACTTTCGCTGATGACACAGCATTGATATTTTATGGGAGTACATGGGATGAGGCGAAAAAAATCGCTGAAATAGGTCTAAGAAAAGCAGCAAACTGGTTTATCCAAAACCAGCTCACTCTAAATAATTCCAAGACCCAATATATTCTCTTTGCCAATACTGAAAAGTCCTTGCCATCCGATCATAATTTAAAAATTAAAATACATACGTGTGACAACAAAACTCAAAATACATGCGATTGTGACTATTTAAATGTTATCGAAACAATAAAATATCTAAGTATTCTACTAGATAGTAAACTAATATGGCAACCGCATATTAATCATCTTACAGTTAAAACTAGAAAACTAATATACATTTTCAAAAGATTACGCAGCGTCGCTGATTGGAAATTACTTAAAACCGTGTATTTTGCCTTAGCTCAGTCTATCTTATCTTATTGTATTACGTCATGGGGAGGTGCCCGTAAAAGTCATTTAATTAAACTTGAACGAGCACAGCGGGTTTTATTAAAAGTTATTAAAAATAAACCGTTTAGGTACCCAACTTTCGACCTTTATCGAGAATATGATATATTGACAGTTAGGCAGTTATTTGTCCTAAATGCTATATTGTGCCAACATAAAAAAAATTACCTTTAAGGACTCTATAAATGCTCGACGTACATATAATGTCTGCCCAATTATCATTTCCAAAACTTCTTTTATTAACAAGTTTCTTATTTATCTTGGTCCTTATCTGTACAATAAACTTAATAAACTTCTACATATATATCCAATCAACATAAACAGATGTAAAATAATATTAATAAATTGGCTAAAAACAAAAACTTACGAAGAAACTGAAAAACTATTTGAAATTCTCATCTAAATCATAATTGAAGTTTAATAAATAAAAATTTTAAATAATTAATTTATAAATATCTTTTACGTGTACTATGTATACATGTTTATGTGTATGTGTATGTATGTATATATATATATATATATATATATATATATATATATATATATATATATATATATATATATATATATATATATGTAATGGAATTGTTACCAAAGGAACGCATGTATAAACATTCAATAACACAGTATATCACAATTTAAGTGGAACGCGACCTAAGTCACACAGTTAAATTTACAAATGACGGTGGAAACAAATATAGTTTTTTGATAAGTGTTTAGCTTTAAATAACAGTTTTTAATAGTATATCAATTGGAATTTAAGTGAATGGACTTTGAATGTCGTTTCTTTGTCTTTTCAGGTAAGCTGTTAGTTATTTATGTTAGTTATTTACCGTATATTTATTACCTAATTGTAAGTACTGACGTAAATAAAACTTTGTCTTTTCAGAGAAACACATCGTTTTTATTCCTTAAATTCATTAATTTAAATAATAAAGAGTTGTCTTATATATATATATATATATATATATATATATATATATATATATATATATATATATATATATATATGTGTGTGTGTGTGTGTGTGTGTGTGTGTGTGTGTGTTTTATAGTTATAATAAATTATTATATATAAATACTAAAATATGTAATGTAATATATATTGCTTATAAATTCATATTCAATTTCATATTTATTTAAAAAAGTATATAAGTAATAAAGTAGTATATAAATAATAAAGATAACTTTGTACTCGTTAACTAAACTTACTAGAGGGAAAAAAATGTTCTTAAGTCCCTAGCATATGTACTCCTCGTTTTGTGGACAATTAAAGTTATATTGTTTAACAGTCGCTTCAATGACAAATTTTGAACTACCTTCAAATTTTTCTTGTAATTTTTATCTGTTTTGTAGAACATTTAATTTTAATTTGTTACATAAATTTAGTTATTAAGTCACTAGAAGCAACTAACACCTAAGGATACAGGCTTAGCCTAGTCTAGGTGTTAGTATCCAGTCTTAATTTTAAGACAAAAAAAATTGTTATATTTTTGGTGACAATAAAATTCTTTTTATTATTTTTATTATTATTATAATCCTGCTGATATAGCTTCGCGTGGATTAACAGTCATTCAGTTAAAGGAAAGTGGACTTTGGTGGCATGGACCATATTGGCTATCTGAAACAAACGTAAAATACAAAAGACCCCAAGGTATGACAACAGACTTAGAAACACGAACAACCATAAAGACTCTCTTGAACATTCTTGATGATACTAATACAGAAAAGCAGTTTCTTAATTTTGAAAAT